>CM053584.1:365329768-365415684 GCA_028627135.1 Pseudochirops cupreus
GGCTCGGGGCTCTTCCCCGCCTCGCCCGCGCGCCCCAACCCCAACCTCCCGGGTCCCGATGCCGAGGCATGGATAGAGCGGCGCTCCGAGCGGCGGCAGCGATGGGGGAGAAGAAGGAGAGAGGAGGGGGCGCGGCAGCTGCGGCAGATGCAGGCGCAGCTGGAGCCGGGACCGGGACCGGGACCGCGGCCGGGGCTGGGGTCGGGGCCGCGGCCGGCCGGGCTCTGCAGCAGTGCGGCCAGCTCCAGAAGCTCATCGACATCTCCATCAGCAGCCTGCGGGGGCTGCGCACCAAGTGTGCGGTGTCCAACGACCTCACCCAGCAGGAGATCAGGACCCTGGAGGTACGAGACTGGGCAAGGTCAGGGCCGAGGGGCAGGGGCGGTGGGGGGCGGGGGGCTCTCTCTACCCGGTCCCTTCCCCCGCCCCATCTACTCTCTTGCAAGCCGGGTCAGGGGCGGGAGAGAGGCGGGCTCTGGACCCGGTGCCAACTACCTAACCCCACCTCCTTCACCGCCACCCCTTCTCCACCACCCCCCGAACTTTGCAGCGTTAAGTTGCACCTCCTTCCTGGGTGCTGCTGCAAATCGAGCAAGCAAAGCATTGATGAAGCGCCTACTGTGTGCTAGATTCTGCGGGTGCAAAAGCAAAAATGAAACCCCTGGGATTAGGGGTGGGGGAAAGGCCCGCGGGGGGAAGTTCTGAGAGTCCAAAACCCAGCTCTCTCTTTCTCTGTCTCTCCATGTCTACTTAGGGTCTGCGCGTCCCGGGTTCTTTCTTTACAGGCGGCTGATTGGCAGCTGCCTGTCTCTGGGCTGAGGGGAGCCGTTCTTTACGGACAGCCCCAGTGCGGAGGGGTGTTGCTGGAGTTTCGGGTGGGTAGGTGTGAGAGAAAGGAGACAACCCTCTATTGCAGGAGAAATTTGTCCTTCTACAGAGGCAAGAGGTCCTTCCCTTTTTCAGGGAGTTTGGGGGAAGAGGTCAGATGACAAGTTTTGATGTCCAGTACCCCGATGTCTCTCCTCGGCAGACTCCGGGGCCCCTACTCCCACTCTGTTCCCATTTTTAGGCCCGTGAGGTTCTTAGGCATGTTTCTCCTTTTGTCACTGGGCTGCAACTCTTCCATGTTCATTCGAGGACACTCCCATGCCCTGCCTGCCAATGTGTGCTAAATCAAGTATCCTTTTTAAAAGAGTCTCTCTCCCACCTTGGCCTCTACTGCTCAGCTCTTTCTTGCTGTGTGCCCGGTCCATCGGACCCTGCAGCATCTCTCTGCCAGCTGCATCAAGCTTTAAAAAAAAAAAAATTTTTTTTTCTGCTGAATCGGCGTTTCTCTCCTTCAGTCATTTGTTGCCTCGACATTGGGTTACCATGGTATTAAGCTAATCAAAACAATTATCCACCTTCTGTTCCCCTGACTTCCTCCAAAAGATGGACTTTGGCTTATAACAGATTATACCCAGGAATATAGCATTTTTGTTGGAAATAATCGCCATTGGAGGAGTACTGATGGTTGGGGGATGGGAGAAAAAGCTGCTTTTTTTTTCTTTAAATGACATCTCCTTCCAAACTCTCAAAGGGAACTGAAGGCTTAATTGGGGGATGGAAGAACAATGTAAGAAGGTAGTTAGGTTCTGAGGGTCCATCCCTTCCCTTCACTTCCCTCTCTTCTTCTCCCCTCCCCCCACTGCTGGGGTTCACACACAATGGGGGTGAAGATCAGTTCCTCCTTTCCAAACAGTGCTTTTGTGCGGAGATTTTAAAGGCTGTGTGTGTCGGGTGACTTTCTAAGGTTTAAGCTGCAGGGTCCTTATTGAGGAATGGCCTCCAGGTATGGGCATGAGTCATTTGTTGGGGTAGCTCCTTTGGCAGGAAGCTTTCCCCCCTTTTCCTCAGCCTCCCAAAAGCACCACATCAAAATTGTAGTTCCTGTTGTTACTTAATTGTTGGTCAGTTGACAGAGAACCAGCCTTAAGTATTTTGAAGAGGACAGGTCTATACTTCCTCCATGTGAAAGTCACTGAAAAATCCACATTCTCATCCCAGTGACCCAGGGATACAGGCTTCTCCCCTCATAAACCTATTTCTGTAAAGGTCGCAGTTCCTATAGCAGTGTGGACTGGTTCCTCCCATGTAAACTTTTATTTTTTTCTCCCTATAATAGCTTCTTTCTCCTTTTTTTTTTAGCATGATATTATTTTCAGTTGCTCTTTGTGGGGAAGAGAATCAGACTTCTTGGAGGAGATGGTTGAGTGTGCTGGCCTGATGCAGTTCAGCGACAAGACATATTCGTTAATAACAACACGAGGGCAGGTCCCTGTGGTTGTGCTGTTTGGTTTCTGTATCATCAGGCAGAAAGGCAGGGCTTTCTGGTCAGTTCTTCGGCTGTTCCCGGGTGGCTCTTGAGTGCTGCTTGGATCCCAGGCTGTTTAAGAGGCTTAGTAGCTGAGCAGTCCCGTGGAGGTGGCACCGGCCCATTAGAGTACCAGGAAATTCTGAGGGTTGGAGATAGAGGCCACAAAGGCTCTCTATCTCTGAAGCAGCGTGGCTGGAAAAAAATCCAAATTCTCATCCAAGTGACCAAGGGGTGTTGTGGCTTCTCTCCATTTACCCTGGAAATCTGTTTCTGTAAAGGTCACAGTTTGGAACCCTAATTCTGAGGCAAGAGACCTGGGTTCAAATTCACTCCTGAACACCGAGGACCATAAATTTCAACCTGGAACGGACCTTAGAGGACATTTTGTTTTTCCCTTCCCCTGCTCCCCTCATTTTATACATGAGAGACTTGAACTCTAGAGAGACTAATGACTTTTCCAAGGTCACACAGGGAAGTAAGTGAAAGAAGCAGGTTCTCTGACTCCAGATCAAGTGCTGTTTCTCCTACATTGTGCTGCCTCCCCTGTTTCCTCGGGGGAGAGGCCAGTGCAAAGGTGAGGGACACCAAGAAGGCCCTTTTGACTGGGCAAGTTGTTTTAACTGTGAAAAAGGGTTAATGACTCCTTAACGAATAACTTCTTTTGTCTCCATCTTACCGGAGTTATTGTGAACACTTTGGCGACGTACAGGAATCTATAGAAATGAGTGGTAACAATTTCGAATTTTGGATTTTTTTTTCCTGCCCTTTGGGTGGGTCATCCACAGCCCCAAACCATTTGGCTGTTTGGTCAGTGCCCTGGATTGTCTGGTGACTTCCCCTCTGTGCTCTTGGGTATTTCATTTGGATAGGGATTTGTCCAAAACAGCTAGAAACACCCCAGGGATGGAGAGGATTTGCAATGGAAATGAGGGGGAAATACTCAGTTCTTTGTCCTCTCCCACCAAGATGGATCCAGATTCCTTTCCATGTCCCTAAAAGAAGAGACTGTGGTTGTTCTCAGGTCACAAAGATTGTGCAAGTGTCCCCTTACCCCAGATGCTGTGACTCTTACCAGAGGCCTTCTGGTGGAGGTGGGAAGTGAGGAGAAAGAGGTGCCTCTTTGGAAGCAAGCCTTGTCTTTCCATAGCACTTATGAAGTATACATATATATGTATGTGTGTGTATGTATGTGTATATATATGTGCATGTGTGTATATGTGTACATATATGTATATATATGCTTTCCACAGTATAAAGAGGATGCTTTTAAAAATCTATCTTTCTTTCTGTCCATCCACCTATCAGTCTGTCTATCTAATCTATCCACTCTCTCTGTCTTTCTCTGTCTCTCAGAGAGGCAGAACAATTATGCCATCAAGAGCAGCACAGTGACTTCAGAAATGGCCCAGCTGGGCTCTCTTTTCCACGTCTGTAGAATCCTCCCAGATACCAGGCAACTGTTGTCTCTAGATAAACTCGCACCATCAGGACTGGGGTTCTTAAAGCCAGGCTTATCTTGTGTAATAAAAGAGAAACACAGGATCCTTAAAATATTTATATTGGGGAGAGAACGGAGATTGGATTAGATGCCCTGAGTTCCCTTTCTGCTTTGGTGTACTGGGTTGAAGGTCTTGGGGTCTAGGGGTCAGGAAGACCCATATCCTGCCCAAGATGGCTATGAACTGTGTGACTCTGGGCCAGTCGCATAACTTCTCTGACATCAGTTTCCCCATCTGTAAAGTGGAGACAATAACACCTACTTAACAGGGATGTTTTCAGGAACAAATGAGATAATCTATGTAAAGTGCTTTGCACATTTTAATGCCATTAAACAGATGTTAGCTATTACCTCGGTCACTGATTCATATGCATATATAAGTGTATTTTTAAATCTGTCAATCGGTCTGTCTGTCTGTTAAGTTGGTAGTGTGGTGAAGGAGTTAAGAGGGCCAGCTGCAGAATCTGGAAACACTAGGGGCCAACTCCCACTTCTCTCTCCTTCTCCCTCTCCCTGTCACATACACACACACACGTATGTGTGCTGCCCTTCTGCTGCAGCCAATAATTCTCTAAGATGCTTAATTGTAGATAGAGCGTGTGTGTGTATGTGTGTACACACTCAATGTAAGACTATATGATATGATATGGTACAGCACTGGGCCTGGAATCTGGAAGATGGCTTTCAAATCTGACCTCACACGCACCCTCACTGTGGGATCCAGGGCAAGTCACTCAATCTCTGTTTACCTCAGTTTCCTTATCTGCCAAATGGGCATAATAATCATACCTACCTTCCAGGGTTGTCGTAAGGCTCAAATAAGAGAATAGTTGTGAATATGCCTGACACGTAGAAAGTGCTGTGTAAACGTTAGCTGTCGTTAGTACAGTGCAATGCAGTACGGCAGAGGGTGTCCAACAGTCCTTTTGAAAACCTGAAGTAACGTTTTTGGGGTACTTTCTGTTATATTTTATTATTAATTCCTCGGTCCTGAGTTAGAAATTCTCTCTGTCAATGCACAGACACATGGAAAAAGAACACAGAAGAACTTCTAGGGAAGAACTCCCATTACCAAGACATACATATATATATGTATACCATATATGTTCTGTGTGTAGATATACATACATGTATGTATATTGGTAATGGGGATTCTTCACTAGAAGTTCCTCTATGTTCTATGCATGTATGTGTATATATGTATACACAAGTATGAGTGTGTGTATGTATATATATATATATACAGATACATATATATACACGCACACACACACATACACACACGTGTGTGTGTGTTTTTGTTGTTCAGTAGCATCTGACTCTTGCTGACCTTGTGGACCGTAGCACTCCTGTACTGTCCACGGAGGGGTTTTCTTGGCAAAGATAATAGAGTGATTTGCCATTTCCTTCTCCAGTGGATTAAGGAAAACAAAAGGTTAAGTGACTTGCCCAGGGTCACATAGCTAGTAAATCTTTGAGGCCAGATTAGAAACTGGAGCCTTCTTGGCTCCCTGACACAATCAGTACTCTATCTATTGAGCTTCCTAGTTGCCTCCAAGGCAAACAGAGGTTATGTGATCTATCTTTTTATCTATCTATAGATACATGTGCAGATACACAGATGCACACACATGCATATGCACACACATATAGACACACATGTCTATATGTGCACTATGCGTAACACATAGAAATTACATAAAGCAAGATATAGATTTATAGATATAAAGCACAAATTATGTCTATATATGTGTGGAAAGCCCTTTGCAAATCTTAAAGTTGGTTATTTTGAAGAATAGTCATAATAGCTTTCATTTGCATCTAAGTATATTCTCTCTCCTGATCCCCTTGGCAGCCCCCTGAGGGAGATAGCTCCACTATGATTATCCTCTTTTAGCTAAAAAGGCTTTGAGGGCTGCTGATTTGCTCCATGTGGGTGTTCTGTTCACAGACATAGATCTCGACTATTGCTGTTTCCCTCCGTCCGGCATCATGAGGTTCTGTGATTGAAAAAAGTCCCTAGTTGGCGGCCAGCCTCCTGGCACCAAACCTCTATGGCAGATGAATTTCCAGAATGTCCATGAAATTCTTTGTAAAGGTATTTTATATATACATAAAAGCCGTTGTTATTATTCTCCTAATAGTAATAATCAGAGAAGCAGCAGAGAGTAAGAGATGGAGAAATGGGTTCAAATTTAGCCTCTGACCCATACTGACTGCATGACCTTGGGCAAGTCACTTACAATCCCCATGTCCTAGACAACTTTCTCAGAGTTTCCAAGAGCAAGTGCGCATCAGTAGTGGTAGGAGGGGTTTCTAGACCAGTGAAATCACCAGTCTAGCTCCAGTTGACAATGACAGTAATAATTAATAACTGGAATTATACAGAGAGACCTGACTGTGGGATTTCCATTCTTCAGAGGCGAATGCCAAAGCCCAGAGAGATGAAGTCACACTAGATTGCAGAGCCAGTCAGCACTGGGGCAGATGTCATCTAGGGTTTCTGGTGCCGGTGCCGGGTCCCAGGCTCCTTCCCCAAGGGCCCTTCAAAGTCGACACTGATGACCCTGTGATTCTCTGACCCTGACTGTTGTCTGCTGACCTTCCTGGTTTTCCTTAAGTTCCAGCTACAGTCCTGCCTCCTACGGGAGGCTTTCCCCGGCCTCCCTCTGCTGAGTATTTCCCATTTATCCAGTGTAGAGCTTGCTTTGTATAGAATGCTGTCTCCTCAAATAGATTATAAACTCCCTGGGGGCAGGGATTAGTTTTTTGGGTGCTCTTTTGTATCCCCAGTGCTTAATAAATGTTTATTGGGTTGAATTATTGAATCTTGTCTGTACTTTCTGCTCTGTGGGTCTCAGTTTTTTCCTCCGGAAAATAAAAGGATCACAAGGGATAAAATCACCCATCATTCCTTTCAGGTCAAAGATTCTAAGAAACAATGGGAAAAGATTCAGGGGAATCATTGAGTTAGTGCAGTGACTAATGAAAGCAGTGTTAACTTAGAGGTAGTGTGGTGCACTGGACTGGGAGTTTGAGGAGCAAGGGACAGGGCAAGTCACCATACTTCCCTTTGCCTCATTTTCCTCATCTGTAAAATGAAGGGTTTGGACAAGATGCTCCTGAGGTCCTTTCTGGCTCCATGGCCATCTGGGGTGATACTTGGGCTAGCCTTATCCATCTCTTGTGAGGAAAGTGCATTGCAAACCTTCAAATGCTATATATAAATGTATATATATGTAATACACACATATGTCATAAAAATATATAAAAATATATTTATAAAATTAAATATAAAAAGTTATATATATCTTCTGCCTCCTCACCATCTAATATTCTCTGGTTAGATGCAGCAGATCTTGGGGCTTGCTCCAGGGTGATATTGATCCAGTCCCTTGTTACTGCTTAGAGAATGCTTTTCTACACAGTATCAATTTAGCAGACATTCATTGAAACACCTACTGTGTGCCGGGTAGTGTGCTAGGCTCTGGGGAATCAAGTAACTAACAGAAGGTTGATGGGCAGGTAACAATAAAGGCTGACATTCACCTTGGTAAAGCTCTTTACTTACATTGTACATGATTTGTCTGAGCCACAAAAACCTAGTTAGGTAGGTGCTGCTGCCGTTGTCTGCATTGTACAGATAAGGAAAGTGAAGCCCAGAGAGATTCAGGGATTTGCTGGGCTAGTAGATGTCTGAGGCAGAATTCCAACCTAGCCCTACACTAATTCACTGCCATATGGGCCAGAAGATTGACTGTGTAGGAGAGTTGAGAGAATTCCCCTCCCCCAATTTTTTGTAGTGATAGGGGACTATGGGTGTAGGTCAAGGGTTCTCCATTTTGTGTATGTGGGTGTCCTGGAGACCTTTGGAGGGGTTTTGGACTCAGGTCTTCTTGTTTCAAGTTCAGCATTCATTTGACTTTATCATCCTCTTGGTACTTAGGGAGGGTGAATTTGGAATGTGCTGACGAGTGGTCAAGGTTGACCTCATCTCTGTTTCCCTAAATAACTAGTTTTGTCAACGCAAGGAGGAGGTACTTTAGAGGGTGTCGTCCTTGGAGCAGCTCCTCTAGACCTGATTATAGCCATCATTCAACAAAATTACTTTATGACCCAAGAGCCAGTGCACATAAAAATCATATTGCTCTCAATTCTCTGGTCTCGGTAGCCCAGAAGTTGACTAGAACAAGTTTTATTCTCTCCATTTCATAGATGAGACTGCCTGACTCCTGGAGGGCTTATGGGATTTTGACTTCCCTACCTCCTCCTTCATTTGGCCTGTTTGTCTGATCTCCTCAGACTGTTAGAAGCGTGCCCAGCTAGGACATTCTTCAACTTCTTGGACAAAGAAATTGCCAGGTAGTTCCAAGGTATGGAGAAACTCGTAGGAACAGATATAGTCAATGCAGTGCCAAATGGTGGCCATTGGCTTATCTTAGTACTTGGCCTATAATTTATTTATTTATTTTGGTCGTTACAGAGGGAGGGTAAAAGCCTTGGCATTAGATTCTACCCTGTAGCATTAGCAGTTGGAGCAATCTTGACCTGGATGTGGGATGCTTCTGATCTGTGACCATTTCAGGCCATGACAACTGTAGAGGACACCCAGGGGTTTTATAGATTTCCTAGGATTTAGAGGGGGAAACTGAGGAAAAGGGTAGTGATATGCCCAAGTTGCTGCAGGCAGTGAGGAGTAGAGGCAGGATTTGAACCTAGATCTGGCATTTATTAATCACCTACTCTGTCCTGGGTGCTAGGAGTAGAAAGATACGATCAAAACAAGAAATTTCCATTGTGCCAGAGAAACAATATGTACATGTGTGAGTAGTATAGGATACAGCCTGGATCTGTGATTTCACTAGTCTAGATAGAGGAAACTCCCTATTGAGGAAACTTCCCTTGCCAGTGCATGTTGGCACCTCTCCACCATGTATGGTCTTGAGTGGGGGTTCTTAACCCAGAGTCTATGAACTTGTATTTTTTAAAGAAATATTTTGATAACTGTATTTCTGTATAATTGGCTTCCTTTGTAATCCTATGTTTATATTTAAAATGAAATACATTAATGTTAATTGATTGCAACATTACTATTACTATTAAACAATAATGTTAATAAAATAAAGTATATTTACATAGTTAAAAACATGATTCTGAATAGGGGTCCTTGGGCTTCACTAAGATTGCCAGAGGGGTCAAAAATAAAGGATAAAAACCTCTGGCTTAGAGACTTCCCTAGAGCTCTGGGAGGTTAAGAGACTTGCCCAGGGTCGCACAGCCAGGATGTGTCAGAGGCTGGAGCTGAATTCAGGCCTTCTTGGTTCTGAGGACAGGACTCTATCCACTTTGCAGGCTGATTCTTGAATATTTAACTAAATATACAGTAAGTATTCATTGTTTTTTGGGAGGTGGAGAGATATTATTGTGAGGGGGCCAAGGATCAGCAAAAGCTCTGTTTAAGAGATGAGTGTCCGAGGGCCAGAACTCCCTCCTCTAGAGCCATGCTTCAGGAGTCTTGCTTGCACTCCACCTGGGTTCAGGTGACTCTGCTGCTATCTTTCCTTCCAGCTGGACAAATTGCTTTCTGTCCCTTTTACTTAGAAAACAGTTACTATTATAGGTACTGGTGCAGGCTGGCTAAATGCCAGCTCTTACCTGATAATGAGAGAAGGAAGGGGAAAGAGAGAGAGAGAGAGAGAGAGAGAAGGGGGCAAGAGAGAGGAAGAGAGAGAGGGAAAGAGAAGGGGAGAGAGAGAGAGAGAGAGAGAGAGAGAGAAAGAGAGAGAGAGAGAGAGAGATTTGAGGAGGCAGAGAATCCAGGGTAATTCATATTGTGTGAATTTGTTCAAGGGCCTTCCAGACTCCTGCACATTTTGATAAAGGGGAAACTGAGGCCTGAAGAGGCAGGCCTGTGGCCTGAGAGGTATGGGAGAGTGATTGGGGGTGCGATGACTGACACACTACTCAGTCAATAGGCAAACCTTTTTTAATCCCCCATAGATCGACTCCCTCAGAGAGTCAGGGAAGATGTGCGTTCAGGTTGCGCCTGTTAGCTAGATAATACAAGGTATCCTCTCTGGCCTCAGATTCTTCTTGTGTAAAATCCCAAGGTTGGACCTGATGACTTTTCCAACTATGTCCAGCTATGTACTCAGTACTGTGCTAAGTGCTGTTGATGATGGTCCCTTCCCTCAGGGATCTTATATTCTTAATTATGTGCGCAGATTCATAAAAACAAGATCCAGACAAAGCAATCTGGGGAGAGGTGCCCTTGAGGAATTAGGAAACACTGGTGGGTTTGAGGCCAGACGTGAAGGAGGCTGTCCGGTAAGTGGGTGGTCAGAGCTTCTGGTGAGAAAGTTCTGGGGCTGCCTAGTGGTAGTAAGTACTTAACAAGTAGGGCAGCTTGGGGCCCCACAAGTTGTTGGTCAAGGAGGACAGTTGAATCACTGAGGCCAGGGTATCTGGAGATGTCTGTGGGAGTAGAGTTTAGGAGAGAGGCCAGGGTTACCATATATGGAGGTAGACCCTGGAGTCATTTCCAAGGAGGCGATAGTTAAATCATGGGAATTGATGGGATCGCTAAGGGAGAATACATGCAGGGTGTCCCCAGAATCTTAATGCTGTTTCACCGTATTAAAGCTATTTTTTTATTATTTTTATCTTAGTGATTATTTTTTAAGTTGTTAAAACTTAAAGCTACACAAAGACTTTAGGAACATCCCAAATGGAAGGGAGCTGACCCAAGTCAGACCTCTGGGGAATTGGGGTGAATAATCACACTTGGTAGACTGAGAAAGAGCAGTCAGACCCAGAGGAGGAGAACCAGGACCGATCAACATCTCTAAACCCAGGGAGGAGAGAGTATCTAGAAAGAAGGGGGTGGGCGACAGGGGGAAATAGTAAAGAGGGGTTAAAAAAAACAAACACCTTTGGATCTTGCACTGGAGAGATCTCTGGTGACTTTAGGGAGAGAGCAGTTTCAGTTGAAGGATGGGGATGGAAGCCAGATTGCAAAAGAATTGAGAAGTGAGTGGGAGGTGAGAAAGTAGAGAGGCAGTGAGCCAGCGAGGACAGCTTTCTTTCTATATCTTTGAAGAGTCAGCCTGGTGCTCAAATGGGAAGAACTTTGAATCTGGGTTCAAATTCTGGCTATGCTACCTTTAATACCTAGGATAAATCCCTGCTTCCCTAGACTTTAATCTCTTCATTTGTAAAAATGAAAGGAGAGGCATCTAGGTGACCCAGTGGATAGAGAGAGAAGAAGAAGAGAAGAAGAGAGGGAGAGAGAGAAGTGAGAGAAGAGAGAGAGGAGAAAGAGATTGAGAGAGGGGGGGGGGAGAGAGAGAGAGAGAGAGAGAGAGAGAGAGAGAGAGAGAGAGAGAGAGAGAGAGAGAGAGAGAGAGAGATTTGAGGAGACAGAGAATCCAGGGTAATTAATATTATGTGAATTTGTTCAAGGGCCTTCCAGCCTCCTGCACATTTTGATAAAGGGGAAACTGAGGCCTGAAGAGGCAGACCTGTGGCCTAAGAAGTACGGGAGAGTGATCGGTGACTCCAACCCTGGAGTGAGGAGGACCTCAGTTTAAATTCAGCATAGGATGCTTACTAGCTGTGTGACCCTGGGCAAGTCACATAACCTCTATTCTCCCTCCCCCCCCCCCCCAAATTGAAAGGATTAGGTTCCATGATCTCTAAGGCTTATGGTACCTATGATAGCCACCTACAAAGGGCAACTGTGTGTATTCTTTATTTTTCTTTTGTTAAATTCTTAACCCCTCCTCTTCCCAGGGCTCCGTAAAACCGCACTTTTGAGATCTTGCTTGGCGATTTCATCAAATTCCATGAATTTAATGTATCATCTCTCTGGAGATGACTACATAGTCTGTCTCTGTAAACATATATACCCCCACTCATTCACATGCCATGTTCTCCAGGAGGCCACCCACTGCTAGGTGGTCTTTCTCTAGTCAAAGTAGCTGGCTTTCCCAAATCTCCAGACCTGGGTGATTTGTCCCAGCCCTCTGTGGACAAATTAGCATGAGAGCCTGTGAACCAGATATATTTCTGACCTGTGCATGGCTTATGGGCTCTGATTAAAAGCCTGGCACAGTCAAGGGCTTTCTCTCCAGCTGACACCCCTGCCTTTTATTTTTTTTTAAGGAACAAACCCACATATCCTTGCATCTCCTAAAAGCCACCAAGATAAGGCTGTTTATTCATAGCTCCTACAGCCATTCTGGGTTTTTTTTTCTTTTCTGAGAGTGCATATATAAGGGACAAACTGGAAACTTCATGGATTGCAAACTGCTTGGGGTGGGGCAGGGTGGGGTGAGGAGCCTGATTCTGGCCTGTCCTGGGGCTCTGGTCCCCACTTAGGGAATACAATGAACAAGACCCCAGGAATTCCTTGCCTCTTTGTGGGAGGAGCTTGGGATAGTTGTGGATTGGAGTGGGTAGTTTCGGATGGCAGACAGCCTAGTTTTATTTATTCTCCAATTCTGTAACTCTAGGGATGTTGTTCTCTACCCCCCAGATTGTTGTATTCAAAGGAATCAGTGTCCCAGAATATTAGGGTTGTTAGAGATCACTGCATCGCAAGAATAGTAGAGCGGGAAAGAGCTTTGGCGTTGGAGGAAGAATGCTCAAATCCTGCCTCTCCCAGTTACTGTCTGTATGGCCTTGGGGAGGTCACTTAACCACTGAGGGCCTCTGAGGTTCCTCTAGGTCTGTGATCTTGAACTGGAAGGTCATTAGAAGTGAGTCCAGCCCCCTCATTTTCCAGTCAATAAGGATCCTTTAGTACTTGAGGTTCTGAGACCAGTGCTAAGCTCTGAAGAAACAAAGACAAAACCAGGCCTTTCTGCCTAGGAGTTCCCATTCTTATAGACTGCTGGAGACTGAGACCTTTTGAGAGGGAACCACTTGGCTTACATCAATCCGTCAATAAACATATATTAAAATCTGGCCTCAGACAACGTGTGACCTTGGACAAGTCACTTAAACCTATTTGCCTCAGTTTCCTCATCTGTCGAATGTGCTGGGGAAGGAAATGGCAAAGCACTCCACTATCTCTGCCAAGAAAATCCCAAATGGGGTCACAAGGCAACCAAAAAAAACCAAAACCAAAACCAAAATGACTGAACAGAAAGCATTTACTTTGTGCTAAACCCTAGGGATACAAACAAGAAAAAGAAAAATAGTCCCTGCCCTCATAGAGTTTATAATCTAATGCGGGGACAGATGAGCTGTGTGAGAGAAGGCTCTGGGGACAGAGGGTTTGGGTCAGCTCAGGAGAAATGGGGGTCTTTTTAATTGCATTTTTTTTTCAACTAACAAAAATCGAGTTTTGTTTTCCTCTCCCCTCCCCCTGGCCATTGGAAGAAAAAAGAAATAAGAAAAGCAAAGCCCTTGCACCAAATATACTTAGTCAAGCATAACAAATTCCTGCATTTGCCATGTACAAGGAATTCTATGTCTCCTCATGCATCTTGAGTCCTTCACCACCTGGTCCATAGGTAGGAGCAAGAGCAGAAATGCATTTGTAAATAGCGCTTGCCTCCCATGCCCGAGGCTCTGTAGAGCTGTTTTTTTTCCAAATGAAATACCAGTGTTTTCCCAGTGTATCAGGGCAGGGATTCTGGAGTTTCATATCTGGAATTCCACATGTGTCTCTCTAGCCTCTCTTTGTCCAGTCCAAATGGAAGATAAGACCTGTAGAGTGGGGGTAGCTACTTTGTATGGAAGATACCTTGGCCTGGGAGGACTTTTTCGTCAGCTCTTCCTTCTCCCCACCTCCTGGTCATAGGATGAGCTGGCCTTCAAAGGTACTCCTTACCCCTTGCCTGCCTGTATCAGAGAAACTTGCTGTAAAATCTCCTTTCCTGTTTTCTTTCTAATTTTGGCTGCATTAGTTTTGTTTGTGCAAAAGCTTTTACATTTCATGTAATCAAAATAATCCATTTCACTTCCTGGAAACCTCACTGTCTCTTGTTTTGGCAGGAACTCTTCCCTTATGCATAGATCTGATTTTCCCAACAGTTTTTGTCAGCTGGTGAATTCTTACCTCCAAAGCTTGGATCTTTGGGTCTATCAAACGCTAGATGACTATGGAGCTTTTATGACTGTGTATAATGTATATAATCCATTCCACTGATTCACCACTTTATTCATTTTTTTTTAATTTTGCTTTTTGGTGGGGAGAAGGCAGGGCAATTGGGGTTAAGTGACTTGCCCAAGGTCACAGGGCTAGTAAGTGTTAAGTGTCTGAGGTCACATTTGAACTCAGGTCCTCCCAACTCCAAGGCCAGTGCTCTATTCATTGCACCACCTAACTGCCCTTCTGTTTATGACTTTACTTCTTATATATTGGGGCAGCTTAGGTCGTACAGTGGATAGAGTGGGTCCTGGAGTCAGGAAGAATCATCTTTCTGAGTTCAAATCTGGTTCCAGATACTTACTAGCTGTGTGACCCTGGGCAAGTCACTTAACCCTGTTAAGTGAGCTGGAGAAGGAAATGGCAAACCTTTCCAGTATCTCTGCCAAGAAAACCCCAGTGGGGTCAGGAAGAGTCAGATGTGACTGAAAATGACTGAACAATAAATTCAACAACTCATATTTTATTTGCATGTTTTCTCCCTCTGTAGACTGTAAACTCCTTGAGGGCAGGGACCATCTTTCATTTTTTGTTTTTTTGTGCCCCAGCGCTTAGCACAGTTCCTGGCACTTACTTGGTCCTTAATACATGTTTATTAAGTTGAAGGTGGCAGACCTTTAGATTTGTACTTTGAACACAGGGTCTCGAATCTTGACTCTAAGCTTGGGCCTCTCTCTTCCCTTCTCTGGAACTCTGCAAAATTAGGGTGTTGGTCTAAGGCTCAAATATCTTAGAGCAGGCTGGGCCTAATTCCCAAAGATGGGAATCTGCTCTGGTCTTAAAAATCATCAGGACCCAGTATTCGGCCTCTCGTCCTTTGAGGGGCCGTAGCATCAGCTCAGTGAAATGGCGTCTTCTTCAGGCCCAGGTGTTTGCCTTGGTTGGAGGCAGGATGAGCCGGTGGGTGAAGGGCTGGCTTGTGTGTCAGGTTATTTGGAATGTAGGCTTGGGCTGGCATTGGGCAAGACTTTTAATTTGCTTGTAACCTGTCTTTCATCACCCCTCGTAAAGGTGTTGATTGTCAACTTACTCAGTGTCTGGCTCTGGGGGTAGGTCCTCTTAAGGAAAATGAGTCAAGTTAATAGAGAGAAGAGGGTACAACATCCCATGGTCAAGAGCATTGGTACAGAGTCAGTAGACTTGGGTTCTGGTGGGGGGATACAGAGTCTAGTAGACTTGTATGACCTTGGACAGGTCGCTGCCCATCTCTGGACTCGGCTTCCTCCTTTGAAACAGGAGGAGGTTGGACAAGATGATGTCTTAGGGGTCAGTCAGCCAGTAAACATGTATGAAACACTTAGCATGTGCCGGTCTTTGTGTCCAGCCCTGATGTTCTATGATTGAATGATACGGTTCTAGACTCAGGAAGCATAGACTTTTATGTTGTGCTCTTTTAAAAATTTTTTTACATTTCCTGCCCATAGAGCGATTAATAAAATGAATAATGAAAAATAAGAAAGGGAAACACAATTTAGCAAAACTGACTGACATGTTGAAAATACCAGGCTTTCTATACCGCACTCCATGCCCATACTGCCCCACCTGTGCAGAGAATCAGGGAGAAGTGTCAGGAAGCTTTTAAGGGACGGGAAAATGAGTTTGATTGAAACCTGTACCCTGCCAGTATCAGAGAAACACCAAGGGCTTAGACCAGGGGTGGGGAGCCTACATCCTCGAGGCCACAGAGCCTTCTAGGTCCTTGGGTGTGGCCTTTCAACTGAGTCCAAGTTATACAGAACAAATCCTTTTATTAAGGAGATTTATTCTGTGAAGTCCGGACTCAGAGGGCTGCACTTGAGGATCTAGAGGGCCACATGTGACCCTGAGGCTGAAGCTTCCCCACCCCTGGCCGAGAACATTTCTGGGGTTCCCTTTTGGGCCCTATGCATGACTCTGTGTGTGTGTGTGTGTGTGTACTTTGATGGCTCTATAAGCTTATAGAATCCAAGATTAAGAAGTGAAAGGAACCTCAGAATGAATAAATAAATGAACATATGAATGAAAAAGCATTTATTAGATGCTTACTTACTATGTGCTGAGATCTGTATTACCCACTGAGGTCTAGAAAGTAAAAGAAGGAAATGGTGATTTCTCTCGGGGCACTCACACTCTAACTGGGGGAGACAACAGATTCGATAGAGTTCAGCACAGGGCAAGAGGAAAGGCCCTGAACTTCTGAGGGTTCAGAGGTGGGGCAGGTGGCAAGGCCCAGGCGTCCTTAGCTTATACAAGTAGGTCGGACCACAGCGTGGGAGAGCTGTAAGGTGTCAGAGCCCCGCAGCAAGGCCTGGAGGACCTCCAGTACATCTCAGGGAACAGAGTTGTTAACTTCCAGCTCATCTAAACCTGTTGGGCAGTCTGGTAGCTGTGGGTGGTGGTGGTGGTGCTAAGGACAGGCTGAGTCTTTCTACAATTCCTCCATTGGGGAATGGGAGGGCCATTTCACAGATGAGAAAGCTGGGGATCAGGGAGGCTGAGCCATTCACCTGTGGTCACACAGGTAGTAAGTGGCAGAAATGGGGTTTGAGCCCATTTCCTCTGACTTCGGTTCTTGAGACTTCCTCTGTTACCATGATGCCCCCAAAGTCTCCTCATGTGTAAAACAGAGAGTTCACTAAAAGACTTCCAGCTTTAAAACTGTGATCCTTTATATACCCCATGTACACATGCATATGAATAGATTGTATCAGAAGAAAGCATATGAATTCATACAGAGACATGCATACACATAACACATGTCTGTTCATATCCACGTAATGCATGTGCACATGTATACGCCCCTACCAGGTATACATATCTGTATGTGTGTGTAGCTGTACCTCTGTCTCTAGGCTTGTGGGCTCCTCTCTGGTGCATTTTACCCACTGGGTTGAGTCCATTGGAATCCACTGTCTTGACTCTCCAAAATTCCTTGGGCACGTTCACTCATTCCCCAGCACAACTGAGTTTCATCTGAATGCTAAAGTCCCTCCCAGATTGTTGATGTAAGCATCCCGCTGGTGCCTGCCCTCATCCTTGTCTCTGCCTCCGTGGGTGGTGGTGGATGAGTTGGATGAGTTGCCTCTGGAAATAAAAGAAGTGAAGTAATCTTGGTTTTTGGAGGCATTCCCCCCCTCCCTTGCTCCTCAGAAACACAGTGACTGTGAATTAGGCCTCTGTCTTAACTGCTAATGTTGGTGTAATGCAGCCTGAAGGATTAAGGAGCACCTTTTCTTTTTTTTTTGGGGTGGCTTGGAATCTGTTGGGGTTTTGTATTAAATGCCAGGCAGGGGCCCTCTGGATCTTCCAGCCAGGGGAGCCTGGGAGATGTGAGGTTGCCTAGTCTGGGATGCCCATGAATGTGGCATGTGAAACTTTCAGATCCTAGCTTAGTCTGTTCTGCTTGAAGAGCACTGGGCACCTACAGTGTGATGTTTGTGCACAAATCCTTCCTGAGATGAAACACATGCCCTCCTAATAAAAAGGCATCTCTCTCCGTAGTCCCATTTCCTTGTCACTGTGTACCGGAGGACCGGCCCCTTCCGTGAGCCTCAGTGTCACTGAGTAATGCTTCATTGTTTTTAAGCTGAAATGCTTAATTTTAAAAATCGATTTTGTTTTTGAAATGTTTACCATTGATTCAGGACAAAAATGGATAGTAAAGCTGTGAAAGGCATTGCCCACCCACATTCCCAGGGAGCCCAGCTTCACCCCCTTGACTCCCAGAGGACTATGAGGCCTTAGGGCTCTCGGGACTCCAGTGAGGAAGGCTTGCCCAAGCCGCCTGGCTGCTTGAGTTGGGGGTTGAGAAGATCGGTGCACACAGCCCGGGCATCTCTGCTGGCATCTCGAGCTGGCTTCCTCAGCCCCACAGTAACTCAGATGCCATTCTTCTCTGATCTGCAGGAAACTTAGAGCCTACAGTCCTGTCAAAATCTAGTTCAGGTGGGGGCCAAGAAACCCTAAGTAAGGATCCCTGCAAGGCTGACGTTAGAAGACCTCATATTATTCACATTACCTATGTTTTATTGTATTTTTCTTTCTTTTCTTTTTTTGTATTTTTCTTTATTTCAGTAAGTATTTCCTAATTCTGTTTTAGTCTGGTTTGGGCTGCATCAGGCAGTGTTTTGGGCAACCTGCTTGATGCCCCCTTCCCTGTTAAAAGCACTGCTTCCTGTTCCCCCACTTCTGAGCTCCTCTCTTGGTGCTCCTCCACAGAGTCTCTCCAAGAACCAGCAACCCAGGACAGTCATTTATAGTGATAGAATACCAGCGGAAGCTCAGAGATTTAGAGGTCCTCAAGTCTGACTCCCTTCATTTTGTTTGTTGTTGTCGTTGAAGAGGACCGGTGACATCTTGACCTTCCGGTGAATAGGATTTAAGTGAGGCAGAGTCACACAAAGTCCTCAGCTTCACTCTCTCCTCCAGAGCCCTTGAAGTCCAGTGACAAGACAAAGGTCAAGACGACTGGATGCAGAACAGGCAGGTCTCAGTTTGTCTGAGGCCACACCCATTCAATGACTAAGACCTAGGTAAAAGTTGAGAGCAAAGATGGTCCCTCATGTTACAGATAAGGCAGATAAACCCAGAGTTAAGTGGCTTGACCAAAGTCACACAGTAAGTGATAGGTGGGATCTGAACCCGGGTCCTATGACTCTACCAGGGCCCATAGGTGTCAAAGTGGATAGAACACTGGGCTTTCAGTCAGGAAGACCCGAGTTCAAATGTGGCCTCAGACACTTAACTAGCTGTGTGACCCTGGGCAAGTCACTTAACCCTGTTTACCTCAGTTTCCTCATCTGTCAAATGAGCTGGAGAAGGAAATGGCAAACCTCTCTTGTATCTTTGCCAAGAAAACCTCAAATGGGGTCATGAAGAGTCAGACAGGACTGAAACAATTGAACAGGAACAACCAATGACGCTAACTGCTCTTACAATAGCACCATGCTCCCCCCCTTTATTGTCATTAGCTCACATTTATTTAAGGCTTATTGATTACATTGTGAAGTTGTTTGAGTAGAATCATAGCCTGGTACAGTGAAATGACCAAATGAGGTCATAATTGTGAAGTGCTGAGCACACGCCTGGCCGTGGGAAGCCCTGTGTACGTGTCAGCCCCTATTTACTATTATTGATAAGAATAAACAACCACAATAACGATAATATTAGGGCTGGGGCTTGAATCCAGCTTGTCCAGCTTCAAATTCTAAACCTTTTCCATTACAGCCTGTTGCCTTTCCATTTAAAAAATTTTCTTTTTAGAAATTGTTTTTTTTTGTGATTACTTAAGCTTCCTTTCCTGAGGTATCCTTTCCCCTCCCTTTCCCCTCCCCCTTCCCCTCTCCCTCCTCCTTCCTCTCCCCCTTCTTCCCCTCCCCCTCCTTCAACCCTTCCCCCTCTCCGTCCCCTACTTGGAGAGCAGACCCTTCTGGTTAAGCTTAAGGCCATCTATCTGCCAGGGAGAAAGAAATGAGGAAGGAATGGTAAACCACTGAGCTCATAAGAAAGAAGTGATAAGCTCCTGGGGTTGGGGTGTAGAGAGGAGGGGAGGGGAGGAGAGGGTCCTCTGTGGCCAACTGATGGGAACAAAGGAAGAGACTTTGAAATTCACTTATTTCACAAATTGAAAAACTGAGACTCCGTGAGAGGGAAAGTGACTTGGCCTCAGTTTCTAAGATAATAGAGATCAGAGCTGGGATTTGAAACCAGTCACTTCTAGTCCATTGATTCAGTAAGCTTTTATTAAGCCCCTGCTGTATGTTAGACTCCGTGCTGGGTTCTGTCAATAGAGCACAGTGAAGCAGCCCTTGCCCTTAGGGCACCATGCAGCTTTCTACAGATGGGCTGTGGTAAGTGAGTACCACGTAAATGTAAGGTTGTTTGGGAGGGAGGAGAAGAACTATAACCATAGGGGGAAAGGGAGGATTAGGAAGGTCTGTAGGCAGCAGCCAGGTGTTGCCCCTTGAAGGGGAGCTGGGGATTCCAGAAGGCAGAACTGAAGAGGGAGAGGAGCCTTCCAAGCATGAGGATCCTTAGCAAAGGTCTGGAGATAGGAAACCCAGTATCGACTTTCTAGGCCATTTCAAATGGCACTTGGAGGTGTCAGCAACCATTTATGAAGCCCTTATGGAGAGAAATGAGTTTGGAATGATAGACTGGAGCCAGACTGTGGATTTTCTTATCTCTTTAGGCCTCAGTTTCTCACTCTGTAAAATGGATATAATTCTAACCCTAGGGGTCACTAAGGCTCATGGTCTAATGAGATAGGTTTAAAATGAGCTAAGTTTAAACCTGTACTTGGCATAGAGGAGAGCTGACCCTGGTGTTGGAGTAAAAGTTGTATTTCTGTTCTGGTTCTATCTCTTTGTAAAAGTTAATTAATGTTAATTGGTTAAATGGAAGCATTATCTAGCTTCTCCCTGTTAACTGTGTGTGAGGAACATACCAGAATGGGGTCTTAAGCCAATAGCATTTGATTTAGCCATAGGACTCCCCCAGTCTTAGCCTGGGAGAGGGAGTCTAGTCTCCTACCCAGTGGTGGTTCCACCGTCTACCTTCTGATTTTGAGGAGAGCCAGCCAGAAGACTCTTATTATTATTAGTATGACCTGTGGCCTTGGACTGTGTGTGTGGGTCCGCTCCTCCCCAGAGCAGTGGGCAAATTGATCTGCAAAACATTTTCTATCTAAGTTTTTACTTCTTGAAACTCACGAACTTAAAAATCTTGCCTCCCTCTGCTTTGTCTCAGACCCTGCCCTCTGAGCCTTGGACCTAGTGGATGGCCAGGGGAGAACACCCTGGGAGAGGGAGAGCTTAGCTCTTCAGTCTCCACTGTGGTTGAGTTGGAAAACCCAGGTTTCTTCTAAATCCTGAAGGATCCCTCTGATGGGAAATCGCCATGGGGGGAGGGGGTAAGGTGGGGGAGGAGGGCATAAGGTAGAGAGGGGAGGGGAGAGGAGGGAAGGGCTGGAGACCAGGAATTCCTTTTAAAAAGAAAAAGGAAATGCATATTCTGTATGTAAAGGAAAGGAAGCAGCTTCCTGTTTCTGGTGGTGGCCTTTGGAAGAGATGAGGAGGGTTTTTTTGTGAGACACTGATTTCCAGGGGCAGGTCAGAGGGCCAGGCCAGTGGGGATCTGGGGCAGCTGGCCTGGCTTCTCTCCTGCTTCATGCTGTGCTGGCCAGGCTTCTGGCTGAAAATAGAGCTAGGGTTTCTTTTCCTTTGCATTTCCATGAGATAAATTAAATGGGCTGGCAGATGGGGATGAAAGGGGCACATACTTGTATATAATATATACAACACAATACACATACTTGTACCTATAACACATGTATGAACATATATACATTCACAAACATGTATATATATGTTATACATATATATGCACATACATAGATACACATATTTGGGAGGGGGAATCTACAACAGCAAAACCCCAACCCTTCTCCTGTTGATGTATACATCTGCTTCTCAGTTGAAAAATCTCTTGGCAAAGAATATTTGCTCAACCTTTGGCTTTCTGTCCCTCCTCTCCACAGGCAGGGCAAGCACCACCAAAGACTGGGGGTCACGAATGGGATCCTGTACAGTAAAGATGTTTTCAAAGGGCATTTCGTTCTTGGTTTTATAAAGGGGTTCCATTTCCTGACATGGGACTTGGGTGTTACATTCATAGGACCAGAGAGTTGGAGGAGGCCTTGGATACCATCCAGGCCGAGCCCCTTAGGGGTCCACAGAAGGTAGGTGACATGCCCAAGGTTATACAGGTAGTGAATGGCCAGGCAGACATCTTGGTTCTCTGACCCCAAAGTGGGTCTTCCATGTTGGAGGATTCTTCTGCAATCTTCTGGGTCTCCTAGTTTGTCTCAGGGCAAAGACTGAACTCAACCAAACCTGCCTCTGTTTCATCTTATATCCCTTCCCCCTATTCATGGAATGAGGGGAATGTTGGAGCTGGAAGAGGTCTCAGAGCTCTTCATAAGCCAACCTTCCTTCATTGTTAACAAGGAGGAAACTGACCCTCACTTGGGAAGGGCCAGTGACTTGCTCTACTGACCCGGTGAACTGGTGTAGTATTGGGACTGAACTGAATGAATAGATGAACGGAAAGCACAGGGCTAGGCACATAGTAGGTGCTGTATAAATATTAACTATTTTAAATGATTATTATTATCTCCTCTGTGCATGCTAAGCATGGGATTCAGTTCATTAGGCATTTATCAAACACCTGCGGTATTTAGGCAGACAGGTGGCTCAGTGGATATATTGTTAGTATTAGAGTTGGAGAGACCTGAGTTTGAATCTTACCTCAGACGCTTGGCAGATAATCTGTGTGCCACCTTCTTCAGCCACAGGGATAATAATGGCACCTACCTCCCCCGGGCTGTTGTGAGGGCTGAATGAGATGACGACTTTGCCAAGCCTTGGTGTGCTGTACGAACACTGGCTATTATCCCATCTCATCCTGGTGTGGCATGAATTTGAGACCCTTCACCATTTCTAGTTTCCCTCCGCTAGATGTCTAATCCACCTTCTCAATGTCCTTCCTCAAATATGATGGTCAGAGCTAACAAAGTTTTACAGATGTGTTCTGGCCATGGCAGAGGAGAATGGAGCCATGACCTCTGCTAAGCACTGCTTCTCCACCCAAGCCCAGGATCTTCTTGGCTTTCTTGTCTGCTCTTGTTGGTTTACTCTGAGCTTCTGGTCTTCTTGGACCCCCAGATCTTGTCCAGAGGCAATACTTCCTAGCTCCCCCCCCAATCTTGTGCTTGTGAAGTTGATTTTCTGGAACCAAGGGTAAGACATTAATACAGTTATCGTCTTTCTGTTAAATTTCATTTTTTGCAATGCAGTTTAGTGTTCTCATGTTGGTTTTTGGTGACCTCTTCTTTTTCTGAGTGCTTCCCAAACTGTCCCTTTAAGATTTCATTCTAGAGGCTTTCCGCAGACCCTGTGCCAGCCTCACTGGGCTCATGGTTTGAAGTGTTCACGTTCTTCCCTTTTTTGAAAATAGGCCCCAGCTCCAGTCCTGTGACATGTCTCTAGTTTGCCACAATTCCTGAATGAGGGATGATCCTTTAGAGCCTGGCAGCTAAACATTGTAGACTGGGGGAGAGACCTCTGGGAGGGGGTGCTGGGTGCCTTAGAGGGAAGGGGAGAGGAGGATCAGGCCAGGCAGAAGTCAGTTTGAATAGGTATGTTGATGTCTCCCCTTGGTATATCCAGACACCTCTTTTGGGGAAGTGAGCCCGAGATGGTGTCTGGGGAAAAACTACCCCTTTTCTGCTGTGTCCCCCTCCTCCTCACTCTGGACTTTCTCCCCAACTTTACTCTTGTGGGGGGCAGGGCAAGGGGGAGATTATGATTGGGTAGCTCTGCCCCTAAGGGAGAAGTTGTTTTTGTTAAGGAAAAACAACATTTGGGGGTTTGGGGAAGAGTTCAGACCCTGGACTTAACTCTTGAAGACTGTTGACTTGGCTTAAAGAAGGAAGGAAATAAGCATTTATCAGCTGCCTACTGTGTGCTAGGCACTGTGCTAAGCACTTGGCAAACATTCTTAGCAACATGGGAGGTAGCTGTGACTATCCCCTGCTCTCTATCCACTCCCCACTTAGCTGATTCTAAGGTGTGGTGTGCTGGGAGCAGTGCTGGTCTGGAAGTCTGGAAGCCTTCCCTCAGTCACCAGCTGTGTGACTCTGAGCAAGACTTCTGACCTGTGTGAGCCTCAGTTTCCACATCTGAAAAATGAGAGAGAGAGGGAAAGAGAGAAAGGAGGGAGAGGGAGAGAAGGGGAGGGGGAGAGGGAAAGGGAGGGAGGGGGAGAGGGGAAGGGGAGAGGGAAAGGGAGGGAGGGAGGGAGAGAGAGTGTGTGTGTGGTGTGTGTATGTGTGTATCCTTTTCATAGAAATATCTGCTTTTTGGACAGCCAGGTGTTATATTGGCATCAGCTTGGAATGGCCTGAGAAATTCTGTGAATTGTAAATCTCTTTCTCGTGTCAAAAAATAACACCCATTTTCATTTACAGTATCATAGATTTTGAGCCAGAAGGGGCCTGGGAGGTCATCCAGTTCAACCCTCTTCTTTGTACAGATGGGGAAACTGAGGCCCGGGGGAAGCTGACCCACTTGCCTGAAGTCACCCAGCTGGTGGCAGAGGTGAGATCTGAATCCAGGCCCTCAGACTTCAGATTTAGGGCTCTTCTTACCCTGCCATGTTGATTTGAAGGCTCCCTGGCTGCCATTTTCATGTTTTTCAAGATGGCGCTGTTAAGATGTTCCTTGATGCCCTTTAGCCATGTGCCAAATCTGATCAAAATCAGTCATCTTCTGAAGTCATCATGGAGTAAATGGACAGATCGGAGCCCACGTGAACAGGGCACTTTTTGGTTTTCCATGTTCTTATTGGGCCTTTGTTCTTTACCAAGTTATCATGGTGAGATAGAGACTACCAGCATTATTTCCATTTTACAGATGAGGAAACAGGCTCAGAGGGGTGAGTTAACTTTATAAGTAAAAAGAGGGTAAAAGTAAAATAAATGCATAACCCTCCGGGTAGAGGAATGTGTGCTAACAATTGGGGCATCTGGAGCTGGCTTTTGGGCAGAGCCTTGAGTGCCGTCCTAGAAGCAGAGGCTGCATGGAGTAAGCAGCAGAACCCCAGCCTGAATGTCTTGGGGTTGGGGTGAGTTGAAGCATAGATTCATTCTTGTTGGGTCAATAAGCATGTTGTGATTTGCGACGTTATTTAACAAATAAACATTTACTGAGCGCCTACTGTGTGCCAGGCACTTGGGATATAAATAAAAAAGTAGAGAAATCCCATAATCGTGCAGCCAGGTGAGAAATGAGGAGATGTTCTGAGCTGAGCTCCCTCTATAAATGGAGGTTTGGAGTTTGGGGCTCTACCCTTACACCGAGGGGCAGAGGTGAGGTGTTGTCATTCAGTCATTTTCAGTTGTGTCCCCATTTGGGGTTTTCTTGGCAGAGATACTAGAATGTCACTTCCCTCTCCAGTTTATTTTACAGATGAGGAAACTGAAGTAAACAGGATTAAGTGACTTGCCCAGGGTCACACAGCTAGTAAGTGTCTGAGGTTGGATTTGAACTCATGAGGATCAGTCTTTCTAACTCCAGGCCCAGCCCTCTATCCATGGGCCACTTGGCTGCCTCTGAGGTAGTGAGGAGATACCAGGGCTGAGAGAGTCTTGCAGGATGATGTTTTTCTGTTGTGAACTAGTGGCTTGCCATTTCCTTCTCCAGCTCATTTGACAGATGAGGAAACTGAAGCAAAACAGGGTTACGTGACTTGCCCAGGGTCACACAGCTAGTAAGTGTCTGAGGTTGGATTTGAACTCAGGAATATGAGTCTTCCTGATGCTCTGTTCATTGCCACCTAGCTGTCCTCAGAATGATGAGATTATTCCAATAATGAGCCTCCTGGAATCAAGTCAGATGCTAATACCTCTGATGTGAGAACACTCTCCAGAGTGACCCAAGGTCTCTTGACCCCTTCTGCATATCCGCAGGCCCAGGTCTCCTTTTGTATACACCTACAGGCCCAAGACTACCCATTTCCAGCCCCGGAGGACAGTGGAGACCAAGGAATGTGTGTCTTCACCTTGGAATCATCCGGTGGCCTGGAATGCTTTGTGTGGCCGCCATAGCAAATCTGCCAGCCAACATCCTCGTCGCCACGTTGGCTTCTAACATGCAATCTTCCTTTCCTGTTTTATTCCCGGCTTCCTGAGCTTTGGCTTATTTCTCACCCATGGGATGTTGGTTTCTTACCCAACTGGCTCCTTCTGGCCTGTTGATGGTCAGGCCATTGTCTTGTACTCAGAAACTTGTCTGACCACTTCCTGGGCTGGCCCCTAGCTGACTAGCCCTGTCTCACTGCCTAGGAATCATGACCTGATATTAGGTTATTCAGGGATAATCACTTGTCTACCCTCCTGTAGGTAACATTGTGTAAATCCTACTTTGTTAGCTAGTTGATCTTGTTACATAGGAAAGAAGTTCAGCTGAGACTTTAAAGTAACATCTTTCTGTAATGAAATCTTTGGCCTTTAAATAAAGGGTTTTTTTTTTTTAAATAAATTTTTTTATTAACATCATTTTATTTTTACCTGTATCACCTGTTTCTCAATGCATCTCTTCCCCCTCCCTTTCCCAGACAACCCTTTCTTATAACAAAGAATAGAAGAGATGGAAAAAAACCCTCAGTTTAGCCCAATTTATCAACATAACAAAAGTCTGACCTTATATGCAGTGATCCACACCCATAGCCCCTCACCTCGGTAAAGGAGAGGGAGGGGGAGGTATCTGTCTTCTCATATCCAGTACTTTTTAGAGCGCCCTTCCCTCTACTCATGTTGGAAAGGATGCTTTATTTCTGTTAGGACCCAGACCAGAGGTGGGCAACCTCAGGCCTTGAGGCCTCTAGGTCCTTAGGTGGGGCCTTTGACTGAATACAAACTTCACAGAACAAATCCCTTGAGGCCGTAGGTTCCCCACCCCTGAATTCTAGACCATTAATGGGAAGAGAGCCTGGGAGATCTTGGACCCCAGGGCTAGCTTTGGTGCTGGTAAGACCTAAGTTCATTCTGGGCTGTATTTCTTATATCCCTCTATAAAGTCAGGTTCAGATCCCACTGTACTGATGGGATCTTTGTGACCCTTGTCAATTTATTTCCTCTTTCTAGGTTTCATTTTCCCTCTGCCCTGTAAAATTTGGGGCTTGGACTAGATTTCTAGGTCCCTTCCAGCTCTGACTCTGAGTCTGACTACAATATTTAATACATTTAAATAGGGTTTTAGCGTTTTATCACAGTAGCCCTAGAAGTACAAATATCATTGTCCCCACTTTACAGATGGGGAAGCTGAGTCTTCAAGAGGTTAAATGCTTTTCTCCATGGGCGAACAGCTTAGAAGAGTTTGAGCCAGGCCTCTGACTCTCAGACCAGGCCTATTTCCATGACACCACATGCCCTTTAAACTTTTTATCTCTCTCCTCTCAGTTGCCTTATCTATACAGAGGAGCTGAGAATGCTTCTAGGTCTCCTGGGCCTAGGGAATTCTGTTTCATTCACCTCTTCCACAGGGGCGAGCAGACAAGTGCGCTCAGATCAAAACAGAATAATGGGGCCCAGGGCTTATGCTTCTGAAGCGCTGCATTAACAAGAAAGTGGTTTGACTGCAGGCAGGCCTTGCAGGCAGGGTCAGAGACAAGTCCATCTTCTGGGTCTCAGAACTAGCTTATTTTGGGGTCTTTGGTGGTGGTCTCCCCAATCGGGTTAGGCTTTGGAGACAATCACACTGTGGTCCAAGTTAGGTGGAAGACAGTTTGAATCCCTCCTCCTCCTGCTCCTCACTGTCATTTGGACTGGACTTCATCTATCTCTAAATATAAAAAACAGGCCTGCTGTCTGACTGACTGATAGACTGACTCAAGGAGGGAGTCATTTGCACTGCACACAGTAACAGTAGTGTTGTAGGAATGGCCAACAGGGAAAGGCCTGGCTGCCCTGAGCAAGTCAGGAATGCAGGACAAGTCCAAAGGGCCATGATGAAAACCCCCACCCCCTTCAGAGAGAGAGCGAGCTGGTGGGGACCAGAGCAGACTTTTCTTACTTCCTTCCTTTATTCATTTTTTGTGTGAGGGTTTTCTTTTGCAACATGGATAATATGAAAATATGTTTTGCATAATGTTGCACACATAATCAATACCGAATTGCTTCCCTTCGCAGTGAGGTGGGAGAGAATTTGGAACTCAAAATTGGAAGGAAGAATGTGGAATTTTTTTTTCATATAATTGACAAATATTTAACAAAATAAATCAAAATAATTTTTAAAAAAGAAGGGAGTTATTTGGCACGTGTAGGCCCAGCCCTAACATAAGGGGTTAGACACACAGTACGTTATGAAGTATCTTTGGGCCTCAGTTTCCTCATCTGTAAAACGAGGGAATTGGTCTAGAAAGCTTCTGAGGCCCCTTCCAGCCTTAGATCTGTGATTCTGTGATAGTACATTAGTGGGCTGACACTTATGGGCTGACGGTGGCTGGGGTGGCTAATTACTAAGAGTGAGAGAGGGTGTGTGTGTGTGTGTGTGTGTGTGTGTGTGTGTGTGTGTGTGTGTGTGTGTGTATTCACACTGCTTTCCTTTTACTCTGTTGGATGACCCTCCCCCCAGCAGTGTGTATTTCTCTATGTTCTTTACCACATTCTGTTTTCCATCTAATTATTTGGCTACAAGTCCCCCCCCTCATATTAGATTGTAAGCTCCCTGAGGGTAGAGGTTGTGTCTTCATCTTTGTTCTTCATGGGGCTAAGCCCATAGTTGATTCTCTGTTGAACTGAATCACTGGCCTCCCAGAACTGGGAGAGCCCTTAGTGATGTTGTAGCCCAGCAACTCTAACTTTCAGAGGGTGACCCTCAGGCTTGGAGAGGGGAGCACTGGCCCCGGGTCACAGAGCCAACCAGCTTCTTGCCCACGCCTCCCCAGTCCAAGCTCAGTGCTCTTTCCCACAGACCGTTTGCCCAAAAGCTTGGTCGCAGGGTGTCTTGGGGCTGTCTCTGATGCTTCAAGACGACAGAATTTTGAGCAGGAGTCTTTATCTGGTTCCTCGGAGCTGCAGTGGTTTTGATATCAAAAGAACTTTCATTTCTGTTTTGAGAAGGCTCTTGGCTTAGTGGGGAAATTTGGTGCTGGGTGCTGACTCTGTGGGCTTCAGAGTGGGGAGGCAGGTGTGTATTTTTAGGTGTTCATGGCCAACGTTGGAATCAGAAAGTGGGGGTGGTGGCCCGGTGACACATGCTAACGGTACCCTTCGCGGTCGCCTTAGCTTGGGCTCACTCAGCTCCCCACGCCCCATCTGGGGAGAAGAGAACAAAGGAGCTGATAGGAAGGTGGATGGGATGAACCCCTGAGCTTAAGGGAGGTGACGTGTTTTGTCATTTGGAAGAATCCATTAGTTCATGGAAACTTGTTACTTTAAGGAGGCAAAACCTTTTTGGGGGGATGTGTGGGGAAGGGAAGGGGGTCAGGCTGTGGCAAAATAGTAGGTTGTAGGATGAGGTTAAACCTTGTAGATAAGGCTGTGTTCCCCTGGTAGATTCTCAGGGTAGCTCGTTTGCTCTTATGGGGTCCAAGAAAAGAGCCCACCACTCAGAAAAGGGTATTACACAAATGAAGGGGGGAGAGAGAGCTGATCCTTGTCAGGTGGCCTGATAAACCCCCCCTTTCTGGGTGGAGGCCCCTCCCCCCTTCTTTCAAGGGGAAGGGCAGTCTCTTCTGAGAGGAAGGAGCAGGCTCTGACGACACGGTCAGCCTTGGACCAAGCAGGTCTGGTCTTTGCCTCAGACAACTTGAACCAAGCTTCCTCTCTGGCCCTGTTTGGTTTGAGCTGCTTCCTCCTGGTCTGGTGGAGACCCAAGTGTGGACAGTGTTTGTTTTCCTTATACTTTTAAGTTGTAAAAAGAGAGAGAGAGAGAAAGAGAGGGAGAGAAAGAGAAAATAAAACTTTGGTCATATAGGATGCTAATTATCTCAGGGACATGTGCCTCTGTGAGTGGCAGCGTTGATGCCAGATGGCCTAAGTTTGGATGTGACTTGCCATTTCACCTTGGGGCTTGTGGGTTAGGAGTTGGGGGCTCTGGGGTCATCCTTCTACCCACCCCCCTCTCATTTGACAAAGAAGTCCATCTAAAGATTTAGAGCTGGAAAAATGAGCCTCAGTTTCCTCCTTTCTAGAATGAGAGGGATGGACTAGGTAATCTCTAAGGTCATTGGGAGTGATGCAGCATGGTGGAAAAAGCTTTAGATTTGGTGTCAGGCGTCTTAGGTTCAAATCTTGGCTTACTGTCTGAGCAGTCTGGAACAAATCACTTCCTCTCTCTGGGGCCTTAGTTTCCTACTCTGTAGAATAAGAGAATTGGATGAGATGACCCCTAAGGCCCCTTCTAGATCTAAATCTAGGATCCTTCCAGCTGTCAATCTCCGATTCTTTGATTCATCGGGCAGAAAACCTCTTTCTCTGGGTGACCTATCTAATGAATCTAATCTCTGTGGGCCTGTCCTCTCCTTGGTGATAAAGATCCGCTGCTGTCCATTTCCGGTTGGTCTCCTGCAGACATCTCTAGCAGGGTGCTACTTCTGTAGTAACTGGGAGGACACACACAATACATTCTCTCTTCCCAAGGCTCTCCTGGGTACCATGAATGCTTGAAGAACTCTCTACAGATGGAGGCCCAGGCCCTTGTATTTGGCCCTGCTCTAGGGCCTTAGAAAAATCTGATTCCCTGGAAGAGGAATTGGTAGGCTAAGAGCCCCAGCTGGGGAGGATCCACCTATAACCTATGTGACCTTAAGTCAGTGATTCTCAACCTTCCTAATGCTGGTCGACCCTTTAATACTCGTATATAAGCGTATCTGCATGTGGGCGGACCAGCCTGGAGACGAGTAGAGGAGTGGTGTCTTAGGTGACCCCTGTGACCCCTGTGAAAGGGTTGTTTGACCCCCAAAGGGGTCGCGACTCACAGGTTGAGAACCACTGCCTTAAGTGAGTAAACTCTACATCCTATGTGACCTTAAAACGAGTAATTTCTCTTCTCTGGGTTGTGAGAAGCAATGTGGTTTGATGGTTTGAGGGTCAGGTGACCTAAGTTCTTACTTTGCTTCTGACATTTACTACCTATGTGTCTTATTCTGGGCTTTCCCTCCTTCCTCATGGGTGTGTAGCTGTAATCTTCCTGAGTCTCAGTTTTTCCATCTGTAAATTGGGGATGACAATATATGTAGCAAAGGCAATGTGGTATAGTAGAGAGAGGAGAGCCAGCCCTGGGTTCAAATCCTACCTCTGATGTCCTTATTAGTTGGGTGACCCTGGCCATGTCACTCAGGGTCCCCACATACCCCTAAAACTAAAAATCAGTCAGCAAGCATTTATTAAGTGTTAACTGTATGCACAAAGGATTCCTTGTCCTCCGGGAGCTCACATTCTAACGGGAGAGATGCATAAATAACTACGTGCATACCAGGCTTGTGGAGAGTGGATGGAAGGTTGTATGAGCAGGAAGACGTCGGTGGCCTCTGTGGGGACTAGGACAAGGCTGCTGCTGAAGACGAGTTTTGAGGTCTGTGGTGGAAGAAGGGGTTTATTTGGGGAGCCAGCTTCCTTGAGGAAATCCGAGGTCCAGCTCGAAACTCCATCAACAAAGCAGCTCCCAGCACCTACTACATGTCAGGCCTAGATTAAGCGCCCTTGAGAATGGTTTTCAGATTTGTTTTACCTTCAGTAAAATGAGAGAGGTGGGCTCAGGGGTCAGTGAAGGTCTCTTTGAAGTTGGCCATTATTATGTCTAAGAGATGAGCTCTCAACGGCATGGGTGCTCTCTTTCAGGGAGACCAGTGGAGCCGGTCTTTCTAAGCTGGTGGGGTGGTGGCATCTCATTGCATACCCTCCCCTTCTCCCTCATGCTCCTCATGCCCTCAGCATACATGTGCATGCACACGCACACGCGCACACACTCACACATTACCTCTTAGTGCCCCACTAGACATGAATGAAAAACTTTTCCTTCTAAAATATGATGATTCATTGCTATAGTCTTCAAGAACCTAAGGTCACCCCGTGTCATTCTGTGGACAGAATAGAATTTTCCTTCCTTCCTTCCTTCTTTCTTTCCTTCCTTCCTTCTTTCCTTCCTTCCTTTCTTCCTCCCTTCCTTCCTCCCTTCCTCCCCTTCCCTTTTCTTTTCTCCTCTTTTCTTTCTGTTTCTCTTTCCTTTCTCTCTTTCACATGCTCCCTTTCCCCTTCCCCCTGTCCCCTCTCTTCTCCTTCCCTCTCTTCCTCTCCCTTTCCCCTTTTCCCTTTCCCCTTTCCCCTCCCCTTTGAGTTCAGCAAGCATCTATCGGTTAGTGTCACCACTGTTTGGTACAGATTGTCTTTGGCACTCTCTTTTTGAGACCTGGGCCAGTTCTGCCCTCTTTGGGCAGCTGGGAGGCTTCTTGGCTTCTAGGGGCTCACTAAATTGAAGCTGGGCTTAATGGGGACATCCAACTGCCTTTAGCCCTACAGCTCCTCAGAATTCCTGAGCTTAGGTGATCCACTCGCCTCAGCCTCCCCAGTAGCAAGGACTCTAGACTTGTACTCCCATCCCCAACCAGAATCAAATTTCTATGAAAACCTGTCCCTCCCCCTGCCCTTAACATGATGCCTGGCCTGTGGTAAGTGCTTCGGAAAGAAATGCTTATTCATTCATTCAAAATCAGGCAAGTCTTAGGACTGAGCTGTAGGGGGAAGGGTTGGGGTGGAGTGGAGAGAAAAGCGTGGTAGGTGTGGGCAACGTGAATGGGCACCTAAAGGCTGGGCTTTCTTTGGGGTCATTCCATTCATTGCCTTACTCTGGGCCTTTCCCTTTATTTCCTCTTGCTGTGTACCCTTGGTTGGGGTCCCAGTGCTTTTGATTATGACAGGCGACTGGATAGTCAGACTATTGAGTTAATCCATCAGAATTTACAGGATCCTAGAATATCTAGAGCTGGAAGAGGTCTCAGGCTATTGAGTCTGGTCCTTTCATTTTATAAATGGGGAAACTGAATCGCAGGGAGTTGAAGAAGTTTATCCAAGCTTAGTCTGTAAAGTGTTAGAGGTGAGATTTGAACCCTTGACCTCTGACTCTTGAGCTGTTTGACCTTCCAGATGGATAGTGAACTGGTCCCAGAATTGAATTAGGAGGAGGACTTTGTCACCATCATTGCCCGATATGGTAGCACACACCTGTAGTCCCCTCCTATTGGGGAGGCTGAGGCTGGTGGATGTCCAAGCTTGGGAATTTTAAAGCTGATTAGGTATTCGCCCATGTCCAGCATGAATTGATGAGCCCTTGGGAGCAGAGGATGGTGGACCGGGGTGCCCAAGGAGGGTATAACAGTCCAGATTGCAAACAAGAGGTCAAAACTTCTGTGCTAATTAGCAGTGGGATTATTAGCCTTTGAGCAGCTGCTGTCCTTGTAGCCTGGATGAGATAGGGAGACTGAGTCACGAAAAAACCAAAAACCAAATGCAAGACCTTCTGGTAATTCTATTTATCTGGGATCCATGGACTGCCACTGACTCAGAAGAATCCAAATTGTAGGTGACCCAGAGGGCAGTGCATTGAGCACATTAGTAGGCCATAGCATATTACCAAAGCTTCTCCTTCTGGGAAAACGATAATCTGACTTAGTTTAGCTCTTCCCTAGTGGTACCAGCAGGTTCTGCTCTTGCAAACAACCTCAGGCATCCAATCAGCTTCTACTTATTTATTGAGGACAGGACAGGAGTGGACCTAGAAGGTGCTGGCATCCCAATCCCTTTTAAGAGAAGGTGATTAGAACATAGATCTCACCTCCTAGTGAGAACAGTTTTTTTTCACCTCTGACCCCCTTCCCCACTTCGTTTAGTCTCCTAAAACTCATGACATTAATAGGTCAAGTCTGAAGAAGTCTCAGCAGTCTGCAGGCCTGTTGACTGAGTCCCAGGGAGCTGCCTTTATTTCTGCTCCTCTCATTTGTTGCAACTGCCATCAGTCATAGGCTCCCTTCAGTGTTCTGGGGTTCCTGGCTTGCTGCCTTGCTGTTCAGGCCCCTGTGGCTACTCATCTTTCAGCCCCAGATGCCACCTGCTGCAGCCTGCTTGTGGCTTCTCTCGTCGCCTCCATTTCTTAGAAGTCTACTCTCGTTTTGACTCCTTTCTCTTGTCTATTTTTTCTTCTTCCTGGTTACCCCTACTTGGTACCCATCTGCCATCACCTTTGGCCCCCAGCATCCTGGGAACCTGGTGGCTTTTCTTCCTGCTACTCTGTTTGCTTTGCATGTGCCCTCAGAAGGAAGCGAGGAAAAGAGAAGGTGTTGTTAGCTCCCACAATGCATCATTACCCATCTTGTACAGAATCACAGATTTAACGTTGGATGGGACCTTAGAAGCATCTAGCCCAATCCCTACATTTTAAAGATCCAGAAACTGAGATTCTCTTCTTAAGAAATCCCATGTCTTATGACAAAGAATAAAAAAGGGAAAAAACCCAATTTGGACAAATTAGGCAGCGTATGAGAAAAAGCCCAGCTTTCTGCAAGGCAGCATTCTGCACCCAGAACCTGGGAGGAATGGCTTGTTTGTGGAAGTGGTGTGTGTAAAGGCAATGGTGTTGGATGAAAACAGAAACTGAGCCACTGGTGCGTGTGAAAGAATCCCCACAGGCTGCACGTCGACTCAGTTTTCAGTTGTGACGTGTGTTTTCTTGCATTTTTGTTTATTTTGTTAAATTATTTCCCAGTTATATTTTGATTTGGTTGTGCTGCATTGGAAGTGTTGTGGACCAGTGGTGTGGGGGGTGTTTGACCCCTCCAAGGAGGGTGCATAGAACAATCGACTTATGAAGATCTGGGTTCGGTTTCTGCCACAGACACTGACTATGTGATCCCCGCTAAGTCACTTAGCTTCTGGGCTCCTCGTGATCCTCTGTGGAAACGAAGGACCGACAAGAACGGCAGCCACCACCACAACATGGCGGGGTTGAATTGAATGGGCTGGGAATCTTCTAATTCTAAATCTGTGATGCTTCAGTAAAGCTCATTGGAATTGAAAATTGCTTTGTTAGTGATCAGTACCTAGGTACCCCAGGCACCTTGTGGGCCTCTGGAGCGGAGGCAGCATGGAGGAGCTTGCCCAGGGTGATACAGCAGTCTGTGTCAGAGCCTCTGACTCTTCTGAGTCCTCTGGCACCCAAGCTGCTGCCCTTTCCATCAGCCCGCTCTCTCTTCCTAGCTGCGCGCTTTTCTTGGTATGGAGGCTCCTTCTAATGACACAGGTGAATATGTAGACCATTCCATTGAACGGTCATCGAGCAGTGTGGATCACTTCGTCACAGTTTAGTCGCCCATCACTGAGTGGGCACAGATTGGGTGAGATGACTGGTAAAGTCCCTTTGATTATTCTCTGAACGAATCAGGCCCATGGGACTGTACATTTGGGCCTGGAAAAGGGACCCAGGAGGTTGTATAGCTTATTTTATATTTTCATTTTATTAATATTTAGATAGAGAAGTTGGGTGATGTGCCCAGGGAGCCAGGTCCTCCTTTGGGATTCAATGTAGCCTCCTCCTGGATAGGACTCCGTAAGTGGTGGGAGAAACCCTTCTAAAAAGACGAATTGGCTACATTTTCCTGCTTCCCCCCACCCCCTCTTCTTTCTTTTTTCCCCCCTCTTCTTTCTTGAAGGAGGGGTGAGGGTGCTGAGCTGGAATAGTTCTGTTGACTTACAAGGTGGGTGTCATTCTGTGACCACAGTTAGGGTGAGAGTAATCACTTGGCAGAAGGAGGAGGGAAATAAGGGTGTGAGTAGGGGGTGGAATGGGGGAGCAGAGATGGGTTTTCTCTCATTCAGGCTTATAGGTCAAAGACTCTTTTGCAAATAACCTTGCGATGGGGAGGCCTGAATGTTCCCCTGGCAGGCACAGAACTCTAGCAGCAGAAGCCAGGGCTCAGTGGGGAGGGATGATGTCATGGGTTTGACCCCAGGGGGCCTCCCCCTGCCTGTGCTGCAGGCTCAGGGCAAGACGGGCACGGGAGGCCCTGCCTGGAGCAGGGAGGCTGGTGGAAAAAGGATGCTAATCTGGAGCTTGGGGATCAAAAAAACCCCACTATATTTTTAAAGAGTCCTTCTCAAGTAAGTCCAGAAAAAAGAAAAGTGTAAACATGCATCTGGAGGTGAAGGGTGGGAACAAAACCTAACTGATTTGATTTCTTCTTTTTTTTGGAAAATGGTGGTTATGGCCAGGTCAGTTCCAATTCCAATGCTAAGGATCAGGGGCCACCACTTTGCTTTTTTTAAAAAAAACCTTTCTTTTTGTCAGTTTCCCTCTGGCTTGGTCTCTTTCTCTCTCTGTCTCTCTGTCTCTCTCTCTGTCTCTCTCTCTCTGTCTCTCTCTTTCTCTGTCTCTTTCTCTCTCTGTCTGACTGTCCTGTCTGTCTGCTTGACTATCTCTCTCTGACTTGGTGTCTCTGCTGCCTGATTGTGCCCCTCTCTGTCTCTCTCTATCTCTGTCTCTGTCTCTGTCTCTGTCTCTCTCTGACTGTCCTTCTGTCTCTGCCTGCCTGTTCCCCTGTCTCTATTTCTCTCTGCCTGCCCCTCTATCTGACTGTCTCTCCCTCTGTCTCTGCTGGACTCTCCCTGAGCATTACAGGGTGTGGATCTTCTGCTGGGCTAGTTCGTTGTAGCAGCCTGTTCTTTGTTCTTTCTGATGGGGACTTGACACAAAGCTGTGGCCTAACCTGCTTTCCTTCTGCTGCTCAAGTTTCTTCTTCTTTTTTTCCTTCTGCTGGAATTCCTACCTCTTGACCTCTCGTTTGTTGGGCCTGTCTGGTTTTCCTGCATCAGTGATATTGGACCGGAGCCCCAGGCAAAGTTACTTAGACCTTCTAATTTGGTTTAGAACCCAAGAAGGCTTCTCCTTAACTGAACATTTCAGTCCTAGGCTTTAAACTCTGCCACTTCAGCCCATTTGACTGTCAGTGTTTTCTGCTGACTCTTGGTCCTCTTGTGTTGAAATGGGAGGTCTGAGGACCTGGATTCTAGAGACCTTGGAGGAGTCACTTGTGTACCTTAGCTTTCTTGTGTCTAAGATGAGAGTCCTTCCAGATCTGCAAACTTCAGACCTGAGGCCCCAGTTAGAACATGCAAAAAAGCTATTCTCAGCTTCTGGCTGTACAAAATCAGGTAGCAGGTGGTATGTAGTCTGGTAGTTTGTTGACCCCTGTTCTGTGGTGTCTGATATTTCGGGTTCCTTTATCATGGAAGGACAGATGTGGGCAATTTAAGCACATTGAGGCTTCATCAGCAAATAGAAAAAGATCTGGGGGTTTTAGTGGACACCGTATGATTGGGCAACTAGAAATGCCTCTTATGATGATGAGAGTGTCTGGAAGGTGGGACGTGATGGTTTTGCTATAGTGTGCCAGGGTCAGACCCCATCTGGGTTATTGTGTTGTGTTCTAGGTGCCATGTTTTAGGAACAAGCTAGAATATGTATCCACAAGGAGACGGCCAGGATAGTGAGAGGACTGGAGAACATTGGACCTAGAACGGAAAGGAACCTCTCTGTCCATTTACCTCATCCCACCCCCACTCCCCATTTTATAGATGAGGAAACTGGAGTCAGGGAGGTAAGATAACTTGCTTAACAAGACTTGGGAGGCAGAATTTGAACCCAGATCCTTTGATTCCAGAATCAGTATTCTTTCCATTGTCCCACATTACCGCATGATTTAAGGATCAGTTGAAACATTTAAGTATGTTTAACCTGGATTAGAAAAGATTTAGGGAGAATCTGAGCATGATCATCAGGGATAAAAACATCTGGAAGGCAGATTGAGGCTTAACATCATAGTCAGCAAGTCAACAAGCATTTATTAAGCACCAGCTGTGTTCTAGGAGAGGGGCCATGCTCTGGGGAAGGACAGCAAGGAAAAATGCAGTTTCTGCCCTCAAGGAGCTTGGGGTCTGATGGTGGAGACCACATGTGAATGACTAGGTATATATAAGATATATTCAGGGTAGACGGAAAGTAATCTCCAAGGGGAAGGCTGCAGATATCTATCATATACAAATATACAAGGAAAAACTTTCTAATAATTGGAACTCTCCCCCAGTGGAAGAACTGCCTTGGGAAGGCGTGGGTTCCCTTTGTCTTGAGATCTTCAAGCAGAGGCTGAAAGACCCAACCACTTGGAGTAGACACTGTTGACATGGGAGTTGACCAGATGGCCGCCAGGGTCGCTTCCAATTCAGAGGCTGTGAGTCTGTGATCTTTGTTTCAATCATTCACAATTTGCTGCTTTACACATATGAATTCATCCACAAGTATTTCTATTGTGTGGTAGCAGGGATCTTGGGGCAGCTAGGTGGTATAGTGGATAGAGCTTTGGACCTGGAGTCAGGAAGATCTGAGTTCAAATTCGATCTCAGACATTGGCTGTGTGACCCTGGACAAGTTCTGTATTTGCCTCAGTTCCTCATCTGTAAATTGGGGACACACTGGAGAGGAAAACAGCAAACCGCTCTGGTATCTTTGCCAAGAAAAACCTCATAGACAAGTCCATGGAGTTGTGAAGAGTTGGGTACAACTGGACAACACCAAGGATCTCAGTTGCTGGTCTAAGGAGACAGGGCTGTTGAGTTATGACAGTGAGACAGCAGGGTTGTCTTTTTCCCAGTAATGGGTTTGTGGTCCATGAAGCCGTTCTCTGACCTGGTCCCTTAAGTGACTGTTGGCACTATTGTGGGAACTGGCTGTTTGAGGGCAGTAGGGCTATTACTTAGGAATGCTAGATTGGGGGGGGGGGGTCTCCTTTGCCAGTTTGACTGGACCATGTCACGACTATGACTTCAACTCCATCCCCAGCCTCCAAATCAAAGCGGTTTTTGTTTCATTTGGATCCCAAACCAAGCTGAAAACCAAGTAGTTTTCTCATCTGTAAGATGGGGATAATAATAGCACCCATCTCAGAGGGTTGTTGTGGGGATCAAATGAGACTATATAAATATGAATATATATATATATATATATATATATATATATATGTGAAATGCTTTGTTAACATTAAAGTGCTATGGCATTGTCGGCTATTATCATTATTAAATTTTTTTAATAAACTGTAAATACTGATAGGAGCATATTTAGAGCTAAGAGGGACCTTTGAGGTCACTGAATCCAACCCCCCCTTATTTTACAGATAGAGGAACTGAAGTTAAGTGGCCTACCCAGAGATCACGCAGAGAGAAAACTATCTTCTTGACTCCCAAGTTCACTGCTCTATCTGTTGCCTCTGCTTAAATGGATTGGTTATCTCACTGATTTGGGAGGTCCCTCCCATGATGAAGAACGCACTCCAACCATCATGTCTGAATCGCATCCTCCCAAAAGCTTACCCTATCCTGTCTATTCAATGGGCTGGATGCTTCCATATTTTTCTCTGGATCTCAGGGAGACGCCTTCTGCCTCCCCATTGGCTGTCACTTGATCTTACCATGCAATTGGCCCATTGACTGTCTCTCCCTCTTGCTATGGGAACGGTCCATTCTCAGTTCTTGTCCTACAGGAAGATGCCTTTGAGCCCTGTTCTTCCCTGGAAGCCTTTGTTGGCTGGCTGTTGAACCCTGCTCGCACCCACCATGTGCTTTACCATTGTTGCCCTCAGTATAATACTGGTTCTACCGCATAGCAACCCTGGCTCAATGTTAGCATTGGTCAGTAGGGAAGCATTGTCATTTCCTGAAGGCCCACTCTCCTCTTCTTCAACTCCTTCAGCTCCTTAGCTGTTTGCATTGTCTGCCCCACATCCTCATACTAATAGATAAATTCTTTGGCAGGGGTTCTTAATCTGGGGGGATCTCCCTCTGCCCCCTAAGGGGTCTGTGGATAGATTTCAGGGAATATGAACTTGAGTGGGAAAAAAATCACATCTTTATTGTCATTAGCCTTTGACTTATTTTGTAATTGTCTGTATTTTGTTTCATGTCTTTAAAAACATGATTCTGAAAAGGGGTAAGAGGCTTCCCTAGCCGTCAAAGGGGTCTGGTATACGCGTGGAAGGTCAAGAAACTCTCTTAGACTGTCCATCCAAATGTAAATTGGTATCCGGGCAAAAGACATCCTTTATCCATAAGCTCTTGGGGGGATGATCAGTCAGGCCAAATCCCTTCTAGGGGACTGTAAAAAAAGCAGAGATCTCAAACTCAGTGACTTCAGTGCTGCCAGGATACCTGATTAAAATGTAAGTAGGAAATTATTTCACAAATAAATAAAAATATAGTACAACATAGATAATGTTAATTTGTGGTTTTCTAAGTCACTATGTGAGCACAAGGAGCCATTTCTAGTTGGGTTCGATGCTGTCACTTTACATATAGAAAGTTTTTTTCTTTTGTTTTTTGAAGGGGAGGGCTTAAAATGCTACATTTTTTCTAGCGCTCTAAAGTTTTAAAATCTCTTAGCCATAGCTGTTTATTCCCATTTTACAGGTGAGGAAATTGAGTCTTAGAGAGATCATAGGATCTTAGGAGCATCAATTAAGGGACTTGCCCATTGGGCCACACAGCCAGTAGGCTCTGAATTCTTGCCTTCAAATCTGATGTTCCTTCTACTTAGTAACTTGCCTATAGTCATGTTGCCAGAAAATTACTGAGCTTGGACTTGAACCCAAGACCCTGGTCTCCATGTCCCTGGTACTTTTTTTTAAAAAACAACAACAACAACAACCAAATCGTGCTGTCAAATGCTCCAGACAAAGGTACAATACAAAGGACCTTTGGAAAACCCAGAACAGCTTAGCTCCTAAACTTAAGACGATTCAGAGTTGGCTGAAAGAATCATGTTGAATAGAAACTTGGAAAGAATAGTAATTCTGGTAGTTGAAAGAAATCTCATTTTCTATCCTGTAGATTTCATCTCTGCAGCTTTGGGCCGCAAGAGGGTTAGAGGGAAGTGAAGCCCTGGACAGTATGGCCTTTGGTTCCACATTGCACCCTGGGATTGTGCAAGAAATCAGCCTTGTGGAGAAGGCCGACAAAGGCATTGCTGAAATGTGTCTGAATTGTCCATGCGGAAAAGCAAAGGGCTGTGTTCAGTTTGTGGGGGTACTAACTGATGAGTTCCTCGGTGGTTCTTTCAGGTACATAAAAGAGGCAGGCATCCCCAGGCTAATGGGCCTTACGTTGTCAGCAAGTGGAAATTTATTTAAAGAATCCTAGCAGATTGTTGCCTCAGCAGCAAACTTGCAAGACACATGCAGAGAGATATTTTAAGGATCAGTGTGGTTAAAAAAAAAAAAAGAGAGTGTGTGTGTGTGTGTGTGTGTGTGTATGTGTGTGTGTGTGTGTGTGTGTTTTGGGGAGATTAGTTTTCATGCAACTTAAAAAAAGCCAATTGATAAGTCTCTCCCCCTCTCTCTCTTCCTCTCTTCTTCCCTTCCTCCCTTCCCCTTTCTCTTTTTCTGTCCTCTCTCCCCCTTTCTCCTCCCTTCCTCCCTCTCTTCCTCCTCCTCTCTCCCCCTCTCCCTTCCTCCCTCTCCCTCCCTCCTTCTCTCTCAGTCTCACTTTCTGTCTTTCCCTTCTTTCTTCCTTCTTTCAGTCTTTCTTCCTCTCTGTCTCTCCCTCCCTCTTTCTCTCTGTCTCTGTTTTAATCTGTCTCTTTCTCTCTGTTTCTCTCTCTCACTGTCTTTCTGTCACTCTTCTGTCTTTCTTTCTTCCTCTTTGTCTCTTCTTCCCTCTTTCTCTCTGTCTCTGTTTTACTCTGACTCTTTCTCTATTTCTCTCTCACTGTATCTTTCTGTCTCTGTCTCTCTCTTTCATCTGTCTGTCTCTCTCTCTCCAATGACAACAGGAGTGACATTGAGCCAAGAAATCTGAGAATGAATAGAGATAATGTGAACTTGACAGGTCTCTCTCCTCAGCTGCTTAGGACTGAAATAATGCCCTCTTTAAACTACCTCATGCAACTAACCCAGGGAAAAGGGACTATTATATTTAATTCAATTTCTTCAGCTTAAATGAGAGAGCAATAAATATATAAAAAGAAGGGCCTATTAAAAAAAAACCACATCTCTTTTCTAGGATGCTTACATATGTTTTTGCTCAGCCTGGCAGAGCTGTCTGCTTTGGACAAAACCCTTCTTGAGCACAAGCTGTTGAAATGGTTAAAATGGGAATTGTGGAGGTCAGCAGGCCATGGAGAAGAATGCATGAAGCTCGTGGGTTGGGTGATACTGGTTTCCAGTCCTGGGACTGTGTGAGCCAGGAGTTGGACTCCCTTCAACTTGAGACCCCCTTTTCTGTCCCCGAGGTTGGCTGGCCAATTCCTGGACAAAGGAAGACTCAGCAGGATTGAAGGCTGCAGATGCCCCCTTTATATCCCCCAGCCCTGTGGCTTCCATATTCCTTCACTCCTCTTTACCCTCTCTCCCTCTTCTCACCCCTTTCCAGCTTTTGTCTTGAGGGAAAAACCACTAAAACCCAGATTAGGTCTGGGGAAAGGGACTGGGGGTGGTGGAGAGCAACCTTGTTGAAGCATCAGGCCCAGAGCTCTTCCCCAGAATCATTGACCCTGTCTCACCTTGAATAACGTTAGTGCTTTTCATATAAGTAGCTCTAAGCCCCCAACTTGACTAGTCTACCTCTGAAGGCCTCTTTTTAAAAATATGAATAAAACCCAGAGGGTGGCATTTTTCTCTGGGTAATGGGAAGTGAGTCATGGACCACAGGATTAGGAGCTGGAAGGGACTCCAGGGGCCATCTAGGTCCATTCTATAGATGAGGAAACTGAGGCCAGGCAAAGTGAAATGTCTCTAATGAATTCATTTGTAGTGGGGGAGATGTTGAACAATCAGATAGGCTTTCAGACTCTAGGAGGCACCTGCTCATATGTAAGGGTAGAGTGATGCAGTAGATTTGGAGTCAGAAGACTGGGTTCGAATCTCAACTCTGCTGTGTGACTTTTTAAATTCAGTTCCTGCTAATTCCCATTTCTTCATCTGAAAAATGAAGAGATGGGCTTGGATTATCTCTAAGGCCCCAATCCTTTGGCTTGTTGATCTCGAACTAAGAGAGGACCAGTTTGGATGTGCACAAATGTGTTCATTTATCCATCCATTCAGCAAATAATTACTAAGGGCTACTATATGCTCAGCTAAACTTTTGCAACCCTAAAAGTCTCCTGGAGATCGAGAACCCAATTCTTTAAAGTCCTAGTCTCCTAGAACTTCTTCTGGTTCTAGGTATAGACCAGCACAGTACAGATGCCCAAGAAATTGGTGATGATTTGGGTGCTGTGTCCTCTATGAAACCTTCTCTGATTCTCTCATCTCCCCCTCCCTGAAACTGGGTGCCATCACTACTTCCTCCATATGGTTTGTACTTATTGAATATGTTGAGGTGAACAGCTTTTGGGTCGCTAGTGAACGCCACCCCTACTTCTCACTTTTGTTCTTCTGTTTACTATGTATGTGTGACCTTAGGCAAGACCCTTGACTTCTCCCTTCTCTGAGTTCAGAGGTTGGAATCTTAGGATATTAAGAGAGGCAGCTGGTACAAGAAAACCTTGGAGGTCACAGGATATCGAAGCTGAAAGGGACCCCAGAGCTCACCCCATTTGGCCGATGAAAAAACAGGCTTAGGGAGGACAAGTGGCTTGCCCAGGGTACCAGAGCTAGTTAGTTGCAGAGCCAGGACTAGAACCCAGGTCTCTTGATCTCCCCTTCTCGTCCCTCCCCCTCACCCGAATGATGTGTTCTTGTTGCTGCCTCTCATCTCAAGGGTTAGTGGATTAAGGGGAGATGTGGAGTTCAGGTTCATCAACCTTCATCAGATAAGCAGACTTGTGCCGAATTTCTTTCTCGATATTAGTTTCTTACTTCCCTTTATATTATTCTGCCTTAGGAGGGCAGGATCCTTGTATCATTTATTTTCCTTGGTGTCTTGTACTTGCTAAATCTCTGAATGTGTGGTAAGGGTTTTGCTGGACTTGTCCCGAAGGACTGAGAATATGCAGTAAAAATCATTGGACTGAACTCCTCTGGGCCTCAGTTTCCCCATCTGTAGAATGAGGGGGTCATGCTAAGCCCTTTGTGGTCAGCGACTGTTTCCTTTTGCCTTTGCATCTCCAGGGCCCTTGATAAAGGCTTGTTCCTTGACTTGATGGTCTGTTCCTGCTCTAATATTTTCTAGTTCTACAAAAAGCCTTTCAAGGATTTGGTGAAATAAATAGACTGAACTGTGCTTTGGAGCCAAGACAGATCCTGGCCCTGTGGGCCCTTCACTGGCCGCTGCTTGGCCTCTCTGGGCCTGTTGAGCTGGAAAGACTGGTGCCTGTTTGCTAACAGAGGGCTTAAATGGTAAACTTTTTTTTTGTTGTTGTTAAAGTATTGGAAGCTATACAACGTGGTGGGGTAACGCCTAGGCTGCTTAGAGCTCCTCAGTCAGGTTTGCCTTGTTCCCTTTAGTAAAGTAGGAGAGGGTAGATGCCAGCAGGATGCAGGGCTTGGTCATGGGCGTGGCCCCAAAGTCTAATAAAGCGGCCTGGAGCCCCAGGATGGCGTCAGGAGCCCCAGAGAACCCTCCGTGCCTCCTGTGAGCCTACAAGGAACAGCGTGACCAAGCTGAGGGCATGTGATCAGTCCCCTGGGTTAATGGACTCTGGCTCTGAGTACACTTCTGACTCATGTTAGGATTTCTGGGCTCCTTGCCCCAGCTATCTCTGCCTCAGCTGTTTAAATGGGGACATGATGAGGACTGAGAAAGTTGAGACAGTTCTGGTGGCAAGTCCCTGAATAATTGAAAAGCCAGGGAATGTGGACTCAGAGATAGAGGAGGCCTCGGAGGGTATCGTGGGCATGTGGTAGGAAAAACCCTGAATCTGGAGTCGAAAAATTTGATTGAAGTCTCAGCCTTTGATGGTGTGACATTGGCCGAGCTGCTTCCCTCTGGGCCTCGTATGTCCTTCTCTGTAATAAGGAGACTGTATTAGATGTTTCCTCCGGCCCCTTCCAGCTCCAAACCCAGTGACCTGAACGTTAAGTTTATATTTATACAGGGCTTTGTGTTTGGTGCCCTTGATCCCTAGGGAGACCCTCTAGAATAAGTATGCAGGACAGGGGGTTATAGATACATTTTACAGATGGGGAAATAGAGGCATAGAAAACACATGACCTCATCCAGCATCACAGAGCTATTAAGTGTCAGAGCTGACGCTTGAACCCAGATTTTCTCATGTGGCCTGGTTCTCTTTACACTGGACACTCTTTAGGGGAGTGTGTAGATACGCTTTGTAGGGTCTCTGCACTTTATGTTGAGAAGCAGGCTGATGAGGACAGGGCTGGCACCTTATTCCCAGAACATGATTAGGGGCTTTTCTTTGAAATTGTGTTATTGTCCCTGCCAGATGTCTGGGCCTTTCCTTCTGCTTTTCTAGATTACTTTGCAGATGTAGATGGAGGGGAAGTATGAAGGTTCTCAGGCTACACCATCTTCTGGAAGGAAATCCCTTACTTGTTTTCCTTGGGTTCTCCTTGCCCTTTGGTTTGTCACAGACTTAGGTCTGGAAGGGATCTTGGATCTATTCCAACCTCCACATTTTGCAGAAAGAAGAAACTGAGGTCCTTTGACTTCAAATTCAAGGCATCCTTGCACTGGGTTGCATCCTTATGTCTGTGTGGTATAAAGGGACTTGGGTCCTTGTAGATCTGCACTTTACATTCCTGCAGATGTTCCTAGGACCCAAGGGGCTTTTACAGTGACTGTAACCTAATTGAGAAATGTGAAAAAAGGAGGAATTAAGACAGAAAAGCAGCAAGTGGTTTTGAGAGTCAGGGATCTTTTTTTTTGTATTTCCTGCTAAGCTGATCTTTTTAAAAAGATAGCTTAAAAAGTAATTCTTAGCATCCTTTTTACTATCAAATATATCATTCTCTCCTCACCTCCCCGAGAGGTAGCTACTCATCAAAACTAATTTACGCATTTACCAATTCTGATAACATACCTAATATTTTGCACCATAATGCCCTCCGTCTTTGCAAAGAAGCAAAGAAGGTGCATTTTCTCTGAGGACAAGTTTGGTCACTATAATTACATAGAAGTTAATCTTTTAATTGGTTTTTCTTCTTCTTCCTAGTTTCCTTGTGTTTTGTCTGGGGATAATGACAAGAGCCAACATTTATAGACCTCATTAAAGTGCTTAACATACGTTGTCTTAACTTGGGCTTCCTCATATCCCTGTGAGGTTGTAGGAGCACGGTGTTGTTATTTCTGTTTTACATATGAGGAAACTGAAACTCAGTGAGGTTTAAGTGATTTATTTGCCCAAGATTATAGCTCTAGTAAGGTGTCAGAAGTGGGATTCAAATAAGTTTTCCTGTCTCTAAGTCCATTGATACGGATTGATCTGTTTCCTAAAATTTGCTGAGAGAGTCTTCCTGGGAGGGTCTTGGGTTTGGAGTCAGAATGCTGAGCTACCGTCTTGGTTCAGCCAATTACTAGGTGTATGACTCTGGGCAAGTCACCTCTCTTCTCTCTGGGTATCAGTTTCTTCATCTGTAAAATGAGAGTATGGGAGAGTTTGACTAAATGGTCTCCAGCTCCAAGTCTACAATACTTTGATATATCATTGATACTAGGAATGGGCCAACCGCCTCCTTTGGCAGATGAAGACAAGTCGAGGTGTTCTGTAGATAAAAGGGGAGATCTAGTCAAAGCATGTCGAAATTGGAGCCTTGAACTGGAAAACTCATCAGCCCTGGCTTTGGATCCGGGCTCTGACACTTCTTATCTGTATGAGCTGTGGGGATTCACTGCTCCCCTTTGGGTCTCAGTTCTCTCATCTTTTGAAAAATGAGTGGGTTGTATTGAGATGTACCCTAACGTTCCATCCAGCTTTAGAACACTATTCCTAAGAATTTTTTAGCAAGGGCAGTTTGTCCTTTAGGAAGAATGCAGGGATGGCCATATAGCTTTTCAAGTGTAGGAGAGTCATAGTAAACCTATCTATAAAGAAGAATTTGTTATTGCACCTGTGTGTGTGTGTGTGTGTGTGTGTGTACAGACACCTCTAACGATTTATTGGTTCACGCTTTGGGTTTTTTAAAAGATTAACCAACCATCTCATTAAGTGTTGTAAGATGGGTTTTTATTAGTCTTATGCTAGAGGGTTTATTTAAAAATAGCTAATTGAAATGACCTTTTCAAGTTTTTTGTGTGGCTTTTCTTCTTCCCTCTCTTCCCCTCCCCTTGTGAATTGGAATGTCAGCTCGAAAGCCTTCCCATTCTTTTTAACTGTGGTTAAAAACAGGTCAGCAAGGTTGCCCTCTGTCCTTTGGGCAGAAAACCTTTTGTGAATTCCTTTGAGTCAGGCTCAAGTATACACCCATCTGTGGGGGATCATGGAACCCCAGAGGTCATTTACTCCCAGAACAAGTCTTCCCTCTACCACCTGCCTGCCAATTGGTCCTCCAGCCATTTCCTTGAAAACCTCTGGTGAGGGAGAACCCACCACTTCCCCAGGAAGCTCCATTTCTCTCTTGCAGAACCCTTATCCCAAGGAAGTTTTGCCTTATTCCATATTTAAAATTGCCTCCACAATTTCTACCCATTGCTTCCTGCTCCTCCCTTTAGGGCCAAGCAGAGCAAGCTTAGCCTTGCTAGGCTAGGCAACCTTTTGAATTCTTAGAGACAGCTCAGATGTTTCCTCAAAGCATTTTCTTCTCTAGGACTGATCCTTATAGGGCATAGCCTTCAGGCCTCTGGTGCTCTGGTCATAATTCTTCCTGAAATGGGGTATCAGAACCAAACACAGCACTCTGGGATGAGGTCTACCTTTATTTCCTCCTTATCAGGCTTTTATATTCTACTATAAATATTTATTATATAGATTATTGCACAATATGACACATACATATTGACACCATGTATTCTGGTTCAACTGTCTTTATAACCAGAATTTGCCATTCTGTCTCCTGCCTTTGCACAGGCTGGCACATCCCCTTCTCACCTCTGCCTCTTAGAATTCCCAGCCTCCTTTTAGGCTGGGGCTCTGTGTCACCTGCTATGGGGAGTGTTTCCTGAGCCACACAGTTGTGGGCACAAGCACAAATTTACATTTACTTTTGGATTGGACTAGGCTGGTCGAACCAGGCTGGCTGTACAGCAGTTGTGGACTAAGTGCAAGTAGAACCTGGGCTAGGTGAATGCTAATGCATTCTTCTTCCTCCTCAAGTTATCTTGTGCCCCAGGAGGGGCTCCAGAGCCGATGAAATGGACCACCCAAACCTGAAGCAATTTTTTTTCTTAATAGTATTTTCCCCCCAATTACATGTAAAGATAATTTTCAACATTCATTTTCGTAAGACTTTGAGTTCCAGATTTTTCTCCCTTCCTCTCTTCCCTGCCCCCTCCCCAAGATAGTAAGCAATCTGATATAGGTTATACATGTATAGGCACGTTAAGTATATTTCCGCATTAGTCATGTTGTAAAAGAAGAATCAGAACAAAAGGAAAAAACAATGAGAAAGAAAAAACAAAAACCAATTAAAATAGTATGCTTTTATCTGCATTCAGATTCCACATTTCTTTCTCTGGATGTGGAATTGTCTTAGATCCTTGCATTGCTGAGAAGAGCTAAGTCTATCAAAGTTAGTCATTGAACAGTGTTACTATTGCTGTGTGCAGTGTTCTCCTGGTTCTGCTCACTTCACTCAGCATCAGTTCATGTAAGTCTTGCCAGGTTTTTCTGAAATCTGCCTGGTCATTATTTCTTATGAAACAATAGTATTCCATTACATTTCATTTACCACAACTTGTTCAGCCATTCCCCAACTGATGGGCATCCCCTCAATTTCCAATTCTTTACCACCACAAAAAGAGCTGCTATAAATATTTTTGTGCATGTGGGTCCTTTTCCCTTTTTTATGATCTCTTTGGGATACAGGCCTAATAGTGGTATTGCTGGATCAAAGGGTATGCACAGTTTTATAGCCCTTTGGGCATAGTTCCAAAGAAGCAATTATTTTTAATAAAAATATCCTCAGTGACCTCCAGGTGGAAACTCCTACAAGGGGTTTCATGAGTTCTCAAACACCTGTTCTATTGTGTGGGCTGTCTTTGTATCTCCACGGTTCACTTTCTTCCACTTAGCTTCCTGCTCAGTCCATAGAAAGCTCTTCATACACTGTTTCTCAGATGGCCCACAGCTGGGTTAACCCACCTGCGGGTAAAGTAACTCAGAGTGCCTTGGGTCTGTAGGGCACATCATGTACATACTTTTCTGTTTACATGGTTTATCCCAACAATAGACTGTAAGCTTCTAGCGGGCAGGGTCTGTCTTGTGTTTTGTCTCTGAATGCCTGGGACAGTGCCCTGGACATAATAATAAAAGCTGGCATTTAAGGTTTGCAAAGTGCTTTACAGAGGTTATCTCAGCCTTGGGAAGTAAGTGCCATGGTGAAGATAAAATCTATATAGAACTTAACCATGTGCCAGACATCGTGCTAAGCATTTTACAGCTAATTATCTCATTTAATCCTCACAACAACCTGGAGTGGGGGTGGGGGTGGGGTAGGTGTTATAATTATCCCTGTTTTGCAGATAAGGAAACCAAGGCAGAGACTAAATGACTCAGCCAGGTTACATTGTCTGAGGCAGGAGTTGAATTCAGATCTTCTGGACTCCACTGTACCACCTTAGTGGATATAGAAATTTTATATATGTGTGTGTGTGTGTGTGTGTGTGTATGTATGTATATATGTGTATATATATATATTTAATGTGTATATATGTATATAGAGTAATAAGTGCTTAGATATAAGATATGTAGTGATAAGTGCTTAATAAGCATTTAACTTGGATTAGGTTGGTGGGACCAGGCTGTTACGCTGCAGTCTCCTTGCCTCTTTCCTCTAGGGCACCTTTGCTGTGTTTATTACAGACTCTTAGAACTGGGGAAGGATCTTAGCCATCTTTTCTTTCCTTCCGGCTCCTTCATTTTGTAGTCAGTGGAGTCTTGAGAAGTGAAGTGGGCCGCCATAGAAAGCAGTTCAGCTTTGGAGTCCCATGTGCTGAGTTTGAATCTTGGCTGTATGACCTTCGGCCCCTTACTTAACCTCTCTGATACCAGCTTCTTGTAAAATAGAGGTTTTTACAAGGTAGCCCCCGGGGTCCACCCCAGGCCTGAGTCCATGATCCCTGAGTGACTGAGGAAGCCTTCACAGGGAAAGAATGAGTGGCAGACATTTGGACTGTGACACCATCAGATTAAAGCTTACGTGTTGCTGGCCTGCCTGCTGACATCTTCTCTGTTTCTGTCTCACCCCTTTTTCTTCTCCTGCTTCTGTTCTGGGGGTGGCTGTGCCTGTTCTAGGTCTATTTGCCATCTGGTGGGGAAGCACTAACTGTTGTTAACCCAGCCCCTTGGATGTCTAATTTAATGAGCTGTTTCTCTTTTGCTGGGCTCCTAAGTGCTGCAGGGTCAGGGAATTATTTATCAAGGCCATCATGTGATTTAAAAACAAAATACGAGAACAACAACAACAAAACCTGGCCTGGGGACAGGCCCTGCTCACTCTAAATTAAAGTCATAGAGTATTTGGTGAATTTTGGAGTGCCATGGCAGGGAGAGGATTAGATGGTGGGTGGTGGGTGGTGCATGGCAGGAGGGCCCCAGGCTTCCCCTGGTGAAGCCTAGGGACCCCTTCTCAGAATAATGTTTTTAAATAGAGGAAATGCAGAATTCAGCCAGCAGTTAGAGAAAATAAAGAAGTCATTTTCCCACCACCCACCTTCTCAGACTTCCTGAAATCTCTTCGGTCTCTCAGGTGAAGAACTCCTAATCCAGAGCAGGGCCTCTTAAACTTTTTCCCTTGGACACCCCTCTTCATGTTTCTGCAGCGGTTGCTGGGGTTCCATGGCCTGAGGGCACGTGCCGTGCAAGATGTGTGTGCTTTGTGTTCAGCACCGAGGCCACAGTGAAGTTTTGAGGTGCAACATGGGCAAGTCCTGCCAGAAACACCTCGAGATCTTTACCCATTTGATTTTTAATTAATTTTTGGTCCTTGCGCTTTCAGAAACCTTTGACTCCTGCCAAATTTTTCCTGGGCTTGTGACCCACAGTTTAAGAAGTATTGATCTAGGGAAAGATACTTTCTTGTATGAACTGTGACACCTGAAACCTGGAAGCCTTTCATTTTAGAATCAGTCATCACACAAAGGATCATGGAATCGAGAACTCGAAGGAACTCCAGAGGCCATCCTAGAACAGCCTCCTTAATTTACAGATTAGGAAACTGAGGCCCAGACAACTTATTGATCATAGATCCAGAGCTGGAAGGCATATCAAAGGCCTTCTAATCTAGCCCTTCTACTTTACAGATGGGGAAATTAAGGCTTAAAGAAATTAAATGACTTGCCCAAGATCACACAAGTAATAAGTGGCGGAGTCAGGATTTGAACCCAGGGTCTCTGACGCCAAGTTCAGGGCTCTACCCATTCTGCCTCATTAAATAAGTGCTTGCTATATGCCCAGATACTCTGCAAGAACCTGAGGTTACAAGGACGAAAGTGTGACTGATAGTCCCTGTCCTCAAGGAGATTACATAGTCTATTGGGGCATTAATATGATGTTTTCTCGGATATTGAGGAAGTCTACAATAAATAGGTATGATTTTTTTATGGGGGGGTATATTAACCCCCATATCAGGAGAGGCTCCTTGAAGGAGGTGGCACAAAAACAAAAACGAGACAGTTCCTGCCTTCAGAGAGCTTACATTCTAATGGTGTTGACACATTAAAGTAGGACTTCAATGGAGTTCGTAGAAGTGTTCTTGAAAAAACTCATCTCAACCTGACTTTTGCTGGAGAGTTATATATTCAAGTCTAGGATATGCACAAAAGTTGAAGAGGCTTTCTGATTGCTCACTTGGCCACCCATTGATGATACCTTGATAAGATAAAAGAAGCTAGGCTCATGTCTTTATTACCTGCCTTTTGGGGGCATTACGGTGTAAATTCATTTCCTTGGGTCAGACAAAGTGAAGGACACAGTGAGTAACAATGAAGTTGACCAAAGATTTGTACAGAACTTTGTGTAATTCAGTAGAATGTAGGCTCCTTGAGAGCAGGATCGTTTCATTTTTGTCTTTGTATTCCCAGTGTAAATAACTGTTGAACTGAATTAAGTTGTATCCAACTTGTATGATTGTGTCCGAGTGATTTGGATATTATTTACTAAACCTCACAGTTAGATGAAGGTAGGAGAAAAATACAGCTGTGAGCTCAATTGCTAATTAGCAAAAGCCTTCATCAAAAATAAGACTTTTGCTATTTGTTTCTTATTCAGTAGTGATTTTCAAGGCAGCTTTCTCTAGATAACAGCCATTTATAACCCTTCAGCTGCTGTGGACTGGTGCTTAAAGGGTGTGTGTCCTTCCTGGAAGATAAGGGCTTCCTATCTTTGCTTTGCTCATAGTTTCTTTTATACCCATCCCTCTGAAGAGATAAGTGGTGGGAAGATTGGGTTTTCAAACCCAGGGTATTGACTTGGGGTTGGAGGGAGGTGATTTCTTTCCTTTTAGAGACCAGTAGACCTCTTCCACAACTCAGTCCTCTTTGGGTCCCCTGCAGACCACCCAGCTACTCCAGGGTCACTTGCATCCCGCTCTGGGAGCATTCTTCCTGGTCAGTTCCTCATGGAGGCTGTTAAACTGCTTCCACTCCTCATGTGACACACCTGAAATGGAACTGTGCCCAGGCCCCGTTGTCCATCTTCTCCAAACTGTTCTTGCTCCAGGTCCAAAAATTCCTCTCATGACTCTCTTTATAAAGCGTTTGTTTGTGCCTCAGGTGACTGGCACATTTTTGTCTCTGTAACCCAGTGCCTGGAACGTAGCAGGTGCTTCATGAGTACCCTTGACTGATTTTGACTGCAGCGGCCAACTTGTTGAGAGCCTTTGGGTCTTAGTTTCTTCTTCTGTGTGAGGGGATTGGGCTCAGTAATCTCTAAGGTGCCTCCTAGCTTGAAATCTGTGATTCTAGAGAGGCTAACCCAGGGGTGGGGAGCCTGCTGCCTCAAGTGCGGCCCTTTAATTGACTCTAGACTTGAAGTGGCCTGGAACCTGCAGGTTCCCCTCTCCTTGACTAGACGTATGTAAGCAGAAGGTCATACATGCTTGATTGTGTATTTAGGAGCACTATAGAATTTGGAGATGGCAGGGGCCTGAGAGATCATTTCATTGATTATCATCTTAGAAATGAGGAATCTGACGCTTAGAAAGGAGAAATAACTTATAATCACACAAGTAATAAATGGCAAAGATCAAATTCGAACCCAGAGCCTTGGATTTGAGTTAAATTCAGTGCTCCTACTGGACCATGCTGCCTCTTGTATTTAGCTGATTTATGCCACGAGGTAAGTGGGTCTTTTAGAAAACTGAAAGGCATTCTTGCATCAAGCCAGGGATGGGACTGGGCTCTATCCTCTGTTCTCTCTCTTTCAAGCCAGTGTGTTTTCCATGACACTTGGCTGCCTTGCTGTGGTTGGCAGAATGAGGTGGGAGTATGAGTCGGAGATAATAATTCTGTAACAACTGGGGCAAACATGGAGATCTTCACGTTTAATCCCTTGGCCTGGCAGGTTTTGTTTCCTAAGCCAGAACTGAGACGTGGGCTGATGTCTCTTCATTTTGACTCATTGGGGTACATTTAGCAGAGTGGAGGTGGGGGGCATACACATTTATATAGTGCCTACTGCGTGCCAGGCACTGTGGGAAGCACTTTTTGCAAATATCTCACTTGAGGCTCACAACCACCCTGGGAAATAGTTATAGTTGTAGTTGAGGAAACAGGTAAACAGAGAGTAAGTGACTTGCCCAGGGTCACTCTGTTATGAAATGTCTGAGCCCACATAAACTTTGAGCAAGGGATAGATCTGTTTCCATCTCATTGACTGAATGTGCCTGTAAATTACCTACGACTCAGGACAATATGCTCTTAGTTTGTACATGCTGAGTCTCTCCCCTGTCTCTGGTATGTAATAACTTCCTTTTGTGTATGTCAACCAAGCTAAATTTAAAAGGTACCATCATCAGAGCAGCACCAGATACCTCATTCATCTGGAGCCACAAGGGACCTCAGAAGCCGTCTTGTAAAATGATGTGAGAATGCCTTTGAATAACTGAGGCAAAGATTTGAAGACCTTCCCAAGGTCTCCCAAGAGTTGGAAGGCCACAGTTTGAGCTGGGCCCCTTGACTGCAAATCTAGCACCCTGTAGTTAGTGCTTCTCTGACAGAGCGGTAACTGGGGTGAAGTGCCTGGGACTTGGGTCCTACAACTGGGTTGCTCATGCTTCCTGCCAGCTGCCATTGAATCCCAAGAGTTCTCTTGGAGGCCTCCCTTTGCCTGAGGGTTCATCCCTTCCCTGTCCTGTCACTGGACCTACTGCCTGTCATCTGCTGAGCCTGTCGTCATCTGCTGCGGACTCCCTCTGATCAGAATGGTCTGTCCCGTTTTCAAAGCCCTCCCCAATCCCGTTGACTGTATCCCAAGTCACATCCTTAGTTACTGTCTAGAAAATGTTTTCATCATCAAAAGTATTTGAATGCCTTTGGTTCTTCATGGTAGCTAAACATTTTTGCCACTTGTCAAGAAATACCCGAACCTCGGTCAGTTCAGCTCTGCTCTGCCCTCCGCCACATGAGAGAGGCTGAAATGCTTGGTCTCATCTTGACCCACAAGGAGGCCACCTCCACCATCCATAACTCAGAAGTCCCTCTATCTGAGCTGATTCTCTCATCCTTCTGTCTATCTCTGGGCCATCCGCAGCCCCTCCCCTGGTCTCACTCCAAACCTGTCCCTGCTTTCCCAGGCCATGATATCGCTCCTGTGTCAGGTTCCTTACTTCAAGACCTTGATGTTCTGATGAACCAGTTCAGTCTCCACTTTCCCCGTGTCCCTTCAGTCCCTTGTGCCATTGACTGAACATGCCTCAGCCCTTCCAGACTGATTCCCCGAGGACTTCCACCCCCTGTCTTTGCTGCTGGACATTGATGAAGTCCCCCAACTGCCCACCAGCGTTCACTGCAATTTTACATTAAGTGATCTCAGTGGCCCTTTTACTCTTCCCAGGTGACTCGCTATCTTCCTGAAATGTCTACTCCACACCTTTTCTTCTTTCCTCAAGCTACCTCTGCCACACTTTCCTTTTCTTGCTCAGTAGAGAAAAGTGAGTCCATCCTTGCAGAGCTCCCTTATCTACCTAATTCTAACCCTCACATTGCCTCAGTATCTCCCCTACCCCCCACGCTTTGTTCTTCACCATGGTCCCGGAGGAATGAGTGAATTTTATTTTACTTTATTTTTTTTTCCACACAAAAACAAGGTTTTAATTACAACATTTACAACAGGTTACAAATCTTTGCTTTGTATAGAGATGATCAGATCCATACTTTTTTTTTTTAAAGCTACATTTTAGAAAAGTTGTTCTTTGAAATCTTAGTAAGGTTAATTCGCTTGGTTTGAAAGATGGCATTCTGGAATTTTTCAGTCAAACCTTGAGAAAGCATGATAGAGTAGATAAGGAACTGCATTGAGAGTCAGGAGGACATGGGTTCAAATCCTGTCTTGAAAGGTTACTGGCCATGTGACCCTGGGCAATTCACTTAACCTCTCTTAGCCTCAGTTTACTCATCTGTAAAAAAAAAAAACCTGATGCATAAGAAGGAAAACACATGTCATAATACTTGGGCAAATATGACCTAATCACCCCATTCTCTAGGGAACAGTACCCAGAGATGCCTCAGGATGCGAAGATACACTTTTGGAGTTTTGTTCCAATTACCACCGATTCAGAGAATGCCAAAAGGCAATTGCGGAAGATCAGTTCTAAAGTGGACCTGAGGATCTGTTTCATTAAGGAAAGACCAAGATAATCCCTGGGACTTTAAATTCTAGGATGAATCTGGAATTAACCTGGACTTGTCTATAGTACATCAGACCAGAGAGTGACACAAGAAGACCACTGAGAACTTTCTAAGACTTCTCTGGATTAAGGTTTCTCAACTGGTGTGTTAAGACCTCAAAAAAAATCAGGAATGAGTGAATTTTTAAAGCAGTTATTAAGCACTAACTGTGTACTGAACACTGTGCCAGCCGAAGGAAAAGATGGCCCTTCTCGTCAACAGGAGCGTCTCTGCTCGTGCCCTTCATCCATCCCGTACCCTCCTACCTGACTCCAACATAGTGACACCATTTTGGTCCTCTTTGAGAATGGGGACAATGACCCTCCATCTCTTTTGAGAGCCTGCCTTGTTGATTACCCCTTTTATGTCTCTGATTTTCTGATTCTCCTTATCTTTGACTGCTTCCTTATTGGCCAAATCCTCGCCCCTATGAAAATCATAAGAATAACAGCAACTACCATGTGTATAGCGCTTTAAGGTTTATGAAGTGCTTTACAAATATTATCTCATTTTATGTACACAACCACTCTGGGAAGGGGATGTTGTTATTAATCCTTATTTTGCAGATCACATGGTTGCAGGCAGAGGTTGAAATGACTTACCCAGAGTCATATGACTAGTATGTTTGTGAAGCTGGACGGTCCTTCCTGTCTCTAGTTCCTGGGCTCCATCCATTCGCCCTGAGCCTTCACCCCATCCTACTGCCCCCACAAGATATCCTCCTGTGTCTGTCCCACCCTTAGCTGTCCATGGTCCTGGCCTGCTCCCCCCTTAACCCCTTGGTTTGTCCCCTCACTTGACCTAAACGACTCTGGCCAAGGCCATAGTAATGTCCTCACTGTCCTCTTTCTCAGTCTAATCCAGCCGACCGTTGGGCAGCATTTGATGCTCTCCCCTGCCTGACTTTGGGGGTCTCTTATGGTCACACCTCACTTTCCTTTCCTGGCTCATCATCCAAGGTCTTGCCCCAGGCACCAGGGGATCCCAGGATCTGTCTTCTCTCCATTGCATTCTCTTCAGCTTTCCTGGGTTAGACAGGTTACCCGCAGAGGAACCTGGTAATTGGTCACTTAGCACGGTTCCTGGCATGGGCATTGTTGTTTTCAGTCATGTCTGACTCTTCTTGAACCCCTTTTTTGGGGGGAGGAGGGTTTTCTTGGTAAAGCTACTGGAGTGGTTTGCCATTTCCTTCTCTAGCTAATTTGACAGGTGTGGAAACCAAGGCAAACAGGGTGAAGTGACTTACCCAGGGTCACACATCCAGTAAGTGTCTGAGGTCAAATTTGAACTCAGAACTTCCTGACTCCAGACCTAGCGCTCTGTTCACTGTACCCCCTAGCTGCCCTGCTTGGCTCATAGTAGGTATTTAATAAATGTTTTTTGACTGACTTTTTCCTGAGCTCCTTGTTGGTCCTCACATAGGGTATTCTATTCCTCCTTTCCAGACCTTTGCATGACTTGTCCTCATCCCTGGAATGCCCTTTCCCTGCCCCCCCCCCCCCACCTCTTCCAGTCAGTCCCTGGCTTCCTTCAAGGCTTAGCTCAGACACCGCCTCCTACAGGAAGGCCATCCTGATTTGTCAGGCTGCTAGTTTCCTCCTCCTGGTAATGACTTCTGTAGTCTCTGCTTTCCTTGGTTCTTGTTACTCTTTAATTGAATATAGGCTCCTAGAGGGCAGAGATTTTTTCTTTATAGTTTTGGTGCCTACCTTGGTGCCTGGCACACAGTAGGTGCCTAATATAGAATAAATGGACATTTCTGTCCCATGCCTCTAACAGTCCCCTGGCTTCTGCTGTCCTATTTTGTCCCCTTCATTCTGGGTTAAGTGAGGTTTTAGCTGATGACTGGCTTTATCCTCCCTCCCTCCCCGCTTCTTTCTGAATAACCAGGGAGCATTTCAGGAATTCTGAGAAGCTTTTGATTTCAGCCTCAGACCATCTCTGAATCCAGATGCTTTTAATATTCTGCCTTTGATGTCTGGGATTGAGGCCCGGAAATGCTTGTATGTCACCAGGAACCAGGAGTAAGACTATAGACTGAGTGCCCCAGGTCGCCCCTCCCCCCTCCACTTCCCCCTGTCCAGGCTGACAATAATGGAAACTTTAAAAAGAAAAAAAGCTTCCAAGGAAGGCGTAGGGATCTGGAAAAGGTCAACGAGCACAGATTTGAAACTTAAGAATGAAAAGCCTTTGCCTTTTGGTGGCAGCGGTGGTGGTGGTTGTTTTTAAAAGGAAGTATTTTTAAATGTTCCTCGAGATTTCGGTATGGGTCAGGAGAACTAGAAAGCAAAACTGTGTGTCTTAAAACACAACTAGGAGCCGGAGCACAATTATTATACAAGGAAACGGGATTTCTGGGCAGCAGCAGAAGTGGCAGAGTGGACTTGGGAAGGCTTCCTTTTCCTTGTGAGGTAGGTGGAAGAAGGCACTGGTGATTCTGCTCTTTAAGGATGGTGACACCAAGAAGCAAGGACAGTTCTGGCTTCTTAAGGCATCTGGTGTAGGGGGAAAGGGTGTGGATTCCAATTACAACCTTGCCACTTAACTTTCTGGCCATGTGGCCTTGAGTAAGTCATTTCCTCTCGGCTTCATGACAAAATGGGGGTGTTGGACTAGATGGTCTGCTTCTGAAATTTGGAGTTCGCTGAGGAAGCTGTGGAAGAACCTGATCTCTCTCTTCCAGTGAGGACAGCTATTGGTTTTATCAGGTTGAACTGTTTTGATAATGAATTCTCCTGTTCACTCAGTCCACTGCCCCAGGCATTCCAGGAAGCTGCCTTCCCCCCCTCCCATCCTGGCCGGTTACTAGGTGAGGTCTGTTGGGTGGTTCCCTGGATCCCAGAGGGCAGGGTGTGGGGCCAGGAGGCTTGGCTTGGCAGTCGGCTGGTTTCCAGGTGCAGGTACAGGTGCGTCAGGTAAGCTCCTGGCTGGCCCTGTTGGATGGAAAGGCAGGCAGGAAATATTTCCCTAGCTCCCTGGGCTTAGGTGGGGGGCTGGGACTGGGGAGAAGAGTGAGCCAGGGTAATATTCCATCACCAACCTCGGCATTGGGAGGAAAGGCAGCTGCTCGGTCAGCCAGATTTGCGAGGGGAGTTTTCTCTGGCAAGGTGGCTTCCCTCAGAGTGAAAGGCCTGTAAGTTGAGATTGGATGCAGATTTTCCTTCTCAGAGCCTGGCTGGGCCATGGGAGGGGTAATCCGGTGTCTTAGCAGAGGGAAGGAGTTGGGAGTAATTTTGCCCAGGACTCCTCTGTCAGAGGATCAGGGTCCCTTCTTGGGGCCTCAGATTTGGGTGCTTTTCTGTTGTCTGGTGGGATATGGGGACCAGAAGGGGATCGTGGCTGGTGTGGGGGTAGGGCGAGGAGGCTGGGGAGCCAGAGGAGAGCAAAGCAGGGATGGGATTGGGGGCATGGCCCAGGGTGCCAGCTCTGAGATGCCCTTCTCTTTGTCTCCCTTTGGATGACTTCCTCAACTCTACTTATTTTATTTTCTTCCTCTTTAAGAAGTGAGGGCTGTGTGTTTGTTTCTGGTCCTGGGATCCCATTGCCTTACCTAATGGGTCAGCAGAACTAGAAAGCAAAGTGATGTGTCTTAAAACACAAATAAGAGATTGAGGGTTGGGGGCTTTGGAGTCTGAGAGTCTGGGTTCAAATCTAACCTTTCATGTTTACTGATTATGTACTTGAGCAAATCACCTCCCTGGGCCTCAGTTTCCCCATCTGTGAAATAAGGGGATTGGCCTTCCTTCTCTCTATCTTAGATAACATTTCTACCTGTGTGACCGTGGGCAGTGTCTGGGCCTCATCTGCAAAATGTGGGCATTACACTAAGCGACCTTTGGGATCCTTCCAGCTGGGGGGAACCTGAAGAATTTGCCTGGCAGAGGGATTCCATGGATTAGAGATGGCTACTTATCCTGATGACTCAACAGTTCAGAAAAAAACCACTCATGTAGGGTTTTTTTGGTGGTCTTGGTTGGGGGGGGGGCGGGGTGAGCCTGAATGACCTGGATTTTTAAACTGACCCAGGAGCTCCTGTTGGGAGGGATGAGCTGGCCAGGCTCTCTCTGTTCCTCACTGATGCTACTGGAGAAAGTCATCTTTGAGAGAGACCCCATTTTGGGCTCACCTGACTTATTGAAGTATCAGAAATGTCAAAACTTGCTGTTGGCAGGGCTGTGGGGCAAGAGGTAGCCTGTGCTGGTGGCACTGATTGTGACCAGGTACTTTCTGGGAAGCGGTCTGGTGGCAAATGCCAGAAATATTCTGGCTTTGACCCAAGATTCCCACTACAGAGACTGTGTCCCAAGGAAGTAGTTTAAAAAAAAAATCTCTGTATACAGAGAGTTGTAGAGCCGTGCTGTATATAATGATGAAAAACTGGAAATGGTCTAAAGGCCAGAGGCTGGGGAGCAGAGAGTTCAACACAACAGAGCCTGTAAAGAAGGACAAATAGAAGGGACCGTACATAAGAGGGGTGTGTATGAAAGGATGCAGCATAGGAAAGGAAAAAGGAGGACCAGGTGTGCTGGCCATACCCAGAGTGTTATCTACAAGACCAAACCAAAGTGACATGTATATGTGTTTGTAAGTGTTAGGTTGCTGTGGATGTTAGGGATTTGTATGTTCAATTTATATTGTAAAGCTGATGAAATGTCTTTTTTTTTTTTTTTTTTTTGCTTTTTGGAGGGGGGAAGGCAGGGCAATTGGGGTTAAGTGACTTGCCCATGGTCACATAGCTAGCAAGTGTTAAGTGTCTGAGGGTGGATTTGAACTCAGGTCCTCCTGACTCCATGGCCACTGCTCTATTTACTGTGCCACCTAGCCGCCCCCAAATGTAGTCTTTTTAAAGGTGGTAGCCCATTAAAAAATAAAAGTACAGCCCTTAAAGCCAGCCCTAAGGAAAATTTTAATACCAGCAACAATAATCCTAATGATAATAATAGCAGGATTTTATTTATTTTATTATGTAACAAAATCTGAATTTGCTGTTGTCAGATTCTCTCCCAGCAAGGGAATCAGTTCTAGGACTTAGGACTTAAGTAACTGTTGAGATAGAGGGAGTTAAAAAGGGTAGGCTGTAGTCCTGGGGCTCCCCTGAACTTGCTGTGTGACCTCAGCCAAGTAGCTTAACCTCCTCTATAAAATGAGGGGTGTGTGTGTGTGTGTGTGTGTGTATGTGCGTGTATACTAAATAATGACCTCAAAGATCCCTTTCAGCTTCAAAATTTCTACAGACTCAAATTCTCCAATTTTTCTGCCAAGTCTTAAGTGAAACCTTGGGGGTAAATAAAATAGTTGGACCCTGCCCTCTCACTGGTTGCTGCTGTTTTTTTTTCTTCCCCCATTGGTACCTTAAGCTTTCATATCCCTTTAATTTTCCAATACGTCCCTTCCTTTCTCCCACCCAGAGGCCCTGAAAGGATAAAAAATAGGAGAAAAGGCAGTTTAGCAAAACTAATCAAAGTATCTACCAGATCTGATGGTGGAGGCACCAGGTTATTCCCCAGCCCCGCAAACAAGCAGCAAGGGAGAATCCTCTTCTCTGTTCTGTGGACTAATCCAAGCTGTGGTTTACATGGCGACTTGTGTTATGATAACCAAACAGCTAGGGGTGTGTGTGTGTGTGTGTGTGTGTGTGTGTGTGTGTGTGTGTGTGAGAGAGGCAGTAGGGAGATCAAAGATAGAGGTTGGGTCAGAGGAACCAGGAGTTAAATCTCACCACCCGATACTTACTGCCTGTGTGACGTCGGGCCAAGACGTTTTTCTCTGGGTCTCAGTTCCTTTCTTTCTCCAGCTCAGCCTCCTCAATGACATCTAAGGGCTCTTCCAGCTTTAAATCTAGGATGCTTAAGGCCAGGTCCCGAGGGAAGGAGTTTGAAATGTTGAGTTATTCAGTCATATCTGACTCTTTGTGACCCCATGGACCACAGCACGTCAGGCTCTTCTCTCCTCCACTGTTGCCCAAAGTCTCTCCAAGCTCATGTCATTGCTTCCATGACTCTAGACATCCATCTCATCCCCTGCCATCCCCTTTTTCTTTTGCCTTCAATCTTTCCCAACATCAGGGTCTTTTCTAGCGAGTCCCGTTTTCGCATTATGTGGCCACGGTATTTAAGCTTCAGCTTCAGTATCTGACCTTACAGTGAGGGATAACTTATTTTGTTTTTGTCTAGCTGTCTTCTGGTCATATTCTGGGACATCAGATCAACTGTATTCCCTCTGTGTCCCTAATGGATCACAAGCACCAACTCTGTCTTGTAGGTGGGACAGGGTTTGACATTGTGAGTAACAAAGTTCTCAGTCTTGCCCCTAAGAAAAGGCACAGAAAGATCCTGGATTTGAGCCAGTGAGGACTTGTTATGTTTAATTGTTAATGTTTTGTTTTTATTTTACCTTTGTTTCCCAGGATGCTCCTGCCTCCCTCATCCAGAGAACCATCTCTTACTAAAAATGGTTCCCAAACTTTTTGGTCTCAGAACTGCTTTAAACTCTTAAAAATTATTGAGGACCACAAAGCCCTTTTGTTTATATGGTTTATAGCTGTTGATATTTGACCCGTTCGATGAAAATTTATCACATTTTAAAATATTAATTCATTCAATAATAATAATAATAATAAATCCATTACATGTTAAAAGAAATAACATATTTTTATGAAAAATAACATTATGCTCCCAAACAGAAAAAAAATTAGTGAAAGAGAATGGTATTATTATTACATATTTTTGCAAATCTCTTTAATGGACAACTAGAGCTGGACTTGGAATCAGTAGGACCTGATTTCAAATCCAGCTTTAGACACTTACTAGCTGTGTGACCCTGTGCAAGTCACTTAACCCTGTTTGCCTCAGCGTCCTCATCTATAAAATGAACTAGACAATCAAGATGGCAAACCACTCTTGTCTCTGCCAAGAAAACCTCAATGGGGTCATGAAGAGTTGAATATGACTGAAATTATTAGATATCCATTAATGGAGATGACTGGATTCTTATGTCTGCTTCTGCATTCATTCTGTCCTAATATGTTAATTTGGTTGAAATATGAAGAAATCCCAACCTCGCACAGATATCTAGTTGGACAAGGGAAGAGTATTTTAATAGGTAAATAATATCTTTGTGTTATTATGTAAATACTTTTGACCTTCCTCGTAGGCCCCCTGGAAAGATCTTAGGGGGATCTCTAGGGGTTTGCAGACCACACTTTGAGACCAATTACCTTATAACATAGGATTAAAAAAGAAAGGAGAAAAAAGGTGAGAAGCCTATCTTTAACACATCAGCCAGGTCCAACATCCATAGACCACTCCACCTCTGCAAACAAGGGAAGAAGGTACATTTTGTAGTTCAGAAATGTTGTCCCCAGGGATCCCTCAGAAAGAGGAATATGTTCAGTCAAGCCAAGCAGCAGAGTCCTTGTTTGCCATTCTGAGGTGAGAAAGGGAGGCTGGACCCAGTGGCAGTTCAGCCCATTTCATTGTGGGCTCCATAGCTAGGCTGTGTGTAAGTACTTTGGAGATGTAATTGGTTTCCCAGCTTCCCCTAAATTCCTCTTAAAGTGTGGGAATCCAGCCTCTGGCTACTCAGGGGATCCTCTGGGGCCTTGGCTAGTGGTTGAGGGCTGGATGCTGGTGGAGCCCTGGCTGATGGGGTTTACTTTGGATGGGCTCCCAGAGAAAGCCTGTCCTTTAGCAACTTGGAGTGTGAGCAAGCCTTACTCTGGACCAGAGCGAACACAGTCAAGCTCTTAACCAGTTCAGGTTTTCTGATGTTGACTTGGTGGTTTGTATTAAATCGGATGGTTTTCCTTAGTGTCTGCTTTGGAGGAGTGACCTCTTTCCTGTCTGCCACCAGAATGGGCTATTTAAAGCTTGTTGAGAGGTGATTAGATGGCTCACTGGACAGAGTGCTGGTCCTAGAGGCAGAACTACCTGAGTTCAAATCTGACCTCAGACACTTACTAACTGTGTGACCCTGGGTAAGTCACTTCACCTTGTTTGCATCAGTTTCCTCATCTGTCAAAAAGTGGTGGAAAAGGAAATGGCAAATCTTTCCAGTATCTCTACCAAGAAAACCCCAGCTGGGGTCACAGATTGTCAAACACCGCAGAAATGACTGAACAAAACAACAACAATGATGAAACTAAGACCCAAGGAGATGAAGTAATTTTCCTCAGGTCACACAGGTAGGATTTGAGCTGGAGAAGGATAGGCCAGCCACTCCAGGGGCTTTGCCAAGAAAACCCCATGGACAGTATTGGTGTACTGTGGTCCAGGGGGTCACGAAGACACAGCAATGATGAATTCAACCCTCTCTGGCTTAGAGACCCTCCGGGTGGAAAGAGAATTGGAGCTGAAGACGGAGGATGTGAGTGCCAGTCTGTGTTGTGGGGCTCACCAGCTGTGGGACACCTCCCTGGGCCGTGACTTTCTAAGCATCCAACTTTAAATCCAGGATCCCAGGAGCCTTCTCCCCTCCCAACCCCTTATTCTTCAGGACAGCATTTTATTCAGACACAAAAGGGAAAGAGTTCTGGTCTTGTTTATTTCTTATACCAGTTTTCAAAGAAGGGGAAAAATCCACTGAATAATTGAGATAAAGAAAAAAAAAATGGGCCTAAAGTCTTTTCTCCTAAATAAAACTCTAGAGGGAATGGGGGGGGAAAGGCAAAGGCTTCCTTGGATTGTCAGCTCCTTGAGGGCAGGGACTGTGATTTACCTTTCTCTGTATCCACAGTGCTCGCAGAGTCTGGCACACAGTAGGTGTTTCATTAATACTTATTGACTGACTGAGAATGGACTCGACTAGCTGTGAATCCTACATTTGTGGTGTTTAAAGAAGGCCTGGAGTTTTGCCAGAACCATTTGTCCTCGGCTACTCCCGGCCTGTTCAACTGAGAGGGTCCCTCAGGGAGTGGTTTTGTGTGTGTGTGTGTGTGTGTGTGTAGGCTAGTCAGGGGGGGAGGGCATCGGGCAATCAGTAGGATACCAAGGACGTTTGGCTGACCACTCTATCTGCCGCCCCCAGACAGAAGAGATCCCAGCAGGGTAAAGCCTACCTCCCCAGCACCATAGCAACCCTCTCCCAGGCCTGGGTGGGCCTCAGTGGTTAATGATTAAGCCCCAGGCTCTTGGACTGATTCTGGTCATTTTCTCCACCCCCTTGCATCCCATTCTAGGGGCCCCGGGGTGTAGTTTACATGTGCTGTATGTGTGTGTTTTCAGGTTCAGCTCAACTTTGGACCAGGTTGGTGTTTTCCTCTTTGATGGAATGAAACATTAAAAATGCTTTTGAGGTGGAATTCCCCTAGAGCTTGTGTTTTAGGGGGTAGCCTATCTCAGGATTGCCATTCAGCTTTCTAAAACAGGAGGAAGGCCTTCCCAGAGCAAAACCTTGCCTTAGTCAATAGAGAGCCAAGCTGGCTTTGGGGTCTGGAGGCTTGGGCTCAGGCTCCACCCCTGACACGCTGGCAGTGGGCACTGAGAGATGGAGGGATTTGGCCAGGCTTACACTGCCAGTTTGTGTCAGTGGTGGGACTTGAACCCAGGCCCTCAGTAACTTTTTAAGTCTAGGTACTGCTGGTGCAGATCTGTATTGGTGGAGGAAATTTCTGGGGTGGGTGAGCGTTGTGTTCCCTACATCACTGAAATCACTGATGAAATCAATAAAATCAGTTCGATTCAGACTGTAAGAAGCAAACAAATCCCAAATAAAAACCAAATCAGTGTTGATGATGAGGGAGGGAATGTGGAGCCTGCCTTGGACTCTTGGACTGGGAGAAGAGGGGGGTGATGGCTGACATTAGTGGCTAGCATGCACACAGTGCTTTAAGGTTTGCAGAGCACTTCATAGTAATTATCTCATTTGATCTTCACAAGAACTCTGAGAGAGAATCGCTTTTATTATCCCCATTTTATAGATGAGGAACCTGAGGCAGAAAGAGATTAAGTGACTTGTTCAAGGTCATACAGCTAGTGAATGTATGAGGTGAGATTTGAACTCAGGTCTTTCTGACTCTGACTCCAGTGTTCTGCCCACTCCCCCATTCAGTTGATAGAGTGGAAAGAGTTCTGGATTTGAAATATAAATCTCAGATGTGCCACTTATTACCTGTGTGACCTTGGGTAAGTCATTTCTCTTCCTTGGGTCTCAAGTTATCTGTAAAAAGAAGGGATTAGAGGAGACATACTCTTCCTACCGCTGGTCTTTTATCTCTGATCCTGTCCTGCCTCCCACACCCATTGGCTATGACAGGGAACTCCTCTAAGCTTTCAGCACCAAGGCTCTGAGAGATACAGGAATGACTGATCTGAATTGGTGGAAGGAGTTTCCATACCAGGATACCCCCATGGGAGTGACATCATGGGGGCCATGCCCTCCCCTTCCCCAGCCAATAGATGATGGTATAGATGGAGTTTAGGCTAAATCCTTAATGATTTGGGGGCAGCACCATATTACTTTGTGCATTTAAAAAAAAGAAATTTTAGCTTAGTCATACTGATGATGGTTTTTTGACACCCTTTTGGTCCTAAATTCACAATCCCAAGCCTTAAAGCACATTTTCTTGTCATTTGTCTTCATTTTGCTAATGAAGCACTATATTCCAGGACTCTGGGGTTCCAATCTAGGTGCTAATCTTACTAGTCGCTTGATCTTGCCCCAGACTTTGGCTTCCTATCTAGAGATGACCTCCAACATCCCTTCCAGGTTGAACATTTTGTGTTCCTATAATTTGGGGCCCCCCCACCCCATTTCAGAGCTGCCAGAATTATATATGTGACAGCTGCTCAGTCCCTTTCAAATCTTATTTTTTCCCCTCTGATGATGTAAACAGGAAATGTTAAATCATAACAGAGCTGGTAAATTTCTAGAAGGCAAATGAGTGGTTTTCTTCTTCTGTGGGAAAAGGGGTGGGGGGAGAGTCATGGCGTGTATAGAATGGGCTCATTGAAATTCCAGGGTTGACTTGACCCCCCAACTCCCCCTAGATCATCCTCCTGTGGAAGTTTGGTATCTGGGTGGTCCTCCAGGCCTCTGGACTGGGGTGTTCATTCTCCTGTCCATTTCTCTCTCACCCAAGGATGTGTTCTCTCTCAGGCCTATTTGATTCTTGGGGATGTTTTGGTTTCTTTTACTCCATAAGGAAGGGCCTGCCTTGTTCTGTGAAGATGCCCTGTAGCATTGTTGCTAATATCCTTGGGGGTTGAGACTGACATCATTCATTTAGTTGGCTTTATATTTTGTCCCAGGCACCATGTGAGATGCTGGGGGTACAGTGAGAAATAATGGGGGACAAGTATCACCCCCCCCAACTGAGATCCATCAGCATGGTACCTTGGAAAAACCCTGGCCTGGAGTCAGGGGACCTGGTTTTAAATCTCACCTCTGATGTTTACTGCTGACCTTGGGCACGTTACTACACTCCCTGACCTTAGTTTCCTCAGCTGAAAAATGTGGGAGTTGGACTGATCGGCCTTCTGAATCCCTTGCAGCTCAGAACTATGGTCCTATACCTTTTTTAGAGTGGCTGGTGGATTTCAGACACTACTTGTAAGAATGCCTTTTTTTTTTTGATGCAATTGGGGGTTAAGTGACTTGCCTAGGGCCACGCAGCTAGTAAGTGTCCAAGGTCAAATTTGGACTCAGGTCCTCCTCACTCCAGTTTAAGAGTGCTTTTAAAATTTCATATGTGTTTTTTTTTGCAAATGTGACTTTTGTGCAGGGATCAATGGGCAGATGCCAGTCTTATCTGCAGAGATATGGTTTTCCCAGCTGTGTTGCTCTGTTTTCCACTGGACTGTGGTGTTTTATGTTCTGGGAGACCCTCACCATCATTGCGGCTGATGGGTATGCTCTAGAGTCAGTCTTGGCCGCCCCCTGGGAAATGGCCAAGTCAGACTGACCTTACCTACTTTGGAGCTGTGTCCCACTCCATATGCCCACCTGGCCCAGAGCTTCACTCCCTGGGTATAACCTGTTTTCTTCTCTAGATGTGATGCACTTGACCTTCCTACAAATTCTTTCTTTCCTATTCCAAATCATTTTTTTTCTTTTTAACCCTTCAGCCTCTTAAAGGGGGTAGATCTACCCAAGAGGCTGGTGGGAGGCTGGAGAGGGAAGGCGGAGTCTAGCCTCTGGCCGTCTGTGAATTCACAAGAGTCCATTGTATGGGTGATGGCTTCCCTTGTTCTGAGCCTTCTGCAAAGGCAGAGGCTCATTTATAATCTTAGGGTGCACATTCTGGGTGTCAGCACATTCTTGAGCTTGCCCAGCCAGGATAATCACGGGGTGGTTTGGAGATCTGGACGGTTATGTCTGCCTTTGTGATGCCGGGAAGCCAGCAGTGGGGTGGGAGTGGGGATGGGGATGGGGATGGCTTGCCTCAGTTGTCCCAACCTCCTCTGCCCAGAAGGCGGTTGCCGAACTCATAGGTTTGGGTACCTGGGCTCAGCTCAGACGTTTGCTAGCTGTGGGACCTTGAGCAAATCACTTAAATCCTTAATTGTTTCAGTGTCCTCATCTGTAAAATGGGGACGATAGTAGCACCTGCCTCCCAGGATTATTGCGAGGACCCAGTGAGATGATATCTGTAAAATGCTTTGCAAGCTTTAGAGCACTCTATATATAGTCTATCATTATTATTATTATAATCATTATTATTATTAGAAGTAGTAGTAGTAGTAATAGTGGTACTAGTAGCAGTAGTGGTGGTGGTAGTAGTAGTGGCGGTGGTAGTAGTAGTAGTAGTAGTAGTAGTAATAGTAATATATGTGAGACACTCAGCACAGCAAAGTGAATTCAGTTGGGGACATTGGGGTTCGTATTTTGCCTTAACCTTTCAATGCTGCACAGGTCTAAAATCAGAGGACTTGGGTTTGAATCTTACCTGTGTGAACTGAGACGAATTACTTCATTTCCCTGAGGTTTAGTGTTTTTGTTCAGTTGTTTCTGTGAGGTGTCAGACTCTTGGTGACCCCATTTGGCGTTTTCTTGGCAGAGACACTAGAGTGGTTTGCCATTTCCTTCTCCAACTCATTTTAACAGATCAGGAAGCTGAGGCAAACAGGATGAAGTGACTTGCCCAGGGTCACATAGCTAGTGAGTGTCTGAGTTTCAAATTTGAACTCAGGTCTTCCTGGCTCCAGGCCTGGCGCTCTGTCTGCTGCATCACCCAGCTACGCATGGGCCTTCGTTAACTCATCCATAAAATGAGAAGATTGGGTTAGAAAGCCTCAGAGGTCCCTTCCAGTTCCAGGATTGTTATTGGTAGAGGACATGGGACACAGTCCCCCTTCTGGATGACCCCTTCACATGTGTGGGGGGCAGGATGAGGCCCCCTTTTCTCTTGCTGCCCCTGTGCTCTGCAGTAACACGCCAAGCTCTTCCCTTCTGTGCTTGCAGCTGAGAGAGGAGAAAGGGCCCGGGGCTCAAGTCCAGATAGAGGGAAGAGGGGGCAGATCTTTTCAGTTCCCTTTTAGGAAAGGCCTCGCTTAGTGAGAGTCGGAAGAGAGGGATCTTTACGCAAATGTGTGTGAAATTTCCCCCAAATACACTAATTGTGAAACTTTTCACTTTTGTTGAAGCCCTGAAAGGCATAAAAGGGGTGGTGGTGGTTAAGATTTATTCTAGGTTTAATGGCTCCTGTGTGAGAGAGGAGGGGGTAGGGGAAGGGAGGAGAAGGGGAGAAAGAGAGAGAGGGAGGGAGGGAAGGATGGGGGAAAGAAGAGAGAAAAAGATGGAGAGAGGAGAGGCAGAGAGGGAGGGAGAGGAGAGACGCGTTTTGTTTCGGTCAGCTAATCAAGCTAGAAACATTTATTAAGTACCTACTAGGTTTGGGGGACATGAAGATAAGAACCTGAAATAATCCCAGTTTTTGGCTGGGGAAAGAACACAAATGCACATAAGTGGGTGGAAAATGGTAGGCAGTAGCCACCCTTGAGTCTCCAGGTCCCAGCCGTGTCTTTGCGCAGGCTGCTATCCAAAGGCTCATTCTGAGTTAGGGGTCAGGGGTGATAAGTGGGGAGGGGCAACGGCCATCTGCCTGACCATTCCTCTTCCTCCCTGGCAGGCTTTGGTTGCAAAGTCTAGGGCTTGGTTATGTCTTAGGGCCCAGTGCAGCCACGGTCCCAGTCTGGAAATGTCCTGACCTGGGAGGGGAGAAGGCTGGGGCCTCTCACGGGAGGCCTCTTTGGGTGGGGGCCACACATATGGGTCTCTTTTGGCAGGAGACCTTGTGGCTAAGTCCAGGGTTACTGTGGGGAAAGGGTCATGGGAGGAGGAATGCTTTGCTTTGTTGGTTGATCAGTTCAGCTCTGCCCTTTCCAGGGATCTGGGGAAATCAATCATTCAGGCCTCCCTTGGCTGACTGGGAGTAGACTGAGCAGAGTTCATTCCCAGGTGATCCTGAGCAGCTTCTGCTTGGTCTGTGGTCCTAGGATGAGCAGGCTGGGAAGGCTCCACAGCATCCCCGGATTAAGATCTGGAAGGGTTGGCCATCTAGTCTAAGCCCCTTATTTAAAAGAAGAGGGAACCAAAAGCCAGGGAATTGATGTGATTTGCACATGGCCACATTAGTAGAAAGCCCTAATGGTGAGTTTCGAATCCAGGCTCCCTGCCTCTAGGTTCAGTGCTATTCTCAGGATGGGCAATTCCACTTGTTTGGGAGGAGGACAGACAGGAACATCCATCTGCTAGGTTCTTCCCAGCTTTTACCTCCTGTGATCAAGCTAAGCATATTTACCAGTGTCCAGTCTAATGATTTAGTTAATTCCAAGCAAGATTGCTTGCTCGAATGGGCCTAAAAGAAAGAGTGGTCACCTCTCAGAGTCAATCAGTATCAATCTATGAACATTTATAAGCACCTACTATGGGCCAGGCATTGTGTGCTACCTGCTGGGGATGTAAAAAGAACCAGAAAACAGTCCCTGCCCTCAAGGAGCTTACAATCTAATGATTGTCATCACAGTCTTGCCCCTCCTGTTTTGATATTGGGAATTAGCCTTAGACTTGATGGTAATCTCTTTAAGCCTATTGCCTGTTCAATAAAAAAGCCTGCGCCCCCAAACTTGGCTTCCTGGGACTGCCTCCTCCCTTCCCCTACTTCTGTTGCCTAGTAAAACGATGACTTAGACTTTCTTTTTAAATACTACTCAGGTAGGTGTCTGGTTCCCTAGCTTCACTGGAGTTATCAGCTTGCCCCTGACTGGATTGAAAGGCTTATGATTTGTGGGCCATCCATCCCTTGGATGAAGGGCATCCCGCTGGTTCATTGCTTCCCACCTTGGTCTAGTCAACCACCTTTGGCTTCAGTTTCCTTCTCTGTGAGGTGACATCAGACTAGATCACCCTGAAGCCTCTTCCCCCTCTGTATCATAGGATTCCCGCTTGGCCACCTCTGATGACCTGAGCCTGGAGATGTCAAGCCTTCTCTCTCCATGGCCCTGTGGAAACTTCCCCAGCTGCCTTGTTTCTTTCCATTCTGTTGGGGGAGTGATGAAGAAGGGCTCCCAGGGGACTGCTTTTCATGTAGCGTGTGTTCCAGCAGGTGTTATGGAAACCCCCAAGCCTTGACTCAGAGAGGGGTGTGTATGTTTGTGTGTGTGTGTGTGTGTGTGTGTGTGTGTGTGTTGTGCATGCTTATGTGTATATATAATATATAAACAACTGGATGCTATCAGCCCTTGTCAGAGGTCCGGGTCTTTCAATTTTATGAGCAGGTGGAAGTAAGTTTCTTGGGAGATCAAAAGGCAGAGTTGGTTTGCTATGGCAACTGTTTTGGACTTCATGAAAAAAGGGGCGGACTAGGCCAGTGACTCCCACTTGCCTTGCTGGAGATATTCTCTCTAACAATCTCACCTCTCAACAATGAACAGTGCCGGAAGGGACCGAGTCTGGGTAGGTCACATGGAAGACACGAGGCTTCAGCCTTGTCAGGACCAGCATTGTAAGAAATGACCTTAAAAAACCCCAAAGTCTTTATAGTTTGGCTTGGCCTAAAATCCTCCTTCTCCCCCTGGATGTGTTCTGGTGGATGGATGGGACAGTCAAGCTTTGAGAAGGTGCGCTTTGTTATCTTGGCCCTGTCCCAGAGGAAGGGGGCGGGGGGAGGGAGCTAGTGAGCCAAGGCCTCTGTTTCTCATCTCCCCAGTTTTACTATATTTTATTTTTGTGGTGGTGTTTGTTGAGTTAGGGACTGTCCCCCTGTGATTGAGGGGAAGCAGGTGGTGTTCAGAGATTGAGAACTGGAAGAAACTTGAGAATTTATCTAATTAAACCTCCTGTTTTTGATATAAGTTCTAGAGAATGTGAGAGGATTTGGGGTCACAGGATCAGAGATTATGAGCAGGGAAGGGTCTTAGTCCCACCCCTTCATTTTACAGATGAGGAAACTGAGGCCTCAGGAGCTGGAGTGGCTTTGCCTGTGGTCACACGGCAAAAGATAGAGAAAGGAGAGACAGAGTGGGAGGGAGGGAAGAGAGGTAGAAAGAGAGGAAGAGAGGATAGATGAACTACAGACATTTATTAAGTACCTACCAGGTGCTGGGGACTTGAAGATAAGAACCTGAAAGAATCCCAGTTTTTATCTGGGAAGACAACACATACACATATAAGTGAGTAGAAAATGGTGGACAGTAGCCACCATAAGCATAAGAGTTGGGCTTTGAACCCAGGTCTTATGATTTCATAGACAATACTCTTTTTACCCTTCCAGGTGACGCTCTCAGACAGGTGACTTCTTTTCTTGGCAAATTATTTTAAATGCAGCCTAAATTCCCAGTGACATAATGCCACTTGAAAGCTGGCTGTGATCAGGACAGAGTTGCCAGATAATAAGTGTGGGAGTTTTCTGGTGGTCCTTTCCCCTTCCTTGGGACTTTTCATCGTGCTGCTTGGACTCCATGGCATTTTTGTTAGCTGGATGTTCAGTTCTAACTCCCCAGCTCTGAGAAGTTGGGGCCTCTCTGTTCCTATTTGTCTTCTGGGGGTTGGGAAAGCAAACTTGAGGGGGAGAGGAGGTAGCTGCTTCTTCCTCTCCATAAATGGGAAGGGGGAAGTGAATAGAGCACCAGCCCTGGAGTCAGGAAGACTTGAGTTCAAATCCTGCCTCAGACACTTAACACTTACTAGCCGTGTGACTTTGGGCTAGTCACTTAACCCCAATTGCCCTGTCCTCCCCCCTCCATAAAGCAGAAAACAAAATGGGGAGGAGGATATGGACCATGGCTCTTGACTGCTGGTAGAAGTGCCCTGAGGTGGGACCTCTCTGTCGTATTCTCTTTGAGTTAGATGACCTTCAAGGCTCTTCTGGCTCTAGAGATGCCATTCTTTATTCCAAATGGCTGCTAAAGTTTTTGACTACGCCTAGGCCACTGTGAAAGCAAGAGTGCAGGACTGGAAGTCAAAAGCCATGTATTTTAGCATTGACTGGCACTTTGACCTTGCGTCTGCCATTTCCTTTCTGGGAGGCTCAATGTTCACTTTTATTAAATGAGGGAGTTGACTGGGGCCACCTCTCATATCCTTTGTGCCAGAGGAGTCCAACACAGGCCCCAAATGCCCCCAGGGTGACTGGAATCAGATTAAAATGTAATTAGAAAGTAATTAACAACAAAAATAAAAAACATAGTAGAATCTAATGTTAATTTGTGATTTTCAAAGTCAAAATGAAGCCAACAGGGATTCTTGTCTAGGGTTTGGTTGGGTGTGATACTGCTGCTGTAGACCACTTTCTGAGACTGTTAAGATGCAAAGGTGATGGGCATCTAGGTGGTGAAATGAATAGAGCATCAGCCCTGGAGTCAAGAGGACCTGAGTTCAAATTTGACCTCAGACACAGCTGTGTGACCCTGGGTAAATCACCTAACCCCAATTGCCTTTAAAAAAAAAAAGATACAAAGGAAATGTTTAACCTCATTGGTAGATGGAGTTTTCTCTTTTGTCAAGTTCCCTAGACCAGTGAAATCACAAGCTCAGTCCCTATTCCTGTCCCTGTATTAAACAACTCTTGGCAAATTTAGATTCGTGTTGTCAGCTGTTTTGCCTCAGTCAGAATGTGGAGAACAGATTAATGGTGGGGTTTGATGGATGGAGGCCTCCATTTGCTGAGCTTGCAAATGCTAACTGATTGGTGGTGGGCAAGTGGCCCCAAAGCATGCTGGGAAGCAGCAGGAGACCACTATGGTAATTTAAAAGTCATCATCTTGGGGGCAGGGGGAAGTTTCAGTAGATCTCTAAAAGCTGCTTTTGGTGGTCTCTGGAAGGAAGATCCAGTAAAAGCAATTTCAATGGGTGTAGCCAAGAGACAAAATGGTTTTTCTTCCTCCCCCCCTTTTTTTTTTTACCTAATACTCAGTCTCTCAAGTACTCAAATGGATAATTGTTGTTTTGAAAGAGCTAAAGGCAAACCTGCTGCTTCTTTATTATTTTTTTCAATTAATAAGCATTTATTTTCTCTCCCTCTATCCCACACTCCCTCTTTACAAAAAAAGTAAAAGAAAAAGAAAGGCCTTGTAACAAATATGCACAGTCAGGCAGAACACATTTTCATGTTGGCCAAGTCCAAAAATGTACAATTCTACCACTTTCTGAGCCTCTGAAGTTGGAGCACAAAGTGACCAGGGTCACTGTTGCGTCTCAAATCCCCCTAATTGTTTTTTGTCTTTTTGGAGGGGGGAAGGCAGGGCAGTTGGGCTTAAGTGACTTGCCCAAGGTCACACAGCTAATATGTGTTAAGTGTCTGAGGTTGGATTTGAACTCAGGTCTTCCTGACTCCAGGGTTGGTGCTATATTCACTGCGCCACCTAGCTGTCCCCTTATCCCCCCAATTTTAACCTTGGTTAATGTGGTCCCATTGCCTGGACCATTTTTCTGTCCTATTTCTCCTGGGCTTTCTTTGATAGCCTCATATTCCTTCCTCCTACTTCCCCCCACCCCCAAGAGCCATGGTCCATATCTCTCTCCCCATTTATGGAGAGAAAGAAGCAACTGCCCCCTCTCCTTGTGAAGTTTGCTTTCCCAATTCCCAAGAGGCAAAAAAAAATTCTGTGCACATTTAAAAATTGTTATATATTATTATATGATATATAATCATTATTGTAAATTTATTTATTAGGCATATATATGCCTCATTCAATCCCCTATCCTTTTCTTCTTTGCCTCTGGAACAGGGCACTCTGCCTTCTTTGCCCCCCACCCCCACCCCACCCCATCTCATGCTTGCTTGTCTGTCACACTAGGAAATTGCCTAACTTGGTGTCAGTGACACATGGGCGCTAGCCGCCGGTGTAGCTTTGCTAAGTTTGCTCACTTTTGCAACTCAAGAATTTGTCAGGAAATAAACCATGCATTTAGAGCAAAAGCTGGTCATGCCACCAGGATGAGCTTTGGTCGGGTTAGAAAAACATATTAAGGGCTTAAGCTGCGCAGAGTCAGGTACTCGGCTGGATCTTAGGCTTCCTGACCCAATCTGATACCCTGAAACAGAACCAGTGCCTGTCAGTAGAAAATAGGGAGGGGACGGCGGGGCAGCAAACAAAGGCATCCCAGACTTAGCCCCATTTGGGGGCTGGGCTGGATGGTGCACCAGGTCTCTACTCACTCAGACACAGGTTAGCAGCTCTGTCAGGATCCTTGTGTCTATCAGTAATCAACCACCTCTGCATATCAAGACCTTATCCTTAGATCAGTCATTTGCCCCAGCTCCTTTATCCCTTAATCTCTGTGTTCTTGGAATTTGGGAGGAAGGTAAGACATTGTGTGTTGGGTGCGCTCAGATCGGTCCCTGAAATGGAGATCAAAGTAAATGAACAATGATCATCAGACAGGGAAGTGACTAGCTATATTTATTATATAGACACACATTTAGTGAGTGTCTGGCACTACTCTAAGCTCCGGTGAAAGCAAGCTAGCGCCTGCCCCCCTGGAGTTTGCATTCTAATGAGGTAGATGCATGCCACATTGCCTCTCAATGAAGTCAGTTGGCATGCTTTTGTTAACTGCTGACTATGCAGTCAGACGTGGCGCTAAGTCCTAGGGATACAAAGGAAGGAAGCAAAAAGGTCCCTGCCCTCAAGGACCTCACAGTCTGTTGGGGAAAAATGTCAGGCAGATACCAGACACCTGTGCATCCAAGATGTGTGTAGTGTGAATGGGAAGAAATCTCAGAGGCAAGGTGCCAGCAGCCCCTCTGGGCAACAGACAGTGAGAAAAATGGACAGAGACAGAGAGAGAGAGAGAAAGAGAAAGAGAAAGAGGGGAGAGACAGAGAGGAGAGGGAGAGAGAGAGAGAGAGAGAGAGAGAGAGAGAGGAAGAGAGAGAGAGGAAGAGAGAGAGGGAGAGGGAGGAGAGAGGGAGAGAGACAGAGACAGAGAGAGAGGGAGGAGAGAGCAAGACGGGGAGGGAGAGGGAGAGGGGGAGAGAGAGAGAGACAGAGAGAGAGTGAGAGAGAGAGAGGGAAGAGAGAGGGAGGGAGAGGGAGAGGAAGGGAGGGAGGGATGGACTGAGGATATGATAGAAGAGTGGGTGGATTTTCAGGGAGGCAAATTTAAGCCTGATGTAAGGGAGAAAACGCCCCAACAATGAAAGTCATACCGAAGTGGGCTGGGCTGCCTTAGCTTAGCTCACTCTGACACATTCTTTGAGCAGAAATGATTTGATCATTTTTGGGTACATTGTTTCAGGGATGCTTTTTTGGGTATGGGTTAGAGTAGGGAACCACTGAGGCCTCTTCCAACTCTACATTCTGTGACTTTATAAATATTAAAAAGGAAATGGAGAAAGTGAATATTGTCAGTGTATCTTTATCATTGTTGCTGGGAGAAAGGATAACTAGGATTCTAATGGTATGAATCATTTCTCCCCAATGAGCCCCTTTCTGATCTTTAATTTGGACCAGTCCACCAGGCAGGAGATGGCCGAGGCAGATGGTCAGGTTAGTTTACCTTGTCAGGTCAATTTCTAATCGTACATTCAATTCTGCAAACATTTTGTGTTTCCTGCGCACCAGACCCTGTGTTAGGTGCCCAGGGCACAAAGACAATGACACGAAACTTGCCTTCAGTGAGTTTACATTTTCTGGAGGTGGATTGTATGTGTGAGGAGTCACAGAATGTTTACAGATGAGTAAATCCAAGGTCATTTGGGAAAGGACCAAACAGGAGTATTCATGCAACACTCTCCTGGAATGATATGTGACCATTTTGCTGATGCAGACCACAACCTGCCAGGCCTGCCTCTCCCGTGTGAGCCTCATCTATACCCTTTCATAAGCCCCACCCCAGGTTGCTCTGGGCTTCTCTCCAGGCCTCTTGGCATGGCTTGAGGTCTGCTGGACCAGGGGGCCCATCACTTGCTCTTACAGTCTGACTGGCCCTTCTTTTTTTCTGTTTATATGGGACGCCCTTTATGATGATTTTCTAGCACATTTACGATGGGTCATGGCCAACCCACTCCCACCATGTTCTCGTCCATTACCCTTTGGGTGATTATTGACTTCAATTTTTGGAGACTCTTGTGTTCTGTGACTGAGAGCTATACATTCCTGGGGCTTTGGGTGTCATGACTCAAAGCCAAACATTGTTGGGGCTTCTGTGTAGCCTTAGATTGCTCTACTTACATGGCTACGTGTATGTATATATAGATGTTTACAAATGTATGTGCATATATACACATACACAAACATGCATGTATAACAAATGGATTCATCCCATAACATGTACATTATGCATACAGCAGGTGGTATGTATAAAATAAACATTATATGTTTGTATAATACCTATATACATACACAATATACATGTTTGTATAATAACCACACTACATCACATGTATATTATGTATGTGGCATGTATTTATGTATAAAATGCATATTCTATATGTGTGTATACTACACATTTATATGATATACATGTATAATGTTTGCATGCATTCTATAGTGTGTATATATACATGTATATACACACATGCATGTGTATGTACAATACATGCATAATACATATATACACAATACACATATTATATATGTGTAATATATGTATACCTTCTGTGACATATTTATGTATGTGTATAGATGAATATAATGCACATGTATATGTGTATAATATGCTTAGATAATGCGTATATTATACACATACATATACAATCCCTGTATTTGCTTAGGATAGTTCCTCCCTTCCCCTCCATTTCTTCCCTCTTATTTCTCGGTGCTGTTGGTAAATTTGCTTCTGGTCAGCCCCCCTCCCTCCCCCACTCCGTGTTCTCCCTTCTTCCCTTGAGTGTATTTCTGAATTCACCATGCACCAGGAAACAAGATTATCGAGCTTGTTGGGATTGTGCCTAAATTGAGAATAAATAGGGCCCGAGCAGGTTTCCTCCGAGCTGAGTTCAGGTGGACTTTGTGTCGTAGGCCATCGCCTTTGGGTCCTTGGAGGCATCTTGTGTGTGGCCCTTTGGCTTCAGGGCTCTTTCTCACTGATGATTGAGGTTCCTAGATAATTGCAGGGACTGTTAACAATCAAAAGCTCAGCTCAACCCACTCAATGGAGAGAGCATTGGTGGTGCCCAGCACCCTCAGTCCTGATTAACCCACCAAGCTCTCTGTCTCCTGCTGACCTGAACTAGATGCTCACTGACGGAAGAGAATGGTATTTTACTCTCCGCTCCCTTTTTCTTCCTCTATAGCAAACAGCTCAGTGCTTTGGATACTCTCGGTGCTTAATAAATGAGGGGACAGCTTAGCAAAGTGAAGAGTTCTGGACTTGGGTCAAGATGCCAGGGTTCAAATTCTGCCCCAGAAGCAGACTGCTAGTTGCTGACTCCCTACCGTGATTGGGCAGGTCTCCTTGAGAGCCCCAGGAGGGGCAGCACCTCCTGCAGCCCAGCCGCTCCTGCCATCAGGCAGGCCACAGCTATGGAGGCCAGGCCACTTGGTAGCACCCTGGGCCCCAGGCTCTGCTGCCCCAGCAGTGGGAGCTCCTGAAAACCCAAAGCCCTCAGTACTGCCACATGGTGTGGGTTGTTGTGTTTGTCCTTCGTTCTTGAAGAGGACCATGGCATCAGGGAAGTGATGACATGACTTGCAGCTGACTTGGATTTGAGAGAGGGAGGGCTGTGCAAGGTCACCAGCCTCACCTTCTCCTCAAAGCTGGAAACGGATGGTTTTATCAGTGGAAATGACAGTAAGGAAGACACATTGCCACTTGCTTTGCTGCTGTCCCCTAAGAACACGGGCCCTCTCCTTCCGACTTGTAGCTGAAGCTTCCTGGGGGTGTCATCTCCTTCTCCTCGGCTGCTTCTTCTCTTTGTATCTTTAGCACTTAGCCAGTGTTTTGCACATAGCAGGGGCTTAATAAGTGCTTTCCCTCATTTTTAAATAAAGATCATTTATTTCATTCATTTGAATGGAGCATGATGTCAACAATGTCAGCATTTACTCATATTGATGAAGGATTTGAGGAAGGAAGGAAGAAACCAAGCATTTATAAAACACCTACTGTGTGTCAGACTGTGCTAATTTATCTCATTTGGTCCTCACAATAATTCTGTGAGGTGTAGGTGCAGTTATAATCCCCACTTTACAGTTGAGAAAACTGAGGCAGACAGGTGAAGTGAATTGTCTGGGGTCACTCAGATAGTGTTTGAGGTTGGATTTGAACTTGGGGGGAAGGCAGGGCAATTGGAGTTAAGTGACTTGCCCAGGGTCACACAGCTAGTTAAGTGTCAAGTGTCTGAGACTGAATTTGAACCCAGGTCCTCCTGATTCCAGTGCCAGTATGCTATTCACTGCGCCACCTAGCTGCCCCTGTGCGGTCACTTCTGACTCTGAGATTCTGCCCAGCCTGCAGAGGTCTTTTCTTTTTAATTTATTGTTTTCCTTTATTATTTATTAATACCATATAATAAAATATAATATTCATAATATTGATTCATTAATTATTCATTTATTAATTTCATCTTTCATTTTAGCTCTAGATTTTATTCAGTCTCTGTTTTGTGTGAACAAATCTGTCTCTCCATAATTAGAGGGCATTGGCCTTGGAGTCAGGAGATCTGGGTTCAGATCCTGCCTCTTGATTTTAAATTTCTGGAAGTAAGTCCTAACAATTATATTTCTGTAATACTAAAATATTTACCACGATCTTTCCCACAATCCTGTGTCGGAGTTAATGTAAAAATTATCATCAGTATTCCACAGAAGAGGAGACTTGAATTTCAGAGAGGTCAATAATTCACCCATTGTCACCCAGCTTGTGACATGTGTAAGATGAGATTGGAAGCTACTTCCTGCAGACTCCATTCCACTATCACAATAGTAAATATCATCTTTTGGGAACTTTGGAGTTTGGCTTCTTTTAAGTCCCAGCTAAATCTCCGGGGGGCAGCCTTCCCCAACTCCTCCTAATTAATCCTGACCTTCCCTCTGTAACTATTTGCTTTCCATCCTTCATATAACTTGCTTTGTATTGGTTTGTCTTGGTTTTATTTGAAATGTTGTTTGCACTGCTAGATTGTAAGCTCCTTGAGGGCAGGAACTGCCTTTTGCATCTTTTTGTAAATACAGTTCTTAGTATGGTGCCCGGTATATAGGAGGTGCTTAATAAAGGCTTGTTCACTGATGATCACTATTATTAAAATATGGCGTTATTTAATATTGATCCCTTTTGTTTTCACAGCAGGATCATTTCCAGATATTGCCCCAGCCTGCCTCAAGTGAGCCTTCCCTTGTAACAAAACAAGAACAAGAAACAACAAAGACCCAAGCCAAATTGTTTGCATGTGCAGTCCCCCATTTCTTCAGTGAGAGGATGGGGCATTTCCTTCCTTCTCCAGGGCTAAAGCTGGGCGATATTACGATTTTAGCAGAAACAAATGGATTTTGCCATCATCCTTTTGGGTTTACTTTCTGCCTTCCCGGCTTATAGCCCAAGGAGAGAGGAGGCAGGAGCTGGTATCAGCTTTCCATGCTTAATTTATAGGTTGCCCTGGGTCATGGAAAGGACCCGTCAGTTTTTCGGCTCTGTGGCAGGGGTCCTTAACGTGGGGGTCCATGAACTTTTTTTTTTTAGACTTTGATAACTATTTTTCACTATGGTTGGTTTCCTTTGGAATCCTGTGTCTTTTAGCATTTACGATATTATTCTAAGTAAGGGTCTGGAGTTTCCCTAGACCATCACTAGATCTGTGTCACAAAAAAAAGGTTAAGAACCTTGTTTTATGGTGTCTGATGCATCACTACCTAGATCTGAGGAAGGAATGGGAATTGAGATCCTCCTTGTTAGAAGCTATGTGACATCGCTTGACCTCTCTGGGGCCTCAGAATCATCTATAAAATGAGGATTGTGTGGACTCTCAAAGTCCTTCTCTGCTGTCAGTTCATGATCTATATTTGGGTTTTGGGCTTAGTAGTGTGGTTGACATGTGGTGGTCCTTGCTGATCTCTGCTGTGTCCAGTGGTTGTTTGTTAAATGTCTGCAGAGCTCTGTGCTCAATGCTGAGGGTCCATGGGGCCCAAGATTTAGAATGAGACAGAGATTCTGAGGCCATTGAGTCCAACAGAGCTCCCCCCATTTTACAGATATAGCAAATGAGGCCTAGCCTGAATTTAAGTGACTTGCCCAGGGTCAGCCAGTAAGTGCCAGAAGTGGGATTTAAACTCCCAAGTCCAATGTTTTTGTACTATACCACGGTGCCTCTGAGGATTGGACCTTTGGGGGAGTGATGGGAGTCAGGCATCCCAGGAAGCAACAGCGCTGAGAATACTGGGATTCCTTCCTCTCTGCTCATCCCACTCATACAGTATGGAGTCCTTTCATTTAATCGTACGTCAACATTTATTATGGGTGAAATCTGGGGAGTAGGCCTCAGTTTCCCCACATATAAAATTGGAAGGTTATACTTCATGGCTTCTAAGACCCTTCCAACCCTTAAAGTCTTTCTTCTGGGGCTTATAACCTTTATGGCCTTGGATAAGTTACTGAACTCAGGCAACTTCGTTGCCCCATCTGTAGAATGAGAAGGGTCAGACTAAATTGGCCTCAGAGGTTCCTTCCTGCTCTAGAACTGTGATCCTGTCATTTATCATTTGCGTATGTTTTCTGCCCCAGCAGTTACTTTTATTTTTTTAGTTACCCAAACATTAGAAAGTGAATAGAAGTATAGCAGGGATGCTGTGTGGGTGGAGCAGGGCTGGCCGCCATTTCTCCTGAGGTCACTCCAGCCATAAATTCCAAGGGGATTGGGGTCCGATCCTGGGAAGGTTTTCTTTTCCAGGGACTGCCGTGTCTCCTCCAGTCATCCAAGGCCAGGCAGCTGAATACCTGTCTCTGATGGCTGAGGCGTGACTGTTCTGGCTCCCACATATCCCTTTTGGGCTCAGCAGACTTTCTGAAGCCAGCCCTCCTCTGTCCTTCCTGACATTTGACTTGAGATGAGCTCAGCGGGGAAGCTTTATCTGCCAATCGGGAGGCCATGGTCAGGAATGATAATCAGGCCCTTGTGTGTGTCTCTCTTGTCTACATGAGTTTTTCCATTACAAAACACACACAGAGGGGGTGACAATGGGGCTTTCTTTTACCTATCTTTTTTTTCTCCTTTTTTTTGCGTTAAAGGGACATTTCAGCAGACAACTGACCCAAGGGAGAGGCTTGGAAGTTATTTATGAGTATCTTCTTAGGATTTCTTGCTGCATGCTGCACTGGCCACTGAAAGGCCCTAGTTCTAGACAGGCCCTTTTCTAATGGGCTGGGGTTGTTTTGAACCAAATGCGATCATTTAGAAATATTCTGGAAGAGAGAGGGTGAAGGAATCGAGGTGTAGCGGTATTCCTGGGTCAGTGGAAAGAATGTTAAACTTGGTTAGGGATCTGAGATTGAATCACCCTACTGTCACTACTTGCATGTTCTTGGGCAGGTCAGTTGGCTTGATGACACCTTAGTTTCCTCATGTGTAGACTTAAAGGGTTGGACTAGACCCCAGAGATCCCTCTCTAGTCACTGATCCTGTGACCGCTGGAGTTCAGGTTTCATTTGCTGTAAAATCCTCACTCAGTTTTCAGAGTATGGTCTCCAGACTCCTGGGGGTTCCTGAGATCCTTTTGGGGGGGGACCCTTGAAGCCAAAACACTTACACTACTAAGATACTATTGGCCTATTAAAATACTTCTTCCTCCTCCATCTACATATTTGTGTGATGCTGGAGTTTTTTCATATACTTCAACCAAAACAACATAACCGCACAGATTAGATCAGGAAAAACAGGAGAATCCTGTAGCCTTCTTTATTAAGCGAGATGTTAGAGATTAACAAAAACATATCCCCAACACCAAATGTCATTCTTCTCCCTCTTTTTTGGGAAACTAGTTACTTTTCATAAAAGTGTCATGTTAATTGAATTAATATTTTAAAAATGAATCCATTTAAATTTTCGTTATAGTAAATCCACATAAATAAAACCTCTTGCAGAGTAGGGGGAGGCTTCAATTTTTGATAGTGTAAAGGAATCCTGAGACCAAAAAGTTTGCAAATCACTATTCTTAAAAAAAAAAAAAGGATTCCATGGCCTCTGAGGTCCCTTCCAGCCTTAAATCTGTGGTACTGTGAAACTGTAAATTTGTCTACTCTTCCAGGGACTCAGTTTCCTCATCTGTAAAATGGAGCCAAGATTACTTCTTAAGTTTCCTTTCAGCTCTAGGTCACCGGGCTTATTGTCCACTGAAACGGAACCATACTGGGGACTATTGGGACATGGATGAGGACTTGCTGAGATTATTTTTGGGGGATGGTGATAAAGGGTGTTGGAACCTTCATCAGTATAGAGAATTTCCACTGTGGTAACTCTGCTTTCTTCATGAAAACTCTAGAATTTTTAAATCTTTTGCTTGTTTCTATCTCCTTAAAAATGTCTTCTCCTAAACCCCCCAGTTTCCATCGACATAGAAGAGTCATTGTGTGTGTCTGCTGCTCAGGCTGCTGACTGGTTTAACTTGTGTGTTCTCTTTCTTGGAAATAGATGAATTAGTCTGTGCCTTTCCTTCATCTTGTGCTTAGGAAATCTCGCTCTAAAGATGGAAACATCGTGTCCTTTGCTATAGTGTTCTAAGGTTTACAAAGTAATAAAAGCCTGGGGAAGTTGTTAGTATATTAGTATATATATCCACGTCTTTTTGGGGGGAGGGGAGGGTTATTCCAACCTGTGGTTTTGTCCTGGAGAAGAGACTTCCTTTGCCAAAGTTTTGAACCTGGCTCTCCTGACTCCGGATTCAGGATTCTCTCTATGACTGCCCTGCTGTCTACGGCACTTAAGGGGAAGGCAAGATCATCATTCCTTTAGTGCATTGCACAGGACCAGAGCCCTAGGCACAAGTCCATTTCTGATGTTCCCAGGGAAAACCCTGGTCAAGGAATGTATAATCAGAACACGTGGGATTAGGGAGAAGCTTCTTCTATCAGACTTGGTCTGTATGAATCCAGATCCTCAGGTTTAAGACCCAGGGATAGATTGGGGGTCATCATTATGGGGCAATTGAGGGCTTTTTGGAGGTGGGAAGGCAGGGCAATTGGGGTTAAGTGACTTGCCCAAGGTCACACAGCTAGTAAGTGCTAAGTGTCTGAGGCCGGATTTGAACTCAGCTCCTCCTGACTCCAGGGCCAGTGCTCTATTCACTACGCCACCTGGCTGCCCCTGTGCTTTTGCTTCGTGTGTCTGTTTTATGGTTTTGTCTCTTTTTCCGGTCAGCAGAGTATACCTTTTTTGGTTTTATTTGTTTTTATTTTTCTCTAAACTAATTTTCTTTATTTTTTCCTTTTAAATTTATTTATTTTGAGTTTACAACATTCAGTTCTGCAAGTTTTTGAGTTCTAAATTTTCTGCCCCTCTCTAAACTCATTTTCTATTTTTAATCAACTGTGGGCTGGTGCCATGCTATAGCATAGTGGGAAGAGGAATGGGGCCAACGTCCTGGCTTCTCTACCAACTTCCTATGCATCCTTGGGCAAAATCACTTAAGCTACTTGGGCCTCCATTTCCCCATCTGTAAATCGAAGGGATTGGTTGAAGTTGGCTCAGCAGATAATGCCTGGCTTGTAGTCAGGAAGACCTGAGTTTAAATCTAGCCTCAGATATTTACTAGCTGTGTGACCCTAGGCAAGTCACTTAATCCTGTCTGCCTCAGTTTCCTCATCTGTCAAATAAGCTGGAGAAGGAAATGGCAAACCATTTCAGTTTCTCTGCCAAGAATACCCTAAATGGGGTCACAAAGAGTCAGACATGATGGAAAACTGTGAAACAGCAGCAAGACCTCCTTTCTAGGTCTACGACAATGAGCTATGATCTCTGAAACTAGATGGCCAAACTTGTTAGAAATGATTATAAAATAATCAATCATTTGACTTTGATGGTCTAATAATAGTCACATTTTTATAGCATTTTAAGGTTTACAAAGGAGCTTCCTAATAACCCCATGAGGTGATATGCATATTGTTATCATTATGTATATTATGTAGAATAGGAATATTTGTAGATGATGAAACTGAGGTTCAGCAATGAATGATTTTCCCACGGTCCTATAACTAGGAAGTGCCACAGCTGGGGTTTGGATCCAGGTTTTCTGAGTCTGGTCTTCTTTCCACTCAGAAGGGGCTCGTCTGGTCAGGCTCATGCCAGTTAGATGTTCACAGATGTATAAAATAGGGAGCAGAAAAGGGTGGTACGTAGGAACAGGTGACCTTTCTGTCTTTCTCTCTCTCCTCTCTCTGTATCTCTCTTTTTCTCCATTCTCTCTCTCCTCCTCCTTCTTTCTCTCCCTCTCTTTCTCTTCCTCCTCTCTCTCATTCTCTTTTTCTTTGCCTGTCTCTCTCTTTCTTTCTCTCCCTCTCTGTCTCATTCTCTCTCTCTCTCTCCCCATTCTCTTCCTCCTCTCTGTCTCTCTATTCTTTCCCTCCTCCTCTCTCCTTCCCTCCCCCCCGTCTCTCTGTCTCATTCTCCCTTCTTTGTCTGTCTGTCTTTCTCTCCATTCTCTCACTCCTCCTCTTCCTCTCTCTCCCTCTCTCTCTCATTCTCTCTCTCTCTTTCTCTCCCTCCTCTCTGTCTCATTCTTTTTCTTTGTCTGTTTCTCTGTCTCTCTCTCTTTCTCTCCCTCTGTGTCTCATTCTTTCTGTCTCTGTCTCTCTCTCCATTCTCTTCCTCCTCTCTGTCTCTCTATATTCTCTCCCTCCTCCTCCCCCTCCCTTCCCCCCCCGTCTCTCTGTCTCATTCTCCCTTTTTTGTCTGTCTGTCTTTCTCTCCATTCTCTCTCTCCTCCTCCTTCTCCTCTCTCTCCTTCTCTCTCATTCTCTCTCTCTCTTTCTCTCTCTCTCTCTCTCTTTCAATCTCTCTCTCTTGATCTCTCTCTCTCAATCTCTATCTCTC
>CM053584.1:365415784-365440044 GCA_028627135.1 Pseudochirops cupreus
TAATTTGGAAAACTGGCAGGAGACTCTCACCCTCCAGGGAGTAGTTAGCTAATCCAGTTTGTGGCCACTTGTACCTGGAAGAATTCAAAAGACCTTGCTTTGGATTTTAATTGAAACCATAAATAAACAGCTAAAGGAGGCCTGTTTTGAATTGCTGGGGAGGAAGGCCAGAGGAGAGGAATCCAGTGTGAGGCAGCGGCAGCTACAGCCCTTGGAATTGTCTGGAAGGGTTGGGGAAGACTCCCAGGGCCCTTCCCCAGACCTGCTGCTTCCCAGGCTCACCTACTAGTGTGAGTTGCCTTGTTTGGTGCTGGTTGTGAATTCAAATCCTTTGCTCACAGAGACATGTTGTTCTGGGCCAGGATCCTAACGGGACTTTGGAGGCTTGAGTTAAGCTTCCCACATTCTCATAACACCAGTTGGAACCTCTACAAGGCGGGAAGTTGTGGTGTGGACCTTGGACCTCTTGGGTTCACTTTACTGCCAGGTGGCTTCATCTGGGCCTCAGCTGTGGGCCCTTTGGGGAAGAAGAGTCTAAAGTCCTTTTGCGGGTGTGGATGGGAGCTTCTGAGACCCAGGACATCTTGCTCCCTGCTTTTTTCACCTTCTTACTGGTGTCTTCTATCTGTTTTTCATCTTCCCAAGCTGCTTTTGGACCTTTAGAGATGCTTACGTGACTTGCCTAGGGTCACTGCTAGGAAACATCTGAGGCTAGATTTGAATGAAGACCTTGCTGACTCCAAGGTCAATGTTCTCTCCACTGTGCCACCAGCTGCCTGGAATTCCTAGACCACTATTCCTATACCACTTTAAAATATTCACAATTCTGTTGAAGGTCCCTATAACTCCGAGGGAGGTAGAGAGTGAGAGCTCAGCCTTTACAAAGCTCAGCACCTTAAGGTCTTGAGAAGTAAAGTTTGTAATGTTACAAGAACCCAGCCAGGAAGGAGAAGTGGATGAAAGTCCAGACTCAGTCAGAAAGTCCAGTCATAGTCAGTCAGCAAGCATTCATTATGTACCTACTGTGTTCCAGGCACTATGATAACCACAGGGAAATACAAAGAAAGGTAAAAACAGTGCCTGCCCTCAGGGAGCTTACATTCTAACAGAAAGATAACATGTAAATAACTACATAGAGTAAATGAAAGGTGATCTCAGAGGGGAAGACATAAAGGAGAGGGAACAAATATTTATTAAGTACCAACTATGTGCAAAGCACTTTACAAATAATTATCTCATTTTATCCTCACAAAAACCCCAGGTTTTTTGTTGTTATTAAATTGTTTTTCACTCGTGTCGGACTCTCTGTGCTATATCATTCCCATTTTACAGTTGAAGACACTGAGGATCATGAGATGAAGAGACTTGCCCAGGGTCAGAAGCAGAATCTGAACCCAGATCTTTTTGGCTCTAGACCCAATATGCTATCATGCCCCTAAATAGACAATTAAATCTTTCCTGAGCTAGCATTTCTTTACTTTCTAAAATCTGTGCTTTTCTTAGTTCTTACTCTGTCACCAAGGACTCATGCTGTTCCCTTGCGATTCTTCCATGAATAAAGAAAAGAGGACTCGAGGCCTGGTGCCCGTTGGGAGATGCAGCCAGCACGTGGCTTGTAAATGCTATCCGTACCAAAATCAGTTCTCTAAATGTCAGACTGGAAAATCTGGTAACTGAATCTCTGATCCAGAAAACAGTTTTCACTGAAGGGGTTGGATTAGTTAAGTAGGATGTGGGTTTGTGTTCTAAGATGCAACTGAGAACGCACTGCTGAGTTTGGAGCAAGAGGGCCTGTGTTTGAATTCTGCCCCTCCCCACCCTCACAGTGATGTATGACTTTGGACCACTCACTTCCATTTCTGGACTTTCATTTCCTCAAATGAAACAAACAAACAAAACCAGCATGGGATTGGACCAGATAACCTCCCAGGTCCCTTGGAATTCCAATCTCTGATCAACTGGTCCTTTTTCTTCCCTGGCTTGTATATGGTGAAGACTTTTGGAGAGTTTTTATCAAGTGTAAACACAGAAGAAAGTGACTTCTTGGTGACAGAGGACAGTTTTCTCTGGGTCAGTGTCAAAATAATTCCCTCCCCCCCTTTTCCTAATCTTTTTTTTGGGGGGGTAGGCAGCGCAATTGGGGTTAAGTAACTTGTGCAAGGTCATACAGCTAGTAAGCATGTCAAGTGTCTGAGGTTGGATTTGAGCTCAGGTCCTCTTGACTCCAGAGCCAGTGCTCTACTCATTGCGCCACCTAGCCGGCCCCCTCAAAATAACCTTTTACAGACTCAATTGTGGTGGTACAGCAGATCCAGCCCCCAGAGGTTGTGCCTTGCCTGGATGTGTGAAGGATGGATGGGGTTCCCATTGGCCTAAATGAGAAGACACTTTCTCCTTCTTAGCCTGAGAGAGCTTAATAGGGGCTGACTTGTTGATGAATATCTTGTACCTTTCTCTGTGTCTTCAGCTTATGGCACAACACCCGACATCTAGTAAGCCCTTAATAAATGCTTATTGATTGACAGAGCAACTAAATCTGTTATAAGTGGTTGGGCTACCTCCCTCCCTTCCTCAAAGATGTGGAGGACGATGGGTATCAGCATTTTATAGCTCATGTGTGGGTTTTGCTGAACCTTCCCCGCCCCTACCTTTTTAAAAGATATCTTTGTTATCAGGGGAGGCTTGCTGGGCAGGAGAGGAAAGGCAAGCATTCCAGAGTGAGCTGGATAGAGAAGCGAGAGTCAATGATAATGCTATAGATTGAGAGGGAGGGTAGCGCAATTAAGAAGTGAAGAGACTGGGGTACTTTTTAAGGTTGAAAAGAGGATGTGGTTTTAATGACAGGGAGGCCAGATTATTTGACCTCTGCATGTGTGTTCACTCCCACCTGGCATCTAGAGTCACAAATGCCCTTCCCTCCAGATGGAGCCACCCTGATAGATGCAACGTGGGGACCCAGATACCCAGGTCATCTCCTCTCTTGGTGTGACATCTTCTTCCTGGGGCTGAAGGAAGCAAACTATACATTGCTGCTGTTGCTAATAATGATAATAGAAACGGGAAGAAGAAAACAAGCATTTATTAAGCACATCCTGTATTCCAGGCACTCACATTTCTGTTGTTGTTCATTTGTTTTCAGTCACATCTGACTCTTTGTGATGTATCACTACTATTGCTAATAATAATAATAGTAATTATAGGAGAAGGAAGGAAACAAGCATTTATTAAGTACCTACTGTATCCCAGGCACTCACATTTCTGTTGTTCATTTGTTTTCAGTCATATCTGACTCTTCGTGATGTATCACTCCTATTGCTAATAATAATAGGAGGAAAGAAACAAACATTTGTTAAGTACCTTCTGTATGCCAGACATATTTCGGTTGTTGTATAGTTATTTTCAGTCATGTCTAAATCTTTGTGTTGTATTACCACTATTGCTAATAATAATTAATAAGGGGAAGAAACAAATAAGCATTTATTAAGCACCTGCTGTATGCCAGGCCCTCACATTTCTGTAGTACTTTAAAGTTTGTGAAGTCATTTATAGATATTATATTATTTTAGACTCACAGTTATCATCTCCATTTTATAGATGAAGAAATGAGGCACACAGCGATTGTGACTTACCCAGCGTGACACAGCTATAAAGTATCTGAGGCTGTATTTGAATGGAGGCAGCTAGATGGCAAAATAGAGTCAGGAAGACTTGAGTTCAAATTCTTCCTTAGATAAGACTGTGGACAAGTCACAACCCCTCTTAGCCTCAGTTTCCTCATCTGTAAATTGGGGATAATGAGCCTTACCTTACAGAAGTTATGAGGATCAAAGCAGGTGATGGATGTGAAGCACTCTGAAAACTTTTTTTTCAATTTTTATTTTATTTATTTATTTATTTTGCTTTTTGGAGTGGGGGGCAGGGCACTTGGTGTTAAGTGACTTGCCCGAGGTCATACTGTTAACTTAAGTGTTAAGTGTCTGGGGTCAAATCTGAACTCAGGTCCTCTTGACACCAGGGCCGGTGCTGTCTTCACTGCGCCACCTAGTCACCCCATCTGAAAACTTTTTAAAAGGATCACAGAATGCTAGGGTTGGAGGAGAACTAAGAATCTAACTCTCTCATTTTAACAGATGAAGCTGCAGCCACGGAGAGGATGAATGACTTGCCCAAGGTCACTCAGTTAGTCTTTGGCAGACTAGCAAGTATGAACCAGGGCTATTCTCTCCTCATGCCACCTCCACCAAGCTTTCCAGAAGAGGAGGAGCCCTTGTGATCTTGGGCTGGGGTCAGTGGCTGGGATTGATATTGGACCCATTGGTCTCTGCCCCTTTGGGTCCCTGCTTTGACCTGGGGTGAGCCATGTCCTTTGGGGTCTGTCTCTCAGATCCCGTGAAGAGAGCATGCCCTGGGCTGCCTCCATCCCAGGAGAGGGGCCATTGATTTAGAGTTAAAGAAGCATTTTAGAACAAATGTTCTGTAACTTGCAGCAGTGATTCTAAAGTGCTGGGTCTTTGAGGAGATTCATAAGGAATCTGAGGATCCATAAGAAAGCAGACTATTAAGTGGATAAAGAAGTAAAAAAAAAATCAATAGACTGAGTATATAATACATCTCTTGACTCTTACGTGTTACATGAATGAGGCTCCTTGGATTGCAGCTGGTCTCTGGCCAAGGAAATGCACAGATTGGTTCTCTTATCCAGAATCACTCGGCTTGGACCCAGATCTCCCTGAATACAAGCTCAGCACTCCACCCTCTGGACCATGGGGCCTCTTACCATTTTCCAAATGGACATGGATGCGTGATGGAGGGGATAGAGATCTGGACTTGGGAATCTGGAAGACCTGGGTCTAAGACACTCACTAGCTGTAGTTACTTCACCTCGCTGGGCCTCAGGTTCCTAATCTGTGAAATGGGGATGTAAAATGGTGCCTACCGCCCAGGCTTGTTGTGAGGATCAAATGAGATAATATGTGCCTGGCACGTAGTAGGTCCTATCTAAGTGCTAGCTGTGAGTGTTTCCATCATTCTTATTAGCACGACTGAATTTAGAATAGTTTTTACTGTTAGTTAGCTTCTCTTGTTGTTCCATCATTTCACTCTTTGTGACCCAATTTGGGGTTTTCTTTGCAGAGATACTGGAGTGATTCGCTATTTCCTTCTCTGGCTCAATTCACAGATGAGGAAACTGAGACAGGCAGGGTTAAGTGACTTGCCCAGGGTCACACAGTGAGTATATGAGGCAGGATCTGAGTGTAGCTCTTCCTGACTAAACCCATCATTCTCCATTCACGCTACCACTTAACTATACGATGGGCACTGTGCTAAACGATGGGACAGCAAACACAAGAGTGAGATGGCTTCTGCCCTCAAGGAGCTTACATTCTAGGAAGGATAGCAGTGGTCAAGGCAGGGTCTGGGGAGCCTTAGGGATGTTGAGTGGCACTAGAGGGCAGTCAGTGGAGACCCCTTCCAGAAGCAATGGTCATGTTGATTAGGTGACCATACCCAGATGATTATTTGGTGTGGTGGCATCTATTAAAAATGTCTTTAAATTCTTATGGTTCGTTGTTATGTGTGAGTGATTGTAGATAACCATATCCAGATCAAAAACAAAAGGAAAGCAGGCAGTACAGAGGGTCAGACTGCCTGGCTGCACCGTGTTGCATCTGGGAAGCATTGCCTGGGTAGAGTGAGCTTTTTTGCACTCAGTCAATACTCACCAATCATGGCAGTTGAGCCCCAGAGTGGGAGTTCCAGAGTTGGAATGAATGAAGATATCACAGATAGAGTTCCATAATAAATTTGTGGCCTTAGACAGGGGGAGGGGCAGCTTCTTGAGCCCTTAACATGGGTGAGGATAGGAGGGACTACAGTGATTTAAGGCTGGATTCCCAGTGCTTGCATAAATGGGACTGAAAATAGTAAAGGAAGTAACGTCTCACCCACTTGTTGAGTCCCCCACTTGAGTCACTTATAAAAGTCCCTTTCAGCCCTAAATTTATGATCTTGTGTTCCTAAGTGCTTAATAAACAAGTCTTCATTTGTCCAGCAAACATTAACACCAGTGTGTCAGGCGTTTTGAAAAAAGAAACAATTCCTGCCCTCAAGGAGCTTACATTCTATTGGAGTGGGAAGCATCTATAACATGTACACAGTTAAATAAAGAAATAAAAATTACATACAACATAGTTTCAGAGGGAGTGAACATCTGCCTGCCTTCATGTAATGTAAGCCCGTGGCGAGAGGTATTTAAAAAAAAATTAAAATTAGCTTTTGTGTGTACAGACCTTAAATACCTTGGAATGGATGGTGCTTCAAAATAAAAATACATGTCTCTAAAAATAGTGTGCGTTTGAGAGTGTTCTGATGGCTTTCCCGACTCCCCCACGTGTCCGCAGCAATTTTCCTGCACCTAAATACAGAAGGCTACCGGGAGATTATTCTCATTCTTTGCAATGTAAGTAACCCAGAATGTGGGTGGGGCCCAATCCGCCCATAATAAGCTGCAAGCCCCGGGTTTCATAGCCGTCTAGGGGAGACCAGATTCCAACTTTAAAGGAGACCCAACTTTGGTGTTATTGTCGTGATTCTTTCCCTTGTCTCTGCACAGACTCCGTGAAATGGAAAAGGAGAAAATCTGACCCTGCTTTTTCTCCAGCCTCGTGATGTTTCTTAGGCTGGCAGATTGCTGAGAACCCATTGCCAGCCTTGTGCCCCTTTGCTCTCCCAGTTGGCAGGCTTCTGCTTTTCAGGCCTGTGTGTGGGGCAACCTGTTGAGAAATGATTTCCTTTCTCAGGAAGAAAGGAAAGGCTCTCCAACCTCCACTGAGGAGACTTCCAAATAGCAGAAATCATGCCCTAATGGGGCTTGGCCTGATACTAGGAAGGCCTAGGCAGTGGGAGAGAGATCAGCCTTGGGGGTAGAGGGGGTTAAGTTGCTTAAGGCAGTGTGGTATGGTAGGTAGTATACCAGGTTTGTAGTCACAAATGCTACTTCTGATACTTATTAGCTGGGCTTGTTTGTGAGTCTTTACTCATCTGTATAATGGGAATAATAGATACCTGTGGTACCTTCCTTACAGGCTCCAATGAAATAATCTATAGAAAGCAGCGTAAATGTTACATCAGTGTCAGTCATCATTATCATGATTATTGTTATATCATTTCTTCTCATCTTTTTTTTTAAAATGACTTTATTTAATTTTTTTGGAGGGCAATTGGGGTTAAGTGACTTGCCCAAGGTCACATGGCCAGTTTTTCTGTGTGTGTGTTAAGTGTCTGGGGCCGGATTTGAACTCAGGTCCTCATGACTCCAGGGCCAGTACTCTATTCACTGTACCACCTAGCTGCCCCTCTTCTCTTGTTTTTTGATAAAGCTCAGATAGAAATGGTCTGGGAACAAGTCATTTCGCACAGGTAGAGAAAGTGGTAGAGAAAATGATGGGGTTTTTTTCGGTAATTGATTAAAGTATTGGGATGTAAGCTCGTCTTCTGTGGGTTCAGTGAAAGCACTTTTGGGATGAGTCCTGTTGGATATAGGACAGCAGGTATGGTTTACAGCTCATCTTGGCTCTGAGTTCTTTATCTTTTGAAAGCTTTTCATTTCATGTAGCTGGAAAATGATTATTTGGTGTGGCTGCATTTTAAAAATATCTTTAAATTTGGGTGATTGTGGATGACAGGTTTGGTCTGTGACAATGCTCTGGAAACAAGTCAGTTCATTTGTTGGGTCTGCAAGGCTGTTTGGGGGCATCATGTTTGTAAGATGAGGGGAGCGGTCCTCTGTGAATTAATGAAGGCTAGCAAGTGTGAGGTGTATTTCTAACCTTCTGATCCAGTGGAGACCAGAAGGTGTATGAGGAAATATAAAGTGGGAGGATCAGTGAATTATCACCACAGAGGAGATGAAACTGAAAAGTATAGAAGGAGCTGAGGAGGTATACATCCTGGGCACTGAGGGAGTGCAAACATGGGAGAGAGCACTTTCTCAGTAGGTGCTATATTTTGGTAGTGTATAGATGTCTCTCATTTCCTATTATAACAATGTAGAATAGAATAGTAACTATAACTATATAACTATAGTAATTATTAAATGGCAGCATGGTAAAGTGGATAGGGAGGTGGGTTCTGAGTTAGGACCACCTGGGTTGAGTCCTACCTTTGACCCATCCTATCTGTGTGATCGTAGGCAAGTCTCAACTTCTTACTGCCCCAGGTAACACTCCTAAGTTGCAATGAAAAAGGTGGCCTACCTTGGTGGAGAGCAAGTCCAGTAAAATCACAGGTTCTCCTCCTACCCCTCATCTTCCCCTTTCCCTCCAACTCTGACAAGCCATGATTCAGTGCCGTGACCATACTAGTCTTTCAATTCAGCAGACATGAGACTTTGTACCAGGTATTAGGGAATTAAAGAGACAGACCCTGCCCTCAAGGAGTTTATATTCTACTGATATCTATACTGGTCCTAATCCAAAACTCCCTGGTATGTATATATGGAGCAAGTCAGCGATGTTTGTTTCTGTCTCAGGAAGCACCTTTGTCCTGCCTAAATCAGCCTTCTGGATATGTGTCTCTGTGTAGGAGTGTCAGGGAGTGCAGGAATCCATGGACCATTTGAGTTATACCCCTCACACTCTTTGCTGTGGTAGAACCTCTCCTTTATGAAGGGTTAAATAGAGCATGTGGGTCTTAAAAAGCCTTTGTGCATGGGGGAGAACCTTGGTCTCTGGGAATGGGAGTTATGCTGGTCTACATGTAAGAGTGTGTAATGTATATGTGCACCTTTCCTAGATGGCCCTTGGAGATGCTGAGTTTGCCGGGATGTGGTTGTGCTAAAGTTCACTTCTCTTTGTGGTCTGTGTATAAGTGAAACTCTAGATTACTCAAGAGGCTACATATAGATTTCTGTGCTCTAAACTGCTTCACCAGCCAGCTAAATACACAGAGGGGTTCTCTCAGCTCCTAGGATCAGAGAACTATAAATAGGCCAGACCAGAGAGCTTTTTTCTTCTCCTTTCTCCACCCCCTGAGGAAAAGTAGGAATAGAATTGTCGCTTACAGTCTCCTAATTAGAAGAGGAAACTACATAGGGAGAATGCATGTACCTCACTGACGTCCTGTGGATGTTGGCTTATTCCATGGGATTCTTTGTGGTCTTTTCTGCCTTGAGTGATTGATGGCTCACTTCCCTCTTCCCTGGTCGGAAAGAGGGTCAGCCTTTTTTGAACTTGGACCCTGGGTCCATGTAGGAACAGTCCAGCAGTGAGGTAGGCCATAGTTAGTGCTTCCCTATACAGATGGTATTGTTTGGGGAACCCAGTTAGGAGGTGATCCTGTCTCAGCTGCAGGCCCTGGAAAGAGAGGAAGCCGATCCCGATGCTTCACCAGAGAGGGGCCTAACAGTGTTTTATCTCCATGTTATAGTTGCTCAGTAAGATCTGGGTCATTTCTTACCAAGGTTAATTGAATCCTGTTACTGTCTCCTTTAAAAAGTTCTAGGAGCTTTTATGGATGGTACAGCTCAAGAACTTAATTTAATAATTAACCTAACAATTAATTTAATAATTTAATTGACCTAATAATTGATTTGTTAATCATTAATTGATTATTGCAGTCGTTAGCTCTCCTTCATAACAAATATGCAGTGTCCAGCAAGACACATTTTCACACTGGCCATGTGCACAAATGTATGTCCTGAGTATTTCATCTTCAGTCCTCTGAGCTCACGGTTTATTATTGCATAGATCAGAATTCTAAAGGCTTTCAAAGTCACTTTTCTCCACAATGTTGTTGTGTTCATTGTCCTCCTAGTTCTGCTCACTTCAATCTGTATCAGTTCACAGATATCTTCCCAGTTTCCTTTGAAATCATCTATTTCCTCATTAAAAAAAAAGACACAATAGTATTTCATGACACCTGTCTCTGTAGAACTCATCAGATTTTGTTCACCTATTCCCCAATCCACGGACACTCCCTTAGCTCTTTGCCATCACAAAAAGAGACACTCTGAATATTTTGGCAGATGTGGGACCGTTTCCTCTTCTTTTGATCCCTTTGGTGTTAGGACAAGTGGCGATATACCCAGATCAGAGTTGTGCACGATTTAGTAACTTTGGAGACATTGTTCCAAATAGCTTTCCAGAATAGCTGGACTGATTCACACATTGGTTGTTTTCTTGAAGGACTCTTTTAAAGCTGGTATCTTTCAGGAGCAGCAGCAGCCCTCCAAGGGAGTGTCTCTTGCAGAGCTGGTCTGTGGCAGGCTGAAGGGTAACCCATCTTAGGTGCCCTCTGCTCCAGAACACAGCTCCTCAAGTTGTGAAATGGCCCAGTGAACTGTCCTTCTTTGCCTGGGAAGGACCCACCCCTGGTTTGGCTCTGGAAGGCTCCCTGGTAGACCTGGATGATTACATGATGTGGTCGTGCCCTTTTAGATTTTTAGGGTGCATTAGAAGGGATGCTAGAGGACCTGGGGTTTGCATCCAAGCCTGGCCACCATCTGACTTTGACCAAGCCACTTCCTCTCTTTTGGTCCATGAGTGTTGATGGATACAGTCATGATAAAGATCCCATAGTTCTAGAACTGTAAGGGACCTGACCAACTGAATGGACATGGAGGGAGAGGGGAGCCAAGGAAGAAATAAAAAATGATTCTAAGGTTTTGAGCTTGAGTGATTGGGAATATTTTAGTGCCATTTTCAGAGAGGAGGCAGGTAATGAGTGCCACTTTGGATATTTTGGCTTAGAGGACATCTTGGTGATGCCCCACAGGCACAGGGAAACGAAGGTTGAACATAAAGATTTTGGAGTCACCTACATGAAGGTGATCAAAATCACAAGAACAGAAGAGACTGTTGAGGGTAAAGAGAGAGAAGACAAAGCCTTTGGGGACATCCACACATAGGGAACAGAAGAGGAAGATGTGTAAGGGAATGAGCCCAAGAAGAACCCTCAGACAAGTAAGCCAGATGGAGACACAGAGACACTAGAGGAGAGAGGATCCAGAAGGAGTGTAACATGGCCAATAGTTCAAATGATACAGAGAGGATTAAGGATCATGAGACTGAGAAAAGGACACTGGATTTGGCTTTTAACAAAGTTGTCATTGTATCTTTAGGAGAGAACAGGTTTCTGTGGGAGCAATGGGACAGAAACAAGATTGTAGGGGCTTGAGATAATGGAGGAAACAAGTATAGATTTTTTTTCCCTAGAAATTTAGCTGTGAAAAGGAAAAACAATATTTAGGATAATAGGTTGAGAGAAAGACAGCACTGAGAGGAAGTTGGAGGAGAGCTCAATGTTATGGATCCATAAGGAGTCAGTAGAGGGGTGTCTAGGTGGAGCAGTGAATAGAGCACCGGCCCTGGAGTCAGGAGGACCTAAGTTCAAATCCGGCTTCAGACACTTAACACTTACTAGCCCTGTGACCTCGGGTAAGTCACTTAATCCCAATTGCCCTGCACTCCCCCCTCCAAAAAGAAAAACAAAAGGAATCAGTAGAAGAGTTCCATCTAGACTCAAACTCAGAGCCCACCTTCAACAGGAAGCCTTTCCGAGGCTCTCTGCTGCCAGTGCATCCCCCTTTCAGATTGTCTTCCTCTACTCTTTATCTTAGCTGTACCTAGTTATTAACAAGTTGTGTTTTCATTAGAATATAAGCTCCCTAAGGACACGTGCTGGATTATTATTATTATTATTATTTGTTCCCCTAGCACTTAGCACAGAATACTTATTGACTGGTTGATTATAAAAGGAGAAATGGGAGACCAATCAATCAGTGGCATTTTGTTGTTTTTTAAGTGCCATTCCCTGCATTATCAGAGTCTGAAGTGTCCATGTCAAGGACTCTTTTCCAGGAAGAGAGAAGTTCATCACCTATTGCAAAGACAGTTGGAATGGAAAATACTTAGGGAATGGGCATGTTAGCCAAAAAACTAAAACTAAAAACACAATGTGTAGTAATTCCTGAAGGGTGATACTCCCTCATTTCAAAGAATACATAAATACAGATTTCGGGGGTTATGTTGTATTCCAGAATGTCCCACAGGGTCAGTATGTTTCCAATTGTTTTGTCCCAGTATAGTTTCAACAACCAGCAAGCATTTTTAAAGCATCTACTATGGTGGCAGATATAAGAACAAAGAAAGAAACAATCCCTCTTTGCAAGGAACTGACATTCTAATGTCAGAAGGCGTGATGCCAGCGAGGGGCTGCTAGGTGACTCTGGCTAGACCAGAAGTCCTGAAGTCAGGAAGACCTGAGTTCAAATACAGCCTCAGACTGTTACTAGCTGTGTGATCCTGGGCAAGTCACTTAACCCTGCTTGCCTCAGTTTCCTAATCTGTAAAATGAGCTAGAGAAGGAAATGGCAAACCAGTCCAGTATCTTTGCCAAGAAACCCCTAATGGAGTCAGGAAGAGTCAGACGTGATTGAAATGATTTAACAACAACAAATGATCCCAGCAAGGTCTGGGATCAAGGTCACAAGTGATTAGGACAGTGTTTGGTATATAGTAGGTGCCTAATAAATGTTTATTGAGTTGAACTGAAAAAATTCTGGGTTAGTGAGCCATGCTCAGGAGGAGGGCCTGTGTGTTCTCTGAGATGGGAGGGAAAGAATGTGTGTGTCTGTGCATGCATGTGTGTGTGCGTGCATGTGTGTGTATGCATATGTGTGCGTGTGTGTGTGTGTACATGTGCGTGTGTGTGTGTGTGTGTGTGTGTGTGAGAGAGAGAGAGAGAGAGAGAGGAAGAAAGAGAGAGACAGAGAGAGAGAGAGAGAGAGAGAGAGAGAGGGAGGAGCGAAGGGGGAGAGGGGGAGGAGAGAGAGAGGGAGAGAGACAGAGAGAAAGAGATAGAGAGAGGGAGAGAAGGAGAGAGAGAGAAAAGAGAAAGAGAGGGAGAGAGAGAAGGAGAGGGGAGATGGAAAGAGAGAGAGACAGGAGAGAGAGAGGGGGGAAGAGAGAGAGAGAGAGAGAGAGAGAGAGAGAGAGAGAGAGAGAAGGTTTAATATGGGAGTATGATAAGGAGTCAGAGATCTGTATATATTGTGTGTCTCCCCCCACCCAGTAAAAGGTAAGCTCTTTGAGGGCAGGAACTTTTTTTTAGTTTTGTATCTCCAGGACTTTGCATAATACATTGTGTATCATTTATTTACTTATTCATTCCTTCATATCTTTGAATATTTATGTATTTCTTTGTCTGTCTGTCCATCTATCTATGGTCCGTCTAGACCAGTGGTTCTCAACCTTCCTAATGCCACGACCCTTTAATACTCATATGTGGGTGTATCTGCATGTGGGTGGACCCGCCTGGAGACAGAGAGAGGAGCTGTGTCTCGTTTCCTAAGATCATCAGAAATTTGTGCTTTCCGATTGTCTTAGGCGGCCCTGTTTGACCTCCAAAGGGGTCGCGACCCATAGGTTGAGAACCACTGGTCTAGACCTATTATTTTACCTGTATGCTGAATCTCAGTGTGGAAATTCTCTCCATTGAGGCATGAGTTAATATATGTAAAGTGCCGTATAAATGATGTTACAAAATCGCTATATCTAAAAATATGCAAAATAAACGCAGGGTCATTGGGAGTAGTGTTTCTCTGACTTTAGAAGAGCTGTGTTTTAGTCTCAGCTCTCACTTATACCAATGGAAAATGATTGGGGGTCTAGACTCTTGGAGCCTTAGTCTCTTCACCAGTAAAATGGGTATAATTCTTGGGACTTGTGAGTATGTGTGTGTGTCTGCATATGTGAGTGTGTGTGTGTATACATATATGTGTGTGTATATACATATATGTGTGTATACACACACACACACACACACACACACACACACACACACACACACACACACATATATATACACATGCACATACCTTGTAGGATAGTTGTGAAAAAAGTGGTTTTTAAATCTTAAAGTGCTACAAAATAAATTCTTAAAAAAAATAAATTCATTAAGGATTATAACAGTGGTTAGGGAAAAAGGAACATTGCAAATAAGACCCATGGAATTTTAGACCCCCAAAATGACTTTACCAGTCATCCAGTCTTGTTTTACATTGGAGGAAACTGAGGTCCAGAGAGGGACCAGTGACTTGACCAAAGTCACACAGCTAACCTTTGATGTCCTTCTGTACTAAAACTGACTTGGTGGGTCTCACAATGTCCCCATCCTGTTGGGGTTTCAGTCTGGGGTCTGTCCTCTTTTTGACTTTCTATAACTGGTAGTTATTATCTGTTCTTTCTCCTTTGAGATGACTGCTTTTTGGTGTCTCCTGGGGAGTAAAATACGTGACTTCCCTAGTTCCCTGACCACATGTAAAAACTTGCTTTTTAAAAATGCCCAGCCTTGGGTGGTCTGGCCTTGTTGGCTCCCAGCCTTTCCTTCCATTTCCAGATTGGACAGCTCTCCCACTGCCCTGTTTTCTGGGGCAAGCTGCCCAGCGGTTCCCATAAAACTGCCTGTCCTCTGGTCTCCTTGGCCTTTCCCTGATCCTGGAAAACTCCCAGCCTGGTTTCTGGGATGTGGGATCAGTGTCTTCACAGTCACTCGATGTTCTTTCCAGATGGGCCAGTTAGAATTGAGATTCGGTTTGGTTTTAGCATGAGTGTTGGTTGAATCCTGTCCCATCTCCACTTCTGGGAGATGACTCTGGGTTCTCAAAGTCAAGGGATTCTTTTTAGCTTGGCTAAAATAGTTGGGGTGGAGAGGGATATAAGGAAGGGCACCTTCCAACTGTTAGACCCCAAGAAGGGGCATCCCATTGTCCAGAAATTCCAGATCGTGTGTGCGCGCGTGCAATGGAAAGGTTGAGTGGGGGGCTGCAGGAAAGGAGGTATCAGTCATGTGATTGCCAGGGTGGCAGCCCAGGGCTGGGCAATGGCCTGGGGGTGGTTTTGTGCTGCGTGGTTCAAAGATGTTAGTACTGAGTTAAAATTCAGCCTCAGATGCTGGCTAGTTGTGTGACCCTAGGTCACATGATCTCTGTTTGCCTCAATTCCCTCATCTGAAAAATGGGGATAATAATCAGCACCTACCTCCCAGGGCTGGGAAGATCAAATGAGGTCATAATTGTAAAGAACTTAGCCTGGTGCTTGGTATGTAGTAGGCACTTAATAAATGCTTATTTCCTTCCTTCTTTCTTCTCTACTGCTCTAAAGAAGAAGAGTTCTCTTGACTCTTGCTTGTCAGCACTCTGAGCCAATTGCACCGGTTACTTTGCCTTAGTTTCAACTCTGTTCAAAGGCTATAGCCACAGATCACAAGGTTTGTCAGGTCCCTTCATGAGAGAGAGAGAGAGAGAGAGAGAGAGAGAGAGAGAGAGAGAGGAGACAGAGAGAGAGAGAGAGAGGACAGAGAGAGAGAAGAGACAGAGAGAGAGAGAGAGAGGACAGAGAGAAAGAGAAGGAGACAGAGAGAGAGAGGGAGAGGAGAGAGAGAAAGAGAGAGGAGACAGAGAGAGAGAGGGAGAGAGAGGGAGAGACAGAGACAGAGACAGACACACACACAGAGAAAAGGAGAGACATAGAGAGGGACAGAGAGGAACAGAGACATAGAAAAAAGGAGAGAGAGATAGACAGAGACACAGAAAGGGAGACAGACAGGGTGCAGGGTAGGAGAGAGAGAGGAAAGTAGGAAGAGAGAGAGAGAAGGAGAGAGAAAACGTGTGTGTATGACAGGCACATTTCATGTATTGCTAAGTCTTCATTAATTCAGAGAGGCTTTTCACTAAATTGGCTGCTGGATAATAATATTACATACACATACATGAATGCATACGTACATATACACATATACATTTGTATGTAAAGATAGATGGAGTTCACATCAATATATGAAACTCTTTCAAGGCAAGGTAGAAATTGTAATCTATCTTGATAGAAGGAATATCTTGATGGGCAAAAAATAAGAAGGGGTGGGGCATTTGTATGAAAGTAAGTGCCAGGTCCTACCACTGCCTATCACCATCAGGAGAAGAGTCACAAGTGCCTGGAAGGTTAAGTGGACATGGTTTCGTGAACTGGATGCCAAACTTGGAGTCCAGAGGATCTGAGTTCAAATCCTGCCTCAGATAACTAGCTATGTGGCTGGCTGCAATGGACTTAACCTGAGTTAAGTCCTCATTTGTAAAATGGGCATTATAGTTCCTCACAGGTTTGTTTTGAGGCTGTAATAAAGATCATGGAAGGCATCGTTAGACTGAGACATCAGTTAAAGAAAGAGACTGAAGGCTCTGTGGCTTTGATTGCTGAATCATCTGTGATCCCTTCCCACCTGCCCTCCCCCTGGCCACCCTCAGGGGGTGATAGATGATGAATCTTAAGAGAGTCTTGGCTTTTAAAGAAGCTGTGTCTACAGTTGAGTAGTAAAAACATTTCCCTTGTGCTCCTAGATAGAAATGGAATCTTCCAATATGGGAGCTTCCTTCAGCTAATTGGATCAGGGCAGGTCATTAGAAGAGGGTTGGAGTTGGCGGAGTTGGGAGATGGAATCCTTTCAGGGGCTGACCATCTTCTGGCAGATGGGAAGCGTTGTCCTTCCTGGTAGGTCAATTTCTTTAAGAAATAGACTCCAAATGCTCCTTTCATTGAGAAAGCTCCTCTCTGCTCCTTTCCTTCTCGGGTTCTAGATTATGGTTTGAGTGTCATTCTGTGGATGGCCAGGAAGGAAAAAGCTCTTTATAGTTAAAATGCTAATGAAATGTTTTTAGCACCCATTACACAAATATGGTTTAGAGAGTTTTGTTTTCTAGATGGGGACAGGGAAGTGCTTTTCCAAAGTCTATTTAGCACGTTTTCTGGTATTCTTGTTGAATCCTACCAGTCACTCTTTGTGACTCCATTTGGGGGTTTTTTGGCAAAGATACTGCAGTGGTTTGCCATTTCCTTCTCCAGCCTATTTTACAGATGAGGACACTGAGGCCAACAGAGTTAAGTGACTTGTCTGGGATCTTTGGCAAGAAAACCCCAAATGGAGTCGCAAAGAGTTGGATATGACTGATGTGACTGAACAGAAGCAATAGGTTTGGAGACAAGTGTCCAATTTTACTTTGCATATAACATTTTTGGAATGCCATCTCCTAAGGCATAGAAGAGTTGATTTCCTTATTGTCCAATCATGTCCCCACAGCATTGAAATCACCACACCTGCAGTGTTGAAGTGGAAGGAATAATTAGGACTGACATTATCATTGACTTGGTGTTTTAATGTTTTCAAAACATCTTACAGAGCAGATTCCATATGAACCAACCACCATCTTGTGAGAACAAGTATTTGTCCCCGCTTTGCAGTTGGGGAAACTGAGGCCAAGAGATTTACCTGGGTATACATTTTGTAAGTATCCAAGGGACATGGACCCAAGTCTTTGACCATCTTCATTTCACTATGCTATCCTTGAGCAAGAACTTAGCAGCAAATGTATCATGGATGGGGCTAAGAATACATCATAAAGTAAAGATCCCACAGGTATAAACCTATGTAATTAAAATAGTAAGTTCTTGTCCAATCACTTTGTGACCCCATGGACTGTGGTACACCAGACCCTTCTGTCCTCTACTATCTCTTAATGCCTAACTTCATGTTGCCCCAGTAATGGGCTATCATCAAGCTTTACATTGATTACTATCTGGGCTACTCACATGACACATCAAAGATACAATTCTAGAAACTTGATCTAATGCTGATAGACTAGCTCTAATAAGCACTAGTTAAACATCCGAGCTAGTTCCTCCTGCCCCTCGGTTTCCTCATCTATAAATGGGTATAATAATACCCATAGTACCTCTTTCACAGGATAGCCATGAGGATCTAATGATGTCTGTGAAATCTTTGAAGCCTTGAGAAATCACTGCTCACAAGTCCATTGAAGTCCACTGCTATCGATCTTATCCCAGGTCCCCCTGAGAGCCTATAGCTGTGAGTGGTGGTGTTTGAACCAGGCTGAATTGAGGTCCAGGGTTCTTTCTAGCACACTGGAGGTGTCTCTAAGGCATTGAGTAGAAGTCCTAAGTTAAGGGGCAGCTAGGTGGTACAGTGAGTAGAGCACTGGCCCTGGAGCCAGGAGGGCCTGAGTTCAAATCCAGCCTCAGACACCTAATACTTATTAGCTGTGTGACCTTGGGCAAGTCACTTAACCCCAACTGCCCTGCCTTCCCCCTCCAAAAAAACAAAAAAAAAGTCTAAAGTTATTTCATATGACTGGTTGTTTTGTGGAGTGGAGCCCCTCCTGCTTCTTTGGGAAACCATGATGAGGTCATTAATATGGACTATCTTTCTTTTAAAAAGCAGTTTCAAAAATATGTGTCAGTGAGTGTTTCTGAGATGGAAAAGATGGTGTCTGAAGCTTGGCTGCTTTCATTTGGAAATCCAAAGAGGTTGGGAAAACCAAGTGGGAGAAGGGGCCTCTGGGTCTTAATGAACTGTCAAAGGAATGGAGGGGAAGGTGAGAGGTGGGTGATCCCGGGGTGTCTAGGGATCGTGTGGCACTGGGTAGAGTAACTGGTATAGGCTGGCTGGGGTCAAGCAGGGGAAGCCTCCTATGTCCTCACTGCCTAGAGGTGGTGGAGTCTGGGGGAGAAGCTGTGGCTTTGCCGTGGTCCCTGATTCTGACCCGGGTTGAGGCTCCTGCTGTTGCCATGATATCTGCTTCCCTTGGGGACTTGACTCTCTGTTACTGTAACAACTTCCCCCTTGCATTGTGTTTATAGAATGTGTGACTCACCCTGTTATGGAGAGCATGTTGGGATTTTTTGGGCACCTGTGATTTTATGTGGGTGGTGAACTCCTGGTGTGAAAACTCCTTCCATAGGTGCGTGTCAGGAAAAGCTGGAAGGCACGTCAGGGGACATCCAGCTCAACCCTCTCAGTTTACAGATGAGGAAACTGAGGCTCAGAGAACTTCAGTGGCTTACCCAAGGTTGCACAGCTAGTCTCTGAGGCAAGATTAGAATCCAGATCATCTTGACTCTAAGTCCTGTGTGTTCTTTCCAGCATAACCCAAAAAGAAAGAGGCAAGTTTGTGGTTTAATGGAAAGATCACAGGATCAGTGATGAAAAGAACCTTAGAGGCCCTTGCATATAGCCTTCTTGTTTTACAAGTGAGAAAACTGATATAAAGAGACTTGCCCATTATCTCAGAGTTAGTAAGATATATGGGCAGGATTTGAACCCAGGCCTTTTACCCTACAGCTTCTATCTTTCCTCTCTTCTCTCCCCATTTATTTGTTTGTTTATTTATTTCACTATGAGCTTGGGAGCCTGCAGAGACTGGGGGGGGGGTCTACTGGGGGGGCTTGGCCTCTGGCCCTCAGTCAGCCTCCTGTAAGATGAGGGTGTTGGACCAGATACCTTGTTGGTTTCTAAGGTCTCTCCCAGCCCTGATATTCTGTGGCTTTAAATGAAGACGATGGCACATTGATTTGAACACTTGGCTTTTTCCTTATTTATAATCGTTTAATGCTAGTTCTGTCTCCCTGCTAGACTAGAAACTCTGTGAGGCCAGGTGCCATATTCTTGGTCTACTCCTCATGCCCACCATTAATCCTGCATAGGGTGAGGATTCAGCAAATGTTGTTAGATTCAATTTGTTGCATTAGTAGGATTCCTTTCTCCTCTTCTCCCCTCCTTGTATTGAAAATCTCACCCTGGAGAGCAGGGTTGGCTTAGCAGGGTGAGGAAGGGCTTCCTGCCTCTCTGGTCTGAGAGTCACCCTCAGCTGAGAGGTGGAATATGAAGGATGTTGGATTGCGATTCAGGGTTGTTGTTGTTTTTCTTTCGTTTTCAAAGAGGACCATGACATCGGGAAGGTGATGCCATGACTTGCAAGTGAATTGGGTCTAAGTGAGGCAGGGCTGTGCAGTCACCAGCCTCACTATCTCCTCTGGAGCCATCTTGATGCAGTGGTCAGATACAGATTAGGACGACTGGAGGTGCCCCTTGTGAGTCAGGGAGACCTGGGTCTGACACCTGCCTCCCAGTTTCCTCACCCATAAAACAGGACTAACCGCACTTGTGCCGTGCTGCCCTGTGGAGTTGTCGTGAGTCTTGGAGAGGGCCTCCACTCACAGATGGCTCTGCCAAGGTTCTGTAGTCAAGCTCTTTCCCTTCCACAGGTGGGTAACGGAGGTCTAGAGAGGGCACCTCTACACCCGACTTCCTAGTTTATCATCTTTTGATGCAAACTTTCTGCTCTAGTTTCCAGCTTGTCGAGGTTGCTCTGGCTGAAAGACTTTCCGGGTTAGGAATTCCCCAGGTTTTTCTTTTCCTTTTAAAAGACCTTTTGAAGGTTATTCTGCTTTGACAGCTCATTTCAGCCATCAAGAAGCATGCATAGGGAGCTTAAATAACTCATCCAAGGTCATATTTGCCTAGCAGAGATAGGATCTGACCCTGTATCCTCTGAAGCCACCACTGTCTCACACTGATCTTCACCTCAACTCAGTGGCATGTTTCTGGAGAAGGAGTTTCTAGTCTAGCAGAGGAGATGAAACAAGCAGGGTCACACCAGTAATTGGTATTAAAGAAAGAATCCAAACCCAGGTTCTTTAACCCTGAAGATACTGTGCTGCTGGTGTTTTCCCCCTACTCTGACATACATTCTCTTTGGTCCTTTTCAGTTACCACCTTCTCCAAGAAGCTTGTCCTGATTTCCTTACATCACAATAATATTCTGCCTTTCTGATAGTTTTAATAGACCTCATACAGGTAGCACCTTAAACCACATGATTATATTTTTAATTATACCATAGCTATATTTCACTGGGAGGTTCCATGTGAGTACGGATCCACTATGAGAGATACTCAAGTAGGATCCATCCTCCAACTCAAGGCATATGGTTAACACTGAGGTCAATGAGCCAGTGTGTATTAGGGCCACACACAACACGTACACCTGACTTTTCCTACTCCATGGTCCAACTCAACTGTTGTTCATACACACCATTCCCACATCTCATATCTGGACCATTGCACAGGTTTCGCCTGTACCTGGACTGTATCTTCCTCTTGGCTGAAAAGAAAAAAAAATCAGACCTTTAGAGGGTAGAAGAGACCCAAATGGACCTCAAATCCAACCTCCTTATTTTACAGAAAGATTATGTGACTTGTCAAGCTAATAAGTACTGAGATCATGGGTCTTCCTGATTCCTTCTGTTCCTCCTCTTAACCCCTGGTTTTCTTCTAAGCTGAGATCAAGAGTCATTTCCCAATGCACCTTTCCCAATTCCCCTCTCCACCCAGCTGTCGGGAGTCAGTTACCCAAAGGACATTTTTTTTTTTTGGAGAGGGGAAGACGGGGCAGTTGGAGTTAAGTGACTTGCCCAAGGTCACATGGCTAGTAAGTGTGAATTGTCTGAGGCTGGATTTGAACTCAGGTCCTCCTGACTCCAGGATCAGTGCTCTATTCACTGTGCCACCTAGCTGTCTCCCCTCCCCATGGACTTTTTAAAAAATGATGTGTACTTTGTATGTCTTTTGTCTATATTTACATGTGTACCTGTAGTGTTGTCTGATAAAATGTAAGCACCTTGAGGGCAGGACGTTTTCATTTTTGTTTCTCCAGTGCTGAGCACAGTCAGTGCTTATTAAAATGCCTACTGATTGATGCTCACCCTTTGGGGACCTTTGGGAGTTAGAGGGAAAAGGAAATTATTTCTCAGTGACCATTGAAGGACTTTTCTATCCCTGTGCATCTCTGACTCCATTTCAGAATTGTGTTTTGACCCTAGCAGACTCTAGTCTGTCATAAAGTTTTGGATTTTGCAATACCACATGGCCCCTACCTCGTTAGAGGCCAAGGCTGAACCTTCCCAGATGTGGTTATCCCATCTTCTCCATGAGAAAGTCTGGCCTTGTGGTCTTGTGTGGACTTGTTTGTTTGTGTTTGAAGCTTTCCAACTGTGACTCTGACGTCATGGCTAGAAGGCAAAGGGGTGTCTCAGGAGGGACAGCTGGTTATTTTGTCTCTCTACAAATGCAGGACTCTGGCAGGCATCCCTGCAGGAGTTTTAAGTGGGAGGTAAGGAAATGGACTAGAATGATGGAATATAAGGTTTAGCAGTGGTTTGGGGTTGAAGGTGCTGGTTTCCTTCCCCTCTCTGCCTCCCTACTCTCCATGTGCTCAGCTGTCCTGCCCGCAGCAGTTTGTGCCTTGGAAGGAGTGGTGGTCAGCTCTCAGGCAGGAGAGATTGTAAGCACGCAGGAATCCAGCCAGCAGCTTCTCCCGCCCCAGTGTTTGTGGTCTTCTGGTCAACCCCACATCTCTGTGTTGATTTCTCAGTTGCGTCACAAAACTCAGAAGGTCTCCTAAGATTCTCAGAAAGAGGTTTTGCAACAAGTTGGCCTTGACTTAAAAAAAAGTTGAATCTGCCGACAGGAATTCATAAAACTAAATTTCAGCCTTGGGGGTGGTGAAGGGTAAGTTGAACATTTTTAGTAAGGGTAAAGAATTCAAATGTGATATAGTGGATGAAGTTCTAGACTTGGAATTAGGTTTCAGATCTTGCCTGATACTTACTAGCTTTGTGGTCTGGAATAAATCACTTTACCTCTCTGAATCTCTGTGTTCTCATCTGTAAAATGGGGGAGTTAGATAGCACAGCGGATAGAGCACCAAGCCTGGCATCAAGAAGACTCATCTTCCTAAGTTCAAATTTGCCCTCAGACACTTACTAGCTGTATGACCTTGGACAGGTCACTTAACCTTGTTTGCCTCAGTTTCCTCATCTCCAAAATGAGCTGGAGAAGGAAATGTCAAACCATTCCAGGATCTTTGCTAAGAAAACCCCAAATGGGGTTAGGAAGAGTCTAACATGACTGACTGAACAACAACAAAATGGGGTTAAGTCCTGGAGTACCTACCTCACTGGGATACTGTGGGGGCACAAATGAGATAATGCTCATTTTGCATTTTATAAGCTTAAAAGTATTCTGTCCTTTGTGATAAGAGAAGGAGGAAACTGTAAATTGCCTCTTCTGTCCCTCTGAATTTCTGAGGGGGCAAGTTTAGAGAAAATCTAATGAAGAGATCAGAAGGACTTCTAAGTTTTGGCAATTTCTAATAATTTACGGGGGTGTGGTGGGGGTAATAATGAGAAATCCATGTAGAGCAGTGGTTCTCAACCTTCCTAATACCGCAACCCTTTGATACTCGTATGTGGGTGTGTCTGCATGTGGGCAGACCCGCCTGGAGACCGATAGAGGAGCTGTGTCTTGGTTCCTAAGACTATTGGAAATTTGTGTTTTCCAGTGATCTTAGGTGACCCTGTGAAAAGGTCATTCAACCCCCAAAGGGGTCGCGACCCACAGGTTGAGAACTGCTGATGTAGAGGATCATAGGAAACAACCTTAATGAAGAAAGGTAAGAGGAAATGGTATCTTATGGCCATACGTCTAGCAGGAGAGGTCACCCCCTCATTTTATAGATTAGGAAACCAAGGCCTGAGACAGTAAAGTGATTTTACCTAGGGTCAAACGGCTACCGTTGTTCAGTCATTTTCAGTTATGTCCAACTTTCTGTGACCCCATTTGGGGTTTTCTTGGCAGAGTTACTGGAGTGGTTTGCCATTTCCTTCTCCAGCTCATTTTACAGATGAGGACGCTGAAGCAAACAGGGTGAAGTGACTTGTACAGGGTCACACAGCTAGTAATGACGGAGGCTACATTTGAACTTGGGAAGATGAATCTTCCTGACACCAGGTCTCTCTCCACTAATCATACAAGTAGTAATCATTAGAGGAAGGATCTGAGCCCTGTTCCTCTTACTCCAAAGCTACCACCCACAATAGTCAAATCACAGACTCCTACATCATAACAAGATGTAGGTCCAAGTTGGAAGGCATCTCAGTAACCGTCTGTTCTTGATGAAGAGTCCCCGACCAAATGGTTTCGACTTGGCTTAGAGATGCGCTTCTCTCCCTTCCAAGCCAGCCCGTTCCACTTTTAGACAGCTTGTTATTAGGATATTTTTCCTTATGTTGAACCTAAATCTGCCTCTTTGTAACTCCCCCTGCCCTCCCTCCCATGTTCCGCCCTCTGGGGCTGTGAAGAACAGGCTAAATCAATTCCTTTTCCACACAACGGGGACAGCATAGCACCCACCCAATAGAGCTAGGTTGAGTCTCAGGTATAAAGTGCTTTGCCAACCTCCAAGCCTCATATAAATGTCAGCTGTTTTTTGGGATTAGACGGGTCAGGTCAGCTGGGGACCCTTATTGGTGAGCAGGGGAGCTTTCTCTCGGCACCAGTACCTTCACCCCTCTGAA
>CM053584.1:365440144-365456435 GCA_028627135.1 Pseudochirops cupreus
CTGGGATGGGGGGCCCTCAGGGCCAGGATTTCTCCAGGGTGCTTGGTTGCAGTGGGAGAGAAGGAATTTGAGGAGCAGCTGGGCTTGTGGGAGCATTTGAAGGCCAGCCTCCTGACTCCAAAGCTAGCCTTTCTCCCCCACTGTGTTATACTGCATCTCTTGAGGCATCTCAGCCCTGGTTCCCCTTGGTTTGGTTGAAGGACTGAGCCCTTGCCTTCTGTGTTCTGACGTCGAGCTCATGGCCCATTTGTGTCTTGGTAGAATTTTGATCTACATCTAGGAATTTGTTTATCTTGTTAACTTTCAAGGTAGGGAGCCTCTGTCCCTGTACCAGCCAGTCACCTTGACCTGCCAGACAGGTCTCTTTGGTAATCTCTCCCTGCCCCAGGGTGGTTCACTCGGGCGAGCAATGGAGTCAGGAGAAACCTCTGACCTCCTGGGTCCTGGCTTGTTCTGAATCTTGGAACTCTGTTTTTGACCTGTGACCCATATGACTTTTGGGCAGACTGTTTCCTTTGGGACTGTTTCTTCAGCTGCAGCTTGAGACAGCATTAGGGGCTGGCTAAATGATGCTAAAGGGCCCTCCCAGCTCCAAATCCCATGATCTTGGTGGGGTGCCCTTCTCTAGCCCAGAGCCTGACCCACAGAGCAGCTACTTTACATCCTTCCAGAGCACCAACATAGTAGATGTGGATTCGAACTTATCCCCATTCCCTCAACTCTGACAGTAATTTCTGAAGTCATTTCAATGACTCCCACAGATTTAAGAGCAGACTTCAAATGTTTTTTTTTAAATGGATACTTTGTTTTTACATCCCTTCCATGCCTGTATATATCCCTTCCACCTCCACCATCCATTAACCCACCCTCTGTGACAGAGAATAAAAAAAGAAAGGGTTAAAAAACAGAGCCATCAAATTATCAACTATATTTGACCATATCTGTACTATTCCATACCCATAGGCCCCCGCCTCTGGAAATAAGGAAGGGAGAGGTGCCTTTTCTCAATTCTTCCCCAGGCCCATGCTTGGCAGAGATTTTTTTCATCTTGTCTTTGTCCTTTGGCATAGTGGAGAGAACATGGAATGGTGGATAGGTGGAGAGCCGAGTTCCAGTCCCACCTCGAACACATTTTGTGTCACCTTGGACAAGTCACTTAACCTTTATCTGCCTCAGTTTCTTCAAATATAAAATGAGGTGCTAATAGTACCTACCCCACAATGTTGTTGTGAAGTTCAAATAAGGTAGCATTTGTAAAGTGCTTAGCCCAGTGCCTGGCACATTGTAGGTGCATTTCTTACCCCATTCACACCCCATCCCTGGACAAGTTACTTTCACCTTTGTGGGCTTCAATTTCTTCATCCGTAAAATGGGTATGTTGGACTAGATGCCCTCTAATGACCTTTCAGCTGTCAAGCCAGCTTCGGGTCTCCAGTGTTTTGCATATAATAGCTCTTTGTTGAACTGAATTGGTTGAAATTGAATCTGAGAGAATTGGCGCCTGCGCTAGGAAGTAAACCGACTCAGCGGTGGATGCTGTTTGAGCTAAGTCTAAGCTGAATCAACCCAGGATGTTGATGTTTCTGCTGCCAAAAGGTGTTTTGCAAGCCAAGTGAACAGGGACCACGCATGCATCAGTCTTGGCCAAATGCAGCGCTTAGAGCTCACTTGAGATTCCTGCCTGGACTCTTAAAGTGACTGCAAGATTCTGGCTTCTATGGTTCATCTTCCCTTTTTCTCCCTTCCTATGAATTAGTCTAGAATGTTAGCTTCTTGAGTGCAGGAATTAGGGCTGTCCTAGCCAAGTCCCATGACCCGGACACCTTGCAGGGTTGTGTGCTGGATTCTGATTTCTCTGCTCAAGGCTTGGGCTCAAGTCTTGGAGTTGGATATTCTCCATTGATGTTGCCTGAGGCAGGTATAGCATTGAGCAGACTTTGATGATCTTCAATGGCTCCCTATTACCTTTAGGATCAAATATAAACTTCTGTGTTTGGCATTTAAAGCTCTTCACCACCTGGCACCATTACAGTTTTCTGCCCTTGTTATACATTACTACCCTTCATGAGTATTTGGGATGAAAAATATCCTTCATTCTTAATTTAGTGAAAAGAAATAAACACAGAGATCTCTTAGGATAAGAACAGGACTTTATTCTCTTCCCCAGGAGAAGAGGGCGATCTTCCCCGTGACTCATCATGGAGAAGAGGCCAGTTACAAAAGATAGTGCTGGAATTTATAACCTAACTTAGTCAAGACCCCTCCCTGACTGTTTCTCCTCTCATTGGTGGAGAGGCACACTTCACCAAATACTTCCCCAACTGGGACAGCAAGGAAAGATAAGGGGAGGGTCCCACCTAGGCGGGAAAACAAAGGAAGATAAAAGTGATTGACAGAAGCAATTTGAAAAGTTAACCACCCCAAATTGGGAAGTTTTCACTCATCCCATACAATGAGTTCTACCAGCTCAGTATTCTCAACATTCCTGCCATATGGCTCTCTATTTCCCACTGCTGTGTCTTTGCATTAGCTGGCCCCTGTGCCTTCAGTGCCCTCCCTTCTCACCTCTGTCTCTTAGAATCCCCGATTTTCTTCAGAGCTCAGCTTAAAAACCATCTTCTGCTAGAGGTATTTCCTGGGTCCCTCAGCTGCTCTCAAGGACCTCCCTTCCCCAAGGTTACCCAGTATCTGCTTGGTCTGTTATGTATATGTTTATGCCATCTCTGCTATTAAAATATAAGATTCTTCCAGGAAAACACTGTATGTGATGTCTGCAGCAATCATCTGAATGTTGTGAAATGATAAAGACCAAGCTTAGCTCCAAAAAAGAGACGTGAAAAGATTCCTCCCCCTGCTCTTTTGCAGAGGTTGAGGTCCAGGGATATGAAAATTGCATAGAACATAAGTTGTTTTTTTTTTTGTTAGGTTAATAGATTTTTTTGTTTTGCCGAATTCTCTCTCTCTCTCTCTCTCTCTCTCTCTCTCTCTCTCTCTCTCTCTCTCTCTCTCTCTCTCTCTCCTTCTTTGTTTTCTCTTATTCCCTCCTTCTCCCTCGTCTTCCCTCTCCCCTTCTCTCTTTTTTCTCTGTTCTTCCCTCTCTCCCTCTCCCACTTTGTCTCTCTCCCTCTCCCACTCCCCTGCCCATCTCTCTCTTTCTCCCTCTGTTTAAAAATCTTTGTCATAAGGCACAGCTCCTTGGGAGAAAGGAGCAAAAGGAAACCAGGGGAAAATGTAGGTGATGTTAAAAACAAGATATCAATGAAAATCTTTTTTTTTTAAAGAATGGAATCTTTTTGAGGGCAGAAACTGTTTTGCTCTTGTCTTTGTATCCACAGAGCCTGGCATCATGTCTTGTGCCTGGCAGGTGCTAATGAAGCCCTTTTATTTAATAGAGAAGATGTGGAGGACCAGAGAGGAATGTGACTCACCCAAAGGCCCCCAGGAAGCTGGTGAAAGAGCCTTTGATTCAAACCCAGGTCTTGGGCTTTCAAATCTAATTCTTGGGAGCATTGTGGATAGACCACCAGCCTCAGATACTAACTGGCTTTGTGACCCTGGCAAGTCACTTAACCCCAGTTGCCTCAAACCCATCCCCTACCCCTCAAATCCAATCCTTCCTCCTCAGCTCACCCCCACCCCTACTTACACCCATTGCAGATTTGGCTGATTACTATTCTTTAGAGGGCCAAAGGCTGTGAGGGGTAAGTAGCACAATTTCCTGGTACTTGAAATCTGCCTACATAGGCTTCACATTCTAAGCAGAGTCTTATCAAAAGGGTGAAGGGGCCCTTCCTGATTTGGGTGTTCTGGCTTGAATCAGCTTCCTGCCTATCCCTCTAGGCCTGGCTGGAACAACCAGTTGGTAGATTTGGGCTAAGATTGATTCTGGTGCCAGATTAGAGGTGTGTGTGCAAGTCTGGGCAACCGGCGTTTCTGGACTTGGTGAGGGATCATTTTTGGTTGCGTCCTTGTAGGCGCCAGGGGGAAAGAAGGCTGGCTTCATAGAAGTCTTCTCTGAAACCTTTCCCTTCACCGTTCCTTGTGCTATCACAGTCATGTAACACAGCTGTTTCCCATTTGACAGGCATCCACAGCTTCTGTAAATACTTTATTGTGCTTATTAGTATTCATTGTTTAGTCATTTCAGTCATGTCCAACCCTTTGTGACCCCATTTGGGGTTTTCTTAGTGAAGAATGTAGTTTTCTGTTTTCTTCTCCGGTTTATTTGACAGATGAGGAAACTGAGGCAAGTAGCATTAAGTGACTTACCCAGGGCCACACCACCAGGAAGAGTGTGAGGTTAAATTTGAATTCAGATCTTCCTGACTCCAATCCTGGCACTCTGTGCACTATGGTGCCACCCGGCTGTCTCGAATAATAAGAGTAACAATACCTAACATTTATATAGAGTCTATGTGTCGGGCACGGTACTGAGTGCTTTATAATTAGTCTCTGATTTGATCCTAACAACAACCCTTGGAGGTAGGTATTATTATTATTATTATTATTATTATTATTATTCCTATTTGACAGTAGAGGAAACTGAGTCAGAGGGTAAGTGACTTGACTAAAGTCATACAATAAGCACCTGAAGCTGAATTTGAAGTCAGGTCTTCCTGACTCCAGGTCCAGAGCTCTATCCACAGGGCCAACCAGCTTCTTCCTTGTATGCATAAAGGTCCTTTTCTTCTTTCTCTGATCCCTTTGGGTTATAGGCTTAGTAGCGGAGGATCTGTGGTTCAGTCTTGGATCTGTGCCTGTATGTGTGGCCTTAGAGAAGTAATTTCTCTTAAGGCTTCACATTCCTCCTTTGTAAATTGAAGGTGGCTACAAATTGAGGCCTGCCAGGAGCCATGACCCTGTGTTCCTTCCTTGGATGTATGTGGCATCCCAAGGGGAACTCAGAAGGAACAGTGTCTACTTTCCCTGTCCTAGGGCCAAACCTGAATTTGAGTTTTCAAGGCATGAAGTTGGGGGAGGGGTGATGCGTCTTCAGGAAAATTTGAGTATATGCTCTATACACATTTCCCCCATCAGAACATAATTCCCTTGAGAACAGGGTATCTCTTTTGCTTTTGTATCCCCAGCCCCAAACAGAGCACCAGTGAGATAGGAGATACTCAATAAATGCTTCTTGATGATTGGCTGTAGGCCAAGTAATAAAAGTGTCATTTTTACCCATCTGTGAAATGAGAATCTTAGCTGAATGTCCACTCCATCACTGTTTTGGGAGTAGCTTAGAATAATCTAGGAGAATTGCTCGTATGTGCCTGAACGTCTTTGTAGTAATAGGAACATTGTGGAACAATATTATAGGAACAAAAATTTTATATATGATATGTATTCACGTGTGTGTAGCTATAAATGTATTATATACGAATTATATAAGAAGTTCATTTAGATTTACGTAGTCATTTTGTCTGCTTTCTTGATTCTGCTTCCCTCACTCTGCATCAGTTCATGTAAATCTTCTTATGCTTCTCTAGGATCATCATATTTGTCCTTTCTTGTATTCCATCCCATTTATGGACCATTATGTGTTTAGGCAATTCTCAGTTGATGGCTGCCTGCTTTGTTTCCAAATCTTTGGTACTGGGTTTCTTTTCACAATGTAACAGAACACAATGTAACAGAATACAATGTAACAGAACACAATGTAACAAGGTTGGATCTTTAGAAAGAGGTGATGATTTTCTGGTTTAGGGCTTGGTGGGCTATGATGAGAGAAAGGGTAACAAGAGTTACCCTTCAGGACAGGGTAGGGTTATGGAGTCCAGATGTGGAAGAGACCTTGGAAATAATCCAGTTTTGAAGTTCTGAACATAGAATCTGTGACCTTTTTCCCCTCCTGAAATGTTTAAAAACTGTATTTTAATATAATTGGTTTACTTTGTAATCCTATTATTTATTTTATGCATTTAAAAATGTTATTTTGAAAAGATGCCCAAAGGCTTCTGCATACTACCAGAGGTCCATGACTCACACACAAATGTTAAGAGCCCCTGATCTGGTCCACACCTCTCATTTTAAGAGAAGTAAACTGAGGCCCAGAGAGATTAAGTGGTCTGCCCCAAGTCTCACAGGTGTTATGGGGCTGGGCTGAGATCTGAACCCATGACTTCTGGTTTTGAATCCTAGTATCTTAGATGTAAAGTTAGGAGGGACCTCAGAGGCCATCAACTAGTCCAAGTCTCTCATTTTAGAAATGAATAAACTGTGGCCAGAGAACTGTTAAGTGACTTCCCCAAGGTCACACAGTTTAATTAAAGTGAGAAGTAGAATCTGAACCCAGTCCCTCTGATTCCAAAGTCAGAGCTCATTTCACAGTAACACACATTCCTTCCTTTCCTGGCACTGCAGAATTTGAATATACCTGCTGTGGTCAGGAGTGGGGGAGAAGAGAGTCCCATAATTCTTCAAGTCTGCCTTGTTCCCGAATCTCCATTTATTTTATTTTTTTCTGTTCTAAAAGGAAAAAAAAAAGACTAATAGTTCTATGGTAGAGAGAAAACACTGCTGGGCATTAAATTTCCTTCTGGAAGGTACTTTGGATTTACCATTATGCCCCTCTGTGTCTCCACGACAGCCAACTTTTGGAAAAGCATGGCAAAATTAAAAGGAAAAAAAACTATTACAAAATTTTTGGGCTTGTGAGCCACTTCTCTCCTGAATGCTGCAGACCATTTTCTTGCTTCAGCCTCCGAGAATGGGACACTTCCTGCCTTTTTAAATACCAGAAGATATCCTAGTTGTGCATGAGTCATTTCTTCTTACCTCTTTTATGGCTGTCAGGTTATCAGAAACTTCTTGGTCTGGGGCCATTTTAGCCAATGGCCAACACAGCCCTAAGTGGTTTCTATGGTTTTAGTGGTGTGTGGTATCAAATACCTGTGCCAGCTCTCTGTATTTGACCTGTCCTACCCTGTGGGAGTTTCTTCTTCCATCCTTTAAAATTGAATTCTTAATATATGTAATAAATTCTTAACAAATATGATAGTTTTCCTTTGCCAGACTTGCTTAGATTTTTAAGTGGCGCCAGGTTCTGACTTGGCACTATCCCCTTCCCTATCTTGGCATCTTCATCCACCTTGCTCCTTTCTATGTCTCTGTATATTTGCATATGTAAATAAGACTCCATCTTTCTGCATTATATACTGTCAAAAAATTCACACTCTGCTTCCAGTGCAATTAATTTAGCTAATTTTGATATTACCCAGAAAGATTCAGCAACCTTTTAGGAGACCAGCTGGGGAGCTAGTCTGCTCAATGACCAACCTCAGAATAGTTTGAGTCCCACATTCTCCAAAAGGAAGAACTGGGGGAGAATTTGGTAATATCACAAGTAAGGAGTGGTGCTTTTTCCCCCAGAGCACATGCATACATACATACATACATACATATCATATATCCATACATATTCACATATATGTATGTATGTATACATCAGGTTGTCAGGGACTTTGCCAAGACTGCAGCCCATTGAACACTCCCTGTCAACTTATGGGGGAATGAATGATGCTGTCAGAAGGAATCTGGGCTCTATCTCTAGAGGGGGGTTTGAAGGAATTTTGGCTAGGAAGCTGATAGAGTTGGGAGCACAGGTGGTGTTTTCGTTTCTTCTTCCTGCTGGTGGTTGTGACAGAAGAAGAGAAAGCAGCAGATAGGGAGGGAACAGCTGGCATGTAAAAATGGTGGAGATGAGAAGGAATTGGTTTCCTGGAGCCCGGTCTGTAGTTCCAGAATGATGGGCAAGGAACAAAGTGTGCCTCCCTCCTCTGCTTGTGATAAAGAATGTCGTCATGAGATGGTGGCTTTAGAAATGGAAGGGATCTTCCAGTACAGCTCCTTTATTTTACAGATGAAGAAACTGTGATCCAGAAAAAGGAAGAGACTTGTCTAAGGTCACACACAGGTTGTAAATTATTGGTATATATGTTGTACTTCTCTGCCTCTAGACTTACTAGCTGTGTGACCCTGGGTAAGTCACATAATCCTGTTTGCCTCAGTTTTCTCATTTGTCAGATGAGCTGGAGAAGGAAATGGCAAACTGCTCCAGTATCTTTGCCAAAAAAAACCCCAAATGGGGTCAAGAAGAGTCAGACAAGACCGAAGTGACTGAACGACAACAAAACCCCCTGGATGGTGAACTCCGTAAATGACCATATCTTATTTTGTTATTCTTTTTCTATTTAGTCCTGTCAAGGACCAAACCACAGGCCTTTGTGGATTCCCTAGCATCTAATGCAGCAGCCCTGAATATGGTGCAAGGAACATTGCATGTGGAGGCAAAAGTCCTGGGTTCAAATCCTGGTGTTGTGATGTGCCTGCCATTTGGTTATGAGCTGACCAGTTCAGCCCTTTAGGGCCTATCCTCTCCTTTAAAATGAGGGGCTCGAGCCAGGTAATAGACCCCTTCAGCTTTATCCTGTAAGCATGGGCTGCTCTGAGGTATATAATAGATGCATTGTGAGTATTTGCCGAAGTATACCAAGAAGCAAGGTGCCCAGCGTAATCAATTTTGAGAGGATTGAAGGGGAAACAAGCCCCAATAAAACTGGAAGTATACCCCTTCCCACCCTCACTGGTTTTTTTTCAGTAGCAAGGATCTGGGTTCAAAACATGCCATAGATTGGGAAATGGCTGAATAAATTGTGGTACATAACTATGATGGATCATTCCTATGCCATAAGAGACAGACCAGCATAAGAAGGCGTAGGTGAACTGGTACCAAGGGAGGTAGCAGAACCAAGTAAACAACATTGTAAATGGAATGTATGTTACAAACCACTGTTCTTCTTGGCATATGACACTCCCATGTCCTGACTCTAGGCCTTTGCACCAGCTGTGCCCCATGCCTGGAATGCTCTTCCTCTTTACTTTTGCTTCCTGTCTTTCTCAACTCTTCTTAATCCCAGTGCCTTCCCTCTGTCTATAATGCCTACTTCTCCTGTATAGAGCTTGTTTTGTTTGTTAGCATGTTCTTTCCCCCATTAGATTGTAAGTTTCTTGAGGGCAGGGATTGTCTTTTGTCTTTTTTTTGTATCCCTGGTGCTTAGCATGTAGTAGGCGCTTAATAAATATTTCCTGATTGATTGATGGTTTTCCTTCAAGATTCAGCTTCAATCCCATTTTCTGCAAGAGGCAGATGTTATCTATAAAGCTCTTAGCATAGTAACCAGTGCCTAATAATAACCTCTGTTCCCTCTACATTTTACACCACTCCCCCCAACAGCTAGTGCCTTCCCATTGAGATTACCCATTTATGCTTCGTCTTGTATGCTGGTAGTTGTTCATACCTTGTCTCCCCCATTAGAACGTAAGCTTCTTCAGGCTGGAAGCTGTCTTTTGGACTTTCTTGGTACCCTTCGCACTCAGCACCATGCCTGGCTTATAGTAGGTTCTTAATAAATGCTGATGATTGATTGAAAAAAAAGAATAGAATTGAAACTTAAAGGAGCCATTTGAGAATGCACAGGTGATGAGCTGGGACATTATGGATGCGGAATGCTAAATACAATTTTTTTTGGCCAGTCAACAGATGTTTATTAAGTGCTTTCTCTCTGCTAAATCCTGGGGAATTATGACACGCGGAATTGCATTTGGTTGGTCTTGTTTCGATTTTTTCCCTTTTTCTTTTTTGTTACAAAAAAGGGCTCTTGAGAAGGAATATATTAGTAAAAAGATAGTAATATTGATTTTTATTTTAAAAATAGGAGTTAGGCAGGGATAAAGCTGGGCAGAATGACCTCTCACCTTCCTTTTAGTTCCGAGACTGATTTGCATGTGAGGCATGGGTATTTATACCCAGCTGACACCAGGCTGGCAGTCACCCAGAGATGCAGAGGAGAAGCTGCACTCAGACCCCGTGTTCAGGTTTATATTCAGCTAAGACCGCTGTCTGTGGGCCATGGCCAGCCACAATCCCACCGCTGGCTACATCGGAAACAGTTAGTTAGGTAAACCATTCATCCTGTTGGGAGATGGGAAGTGCAATCAGTTACATGGTCTTGTTCACCACCAAGGATTAGGGTGTTAGCGAACTCAGAAGTGTTTGCAAAATTAAACAAACAAACAAAAAGCAATCCTCCATCCCACTAAGGGTTTTGAACGTAAGCTGCAGTCCAGTGGGGCATCCGTGAGGAGACTCAGTGAAGAAATACCTGATTTAGATGGTTGGAGAAAAGAGTGACCAAGAGAAGTTTGAGGATTTCTTTTCCCTTATTCCTGGAGGGTTCTAGGAAACTTTTGTCTGTCCAGGCCAGGCTTCCTAGAGATGGGGTGTTATCAGTTAGGATCACCTGAGAAAGATTCTTCCAACCTAGGGATTCTCCACCCCCAGAGAACGGACTTCTGACTCCTCGAGCTGTATGACACAGCCATGAAAATACCTAGATGAGGTTATTGGCAAGTGATGTGCTTGATATTAGGAGAATTAGAATGCCAGCAGATAATAAAATAATTGCCTTTGCATGTGGCTACTAACAAAATCCTAGCTACATGCTACTCTTGTACTATATACTAGGGAGACTTCATCCATATCCTCCACCTGACTGGGTGACTTGTACAGTATGAATCCCAAACTATATCTGATAGGAAAACCACCCTTGAGTTGAGTAGCTTTTTATTGGATCTCTGAAGTGGGGAATGTGGACTCAAATGTGAGGCTGCTTCTTTGCCACAGGTCAAAGGAAAGGCCCAGCAAAGGGATGTCAAGTTGATTTCAGCTGTGATTCTGAGAGGGTACAGCTCAACCAGGCATAGGTCAGAGGGAAGAGTCTTTGTGGTTGTTTTCTGTTCTGACATCCTTTGGTTCTATGTTTTGCATGGGAGAACCTGGACCTCCCTGAGGTCATTTGATTCTGCCTCCTGCTACCAAGATAGATTGCTCTCCAAGCATCATAGATGTGAGGGTTTCCATTAACTAATGGAGGAATCATAAGGACTAAATAAACTGCTTTACAGAGTGCTGTAATCTTTAAAGCAACATATGAATGTGTAGTAGTAGTAGCAGCAGTGGTAGTAGTAGTAGTTGTTGTAATAGTAGTAGTAGTAGTAGTAGTAGTAGTAGTAGCGGCAGCAATAGTAGTAGTAGTTGTAATAATAGTAGTAGTCATAGTAGTAGCGGTAGTAGTAGTAGTAGCAGTAGTAGCGGCAGTGGTAGTAGTAGCAGTAGTAGTAGCGACAGCGGTGGTAGTTGTTGTAATAGTAGTAGTAGTAGTGGTAGTAGTAGTAGTAGTGGCAGCAATAGTGGTAGTAGTTGTAATAATAGTAGTAGTAGTAGTAGTAGTAGCGGTAGTAGTAGCGGCAGCGGTAGTAGTAGTAATAGTTGTCGTAATAGTAGTAGTGGTGGCAGCAATAGCAGCAGCAGTAGTGGTGGTGGTGGTGGTAGTAGTAATGGTAATAGAAGTAATACTACTGACTCAAGGTAGTGACCCCTGGTCCCTCACTGACCAGTCTCTCCTCCTGTCCCATCCAGATCTCTCTTTCTCTGTCTATCCACATTTATTTCCACCTCCTGGTTAATGGTGGTGGATTAAAAAATACATTTTATTGCCATCTGTCATTTCTCCCTCGTCCTTCCTTGTGAATGTCTCTTTCCTGACGGCCCCACCTGGCCAGCCAGCCCTTGTAACTGGAAAACCCCAAAACAAACCACCTCCACCCTCCAGCCAAAAACAAGCCCCCAAAACTTGTTAATTGGAAAAAATATTATAAATCTGAATTTGAAAAAGAGTGGGTTATCAGCTTATAAGAAGATGACTCAGATAAGGAAGAAGCTGTATGTTAGTTCCCAGGAGCGGCCATAGGTCCTTGTGTGATGCTTTCCCAGTAACAAAGCAGAATACATCAACTGCAAAAACAGGAGAGAAAGAAAAAAAAACCCAGAGCAGATCAGCAAAGCCGAGACATCAGTCAGACAGTGTATGCAGCATTCCACACCCGTAGGTCCCCACCTCTTCAGTGAAGGGAGGGAGCCACATTTTCTTGTCTCTTCTTCAGCAACAAGCTTGGTCCTTCTAAGGCAGGAGCCTGAATGATGAGGGTGACCGACCTTGGTGTTCTTTCAGAGAGTGTGTAGAGTTTTCCCCCCCATGCTTCTAATCTCTCCTACTGCCTCCAGTTTTTTTTTAAGTCACGATAGAACTTGGATGAAGTGGGACCTGGGTTCAAGTCCCAACTCTTCCACTTACACCTTTGTATCTGTAAAGGGGCTCAGTTTCCTCGTTTGAGGGGGTTGCACTCGCTGTTCTTACAAATCCCTTCTCTCTCTAAATTTGTTCCAGGGGTGGGAACCTCAAGGCTAGAGTCTCTCACCACTACAAGCTACTAGGTAGAGCAGTGTTGGGCCTGTCTGGAGGGCCTGAGTTCAAATCCTCCCTCAGACACTGATCAGCCATGTGACCCTTGGCAAGTCACTTAACAGCTTCCAGCCTCAGTTTCCTCATCTGTAAAATGAGAGCAGTAATAGCCCCTACCTTCCGGGGTTGCTGTGATAACATGTGAGGCTCCTTGCAGACCCCAGAGTGCAACGTAAAGGGTGGACGTGATTCTAGGCCCCTTTCATGGTCTGAGCTCAGCCCGCTCCCCTCCCCACATCAGGGCTGGACTCCAGTCTTCCAGGCAAGTGAAGTCATGCTTGGTTAAATCTCTGGCTTTCCGGGCTTCCCAACAGGCCAAACTGGTTCGGTACATCAGCAAACAGCGGCAGTGCAAGCTGAGTGTGGCCCCTGGGGAGAGGACCGTGGAGCTCAACAGTTACCCGCGCTTCAGTGACTGGCTGTACACCCTGAACATCAGGGCTGACGTGGTACAGGTGAGTCCTCCGGCTGGGGAGCCCTGGCAGGGGCAGCTGCTGTGTTATTCGGGGCCACGAGGGCTCAGGTCATGAAGGGAGAAGCACTGAGGGCTCGGGGTGGATCTGGCAGCCTGGGCTGGGGTGAGTTATCCAGAGAGATGGAACGGGATGGACATTTTGACACTCATTTTAGAGAACAGGGTGCTGAGTCTCAGAAAGAAAGCAACTTACAGTCACATGAGTGTCAGAGGCTGGATCTGAAGTCAGTTTGTCCAAATGTCAAGTCTAATCCCCCTTCAGTGACCTCTCAGTGCCTCTTAGAGAGCTGAGGGGTGGAGGGAGCCTTTGATATTATCTAGTGGTTCCAAGTCAGTCAGTCAACACATATTTCTTAAGTACCTGTTATGTTCCAGGTGCTCTGATGGGTGCTGGAATTACAAAGAAAGGTCAAAACCCAGAATAAAACAAGAAAAGTGGTCTCTGCCCCGTAGGAACTCCATTCTGAAGGGTTAGTCCAACCCCCTCTCTTTACAGAAGGGCCAGCAGGACCCAGACAAGTTACGGGACTTGCTTGCTATACTTCGCATCAGAGCCAGGAATGCAGTGTCCAGTCCGGCACTGTTTGCCCCACGCCAGGCTGGTAGTGTGGCTGGGAGTGGAAATGAGGCCTCTGTGGCAGGAGGCGAGGGAGATGAGTGAGAGACAGACCAGATGTGTGTCATTGGGAGGCTGTAATGGGACCATCTGCTGCCCCTTAGCATTGTCTGGTGATCTTCTCTTGTCTGTACGTGCAGGGCTGTCCTGTGAACTCTGAGTGGCGGGAGCCCTGACTAGGTTCTGATCTGATCCTATCTGTGTGACCTTGGATGTGTCATCTCACTTTCCTGCATGCCTCAGTTTACTAATCTGTAGCATGAGGGAGCTGGACCAGGTGCCCTCTTTAGATGGCGTCCAGCTCTGGGACCTATGGTCCCATGACCTCAATGCAGATCCTCATTCCTCTTGGTCCCTATTTGTCCCATCCATTTTCTGGCTTCACTTTGTCACCCTTAGCAAATGAGAGATGTCATGATCTCTGCAGCCCTTTCTTGCTCTGAATCCTCTGATTTTTTTAGTCTTTTTTTTTTCAGTTGTCAGACTCTTCATGTCCCCATTTGGGGTTTTCTTGGCAAAGATACTGGCCTGGTTTGCTGTTTTCTTCTCCAGCTCATTTTACAGATGAGGACACTGAGGCAAACAGAGTTCAGTGACTTTCCTGGTGACTTAGTAACCAAGTTCAGTGACTTACTAACCACAGTTACTAAGTGTCTGAGGTCAGATTTGAACTCAGGTCTTCCCGACTCCAGGCCTGGTGCCACCTAGCTGCCCCTGAATCCTGTAGATTTAGTGGATTTTTCCCTTACCCTACCAGCCTGTTTGACTTCTGCTTCTCTGCAGGGATCTGCCACTGTCTGGGTCTGTTGTCATAGAGTGGCCAGGGAAACCAGCCTTAAGGGCAGGGATGAGGAGTCCATTGTCCCATCCTCCTGCCTCCTTCTTGGGTGTGTCCTTCAGGAATGGAAGTGACCCTGGGTTGTCAGAGGACTTTCCAGTGGCCTGCCAGCTCTGGCTGGTTCCCAAAACCGGAAAGGCTTCAAATGTAGGCCCGTGATGGATTGGACGTCTGTTGTCTGGGTATCGGCCTAGCGAGTTCTAGAGAAGCCTAATAAATGTTTGTGGAAGTAAATTAAGGAGAGAGCCAAGGGACCTTGGGGCATGATTATATGTATAGGAATGGAAGAAGAGGGGCCATCAGAAACAGAGGAGGGGCTTGACCCTGCATGGACTGTCCACGTGGAAATCAAGGGAGGAGAAAATTCAGAGAAAGGTGGGGTGGCCTCCCATGTCACATGCTACTGAGAGGGATGAAGGAAATGAAGACTGAGGCGTCCATTGGCATTGGGGCTTAGGAGGTCACTGTGCTTGGTAAAAGTAGAGTGGGCAGCAGCCAGTTGGAAAAGGTGCCGGGCTGTAAAGGAAGTGTGGTATCAGCAAACAGACTATTTTTCCAAGAAATTTATCAGTAAAGGGGGAAGAGGAGGGGAGGAGGATACAGAGAAGCTTTTTTTAGAATTATGGGAGACCTAAATAGGTTTATGAGAGAGACATTGTGGAGTCTGGAGACCTGGATTTTATTATTTTTTTTTTTGCTTTTTGGAGGGGGGAAGGTAGGGCAATTGAGATTAAGTGACTTGCCCAAGGTCACATGGATAGTAAGTGTTAAGTGTCTGAGGCCGAATTTGAACTCAGGTCTTCCTGACTCTAGGGCTGGTTCTCTATTCACTGTGTCACCTAGCCGCCCCAAGACCTGGATTTTGAATACTGATTTTTGTCTTTACTCACTATGTTGCCATGGGAAGGTCCCTTAACCTCTCAGATCCTCCATTTTCTCGTCCATGAAATGGGGATGATGTATATATACACTGCCTACCTGGTGAGGTTGCCATGAACCTGTGAGCTTCACAGTGCCATGTCAATATGTTGTTATTATTAAGGCCTAGGTACCAGGCTTCCAGCGTGTGATGTACAGGCCATTCCAGCCTGCCTGACCTCACGGTGTAGTTTGCCTGAAGGTTTTTTGCAATAATAAAAATTTGAAAAAAACACTTGAACCAGCTGGCCAATAGGACCCCACCACCTGCTGGCCCAATCCATTGACTAACTGACTGCTGCCAGGTGTCCTGTGAGCAGGAGAGTATCAATTGTTAATTGTAAGGGTAAAATATTCATGTGGCCCTCGCAAGTGAGTTTCTGATGGTGGATCTTGTTATCAGGGGTGGGAGGAGTTAGAACTCCGGGCCTTGGGGAAGAAGCTGCTGGAGCAGAGAGAGAAACCGAGGCCAAAAGGGGAGGGGGGGAGGGGGCGACTGGCAGAGCCAGGTCTACCGGAGCAGGCGGGAACTAATTTAACATGACCTTGAATGGGTGAGTAGGAAAACAGCCGACTAGCCGTTAGGGGCGGGGACGGCGACAGTGAGCGGCATTTTCAGAGCACGTCAAGGCTTGTGGAGCATTTCCTAAATATCTCATTTTATCCTCATTCCCCCAGGAGGCAGGTGCTGTTGTTATTTCCATTTTATAGAAAAGTGATCCAGACAGAGGTTAAGTGACTTGTCCAGGGTCCTACAACTAGGAAGCGTATGAGATGGAATTTGAACTCGGGTCTTCCTGACTCTAGGCTCAGTGCTCAGAGATACGTGTTCATGTCCAGTTCTGCCATGAGCTAATTTTGTGGCTTTGGTCAAGTCCCTTCATCTTGCAGGATTTAGTTCCTTCCTATCCCTCTCCTCCCTTTTTTTGGCTAAACACCTTGAGAAGGCCACCTATAATAGAGGCCTCCGCTTTCTTTGTTGTCACCCTCTTCTTAATTCTCTGCAGTCTGGCTTCTGATCTCATCCTGCACCTGAAACTGCTCTCTCCAAAGTTATTAATGCCCTCCCCTCCCCTCCCCTCCCC
>CM053584.1:365456935-365546941 GCA_028627135.1 Pseudochirops cupreus
CCTTCAACTATCCTCATACTGAGAAAAGTCTCATGAGTTACAATTATCATTTTTCCATGTAGGAATGTAAATAGTTTAACTTTAATAAGTTCCTTATGATTTCTTTTTCCTGTTTACCTTCTCATGCTTCTCTCGCTTCTTGTATTTGAAAGTCAAATTTTCTGTTCAGCTCTGGTTTTTTCATCAAGAATGCTTGAAAATCCTCTATTTCATTGAATGACCATATTTTCTCCTGAAGTATTATATTCAGTTTTGCTGGGTATGTGATTCTTGGTTTTAATCCTAGCTCCTTTGACCTCTGGAATATCATATTCCAAGCCCTTTGATCCCTTAATGTAGAAGCTGTTAGATCTTGTGTTACCCTGATTGTGTTTCCACAATACTCAAATTGTTTCCTCTTGACTGCTTGTAATATTTTTTCCTTAACTTGGAAAAGTCAAGTTTTGGGATATTTTTCAACAGGTGATCAGTGAATTCTTTCAATTTCTATTTTGCCCTCTGATTCTAGAATATCAGGATAATTTTTCTTGAGAATTTCTTGAAGGATGATTTCTAGGCTCTTTTTTTGATCATGGCTTTCAGGTAGTCCAATAATTTTAAAATTATCTCTCCTGGATCTATTTTCCAGGTCAGTGGTTTTTCCAGTGAGATATTTCACATTGCTTTCTATTGTTTTCATTTGTTTGGATTTGTTTTATAGCATCTTGATTTCTCATGAAGTCATTAGGTCCATTTGCTCCAATCTGATTTTGAAGGAATTATTCAATGAGCTTTTGAAATTCCTTTTCCATCTGGCCAATTCTGCTTTTTAAGGCATTCTTTTCCTCATTGGCTTTTTGGACTGCTTTTGCCATTTGAGTTAGTCTATTTTTTTTAAGGTGTTATTTTCTTCAGTCAAGCTGTTGACTCATTTTTCATGGTTTTCTTACATCAATCTCATTTCTCTTCCCAATTTTTCCTCCACTTTTCTTACTTGATTTTCAAAATCCTTCTTGAGTTTCTCCATGGCCTGCAACCAGTTCATCTTTTCTTAGAAGATTTTGATGCAGGAGTTTTGACTTTGTTGTGTTCTTCTGGTTCTATGTTTTGATCCTCTTTGTCCCCAAAAATAGATTCTGTGGTCTGATTGCACTTCCTCTGCTGGCTCTTCTTGCCAGCCAATTACTTGACTTTTGAGCTCTTTGTCACAGTAAAACTTTGTTTCCAGAGTGGAGAGAGCTGTGTCCCAAATTGCTGGGATGGATTTATAGCCTGGCTATGAGCAGGGGGCCTGGCAAAGCAACATACAAGCAATTCTGGTGCCCCAGTACTTGTGTACAGGGGTGGGAAAGGCAATATTCTTGTTCAGACAAGAGAGACTTTTAAGTTTCTGGTTATTGTCTTTAATATTGCCTTCAATTTTGCCTACTGAAAAGCCCTTTTCCTTTTTGTCTCACCTATCCCACCCACTTTTCAAGGAGCTTCTCCCAGAAGTCTCTCCCATCGTATCCAAGGCTATCTCCAATCATCCTGAGCTATATTTGGCCACTGCACCCAGATGGTTCCAGAGGACAGAGTGAGGCTGGTGACTTTGCACAGCCCTGCCTCACTTAAATCCCATTCACTTGCAAGTCATAGCATCACCTCCCTGATGTCATGGCCCTTTTTGAGGATGAAGGACAAACAACAACAACCCAGGAATCTGGAAATGACTTTAGAAAAGAAATATTATTTCTTCCTATTTCTAGAGAAACTAACAAGGGGATTTTTAATATACTTCCACAGTTAAACCTAGTACTTTTCTCTGTGTTTCAGATTTTCCATCTAGAAACAGGGGAGAGCCTTTAGTAGAGCTGGGAAATAGGAGGAGGCTTAGTATGACAAGTCAGGTAGACACAGAGGCTTACAGATGGGAGAGCGTGTGTCTGTGGGTCATTAAAACAAGGCAGGCAGGAAGTTTTCAAAGTCCTAGATCTAGCCCACCTCCCAGCCCATTGGCCCTTTGAGAGGGAATATGGGGGAGGGCTAAAGTTCCCATCTTGGGGGTAGGGGCTTCCCAGGTGATGAATTGGGGAGGGGCAGGGAGGAGGGTACATTTTAAAAAATGACTCAGTCTCCATTCTTGAGGAGTGAGGAAAGTGACGGAGCAATGCAGCCCCTAAAACCAGGCAGTCTTAGTTTGAGAGCTAGAGGCTTGGGACGGGAGTCCCCAACTGCACCAAAAATAAATTCTTGCTACGGCAGAGCATGGGCGTGCATGTCAGCCTGCCCAGCCTCTGAAACTCAGCACCTGCTGCCCCTCTCCAAGTTTTGCTGACTTTTCCAGCCCCAATGGCACAGGCCTATTTTTGTCCCTTGTGGAGTCAGGAAAAAACCCAGCAACATCCCTTCCCCTCCCCTTGTTGCTGGAGATCACCCTGGTGCCCAGCACCTTCGCAGCCCTGAGCCCCTAGGAGTCAATGTTTTCAAACCTGCCATGCACTGCCTGTGGGGCTGGGTGCCCACAAAAGCTAGTGGGGCTCCAGGACCCTCTTCACCAGTGGAGCTGAGAGAAGTCCAGGACTTGAGTTCTGTGGAACTGGGGGGCTCCCAGGTATGTCATCCCCCCCTCTGGGGTTACTGACCACAGGGAAGAGGGGGGAGGCTCCAGTGGAAGTGTAGAAAAGTTTTGATTTGGCAGCAGCTCAAGGTTGTTTCTCACCTCCCGTTTTCTCTGATGTTTAAATCTTTTTGGAAACCTGCAGCATGTCAGCGGCTTCTCCCTGTGTTTTAAGAACGTACTTTTCTAAGCCATAGTCCTTGCTTTTAAGTACAGGGCTAAGAAAGGACTTTTCTTCAGGGTCTCTATCAAATTGAGTTAGGATAGTTTTCTAAAGGGCATTGTCACTGGAGTTGGAGAATTGGGTTCAAATCCTGTCCTTTGTTCATGTCACTGGACCTCCATGGGCCTCATCTATAAAACCAGTGGACAGACCTTGATGATTCTGAAGTCCTTCCAGCTCAGTCTAGGGTCGAGTGATCTTCTATTTCCTTTCTGCCTTCCAATAGTTTCCTCTTTTAGCATTTTTAGCTTGATCCCCTCTCCTGGATGTTTGGCTCTTCCAAGTCTGGATTCTTTGAACCCAGCCAGAATAAAGGTAACTTGAGAAGACTGAGATCTGTTGAGCTTGTAGCTTGAACTTGCAGTTGGTCCTAGCTCTCTGGGTCAGTTGTGACAATAAGAAATGAGAAGAGGAGAGAGTATGCCCTCTCTCTGTGAATCAGTTTGCTTTTTTTTTTCTTTTTTCTTTGCTAGAAGTCTTTAGATTTGTGAAAGAAGATAGGTCAGGAAGGGTGGTTCTGGCCAATGTTGAAGCTGCTACATTAACAGCTAAAGCTTAGTAATGATCTCAGACCCTCTTGTGTTTTGGAACTGATGGTGATGTAATTTTCTTGTTTCTTTTCAACTGATAAAGAAGAAATGGAAAGTTGGACAGAACATTATAGATGGAAGGACTTAAGGGTGGAGAAATGCATCTGCAGGGAGTGGTGGCCTTTATTTTTCCCTGTTTTGTAGAGGTAGATACTGAGCAGCAAGTGACTGTCAAATAATTTGATTAAAGATGATGTAGCATGTTTGGGCTGAGGCCCGGGTCCAAACTCAAGACTTTTCGAACCGCGTCTAGTTTGCCGTCTGGGAGGCCACTCATAGATTCTCCTAAATTAATTGTGTCAGAGAGGTACATCTAGGAAGACATGGGATGGGAAAATAGATTCTTAATTTTATGTCTGAAAAAGAGAAAAACTTTTAGATTGTAAGCTCGTTGAGGTCAGTGATTAGTATTACCTATCTCTATCAGCACCTAGGACAGCACTGTGCATTTCTTGGTGAGTCTCTTGACTGAATAAATGATTAAGTTAGAGGAGGGAGAGGTTGGGAGACCAAGGGACAACGAAGGAATCTTAGAAGAGCTGCTGGGTAGAATCCATTTTCTACTTAGTCAGTGAGTCTCAGGGAGCCCGCTGGGTACAGTGCAAAGAGCTTAGACTCTAGAGACAGGGGTCCTAGGTTGAAGTCCCACCTCTGATGCTAACTGTGAGGGTGACATGTAATCCTTTGTGCCTTGGTCTCTTCATCTGTAAAATGAGGAGAATGATGGGTACCTTCTTCTTAGGGTTATTGTGAGGCACAAATGAAAAAATTTTGTAAAATGCTTTGTAAGCAAAGCATTCCCTGCTCCTTGCCCCGTGTGTGTGTGTGTGTGTGTGTGTGTGTGTGTGTGTGTGTGTGTGTGTGTGTGTGTCTTCTCTGTGCCTCTGATTGTCTGTCTCTCCCTCCCTAGCCCTGCCTCATCTCTCTCCCTCCATCTATATCTCTGTCTGTCTCTCTTTTTCCCTCTCTTTATCATCTCTCTCCCTCCATCCCCCTCTCTCCGTCTCTGTCTCTGTCTCTCTCTCCCAATCTCCAGGAGTCATATTGTTGGGTTGGGAGTCATATTACTGGTTTTGAATTCTAGACTGGCTTCTTACTTTACTCATGTGACCTGGGACAAGTCACTTTCCTTCTATAAGTCTTAGTTGCCTCCTTTGTATCATGAGGGGGCTGGGCTCATGACCCCTAAGACCCCTTCTTGCTCTCTGTCCTAGGGTGATGTTTCCTCTGGGGCTGGTGTTTCCTAGGGTGTGCCCCAGGGTGCTGAGTGTGCCTTCCTGAGGCACTGGATATGCAGAGATGACTGTAGAAGAAAGAAAACCTGCTGGTCCCCAGTGTCTGGGACTTGTCTAACCAGGGAGGCTTGTGGCCTCTGACCCTTGGCTGAGTCACTGTTGTTTCTGAAGCAGCAACCTATATTAGTGAGTCATTAGGTCCTGGCAGGTTTGTTCCGTAAGCAGCTGGCTTTGGGGAGATGGGGAGTGTGGGGGTAGGGGAGGAGGTTGGTTGCCACTGGCCAGTGTGGAACATGGCCCCAGAGGGGGCATGGGCAAGTGAGGCTTGAGCTGAGCTGAGTCCTGGCAGAGTTCCATTCCTCCCTCCATCTCCCCAGCCCCCATCTGCAGGGGCTCAGGCCAGCTAATTTTATATTAAGCCACTAGATATGCCTGGCGCATGGGGGCCTGCTGGAAGAAAGCTACTTACTTTTCTTCTGTCTTTTTTTTAACTTTTCCTCTTTTCTCCTTCCCTCCTCCCCCCTAGGACTTTAAAACAGCTTGGTGTTAGGGCCAGGAGACAGGCTCTGAAAGCCTGGCAGAGCCAAGGTCGTAGGGCCTGCTGAGCCAGCCCCAGGAGAGTTTAATCCCCTTATAGACCTGCCTGCAGCTGGCTACTCCTCTTTCTGAAATTGGACTCTGGTCAAGAATAGCCTAGTGGCTGTGAGCTGTGGGTTTCCCAGCAGAAGTGTGAGTAGGAAGGAGGTTGTGGGTTTTCAGCAGAAAAGAAGTTATCTATAGGCTTGGTGTGGAGAGCTGGGCTTCTGAGAGTCCTGATTGGGGTAGGGGGTAGAAGGCTCTGTCTCCCTGGGTAGCCTCAGTGGGGAGATTATCACAGCTTCAGCATGTAGACCAAAGGCCTCGGGAGAGCAGCTGTCTGATATTCTAGTCTCTGGGGTGCGATGGGGGCAAATCCACTCAGGGCATGGTGCCAGGCTGTTACTTTCTAGGGGCCTCTGTTGTCTGCCCTGCCCCCCCCCCCCCAAATCCTTCCTCCCCCTATCTCATTGTTACTGACTGTCCTCTGGGTGGGTCCTTCCTATTCCCATCTCTGTATGACATACTTGCCCTGTGGAATGAACCCCAGACCATGCTACTGTCTCACCACCCAGGTTAGGATGGGCCACACTGCTTGTTTGAGAGAGTGCTCAGGCAGGCGTAAGCCAATCACTTTATGAGGCTGATTCAAGCCTGGCTCCTGGCTTTGCCCAAGTGCTGATGGTACTGCCTTCTTTTGGGGTGGCTCTGGGCTGCATGGCTTTGTTCTGCAGGAGTTGACCTAACCCCTATGTTCCCTCTTGCCACCGCCGTCTAGGCCCGCTGGCCAGCCTTCATCTCTAGGCTCGAGCACGTCCACACTCTCAGTCCAGTTTCTGTCCTAAGCAAGGAGTGTGGTGTTAGCCGCTGCCTCCCATAGCTGAATTTTCTATCCAGGATCTGTATCTCGTCTCGATTCCTAGGCAGGGGTCCTGATTCAATTCACTTCAACAAATATTTGTGGGCTTATAAAACCATAAGGGCCTAAAGGGACCTCAGAGGCCATCTGGTGCCTCTTCATTTTACAAAGGAGGAAACAGAGGTTATGCCTTATTTGTGGCGCACGAGCATTAGACATGGGATCTGGACTCATGTTATCTTATTCCAGAATTGGTTCTCTTTCTACTGTGCCATACTATCTTCTAGGTGCTGAGAGTTTTTTTGTTTGTTTTTTGGGGGGTTGGGGGAACAGTGTTCAAGGAGAGAGAATTGAACCTGTCATTTCACTAGTCTTTTAATGCAGAACAGCACCCACTTTGCGATTTTATAATCTTAGAGAATTAACCAAGAAGCAAACTGACTCACTCAGGGTCCCATAGCTAGCCTGCATCAGAAAGAGGACATCTTTTTAAACTGGGGGTTTTCAAACATTTTGAGTCAATCGGCTGCTTGGGTAGGTCAAAAGTCCCTGGGCATGAGCTACACACAAGGCGCCATCTTGCCTGGCACCATAACGTTGAGCCAACCAGCCTCTACTGGGTCAGTGAGAAAGGAGAGTGGGTGTGGCCTTTGAACAGATTCCAGAGAGATTGTCCACCTTCCATTCACATCATCCAGTGATCAGTCCTCCCTGGAAATGTGTTTTTTCTTCATAGCTCTGTCTGGTTAGTTTTCCACAGGCAACTGAATTGAATAGTTATCCTAGCTCACATTTATGTAGCATTTAGGGTGTGCTGGGCCCTGTGCTAAGTGCTTTACAGTTATTATCTCATTTGGTATGATCTCATTCCCTCACGACAACCCTGGGAGGCCAGTGCTCATCAACTTCAATAGTGACCAGTCTTTCAGCCATTGGCCAAAGGGTCTGCCTTGAAATCCCTCTGCTTCACCCCCTGCCTATACAGATATCAGGGATAATCTGTGGTTGGGACATCTCTCTGCTTTGATGAAAGAGTGTTGGATTTGAAGTCAGGGCACCTTCATTCAAAGCCCAGAAGTGATGTGACCTGTGTGACCCGAGCAGGTCTCTTACTTTCTCTCGGTTTCAGTGTCCTCAATTGTAATATGAGAAAGATGGACTATATAGCTTCTGAGACCCCTTTTAGATCTAAATCTATGATTTTGTATATATTGGTTTTGGGTGGCCAGATGGGGGAGTGGATAGAACTCCAGCCCTGGAGTCAGGATGACGTGAGTTCAGATCTGGCCTTAAACACTTATTAGCTGTGTGATCCTGGGCAAGTCACTTCACCCTGATTGCCTCAGTTTCCTCATCTGTGAGAGGAGCTGGAGAAGGAAATGGCAAAGCACTCCAGTATCTCTGCCAAGAAAACCCTAAATGGGGTTGACTTAAAGAACTCAACAGCAAGCAACAATGCTGTATTTTTGTTTCTTTGTTTAATATTTCCCAGTTAGCAATGATTAATGCGAAGATATTTGTAGATCCTATATTTGAGTGCATGCTGCCATGACTGGTGGAGGGAGGGGGGCGGGGAGGGGAAAGGGGAAGAGGAGAGGGAGGGCGAGAAAATTTGAAACTCAAGGGACTGTGGAACTGAGTGTTGTAAACTAAAAGTAAATTAACAAGTCAATTAAAAAAATAAAAAATAAAACAAAAGAATATTTTCCAATTGGACTTAATTTGGTTAAGAGAGAGTTTTGTGGGCTGTGGGCTATGAGTTTAACCCCCCGTGTCAAGGGACCAAGAAGTTTGGGAAGGGCTGGATTAGGCGATCTGTTGTGGAGGTCCGGTCCAGGTCTGAAGCCTGTGACTCATCTTTTTCTTCCCCTGTCAACAAAGGTGGGGAGGCAGGGAGAGCCCAGGGTGTATGATTGCACCCAGCTGTTCCTGATGTTCCCACTCCTTTGCAAGCACAATTGCCCCCAAGGGCTTCCTCAGTCGCCCTGTGTTTGGGCTGAGGTCATGGAACCTTTCTGCTGTTACTTTAGAAGGGGATGGTGTGTGCTGAACGCATCCTGCCCTGTTGATTTAATTTCATAAACATCAGTTAAGCACCTACTGTGCCTAAAGCGACTCTGCTGGGTACAGACTAAAATGAATTCTTATTCCCAGCTTGGCTTCTTTCTGGATAAGCCTGATTTCTTTCATGCTCTGAGTCCGGAACCCATGTGCCCACTTCTGTCTTTGTTGGACATCCAGGGTCAGTAATGTCAGGGTACAGGAGCTGAAAGGGACTTTGGAGGCCTCCTAGTCCAACCTCCTAGACTTTAGAAAGAAGTGAAATAATTTGCCTGGGGTTACCAGGAGAGTTCCTGGCAGAGCTGGGATTAGACCCAGGGCTCCTGGCTCCCAGCCCCACACTCCTTTCCCTCCACCACCTGGCTTGGGGAAGAAGAAGGAGGAGTGTCTAGGGTGTGCAGAAGAGAGGGGGGACCCCATGAAGACACTGGATCAGGAAGAGAGTTATGGGAGAGCTGGAATGTTGGGCGGGGGGTTTGCTAGGGCTGCTCAGCTTCCCAGAGATGGGCTGGTCCCTTCATTTCCTTGCTGATCTCCATAGAAACCCCCCTCTCCAGGCTGACGCAGTTAACTTCTCAGGCCCCTCCTCTGCCTCCCGGAATAGCCAACTATTCTTGTCCTCACATCTCTCCTCCCTCTCCCTAAGGTCACTGCCTGAGCCAGCAGGAGGGAGCATCTGGGAGGGGGCTTCCTGCCAGTCTGTGGCCCAAAGGCGCCTGTGGCAGCTTTGGCTTCCAGAAGGAATCTTCCCTCCAGGGCCTCTCTGGGGCCTCCTGCCTCACTTCCTGGGGCCCCTTCTCTTAGCCTGGAGAATATGGGGCGCCTCTTTGTGGAAAGAACAGTCAGTGACTTTGAAGTCAGAGGACCTGGCTTCAAATCTTCCCTCTGGCATTTAAATCACAACTTTCATGAGCCTCAGTTTTCCCTTCTGTAAGGAGGGGTAGAGCTAGATGAACTCTAAAGTTCTTTCCCCCTCCAGATCTGGGATCCTATGTCCCAATTCTCAGGAACTGAGGCTGTCCCTTCCAGCCTCCCCAGTGTGACTGCCCAGTGAAAACAGCCCAACATTGGGGCCCAGTCATGCCAAGCTCCTGCTCTGGTTCTTGGTAGGACAGGGAGAGGTAGATGAACCCCTTCAACTGGCTTTTATCCCAAGGTACAAGTGAAAGCACTTTGGAAAAGTGGACTGCTGTTTAGCAAGTGTCACTTGCTTTTAATCGGTTCAACCTGTTCAGTGGGATGAGAACTGGATTTGGAGATGGAGGACTTGGGTTCCAATCCTGACTCTGCCCCTTAATACTAATGTGACTTTGAGGAAGTCATTTCATCTATTTGGGGACTGAGCAGAGGGCCCTTTTTTGAAATGGAGAGAGCCCTCGTCTTGGAGTGAGGAAGTCGGGAGTTTGCGCTGGACAGCAGGGTGGCCCAGCGGTTAGGAAGACCTGGGTCTGGAGCCCACATGCCCACTTCTCTCTGGGTCAGACACCCAGGTCTGTAACGTCAGGATGCCGGAGCTGAAAGGGACCTTTGAGGCAGCCTAGTCCAACCTCCTTTTAGAGGTTGTCTAGAAAACCAGACTTTTAGAGAGAAATGAAATCATTTGCCCAGGGTTACCAGGATAGTTCCTGGCAGAGCTGGGATCCGACCCAGGGCTCCTGGCTCCCAGCCCCATCCTGCCTTCCTTCCTGGGCTGGGGAAGGAGAGAGAGGAACATTTAGAGTATCCAAAGGAAAAGGAGGTGTGCACTTACTAGCTGTGTGATCCTGGGTAAGTCACTTAACTTCTGTTTGCCTCAGTGTCCTCATCTGAAAAATACAGATACTAATAAAATCCACCTCCCAAGGGTGTTATGAGGATCAAATGAGATAATATTTATAAAGTGCTTGGCACATTGTCAATGTTATATACATGTTATTATGTTGTATTATTATATAATATATAATTATAGTATTATTTTATACAAGATTATAACAATTATATTTAATTATTTTTAATAATTTCAAGGTATTTAATAATAAATTTAATAATGATTGTAGTAATTATGTAACGATACTAATTTTATCATCATTACCCACCTCCAGTACTTAGCCATGTGGCTCTGGGCAAGTCACTTAACTTCTGAGGCTATTTCCTTCTCTGTAAATTAGGGGGAGTAATGCGCACTTTACTCTCCTCACCAGGTCGTTGGATGGCCCTAAGGAGGTACTGGATGGCAAGTACTCAGTCAGTAAACGTTTCTGAAGCTCCTACTGTGTGCCTGATGCTTGTGCTAAGAGCTGGGGGTATAAAGAAAGATGAGAAGCCCTTAAGGAGCTTCCATTCTAAAACTGTCATTTTTAAAGCACTACACAAATGCCCCTTACTTTCTACATTCCTCTCTGCATCGTTTGATAGATTCCCTTTGTAATGCTGTGCATTTCGTTTTGGGCATTTAAGGGCATGATTCTGAGAAGGGTCGCTCCGTAGGCTTCACCAGCCTGCTTAAAGGACCTCCCAAAAGTTAAGAATCCCTGGGCTAAGGCCCTTTCTAGCTCCAAATCTGGGACGCTATGGCCAAAACATCATTTCTGGCATTTTAGCACCAGCTCCAGAGGGATCTTCTTCCATCAGCAGATCCATCAAGGCATAAAAAACCAACATGAGCTAAGAAGTAGGATGTCTTTCTGTTTCTTTAGCCTTTCCTATCCTGCCTTGGAGGAGGCAAAGTGGGCAGATACCCTCGAGACAGTGGGACATGGGCCAGGGAGGTTGGAGTTGGGGTTGGGTGGAACTACTCTTCTCCTGGCTGTTCTTACACCAGAGGAGAGGCCTACAACTGTTCTGAGACTCCAGCCTGGGTACCCCAAGCTATAGTATATTGGGGGTGGACATCCCTCCCACTCTTAGGTGGACAAGTGGGCGGAAAGCATTGAGCCACAGATGAAGAAGGGCTTACCTGAGGCAGAGGGGTCAAACACATGGCCCCAGCGGGTTGACTGGCCACACTCGAGAGTGTCCCCTTAGCCGGAGGGAAGTGTGATTGGGAAATATCGAACAAAATGAATAAAAATACAATAAAATATAGATAATGCTACATTTGAAAACTAAGTCAGTGTGTGGCCTGACAGGGATCCTTATGTATAGATTAGCGGTCCCAGATTCTATTTATTTGATACCACTGGTCTGAGGGGCCATAAGGTGAGGAAAAATGTCCATGAGGATAAACCAGATAGTCATTGAGTTAGGGGAGCAGTCCCCTCCAGCTTAACATGACCCATGCTTCCAGTGGACAACTCTGGCATCAGCATACCTTCCCCCCCTCCCCAATTACCTGGTAGAGTCCCTGCTGTTACCAGTGGAACCACTGAGCGAGGGGGTGGGGAGGTGGTTTCTCATTCCTAAGAAGGGAGGAAGGTGTGAAAGGCAGGAGCTCCCAAAGAGAGGAGATTTCAGACAGGCTCAGGCCAACCCACTTATTTGACTCTGCCTGTGGTTCCATTCAGCTGAGGAGTCTTTTGGACTAATTGACTTCTCCCTCTAAAAATGCAGATACTTCCTGAAGAAGGTCTGTAGGCCTTACAGGTAGAGGCGGCTGGATGGCACAATGGATAGAACTCTGAGTCTGGAGTCATGAAGACCCTGAGTTCAGATTCTGTGGCAGGCACTTCCCAGCCATGTGCAAATCACTCAACATCTGTTTACCTCAGTTTCTTCAATCATGAAATAGGGTTAATAATAGCACCTGCCTAACAGCAGAGTTGTTGTGAGGATCAAGTGATAAGATTTATAGAGCCCTTAGCTTAGTCATGCTTGGCACATAGTAGGAGCGTAACCTGCTTCTGCCCTGGTCAGACTACATCTGGAATGTTGCCTTCTGTCCTGGGCTCCACCATTTGAAGACATAGGTGAGGATGGATTAAGGATGCTGGTAAGTGGGAGAGTGTCCGGTTTAGTGGAGGGCACATGGGATAGTAAAGGACCTTGGGTCTATGTCACACAATGGGCAGATAAAAAAGCTGGGCATGTTGAGTCTGGAGAAGATTGTTTATGTGGGAGGAGGGGAAGGAGAGGGGTGTGAGGATGTATTTGAAGAGCACAAGAGTTGGAGATGCTCTGTTGGACTTGCCAAGAAGCTTCTTAACCTTGAGAGCTGCCTTGGCTTAATAACAATAGTTAATAGTTTTGTCTCTTGAAGATTGACTAGGTGCTTTACATCTGTTATCTCATATGATCCTCATATGAGGGTGGGTTTAATATTCTTCCCATTTTAAGGATAACTGAGGTAAACAGAAATGACATGACTTACCCAAGGTCATGCAGATAGTATGGCTCAGAGGTAGGATCTGAACCCGATCTTCCTGGTTCTGAGTCTAGCGTGCCACCCAGCTGCTACGTTTCTCTGCCTCTTCAGCTAGAGGCTGGATGACCATTTATTAGGTATGTGACAGTGGGGATTCCCTTCCAGGGTGGTCTAGACTGGCTGGGACTTCTTTGATGATCTGATTCCTATATATGATTGCCAGCTCCCTGATTTTGCAGGTTTGATTTAAATCAGTCTAGCAGGCACGTATTAAATGCTTTCTGTGGGCATGCCAGGTTCTGAGGATGGAAAGGCAAAAGGGAAAAAAAAAAACCAGATCCCACTCTCCTGGAGCTTATCTCTTCCTCCAGGATCCAACATTTCAACATGACTGTAATCTGTAATATGTAAACATGTAAATGTACATGGTAGTGTACATATAAACGTACATGTAAATGTAAGCATGAAATATGTAATTCGAGGAAGGAAGAGAGTACTAACAATGGAGGGCATCAGGGAAGGCTTCCTGAAGGAGGCAAGACTTGAGCTGAGCCTTGAAGGAAGCTTAGGATTCCAAGAATGAGACAAAAAGGTCACGTAGGCAGCCCATAGCAGATTGGCTGAGTTCCAAACCCAGGCCCTTTTGGCTCCAGAATCAGGAGAGAGGCTGAGCCTCAGTCTCCTCATCTATCAAATGGGGCTTATAACCTTTGCAGCACTTGGCTCGTCGGGTTGTGGCAAGGATTGAATGAGATGATTGTGCCTATGAAGTCTACACTTTGTAAGCTCTGAAGGACTATGACATTGTCAACTGTCATTATTCTTAGTCCTCTGTGCTGGCCCCTGCTCCCATTCCTGTGAGCCAAGGATAGAGAGAGAGCACATGGTCCGGCTTCTTTCTCATTCACCCAGAGGGGCCTTCAGTGCCCATATACCTTCTTGAGAATCAGTCTAATCCCACTGAGTTCTCTTCATGCCCAGCTGAGATCCTCATTCTGAGGGGATGCAATTAGGGGTGAGAGTGGGCTGGTGAGAGGACATGGAACAGACGTTTATTATGGGCCTACTGTATGCAGCTATCTGTGCCAGGACCATAGAGTCTAGACATGAGTGGGGCTAAGCTTAGAGTTCAGCTCTTTGCCCAGGGGCAACATGGGGCCCCAAGTCAGGAAGTTTGTGACCATCCCATTTGGGGTTTTCTTGACAAAGATACTAGAGTGGTTTGACATTTCTATCTCCAGCTCATTTTACAGATGAGGAAACTGAGGCAAACTGGGTTAAATGACTTGCCCAGGGTCACACAGCTAGTAAATGTCTGAGGCCAAATTTGAACTCAGATCTTCCTGACTTCAGGCCCAGCACCAGGCCTGAGTTCAAATTTGGCCTCAGATACTTAATAATTATGTGACCCTGGGCATGTTCACTTAACCTCTGCCTGCCTCAGTTTCTCAACTGTAAAATAGGGGATAATAATAGCACCTACCTCCTAGGGTTGTTTGTTGTGAAGATCAAATAAGAGAATATTTGTCACGCGCTTAGTAGGACGGTTCCTTGCACATAGTAGGTGTTTATTAAATGGTGATTCCTCTTCCTTCCAGCTGATTTTTACAAAATCGACAAACAGAAGCTCAGAGAAGGGGGAGCGAATTTCCTCAAATCCCACAGAGAGTGTAAGTCACAGAACAACATAGATTTAAAGCTAGGAGACAGCTTAAAGACCCTTTAGTCCAACCCTTGTTTTACAGATGAGGTCCAAAGAGGGGAAGGGACTTAGCCTAAGTCACACAGACAGCAACACAGGATCATGGGTTTCAGCTGCTGGAGGTAACTTCAGAAAGCCATCTGCCTCAACCCCTTGGTTCTACAGGTGAGGAACGTCGTGAGGTTAAGAGACTTGCCCGAGGTCATCCAGCTAACAAGCGTCTGGGTTAGGATTTGCACCCTGAGCACCCTTTCCCATAGTACCTGGCCCCTGGCCTGTTTTTCTTTTTACTGTTTGACCCAGGTCACCTGCTGTTTGAAGAAGCCCCAGCCTTGGGCAAATCTGCTGCATATTTCTTTTCAGTGGTAAAGGGAGTTTCCCCACTTGGAGTCCCCTGCACCAAATGGGTCAGAAGTGGGGGAGACCCCCTATGCAAAGCAGCCAGAGCATCTGCATGCTCCATCCTTTATCTGCTGGGTAAATGCTGTGTTTTCTTAGGGACCACACATCAGTAGCCTTCATCTCCAGCTGGGGTGGGGCGGGAGGGATGCGAGTGTGTATGAAGAGCTTTAGCAAAGACAGAAGAGGCTGATTTTTACTTTTGTGGCTTTTGTTCTCTATCTGGGCTTCCTGTGGGCAAGGTGAATGGTAGTGGTGGAGGGAGCAGGGCAGGCCTGATGACCCCTCTGGAAGAAGGCAGGCATGGAGCCTGGGTAGGATCTGTCCAGAGTTCTGGCCTCACCCAGTTTGGGACAAATGGACCTCACAAAAACCCCCATCACTGCCTACCTTCACCAAAGCTGTTGGATTTCTTCAGGAAAGCATGAAGTCAGAGATGTGGCACTGGAAGGGACCTCAGAGGGCCATCTAGTCCTGGTTTACACAGGAGGAAACTGAGTCCCAGGGAAGGGAATGGACTTGCCCAGGGTCACCTAGCTATATGAAGTGTCAGATAAGGGATTTGAACCTAGATCTTTGTAAGTCCAAGGCCCACAATGTATCCACTCTAACATGCTACCCTTCCATTTACTGAAGTGTGATTCAGAGGGCCATGGAAACTCCCTCAGCCAATGAAAATACCAGCCTGAGGCACAATTTGTGGTCTTAGGGCAGTCTGTATCAGAAGGGGAGACTCAGACCCAAGTCTTCCTAGCCTGGAAGCTACCCCTTTCTTTGCTGTGCCGGGACACCCCTTTGTTTATTGCCACATATCTGGGCTGTGTTGCCCCACTAAAAATGTCAGCTTCTTAAAGGTTTTCATTTTGTTTGTAGTTCTGCCCCACCCTTATCCCCCACCCACAAGTGCAATGCCCTGCATATAGTAGGTGATTAATAAATGTTTGTTGAATGACAGGGATGGTTCACCATGGGACTTGGGTTCTAGATACTACCATGTTGCCTTCTTGTTTGGCCTTAGGCAAGGAAATTAAGCTTCCTGCCTGAGTCCTCAGTTTCCCTATATATACAATGGAGAAGATAATTCCTCTGGGCCACCTTTCCCTCCATGGCATCCTTGAGGATACCTACCCTAGCTGGCCCATGTGCTGAGATCTCTACTGCAGGGCTAACTTGCTGGAGATGGTAGCTGCCAAGGGAATGACATTTCTGACTCCATCTGCAGGATTGGTGTCGGGAAACAGGCCTCAGTATTCTCGTGCCTGGCCTTTTCTGTTCTCCCAATGTGGCCTCATATCTTGGGCTTTGCTTTCAGGGTGGAGAATGCAGCCCTCATGTCTGTGGACGGGCAGAGGAAAGCTTGTATGGTGCTGCCTGGTTTAGACAAGGCAGATTAGCGTAGGTTGCTATCTGCCCTGGATATCTGAGGGCATTATCTGCTGCAGAGATCTCTGTGTGATTAGTGGAGGCCTCCTGCTTCCTTCTTCATGCCAGTGGCAGGGGCTTCGAGGCTGGCATCTTCTGCTGCTGGACTTAGGTGCCCTGCAGTTCAGTGATGCCACAGCCAGGCTCTCTGCCTGCCCAGCTGGATGGGCTTCTGGGGAGATTTGTCAGGCCCTTTCATGATCTCCAAGAGAGCAAGCTAAACGTTTTAAAAAAGAATTTTTGGATTATCAGCTATGGGTTGTTTTTTTTTCTGATTTTGGTTCTCTCTCAGTTCCTATTTGTCTTTCTTATTCTGGGTCTCTCTCTCTCTCTCTCTCTCTCTCTCTCTCTCTCTCTCTCTCTCTCTCTCTCTCTCTCCCCTCCTCCCCTGTCTCTCTTCTCCCTTTTTCTCTCACTGTGTCTTTCTGATTCTCTCTCTCTCTCTGTCTCTTTTGCCTGCCTGCCTTCCTTCCTTTCTTCCTTCCTTCCTTTCTCTCTTCCCTCTCTCTCCTTTCCCCTCTCTTTCTCTCCTCTCTCTGCTTCTCTCTGTCTCTCCCTCCCTCTTTCCCTCCTCTTTTTGTCTGTGTCTGTCTGTCTGTCTCTTTCTCCTTTCTCTCCTCTCTCCCCTCTAGAGAGCAACTAGTGTCACAGTGAGTAGGGTGCTGGCCCTAGAATCAGGAAGACCTGAGTTCTGAAGGCCCTTCCTTCTCTACTGTTCTAACTCTGCCTAGTAGTACACAGGATGTTGGACTTGGAGTCAGGAAGGCCTGGGCTCATAGCCTACCTCTGACACTTTAGGCATTACTAAACTTCTCTGTCTCAGTTTCCTGATTTGTAAAATGAGGAGGTTGAATTTGATGACCTCAGCACCCCTTCTAGCTGTAAGTCTGATTCTGTGAACATGGGGGAAGGGGGACGGAGAGATTTTAGTAGGAAAGAGGAGACCAGAGAGGTTGACACCTGGAATATCTCCATTGGACACTGTTTATATTGGAATCCCCAGCTGGCCAGAGTTTATATTAAGGAGAAGAAAGGCACAGGGGGGCTAAGGGCCCTTTGCAACCTTGCCAGATGAAGGTCTGAGGGGTTTCAAGCTGAGGAATTTCACTGTCATGAAAGGAACACAGTAGACACAGTCCCAAGCAGGGAAGAGAGTCCAGCGTCCTCTGAATCCCCAGGCAGGACAAGCCACTCCAAGGAATTCAGGCTGTTTACTAACAACCCAACTGTGGGCTGACCTGGAGTATTCCACAGAGTGCTGACTTGAGAGCCAGGAAGTCCTGACTCTGAATCTTACCTGCTTTTCCGTGAAGAAGCCTTCTCTGATTTTCTTTCTTTTCCTTCCTTCCTTCCTTCCTTCCTTCCTTCCTTCCTTCCTTCCTTCCTTCCTTCCTCTGCCTGCCTCCCTTCCTTTTTCCCTCCCTCCATCCTCCTTTTCTCTCAATCTCTTTCCCTCCCTCCTTCCTCCCTACTCTTCTTCCTTTCCCCCCTCCTTTGGCCATAGCTCTGTGGAAGGCAGTATGGCACAGTAGAAAGAACATTGGGTTTCAATGTTCTCAAAAGGCCCTCTGTGAGTCTCTGCTTCCTTATCTGTAAAGTGGGGACAACACCTGTAGCACCTGCTTGAGGCTATTGTGAGTCTCAAATGAGATAATGTCTGTAAACTTTATTGGGCTGATATCTGTGTCAGTGCAGTGTATTCCCTTCCCTCCCACCCTTGCCACTCCCAGTGAATCAAGGCCATAGAAAGAGCCCAGATGTAGGCTTCTACTTTACAGGCACGTGACCTGTGGAGTGGAATCTCAATAAATGGCCTTTCAAGCACAAACTGCACTTATTAAGTCAGAAGCCTCTATTTAGTCTGGCAAACCATTAGCCTTGGAACTGATGGCTGAACAAAAGCGCGATACTTGAATTTGCTTCCATTTTGTTCTCTCTAAACATTAGCCAGTGGCCTCAAGAATATCTAAATGTGAAATAGGATTCTAGGTCTAGAGCTGGGAGGAACTTGAGAGATTCTCCAATCTAGCACTGACATTTTACCCAGTGGAGGAGGCAGTGACTCTTTCAGACATGGCTGAATCCAGGTCCTCTGATTCCCAACTCTCCTTTCCTTAGCAGGTATGGTTGTTGAGTGTTCCAGGAAACATTTTTTCAGAGTCAGTGGATCATAGATTTACAGCTCAAGGAAGGTTAGAAACCATATTGTCTGACCTCTTTATTTCCAGAGGAGTAAACCGAGAACTAGAGATGGGAGGAGGGTGCAGGAGCCAGCGCCTTGTTGGAGGTCATGAATTGTAAGTGGCAGAGCTGAGATTACAGGTAGTAAACTGTCAGAGCCCAGGTCATCTGTTTCCAAATCCAGTTTCCAGGGCACTGTTGATACGTTTTAGTGTTTGCACACACATAAGCACCCAACTGAAATCTTTCTGTGTTTTGCTGCTTTCTCTTCTTTGCCACCTGTTCAGTGTGTAAAGGTGAGGACGGTGATGTCTGTGACCTTTGTTGAGTCATTGTCATGGTTTCCTAAGTAGAGGTCCTGGTGTCAGAGGCAGCTCTGCTGAGAGTCTCAGGCTGGCAAAATTAAGAGCCAATTAGATACTTGACCCAACCTACCCTTGTCACCCCTTGCAATCACCTGGTCCTGACCAACGACTTCTCCTTCCTTCTCCTTTTTCTCCTTCACAATTAAAAAAAAATTGAAATGCAAGGGCAGAGCAGAAAATTGATTTTATTTGCATTTTGGCAGAACTCTTACAGCAGCATAGAAACAGCTGGGCTTTAAAAATGATAGGCAATACTTTTTAGTTAAAGGAGGAAGCTGGTTAGGTGGCCTGTTTTCTTTACTTATTCCCAGGGCATCAGACACAAGGTGGACTCCTCTCTGGCCACCCTCTTTCTCTCCTGCTTTCTCCCTTAACTCACCACACTGGTGGTGGAGTAGCATCAGTCTCCTGGAATCTCAGGATCTCAATCAGTTCCAGCCCCATCCTCACCATGGAGCTGGTACTCTGGGGCTTCTCCACTTCAATTGATACTGACTTAATTACTTACTATATTGTTTTTGCATCATGCATTACGAAGCTGATTTGAAGCTATGGTTGGTACTGTCTGCCCCAGGTGCCAAAATTGCTACTTCATGGCTCCGACAAAGATACTGACATTGACTAGATCAGCAAATGGCAGGTCTGAGAACTTGTGTTCTGTGTATGTGTGGAAAATGCTATTAAAATTGTTTACCCATCAAATCTGGCCTCAGACACTTAACACTTATTAGCTGTATGACCTTGGGCAAGTCATTTAACCCCGATTGCCCTGCATTCCCCCTCCAAAAAGACCACAAAAAATTGTTTACCCAATGTCCATCTTCAGTGCCTGCCTGCCTTGGCACCTAGGCTACTGTTAAACCTTAGGTTATGTCTTTGAAGTTTGAGAGAGGCTAAAAATTATGTGACATAAAAGATCTGAGAACTAGAAAGGATCCCAGAGTACATCTGTTTCAACCTCATTAACAATTTTTAAATTGATATGTAATATATATGTATATATACATAATGTCAACTAAATTTTCTCCTGTATCCTTCCTTTCCCCCTTCCCATTGACCTATCCATCATAACAAAGACTTAAAAAAAATTTGTTTTTGCTTTTTGGAGAGGGGAAGGCAGGGCAATTGGGATTAAGTAACTTGCTCAAGGTCACACATCTAGTAAGTGTTAAGTGTCTGAGGCTGGATTTGAACCCAGGTCCTCCTGACTCCAGAGCCAGTGCTTTATTCACTGCACTACCTAGCCATCCCAAAAGACTTTTTTTTAAAAGAAAAAAAGAAAGACAGAAAAAAGAAAATCTGCAACACTGATCAATACCCTTATATTTTTGCCTTTTGAAAATAAATTTTTATTGATATATCTTGTTTTTTCATTGCCTGCATTATGAGTGAAAAGTCTGCGAGACATAATTTCTGGGTAATTAATAATCAGTTTATTAATTATGGCTAGCAAATAATTAATCAAATGAGTCAGTGGCACTCTCAGAAGCCAAAGAAGAACCTTAGTGGGCTGCTGGATGTTTAAGTACCCTTGGAAGAGTGGGTGTTCCTGAATGATAGAATCAACTCTGGTTAATGAAGAGAATGGATATTATAATGAGGGGCTGGGGACACACACACACACACACACACACACACACACACACACACACACACACACACACATTGATTTTATCATTCTTGGACAAAGAGATTCACCTCTACCCAGACCACCCCCTTCCTACCTTGGCAATCTAGACAAAGGAATGTATTCTTCATCCAGTTCACCCAAGTGGAACAATGATCTTTTCATTTCTCCATCTTTAATGTTAGACTGAATGACTTCAAAGGTTGGAATAGATGGTCTCTAATATCTTTTCAGTTCTAAATCTAAGATACTTCCATTCTCTCTTATATAACTTTGTGCATTGGGAGTAATTCCTTAATATTGGGGTTGCTGGAATCAAGATGCCCAATAGACCCTCCCTCAAAAGAGAGCCTTATAAGGTCTGCCAAAACCAACTTTATAGGGATTGAGATTCTTGAATTTAAAGCTAATTTGTTGCTTTGTATCTAAATCAGTAAATATTTATTAAATGCCTACTGTATGTAGAACACTTTACTGGGAGCTAAGGGCACTAACAAGTTTAGATAAAAAAGCTCCCTTGAAAGAATGTAGTAGGAGAATTAGACTCATTAAAAGTATCTTCCTCAGCCTAATAATAATCCTGGCATGTGGTAGGTATCCAATAATACTTAATAACTTGAATATAAACCAATATAATGCAAGAATATGTTTTTAAAAAAAACAAATTTAAACTTTATTTGGTTTTCAGGTTCACATCAAATGAGGTAATATTTATGAAGTGCTTAGCAAAGTCTCTAGTGCCTAGTTAGCCCTATATAAATGCTTATCTTTTTCCTCTATTTTCCTCCCATCATTCCCTTTTCCCTCCATTGAGAAAGCAAGAAAAACAAACCTGTTACAAATACGTAAAAGAAAGTGGATGACATGCTTCATCCTGAATTCTCTGGAATTAAGACCAGTTAATGTGTTGCTCAGAGTTCATCAGTCTTTCAAGGTTAATACAGGTATATGTTAGACAGAAGCAAAAAATGGTTTTGCACAAAGTTGCTGTTTTATAAAGTTGTCAAGGGGAAAGTAAAGGGGGAAGCAGGGATAGAGAAATGCTTGTTATAACTAAGGCTGGGGAAGAATTCACAGAAGAGAAGTCATTTGGTTGGCTGTGTGATATGTGTCAAGTTCTTTAGGCTTCAAGAGTTGATAGATGGGCTCAGGGTTGGTCAAACCAAGAGAGTTTCAAAGTTGGTAGGTACCTACCTGAGATTACACTTCTCAGAGGGGGTGAAACTGACTTATTCATCTCTTTCCATTTTCAGTATTATCAAAAAAGTTGAAAGAAAATCTCTTTTGACTCACAGATTTCTCCAGCGAGGTGGTTGGATTGGACGATTATTTCTCACGTTCCTTGCAGTTCTGACATTCTGTGATTCACAGTTTTGTTACCCCTAGACATGGGGCAAGTCTTTAGTGACAGCTCTGGCTTGCTTGCCCCTTTGGTCTGAAAAGGGTCAGATGGTATAGTTGAAAGAACCCTAGATTGGGAGTCAGAAGAAACAGGGTTCAAATCAAATTCAAATAGTAACTTGTGTGATCTTCCACGAGCTGCTTCATGGAAGTCCCTGATCTCAGATAGGGGGAGGGGTGGGACTAGATGACCTCTGAGGGTCCCTTCCAACACTTTTCAGGTCTGCTCATTCATCTTTGGTGTCCCCCTGTCATTGGGCTCTCACCTGTGGCTTCGGGTACCTGTAGTATGTATGGCAGCCACATCTGTCTTGGCAGATAAGCCAAACCAGGCTGAGGGTAACCCACAGGTCTCAGGTCCATCGGTGAGGTAGGGGACGTCTACTCCAAGCTTATGTAGACTTTTCTTGGTGGAATAGGTGGACGAGAACAATTTGTTCCAAGGGCCATAGAGGCGACTGCAGCAGGCTCTGTGGAGGGTTAGGGCTTGGTCAGACATTGAAGATGCCATCCTGGGCCGTCACCAGTCATCCTGACTTTTGTCCTGCCACTGGACATCGATACTGGATATCAGGAAGATAGAGCGGGGCTAGTGACATCACCCATGACGTCAAAAACAAAGGATGAACAACATTATTATTATTATTATTATTATTATTATTATTATTATTATTATTATTATTATTATTATTATTGTAAACTGAAGGCTAGAGGGAGCCTGGACAGGTGGACATAAGACATAGCTTCTTGCCCTGTGTGATGCTTAATAAGATACTTTTCCTCTCTGGGCTAATTTCCTCATCTATACAATAAGGAGTGTGCAGAAGACAGGAACCCAGGTGTACACAAACATTTAAGGCAGCTATTTGTGATTTCTTTTTTTTTTGAGGGAGGAGGCCAGGGCAATTGGGGTTAAGTGACTTGCCCAAGGTCACACAGCTAGATAAGTGTCAAGTGTCTGAGGTCAAATTTGAATTCAAGTGCTCCTGACTTCAAGGCTAGTGCTCTATTCACTGTGCCACGTAGTTGCGCTAAGGCAGCTATTTTTGTAGTGGCAAAGGACTAGAAGCTAGGGGGCGGAGCCCGCTCATCAGTTGGGGAATAGCTGAACAAAGGTCGAACAGGTTGGAATATCATTGTGAAATCAGAAATTACAAACCTGGGGAAGGAGACTCATATGGAACAATGTCGAGGGAAGTGAGCAGAACCTGGAGAACAATTTCTGCTGTAACAATAGCACTGGAGAGGTAGCTTTGGGAGACTTAAGAACAGTGCTTAATGCAAGGACCAACTTTGATTTGGGAGGCCCCATGATGAAATATGCCACTCTCCTCATAATAGAGAGGTATGGAGTCAGGGTGCAGAAATGTGGCCAACGGGGATTTTTTTCGTTTGCTTGATGATGCATATTTGTTACAAGGGATTTTATTTCCATTTTTGTTTTTCCAATAGGGAAGAGAAGGTGACAGAGAGAGAAAAAATAAATGCTTATTCATTGAAAAAAATAAAATTAATAAAGCAAGAGTTTTGTTGAGAGTTGAGCTAAGTTACTGCCTTCCAAGGGGTTATTTCTATTTAAAAATATATGGTTTTGTGATGCAAAGTGTAAAAGGAGTTGGAAAAAGGAGGGAGCATGGTAGCCTGAGGCAATCGGGGAAGGCTTCACAGAGGAGGTTAGAGTTGGCCCTCAAGGATTTTAGGGGATGGATTGGTTGGGAGAAGGGGGGAGGAGGGAAAAAGAGAAGTAGCAACCCCCACTTTAAGAATTAGTCGTTTTTATGTAGTATAAGTTTTCCTGAGAATTTTTTCCTCATTATCTACAGTGACCCTGTGAGGTGGGTAGTACAAATTTTACTATACTCATTCTGTAGATAAACAAAGCAAGATTCAGAATAAATGAAGGGACTTGCCCCAAATGACATAACAATCATCATGGGAATATTATGCCAGTGTTTGAAATTTTGGGGCAAACCCAGAGGGACTTCTTGCATGTCTCAGATCACAGTAGTAGGCAGTAAATTTTTTTTCATTTCCTCCAGCTGAGTTCAAATCCTGCCTCAGACTCTTACTAGCTGTGTGCCTCTGGTCCAGCTCTACCAGACTGAGCCCCAGTTTCCTCATCTGTAAAATGAGAGGGTTGGATTTGATTGTACCTTCCAGCCCTAAAGCTATCATCCTGTGAAATGTCCCTGTCTATGTGTGGAATATTCCATATACACTCAGACTTGGTTGGTATATTTGATTTTGCTATGCTTTTCTTTTAAAACAATTCTTAGTCACAAGGGTTAGCTGCCAGAGGAGGGAAGCAGAAACCAATATATTTGGAAATGAAGGTGATGGAAAAAGCAAAAGATATTATTTAAATTAAAAAAAAAATACCTCCTTTAAGAAAAACCTTGGGTGCCACCTTCAGGAAGCCTTCCTGGATTCAACCTCTTACTGAAAGGGATCTCTACCTTCTCCTATTTCTCATTGCATTTTGTTTGGGGCTCTTGTTTCTTCTTATCATATCCTGCCTTGTATCACATCACATGCTACCTTGTCTCGATACGTTTCTTACCTCTTCCTCCCTTTATGAGACCAGAAGCTCCTTGAGTGTAGGGTGCTGGACATTTTCTGATCTTCCCATCTTAGCCCCTAGAACAGTGAATACCACGTCTAATGTCAGCTTCTAGATAAATGCTGTTTGACTGATGGATTTCTTACCCTTTCCCCATGAACCATCTGGGAGGAAGGATGACTACGTAGGGGTGAAGAGATTTGGAGAGGAGGGAGAGAGTTACGTGAATTTCTCCTACACTTTGATAGAAGACTGTCATCAGTCTCGTAAACCTTGTAATCTTGGTGGGAGTGTTCAGAGCAAGACTTTGCTCCCTAAACTTATTTCTTGCAACCTGAATCCTGATCTGCTGTAGATATCTCCCTGCCCATGCCCCATGGGAAGGAGGAGCAGATGTGATTAACTCACCTTACTAAGGTAGAAACTGTGCCCCCAGAGCTGATTTCTATTCAGAGAGGTAACTGCTCATAGAGCCTTCTTCTTCTTCTTCTTCTTTTTTTTTTTTTTTTGCTTTTTGGAGTGGGAAGAGCAGGGCAATTGGGGTTAAGTGACTTGCCCAAGGTCACACAGTTAGTAAGTGTTAAGTGTCTGAGGTCAGATTTGAACTCAGGTCCTCCTGACTTCAGGACCAATGTCCTATTCACTGTACCACCTAGCCACCCCTTGTGGAACCTTCTTAATGTAGCCTTATTGGGTCTTTTGCAACCTTGTAGAACCACAGAATTGCAATCAAAGGCACCCCAGAAGCCACCCCCCCAAAACCAATCCCTTCAGCATCATACTGAACAAGTCTTTGCTGGATGGTCTCCAGCAAAGTGGAACCTGCCTCATCGTTCTGCTTTTGCCGGGCTCTGACTGCTGACAAACCTCCCCTTGCTTCAGGCCTGTGTCTGTCCCTGCCTAGCTTGCAGCAGCTCTGTTTCTCATTCTGTCTGCTGGGGCCATGCGGAAAAATCTTTCCTTAGATTAGGAGTTCTTCGCCTGGAGTCTGGTAGATTTCAGGGTAGGGGTCTATGAACTTGAATGGAAAAAAATGACATTTTTCTTTTCACTAACCTTTAACTGAAATTTACCATTTTCACTAATTATTTAAAAAACATTCTTTTGAAAAGGTTTAGTAGACTTCACCAGACTGTGAAAGAGGTTCATGATAATAAAAAGGTTAAGAATCCCTAGCTTAGATGCAAGAATATTTCCAGAAATTTTGAAGCCATAAAAAACATATTTGTGTTCTTCCCCCTCAGGGAGAAAATAAAAGGTCATTTTAGCAAAATTTTGAAAGAAATATGGCTTAATAAAAAAAAAATCCTCCCATTTGGTTCCCTGTTAGCTCAGGGGCAGAAATTGGATTCTGTAAAGTGTAAGTGACTCATAAAATGGCATTGTGTATTCAGTGGAATTAACTTCAAAGCATAGTTTGTTTGGGTGGTGGTGACAAATATGGTAATTAAATTTACTCTGGAATATTTTAATTTTTTTTTGGTTGGCAATGTTGGCTGGAGACAGATTTATTGACTACACTGAGCATCTCTTAGTTTCTGTGATTTTAGGAGAAGCAGGTAAAATGAGAGTGGAAAAAACCATCATGGTGGTAGTTCTTTAGGGAAAGATGGCTCTATTTCTGGGCATGGGTTCTGCCATGGTCTGGGGGCAGGTACGTGGTGTAGTGGAGAGAGTGCCAGATCCGGAGTCAGCGAAAGTCATCTTCCTGAGTTCACATCTGGCCTCAGACACTTACTAGCTGTGTGAGCCTGGGCAAGTCACTTAACCTTGTTTGCCTTAGTTTCCTCATCTGTAAAATGAGCTGGAGAAAAAAAAATGGCAAAACACTCCAGTATATTTGCCAAGAAAATCCCAAATGATTTCACAGAGTCAGACGTGACTGAAACAAGTGAACAAAAACAATCCAGCAAGCCTCTACCTAAAAGGCACTTAACAAGAAAAGAAATGTCAGTTGAGCCATTTGGCTTAAATCAACATTGATTAACCATCAGTTGGCTGTAGGCACTCTTGAGTTTCTCCGAGGAGGAAAGGAATAAATGAAACAGACCTTGTCCTCAAGAAGTTTACGTTCTAGAGGGGGAGGATATACCTCCCATGTGGACAAATAAGTAAACACAAAATACAGGGTTATTTGAGGAAGGAGGGAGAGTACCAGCAATTGCTGGGATAAATGATGTCTGAGCTGAATCTTGAAGGGGAGATAGAGATTCTAGGCAGTGGAGGTGAGGAAAGTGGGCAGAATCCTTAGCGAGAGGCTTGGAACAGAGCCTGAAATGGTCTCCTTGGTGCCCAACAGAATGTCAGTAACTATTGGAAAGCCCTCGTTCCCGGTCTGACGACCTGACATGGGCTGCTGGTCTAGTCACTGGATCACGGGGACACCTTCTATACTAATTTCTACCTCTTTATTCCTTCTTGCTCCTGATGGTTCTGCTGTAGCTGGAATCCGTCCATGAGGCTGTTCATCCCATTTATTAAAATAAAGTCTCTGTGCTTTCTCTCCTTGTAAGTGGAAATTCACCCAGATTCTCTAATAAAGCAGTCTATCTTCTCTGGGCCTTTTCCCAGATAAGGGCACTGAAAAGACCATGGGTAGATTCTGATGTTTTTGAGTTTTACACAGAGTATCTTAGAAGTTATTGGTGGGAAAAGGGGTTTAGGACCATAGATTTAGAGCTAGTCTACCATAAAAGTGCCGGGGCGGGGGGGGTGGGGAGGTGGGAAGGAGGAAACCAAGGAACATACTTCCTCTTGGTAAAGAGGTGGGGGGATACTAGGACAGAATCCTACATACATTGTCAGACATGGTTTCAGAATCAGATGTTTTTGCTTAATTGGGTGGAAAATGACTATGACGTAAAAGCAGAAGGCATCAGTAAGACAGTTTTTAGTCACAGAATTATTGATCCAGAGATGGAAGGAACATCAGAGGCCATCTGGGTCCAACTTGTTCCTTTTACAGATAATGACACGAGGGCCCACAGCTGTTAGATGACTTGTCTAAGAACACCCATATAGTGTCAGTGGTGAGATTAGAAACTAAGTCCTTTGACTCCAGAGACCAATATATCTTTTCCACTTGTGGTCTAACTTTGTTGATTTGTATATGAGGAAACTCATCATGCAAAGAGGAAAACTCATGTCAGTTTACAGAGGTAATAACAAACCTTTCTTAAGCATCTATTTTTTTCTGTTAAACAAAAATTGCTGAGGATACAGAAAAAACAAGAATAAATAGTTCCTGCCCTCAGGGAGCTTACATCCTCATGAAGGAGACAACATGTCAATGTCAAAAGATGCCTACAAAGTGAGTGCAAGGTAGATACAAAGTAACTCTTGAGGTTAGTGCCAGCTAGAGTGCCAGACCTGGATTCAAATTTAGCCTCAGACTTCTACTAGCGGGGTGACCTTGGGCAAGTCACTTAATTTTGTTTGCTCAGTTTTCTTGTCCATCAGATGAGCTGGGGAAGGAAATTACAAACCACTCCAGTATCTTTACCAAGAAAATTCTAAATGTAGTCACGAAGAGTTAGACATGACTGGACCACAACAACCACAATTTTAGAGGGGAGGTCTCTTGCATCTGGGAGGACCAAGAAAGGTCTTCAGGGGGAGGTAGCATTTGAGTTAAGTTTTGAAGGAAGCTATGGAATTTCAACAGGTAGAGATGAGACGGGAGAGCATTCCAGGCGTGGGGGAAAGCCAGAGAAAATGTCCTGAGTTGGGAGTGTCTTGGTCAAAGAAAAGGAAGGAGCCAGTGTAACTGGGTCTTGGAGTCCATAGTGGGAAAGGGGGCAGGGAGAGGAGATTATGAAGGCTTTGAATGCCCGAGGATGAGGAGCTCAAAATGACAACATAAACAAATTTATATTTGATCCTGGAGGTACTAGGATGGAGTTTATTGAGGAAGACAGTGACGTGGTCATATATGTGCTTTAGGAAAATCACTTTGGCACCTGATTAGAGAATGAACTGGAAAAGAGATACAGGGTGATCAATAAGGAGGCTGTTGCAGGAGTACAGGTGAGGAGTGATGGGCCCCTGAACCAAGATGGCGGCCTTGGCTGTGGACTTTGCAATGGAGATAAGAGTGTGTATGAGAGATGTGGAGATAGGAATGCCAGGTCTTGTGATGCCAATCCAGCTGTCTTCCCATGGCACCAGATGGACTGCATGAAGTATCTTCACCATTCTTACCTTAGTTTAGTAACTTCGTCATTCTTAAAATTTGAAAAATCATACTCTAAAAGTTTACTTTTCAAGGGGGAAAAATTGACACAGGAAATGAGGGGAAATATCCCACAACTTCTCCCCCGAGTCCTCAACCATTGGTTGTTTTTTTTTTCACCCACCCATAACCCTGTTGGGCCTTCACCCTTCTGTTTCAGCTGCTGTTTTCTGGAGAAAGTAGGCATGTGTGGGGGGGGAGGTACAGAGTTCTCTGTCTGCTTCCACAGACAGGCAGCTGCTTCTGCTAGCTGGGTAGGGGCCAACTTAGCTACCAGCTGCCCTTGCCACTCAGCTGCTGTTGGGCAGCCTGAGGGAGGAGAAGTTCATCCTTCGGTCTCTGGTCACCCACCCTTTTTTTGTGGGGTTGTGACTCTGGAGCTGGGGGTGGCAGTCAGAAGGGGCATCCCCTCCATGCTTCCAGGCTGCCCAGAAGACGTGTCTACCCACACACAGACTCTCTCTCTCTCTCTCTCTCTCTCTCTCTCTCTCTCTCTCTCTCTCTCTCTCTCCTTTCTCTCTACTTACTCCCTCCCAGAAAATCTCCGGGGAGCTCACGCTGGATGCTTTGCTGGAGATGAACGAGACGAAGGTGAAGGAGACCATGAGGCATTGTGGGGCCAGCGCCGATGAGGTCAGCCGTGTACATTATGCCCTCTCCTGCCTCCGGAAAGTGACCGGCTTAGGTAGGGCTTCCTTTGCCTTTCCAAGGTGGGCCTATAACTCAAGCTCTCCCCAGCCACTTACCCCACCTCTTCTGTAACTCAGGGCTCCTGGAGGAGGATGGGCCCGGGATGGGCAAGCTTGGGGGCTCTTTAAAAGGGTCAGAGCTTGCTCCCTGCTGCCCCACAACAAGGGTGAGGGTGGCAGAGACAATGAGATCTGACTCAGCATCTCATTTCATTTGTCTTTGGATTGGAAACCACCAGGGACTTTTTTTTCCTGGGGCACTGGGGTAGGAGTGGGGCAGGGTGGAAGGAGGGGGCATATGGACAAAGTTACAGTTCAGGGAGTGTTTTATCTGGGGATTTTGGGGTTGGTTCTGTTGTCTTTGAAAACTTGAGCTTATGATTTATCATAGGAGTGTAACTGCATATCTGGAAGGGACCTCAGAGGCCATCTGGTCCTACTCCTCCATTTTACAGATGAGAATACTGAGGCCAGGGAGGGGGAGTGACTTGCCCAGCTTCACAGCAGGTAGTAAGTGGCAGAACCAGGATTTAAACCCAGGTCCTCTGGCTCCAAGTCATGTCCGTCTGTCTGTCTTCCTGTCTGTCTGTCTATCTATTTACTTACTTAACCTGAACTAATCTTTTGTAGACTCTGTGAATGATTTTTTTTCACCTCTGGAAATCATCTGTGATGACCTTTAATACCTAGACCAAGGAACTTCCCCCCAGGTCCAGCGGCTGTGTGCTCAGGGAACTCATGACCCCATTTTACAGATAAGGAGGCTGAGGTTCAACAAAGTGAATTAGCTTACCCTGGGGTCAGCATGGGGAGGTCTGGGTTTAGAGTTACAGGGCCTGTGTTCAAATCCTGACTTTGTCACATACAACTTGGGTGATCCTGGGCAAGACACTTCCCTCTCTCTGGGTTTCCTCCTCTATAAAATGAGTGGTTGGGTAAAATAATCTCCAAGGCCCCTTCCAGCTCTACATTTATGATGTGTTCAGCCAGAACTAGAACCCAGACCTCCTACTCCTGGTTCAGTACCTTTTAGACCCTCATCTTACCCAAATTCCACCTGGCTGAGGACGAGAGCGATCCTCTGCCTGTAGGCTGGAGGTGACCCCACTTGGAACTGAAGCATATCAGAGAACCCTGCTCTTTCCAGCTTAGGATTCCATCCCTGATCAAGGATGCATCATGAGAGAGATTGCAGCCAGCTCTCACTCATCCTGACCCGACATACTACGTAAGGTTGGGTTGGCATGCCTGGTGTTTTCTGATACATGCTTATTTATAGGATAGAAATAGGGTTTTTTTAGACCTGGCAAGGACCTTGGAGATCATTGGTCTAACCCTCTCATTTTATAGAAAATGAGACTGAGGCCCAGACTGTGGAAGTGACTTGTCTAAGGTCATGTTGCTATTAAGTGGTAGGGGTGGAGTTCAAAGCCAGGTTTTCTGCCTCCAAATCCAGGGAGCTTTCTCCTGAGCTGTGCTATTCCCCCAACCCTGGAGATGTGTGTGTATATCTTATCTATTAAAATACACCATTGCATGGTTGCTGTGGATAAGACACTGCCAGGCTCTGTGTACCCAAGGGAAGCCTGCCTTTCGAGATTTGAGTCTCTTAAATGGTATATTTTAGCAGCTTAAGTTTTCTCAAAGCAAAGGGTCACCCATTTCCCAAACACTCCCAGATTCCCTTTACTAACTAACCTCTTACAGATCTGTCTGGGGGATTTGCTTCCCCACCTCCCCTCCATTCCCTCCCAAACTCTACTCCATGATTTGCTTAGAGAAATGTAGTGGGGAGAGGCCTGGTTTCTAGTCCTGGTTCCAGTTTGCCTTGGACTTCCTGTGTGAGCCTGGGCAGGCTCCTACCCCTCCCTGGGCTCAGCCTCTTCCTCAGTCAGATGAGCAGGTTGGAGTAGATGGTAGCTGAGATTCCTTCCGACTCTGACATTCTATGGGTCTATGATCTGACCCCATGGGCCAACAGGTGGGGAGCCAAAGGATGACCCAGCATGGAGCCCGCTGGATGCCCGGCGTGAGAGTGGCTCAGGACCTCCCATGGACATGCTTTCCCCAGCTGGCTTGACTTGGACTCCTGGGGCCTCCCAGCTCAGTACAGGCAGCAGCAGCCAGCAGGCCCGCTCCGTCTCAGTGTCTGCCCTGCCCACATCAGATGCTCTGCCCCAGGGCCAGGGCCTCTCTGCCTATGGTGAGGGCCTCTCGGACAGTTATCTCTCCCTGCATCACAGTGGGAGGCTCACCCCTCGGACCCCACACAGCTTCATCACTCCACCAACCACACCTCAGCTACGACGACAGAACAAGCTCAAGCCCCCCCGGACGCCACCCCCACCCAGCCGCAAAGTTTTCCAGTTACTTCCCAACTTCCCAACTCTTACCAGGAGCAAATCCCACGAGTCCCAGCTTGGAAACAGAATCGATGAGGTGCCTTCCATCAAGTAAGTGTCTTGGGGGGATGGAGGGGGCTTATTGGAAGGCTTGGAGTCTGCAGGGGCTTGAGGGCTAGCTCTGGACCAGACTAGCTGTATGACCCTGGGCAAATGACAACCTTTCTGAGCTCAGTTCTCTTATCTTGAAAATGGGAATAATGATGCATGCATTACCCATGCTACAGGGAGATGGGAATGAAGTAATGTGAGGGTCATAAAGCGGCTTGTGTGCACGTCTTTTAGCCTGTTATTATCACTGTTATTACCACTGGTACCCCGTATTTGCCCCTTTCTTCTAGGGACTCTGAGGAGTTTAGTTAAGAGGATTGATAGGTATTGGCTTAGATCAGAGATCAAGTTTGTAGTCAGTCAAAGGGCAATTCTTGAGGACCTAGAGGGCCACGTGTGGCCCCGAGGCTCTGGCTTAGATGTTGCTTCTAAACCAGAGCCCTAGGCCTTTCTGTACCTAAATTTCCCAGTCTGTAGAATGGGGTTGTTCCCTAGGTCACTAAGTGGATAGAAATTCTTGGTTTGTGGTTTTGGGTTCTTTATTGGCAGAGATCTGGATAATAGTCCTTCTATTAATAAAAGCGAACAGGTACATAGCAGAGTGCCCTACAGACCTCTCATATGATTCTCACAACCCCAGGAGATAGGGATTGTTATTATCACCTTTTCACAAATGAGGAAATGGAGGCAGGCAGAGAATAAGTGACTTGCCCAGGGTCATACAGCTAGCAAGTGTCTGAGGCTGGATTTGAACCCAGGTCTTTTTGAGTCTCAGTTTAGTGCTCTGTCCACTGCGCCACTGAGCTGCCTTAATAGGATGTCAAAGCCAGATCATTTTTGAACATTGGAATTCTTATCCAATCAACAAATACTGGCTTTTCTCCTCCTCCTCCCTGGTGGATGAGAGTTGCTTCTAGGTCTCACTAATCTCTGGCCAGAAAGCAGATTCATTGGAGCCCGTTAGCCCACCCCTCCTCCTCCAGGTTCTCCCAGATGCACCAAGGCTGGCCTCTCACACAAGGACTCCAGTGGGCAGCACTGAGGGTCCCCAATCCTGGTGAGGGTGCTTTTCTACTAGGACTTGATTTGAGGTAGGGGAGGAGACTTTCACAGTAGGGCCATTCCTTTCTGACTTTCTCCTCCTCTCCCTCAATTCAATATAAAATTGAGCAGACATTTGTTAAATACATATTGTGTGCAAAGCACTCTGCTGGAAGCCAGACCGAGATCCAAAGTGGAGATTAGTGGTCTCCTGCCCTCTTATAGCTGATCCAGTCTAGGGGCAGGCCATGGTGGTAGACGATGGTTACCAGATCTGTGTTTTCACCAGCGTGAGGTTCTCCCAGTGTTAGATCTCCCTCCCTCAATGCAAGTCCCTGTCCTTTCACATTTGACACCTGAGGCTGGCAGGGTTCTGGGACTCAAATAGGACTAAAACCTGTTTTCTATAGTGAGTTAGAATGAGGTACAGAAAAGAACCATAACCAAGGGCCAGGAGAAGCAGCGGTTCAGGGTGTTGTGGCTGTGACCACCACGAGCATCAAATACTGTAAAGAGAAATGAATGTTGGAGCTGGAAGAAATCTCAGATCATTTAGCAGTATCCTGTCATTCTGCCAGATGGGGAAACCAAGGTCTCATGAAGGGACACACCCTGCTCAATATGAGAACAAAACTAACTCCAAGTGTTAGCTTTTGGCTCTTCACCCTGCTTCTTCTGATGCTTGGTTATGGTTCTCTTCTGTACCTCAGTCTACCCCACTGGAGAAAATGGACTTTAACATTTGAGTCACAAACTCTTGCTGACTTGAATATCAAATAAGAAAGATTTTACAGCTTACTGAACACTTTCTGTTAAAAAAAAAAAAGAATTGTTTTTTATTCTGCTTTTAACAAACACCAAACAATGAATGTTTTTATATTTGTGGTTCACATCCAACTCTTTGTGACCCTGTGGACCATAGCACACTGATATTGTTCATCGGGTTTTCATGGCAAAGATCCTGGAGTTGTTTGCCATTTCCTTCTCCAGCTCATTTTACAGATGAGGAAACCGAGGCAAAAAGGGTCATCCACCTAATGAATGTTGAACTCTGGTTTTCCTAACTCCAGGCTCAGCTCTCTATATAATGAGCCACCTAGCTGCTTATATTTTCATGTACACTGGGGGAACGGAAGGGAAAGATAGTTCATAAAACTGACTCTCCGTTACATAGGTAGAGCTTGCTTTACACAGCTCTGTTAACATAGCTTTGTGTGACTTGATAATGAAAATATTAATAATTTTCACTAGACTCAGAGGCAATGAGCTTCCCACAGTCAAGTCAGTGAGTATTTAAGGGATCCAGAGAAGTATGAAGACAGCTCCTGCCCTCAAGAAACTTAACATTCTAATGGGGGAGACAATATGTGTGTGTGTGTGTGTGTGTGTGTGTGTGTGTGTGTGTGTGTATGAAGGATAAATAGAAAGATGAATTGATAGAAATATAGGTAGAAAGATATGTGGACAAAGTGAAAGATTGATAGAAAGATAGGTAGATAGAAAGAGAAATAGAATGAAAGTTAGAGATATAGAAAAAGAAAGATAGATAAAAACAATGATAGACAGGCAGATAGACAGATGGATGGAAAGAGAGAGAGAGAGAGGAAGGAAGGAAGGCAGGCCAGAAGGAAGGAAGGAAGGCCAGAAGGAAGGAAGGAAGGAAGGAACAAACGAACGAACGAACGAAGGACGGAAGGAAGGAAGGTAGGAAGGAAGGCCAAACAGTGGCCTCTGAGAGGAGAAGGTATTCACAGCTGGTAGTCTGGGAAATGCCTGGTGGGATTGGAGCTGAATCCTGAAGGCAGGCAAGAGGCACTGGTGAGGAGGGAGAGCCTTCCACATGTGGAGCACCCCTTCCCCCAGGTGTTGGGGCTCTAATTCCACTCATCTAGGCCCTCTCTGATGGTGTTGTGTTCTCCAAAGGGGCCTGTGTTATCTTACACAGAGCAGGGGATTTATACCTTGGAGTACAGGATCTCCTCAGCATTTTGGGGGGAGGAAGGGCCAACCTAAAGCTAGGAAGGGAACCTCAACTTACCCTTAGTGCTTGTTACTGACAGTTGCTTGGTAGATTAGAAAGTTAAGTAAGCACAGTAAATGGAGAAATGCATCAGTAATAATGTTCCTTATTAAAGGTGTGGCTAAGTTGAGAGTAGGGGCTCTTGCTGTGGGGGCATGGACATATTCCGGTTCTGTGATGGCCCCAGTTGGCATGATCTTGCAGTGCCCTTTGTCCTGGAGGCAGAGACCAAGCTGTATCATGAGATGGAGGGGGGGGGGGGGCAGAGCTGCATGCTACCCACTGAAGTGGGGCTTGGGAGAGCCCAGGAAGTATCCTTAGAGAATTCTCATCAATCAATTCATTCGTCCTTCTGCCATCCCTGGACCCAGGAAGGGGCGGCAATGATTCTCCCTATTTTAAAGTCACAGAGAATAATAAAAACCTTAGATTAGCATATGACAAGAGACAGAGAGAGATGGCTGGCCTCAGAATCCAGAAGTCCTAGGTTTAAGAGCTCCATCTGCCCTATACTATCTGTGTGACCTTGGACAAATCACTTAACTTGTGAGGCCCCAGAGCGAACTCTTAAGATCTGAGTTCAAATAAGGCCTCAGATACTTACTGCCTATGTGATCCTGGTCAAGTCACTTAACCCTGTTTGCCTCAGTTTCCTTATCTGTAAAATGAGCTGGGTAAGGAAATGGCAAACCAGTTTCTCTGCCATGAAAACCCCAAATGGGGTCATGAAGAGTCAGTAAGACTGAAACAACAACAGAAGACATTCTGAGAATCAGAGCCTGAGACTCCTACAAGGCATAGGACCAATAGGGTACAGAGAGTGGAAGGGCCTCCAGCCTTGGAGTCAGAGACCCTGAGAGACCCTTTCCTGCCCCTATGACTACAGACAAAGTCCCTCCTGCTCCCTGGAGCCCAGATTCCTCTTCTTTAAAATGAAAGAGTTAGACAAAAATATCCTAGTAGGGAGGGCCTCGGGCTGGGGATCTGTGACCCCATGATTTGGACACTGCTTAACCCCTCTGTTTCCTCATCTTTAAAATGAGGATACTGCTTGTTGTACCCACCTCATCAAGCTGTTGTGAAAATCCCAAGAGGCAGACAGTGGTTTTAGCACAGTTTGTGAACTTTGAAGCCTTTAGAAATGTCAGTTATTCTTGGTATGGAGCCAACTCAATGGGACATCCCAACAATCTTAGTGCTGCTTCAAGGAAGCCTTTGGAGCAGTATGAGTACTTTTAAAAATACTTTTCCCTTTTGTCAGTCAATAGACATATTTTGAGTGCCTGTTGAATACAGAGGTACAAAGAAGTTAGAGCCTTGGTTCCTGTTATCAGCGATCTTGGGGAATCCAAGGCAAGGTCTATGTGCATCAATTAATCAATCAATCAGTCAGTCAATCAACAAGTCCTATTAAGTATCTTTTGTGTGCCAGGTGCTGTCCTAGGTGCTGAGGACTTAAATTAACCAAGGAAGGAGCGCACATTTATTTTTAGCACCTGCTGTTTTCCAGGGCCTGGGGATGCTTATTAAGTTGGTGTTCTGGGATCATGTTAGGCACTGGTGGAGTGTATACTATACTGAGGGAGACCACATATGCCTAGGAATGTGTATATAGAATAAAGATATACAAACAGATCAATGAGTAGCTGCCATGTTTAAGTGTGATATAAGGGGTACAATGATTGAGGAGCTTAGGAGAGGAAGAAATCCTTCTGGGCTGGTATAGGCCCAGAGGGCTTCCTAGAGGAGGTGACATTTAATTAAGCTGGACCTTGAAAGAAGAACAGGGATTATAATGGGGTGACAATGGATGACCTTCTAGGACCTTCCCATTCAATCCTGTCGTTGCTGGCAGATCTTGCCCAAAGCAACATGGCCAGGCCGGGTTCCAGCTCTAGCCTAGAACTGAGATCTCTGTCATCTCCTCCTCTCTAGAGGTAGAACTTTTTAGAAACCAGCTGTCTCAATTCTTCAGCTTGCCTCACCTTGTGACTTTGAGCCCAAGTGCTGATACATTCTCTCTTTCTCTTTTCTCCTCTAGGTTCGGTAAGAGAGTTCACTTTCCCCATGATGAGTGCATATGTTTCCTCGGGGGCAGGACAGCATCGTCCTCTCCCACACTGGGGCTGCCCTGCTGGGCTCCTCCTTCCTTCATCTTTCTTTGGAGCCTGGAAACAATGATGTGGCCAGATGTGTTTTGAAATAGCTGGGGGCTCTGAAACCAGTGGAATTCAGCTACGGCAACACCTTGGAGAGGGCTCATGGGCCCCAGGGAGCCCACAGCTGGTGTGATGTGTGCTCCATGTTCACTGTGGTCCCTTGAGTACCCACTTGTGTCTTCTCTGAAATTTGGATTCTTTCTGTGTTTGCTGTGAAGCAGCTGGGTTTGGGAGGAGGGGAGGGGCCAGCTGGAAGCTTGCAGAGCTGTTGGGTACATCTGGGCTGCTACTGATTATGGTTAGATAGATGAGGGCATCTTGCTGGGGAGACCAACCTCCATCTTCCAGCACTCTCAACTGCCCTGCCCCCTCCTTGCCAGGTTATTTTTGCCTTTATTCCAGAGCTGGCTTCTTGGACTTCCCTCCTTTTCCTGAAAGGGAAGCTTCTCACAGGCACAAAAACCATACTTTACTCAGTCGTCCTAGAGCCAATTCAATCAGGAGGCATTGACCAAGCGTGTACCATGTGCTTAGCCTAGTTCTCTCTGTTATTGTTCAGAAACAGACCAGCTTCTTCGAGCAGGGTGTGATAGAAAGAGTTCTGGACCCAGAGTCAGGAAAGACCCAGCTTTGAAAGTGAATACTGCTAGCCCAGACCCCTTTCCTAGCCATGTTACCTTGGGCAAGTCACTTAGCCCCTCTTGACCTCCATTTCCACATCTGTGGAATGGAGATAATACTGAGCACTTCCTTCCCAGGGTTTTGGGGAGGCTGGCAGGATATTTTTAAGATTTTAAAAAGCTAAAGGTAGATCATGGGATCCCAGTTCTGGAGCTAGCAGGGAACTCAGAGGTCTGTCAGTTTCAACTCCCTCATTTTGCAGAGGAAGAAACTGAGGCATAAGGAAGTGACTTTCCCAAGGTTACACAGACAGTAAGCATCAGGTGGGATCTGAAACATGCCCTCTGAACCACTCCGCAAATGTTAAAAGCAGCTATAGAAATGGCATTGTTACTGTTATCATTAATGTAGTGTAGCCATCCCTAATTTGCCTTAATAACCTGTTATCAACAGGTCTTTAAAACAAAAACACCAGCATCTACAGCCTTTCTTTTAGGAAGTCTGTGCAGAAGCAATCAGCTGCCATGGCCTTTTCCTGGCCAACCTAAGGTTTATGGGTTTTATCAGTTGAGAGGGAGACAGAAAGGTTTGGGAGTGTATATGTATCTTGATAGCCATTGTGGTCTGTACCCAGGAAACCGACATGGGTGGCTTGATGATTGACCTTGAAATTGCAGAGGGAGGACTGCCATCTAGGGATACCCAGCTGGACCTTTCCAAGCCATCCCTCATTTAAAGGCAGTTGTGGGTTCAAGACATGGTGATGGTGATGGTGATGGTGATGGTGATGGTGATGGTGATGGTGGTGGTGGTGGTGGTGATGGTGATGGTGATGGTGATGGTGATGGTGGTGGTGGTGATGGTGATGGTGATGGTGATGGTGATGATGGTGATGATGATGGTGATGGTGATGATGATGGGACCCATGATTTCATTGGTTCAGGAACTTCCAGAGAAAGGATTCCCTTTACTAGGGCAGCTTAGTGCCTGCTTTGAAATGTAGAGTCTCCAAGCAGGGATTCTTAGATTTCTGTCACAGATTCCTATTGGTAAAGCCTATGACCCCTCAAAATAATGTTTTTAAATGCAGAAAATATGAAACATAGGATAACAAAGGAAACCAATTCTATTGGCATATAGTTATCAAAATGTTTTTAAAAACAAGTTTATGGACTCCAGGTTAGGAATCCTTATCTTCCTGAGTTGCTTAGGATCTTGTCCAGGAACACACGGTCAATGTTTGTTAGAGACAGAGCTAGAATCAGGTCTTACTGTCTCTCTCAAGAACATTACTATCCCTGTTATAATTATCATTCTTGACCATGTGACCTTTCTCCAGGGAATGAACCAAGCAGCAGGAGTCTGCTGGGAAAGAGTACCCAGGCTTGGCTTCACACCCACCCCCACATGTATGCACACCCTTACAGTCATCTCTTTCCCAAGTGTTCTTCAAAAGGAATATGGAGAAGAGTTAAAACGTTGCTTCCTTTTACAGCCCTTGCTAACGTGGGGCAAGGAGCAAGGTGTGCTGGAGAGGAGCCCTGGTTTAGGAATCTGAAGACCTCAGCTCAACTCCTAGCCTTCCTTTTTAGTAGCTGTGTGGCCTCTGGGCAAGCCACTGTCCTCTCTGGACCTCAGCTCCCTGTGTTGGGATGTGAGAGGCTCTCTTAAAGCTCTTTTCCAACTCTAGGTCTTATGGTTTGCTTTAAGTATATCTAAGAGCACTTTAAGCCAGACTCGGATAGGGAATGGAAATCTCCCTACCCCAGCCCATCCTATTCCCTCCTTTCCCATGGTGACCATAGGATCAGGAAGCCAAGAGAAGGGTTTCAGCCTTGTGGTCCACATCGAAATGGTCTGGGGTCCTTACTTGCCCAAAGCCTGCTTTCCTTGTTTTAGGCCAGCAGCTCCATTTCTTTTAGACCCTGGGGCCCAGGAGGCTGTGTGTTTTCAGTGGTTTCACTTGAGGCCATTCAGCTTTGATTTCCTACTGTTTGGGGGACTGAAGTGTGGGGAATGCTTTATAATTCTATTGGGAGAGCTCGGCAGCCTGTTAGAGGTCATGTGATTGGCAGAAAATCTGATTGTGTGTGCATGCGCACATGCACGTGTGTATGTGTGTGTATGAGTGTGAGTATATGTGTGTGTGAGTATATGTGTATGTGTGTGTGTGAGTATATGTGTGTGTATGTGTGTATATGTGTATGTGTGAGTATATGTGTGTGTGTATGTGAATATGTGTATATGTGTGTATGAGTGTGTGAGTATATGTGTGTGAGTGTGTGAGTGTGAGTATATGTGTGTGTGAGTATGTGAATGTGTGTGTGTGTGTGTGGTGTGTGTGTGTGTGAATGTGTGTGTGTGAGAGAGAGAGAACAGGGGGCAAGAGAATGAGGAAATAACAAGGTGTGTATTAAGTACTTACCATATACACATTAGGCATAATCCTAAGGCTGGCTAGGGACAGAGATGCAGAAATGCCACAGTCTCTGATCTCCAGAAGCTTACCTTCCAATGAGAGAGGGGGCAGGGGAGAAAGAGAGTGGACGAGTTGAATGAATGACTGAAAAAGCAATTATTGAGCTCTTACTGTGTATGTTCCAGGCCTAGTGCTGAGGCTGGCTAGGGATACAGATACAAAAGGAAAAGCAATCCTTCCTGTCAAGGAGATGAGAGTCTAATTGTGCTGGTTTAGGGTGGGAGACTGAATGAGAGTGAATAAATGAGTGAATGAATGAAGGAACATTCCCTGAGGGCTTACCGGGTACTGGATGCAGTGTTCAGACTGGCTGGGCACTGCAGTCTGGCCTTGAGGGGCTTACATACTAATTGGGGACATGAAGACAGGAGAGAGCTAATTCATACTTTGGGTCAGGTGTGGGAAGGGTCCTGTTGGTCCTTGCTTCAGTTCACCAGGTGTGTGGCATGCCTCTGTGTCCCTGCCTCCTTCTCCACATTTCTGTCATCGATGGGGAGGAGGCTATCAGTTGGTGCCTCTGGGGGGACTAAGAATCGGCGCCATGTACCGAGAGGGTCTTGGGCTGAAATTGGGAAGCCTTAGCTTCTAGCCTTGGCTCTGCCACGTGGGGCCTTGGGCAAAGTGTTGATAGGTTTATAGGACTCAGTGCTGGGGAAGACTGTAGGGTTCATCTGTTCTAACCCCCTTGTTGCAGACAGTCCTAACACCCTCCATCTAGACCTCAGAGGCCATCTAGGCCAACCCTGCCTTTTACTGATGAGGTAGCAGATGAGGGGAGGAGGGTCATCACTTGCTGTGGGTGGGTTTTGCGCTTCTCCGATGCACAGTTTAGACTAATTCATACATTAAAGGTAGGAGGGACCTCAGAGGCCCTCTGGTCCACACCCTTCATTGTCCTGATGAGGCAAACAGAAGGGAGTGACTTGCCCAAAGTTTATCCAGGTACAAGTGGACAGAGCCAGGATTCAAACTCAGGCCTTCTGACTCCAAATCTAGCCCACTTCCTGCTGTGGTTGCTTCTCTCTTTTCCATTTCCAGAATGCTCAGGTTTTAATGTTTGGGGTATGGGAGATGGGGTGGGGAAAGAAGAGTGTGCAACAGAGTTCTCCTGTCTGCTAGGGAGGACTCAGAGGTGCTGCTTGGTTTGGATGATTTCCTGGAATTTAAGCAGTTAGGGAGGAGCAGCATTATGGCAAAGTCTGGAGTCAGAAAAGCCTGGGTTCGAGTCCTACCGCTGAAGCACATCCTAGCAGTGTGGCTCTGGACAAGTCTCTTGAACTCCCCGTGTCCCCAGGCACTGAGGCCGAGTGCTAACTGCTGTAAGCTGGTGCCGATTCCTTAATTTAGAAGTCTTCATACCCATGTAATCACAGATCTGCACCTGTCCCTCCTCACCCTCCGCCCCCAAAAAGGGCCAATGGCACAGCTTCTGCTCGGTACTTCTTTCCCCTCAGTAAAGGAGATGAGAGGGTATCAGGGAATTTCTGTAGTGACACTTTTGAGCTAAGTGTTATGAAAACAGACAGTCAGTGAACATTTACTAGGCCTCTACTGTGTACCAAGAACTGTGCTAAGACCCAGGTGGGATGGAACAAATCCTAAATGATTCTTTCACCATCTGACACCTTGTCTGGTGAGATCTCTGAGCCCTGATTGTCAGTAAGCATTTACTAAACCCCTACTGTGTACCAAGCATTGTGCTAAACCCTGAACAAACTCTAGCTGACTCTTTCACCATCTCGCCATGAATGGCATCTCTGAGCCTTGAGGAACCATCCCTTTGTAGGCGCCCCTTCCTCCCTGCAGGCCTTGGGGGTTCATGCCTGAATCAGCCATGGGCTTTACCGATTTCATCTTGCAGAGCTGATACCCAACAAGGAGTGGCATTAGCTGGTCTGTGGGGCTTGGTGAGAGACCTCCCCTTCTTAGAGCTGATCAAGCTCCAATTTCCTTCTACACTGGGTTAAGAATAAGTGGCCATTTTCCACCAGGGCTTGTTCCCTAGGAAGCGTCCTCAGGAAGGAACCCCGTGAGGAGGCACTTTGGGATGGAGGAAGAGGCCTCAGATTTGGAGTTAGAGATGGCTGGGTAGCACTGGGCTGGCCTTGGAGTGAGAAAGACCTGAGTTTGAATCCTTCCAAGATCTGTGTGATCTTGGGCAAGCCCCACTTAGCCTCTGAATCTTGGTTTCCCCATCTGTAAAATGAGGAGGTTGGGACTCTGGCCACTAAGAACCCATCCTGCTCTAAATGTGTGGTGGTGGGATACCCTCACCATGACTGAATGAAAATCATTAAGGGCTCCCCATGTAAACCAGGCACTTTGATAAACACAGAAGATAAAAATCAAAAGCAAGGCACTCCCTGACCGCAGGGAGTTTACATTTTAATTGGAGACAGTACATATAAGATTGACTTGATGACAATATCCAAGCAGGGCAGAGGTTCAGGGGGTGACAGGTATACATGCAGGTGGTGGGGGCAGATGGCAGGAAGATGGCCAGTGGAGAAGGCTGGAAACATGGTCTGGAGCCAGCTAGCTACAGTGACATATCCTTTCCCACCTAAGGTGGAAGGACTACTGGATTCGAACTCAGAGCACCTAGGTTCATATTGTACCTTTGTCACCTACTACCTGTTTGACCTCGGGCATATCACTACCTTCTGGGCCTCAGTTTTCTTATCTGTAAAATGAGGAACCTGGCCTAGATGGTCTCTATGATCCCTCCCAGCTCCAAATCTATCTTTCTTTGAAGCTTTAATGTGGGATTCAGGTCCCAGCTCTGCCATTTACTGCCTGTGTAAGCTTGGTCTCTTTGCCTCTCTGGGTCTCAGTTCCCTCATCTGTAAAATGGGAGAGTTGTCTTCTGAAATCTCATCCAGGCCTAAATCTGTGATCCTCAATATGTGGATGTGTCATATTTACAACCCTAACTTGAAATCTGTGATTCCTTTTGGTTTTGAGACTTTCCATTGTTAAGATTTATGGAATTTCACTGATGATTGAGATTCACAGTATCTCATGGAAGCTCCAATAAAGGAGAAAAAGGGAGGGGAGGGGGAATTGGAGGCAGCTTAGATCTGATTTCACTCAGAAAAAGAAATCTGGAAGCTTAGCTGGAGACCCAGCTAGAAAGAAGAGCAGCCACTTGGTTTTCCTCTCCTCCCCCCTCCCTTCCCAGTCTTAGGCTGGTTTCTGACTGTGATGCACCCAGAGAGAGAAGGGCACTCCTCACCTTGCCCAAACCCCATTCTCTGCCATCAGATCTCCCCCACGGATCCCCACAGACGGTACGAAGAGACATCGGCCTCTCGGTGACCCACAGGTAAGCCCAGCTGCAGGGGAAGATGTTTTGAGAAAAGCCACCCAAACTTTCTCCTTCCTGCAGGGTGTCGGACACATGGAGGGGAGAGGGGGTAGTTCTGTGTGGGATCTCAAAGTGCTTAGTGACTCTCCCTATAAGGAGAATCCTGTTACCTCAGTCTCCCTCTGTACAGCTTCTAGGCTGCTGAATCTTTGTTTAGGTTCGACCAGACAAGATGCCCAGCAGGGAATTTTGTTTGTTTGTTTGTTTACTAGTCTGGGTCCCAGGCAGGAAAAACAGAGAGATAGAGAACAGCAGAGAGGACACTGGACGGAAAGTCAGGAAACCTCCTTTCTCTGTTGAGCAAGCTGTGTCTCCTCTCTGACCCTCAGTCTCCTCCTCAGTGTAAGGAGAGAATTGGATTCTCTGGTCCCTAAGGCCTTCCTTAGCTCTGATGGCTCTGGGGTTCTAGGACTCTAACTCCTGCTCTTGAATCTGTGGCCAGATAACTATCCAGGAATTGGGCCCTACTGCAGCTTCCCCCGATTTGCCTTTCCTCTGTGGAAACAGCTGGGGAACTTCCTCTCCTCAAGTCATCGTTCATTGGCGTTCTCCACCGTCTTCCCACTCCCCAGACCTCCCTTCATCTCCCTTCCCAGGGTTTGGCGTGGCTTCCTAGAGCTGGGGAGGGAGGGGGCTCCCCAGCTTGGCTCTCATCGAATGTGGGGGGCTACATGTCATTTCATTTTGTTCAGGTTCTCAACGAAATCTTGGCTGTCCCAAATTTGTCACGTGTGCCAGAAAAGCATGATGTTTGGAGTGAAGTGTAAACACTGCAGGTGAGGCTGGGCTGGGGCTGGGGTCAGACTTAACCCCGAGGGTGTGTGTGTGTGTGTGTGTGTGTGTGTGTGTGTGTGTGAGATGTGGGCAGGCAATCCATGGCGGGTAGGTGGGATCCGGTCACTCCAGGATCCCTTGGTTCAAGGGGAAGACTTCATGTTGTTCATTATTCCCCTCTCCTTCCTCTCCCTCTTCTCTCTTAATAAGAAAAGCTATTTTATTTATTATGTTTTATTTTATTATGTTATTACATTTATTTTATGTTTATATTATAAATAGAAAGAACGAGAGGCAGCATGCATAACAGATTTGTTATCGTCCAGTTGTTTCAGTCTTGTCTGACTCCTCCTGATCCCATTTGCCATTTTCTTGGCAGGACTTTCTTGGAGTGATTTGTCATTTTCTTTACCAGCTCGTTTTACAGATGAGAAAACTGAGGCAAACAGGGTGAAGTGACTTGCCTAGAGTCACACAGCTAGTAAGTGCCTGAGGCCGGATTTGAACTCAGGAAGATGAGTCTTCCTGAGCCCAGGCCCATCATTCTGTGCACTATGGAGCCCCGTAGCTGCCCCACATAGCGGCTAGAGTTGGCCTAAAAGCCAGGAAGGCCGGGATCAAGCTCCATTGCTGATATGGCTGTATGGCCCTGAGCCTGTCACTTACCTTCTTCGATCTCCAGGCTACTCTAAGACTTACCATTTGCAGAGAAGACACCAACCTGCATTGGTAGAAGGAATTTCCTTAATCAGGGTGTTCCCTAAACTAGTGGCCCCATCCTTGATAACAAGAAGTGTTGCAGAAAAGTTAGGTCTTATTATTATTAGAACTATTATTGTTAATAGCTATAATTAATAACCAATATTAACATCAATTATTATTAAGGACAAGATGTGTCCCTGGAAAATTGTTAATAGAATTGGAATAAAAAGACCTGGTTTAGAATCCTGCCTCTGCTATTTATTCCCTGTGTGACTGTGGGAAAATCATTTAACCTCCCTGGGCCTCAGTTTCCCTCTCTGCAGAACGAGGGGTTTGGACCAGCTGTTCTCGAAGTTCCGCTTTAGCTCTGTCTGCCTATGATCTGTCCTTCCTTTTTTCTTTCTGGTTTCCTTTATACTTTCAGAGATTCTTTGTGCTCTCTGAATGTATCCTTAACTGTTCAGTAGCTCCTAGTTACTTGCCGTTTTAATTTTTCCATCATCTTTTCCTCCTCAGCACCCCTAGGGTCCCTTTCAAATATTTCACAAGTTCTTGGGTGCCCTCGAGGCCCATTTACCTCCTGGGTCCTATTAAAGTACAGCTAGTCTCTGATTTATCCCACTGGTGTCCCCTCCTGCCCCAGTTTAAAGGAACTCTTCAGATCCCTTTGCAATACACTCATTCTCTAATTTGGCTGTTTTGTTCATTCTAATTTAGTTCTAAAAGTGGGGGTTGCCCGTGCTAAGAGAGTGGGGCAAGGGAGGAAGGGAAGAGAAAGGACAGGTAGCCTCTAAGGGAAGCATGGGAATGGAAAACATAAACCTCACCATTTGAGAACATTGAAATTTGGGGTCCATGTATGGGGGAGAAAAGCCTAAGAAAATGGTTTCCAGTCCTAGATGAATCATTGGCGGTACTGCCTATAGCCCTTCTAAGTATTTCAAACATCCCCATGTGACCCTCAGGAGAGTCTCATGAAGACTGTTGCTTTGAAAGAGTCTTTAGAATTTTTTTCTTCTTTGTATTTTCAATTTGGAAGGGAGAAAAAGGGAGGAAGAAAGGAAGAAGGTAGAGAGGGAGAGAAAGGAAAAAGAGAGGGAGGAAGGAGAGAAGGAAGGAAGGAAGAGAAGGGAGGAAGAGAATGAGGGAGGGAGGGAGAAAGGAAAAGAAATCATTGAAGTATTTTTTTAAATGCACCCGTCAAAACAGAAGGAAGGCCAGAAGGAATCACAGACAGTTGGGACAGCTTTGAAAGTTAAATATTGAAATGAGCTTATATTCAAAAAGAAAAAAGTTGTACATAATGGAGATTGGCAGCTTCATGTGCAATCTTGTTTTTTTTTTCTATTCTCCTACGTATATGGAAATACTTGTGTTATTTGCTGTTTAAGTTCAGAATGAAAAAAAAAATAGATGAGTCCCTTGACGCATTCTTGGTTCTCTTTCCTCTGCAGGTTAAAGTGCCATAACAAATGCACAAAAGAAGTCCCCGTTTGTAGAATATCATTCCTACCATGTGAGTCTCTTGGCTTTTATCTCATTCACTTTTCCAGACCAGGCTAAGTCTTTACTGCGACTAAGGTGCACTCTGATTCTTCTTCCCAGTATCTAAACTACGGAGGACAGAATCTGTGCCTTCAGACATCAACAACCCGGTGGACAGGTCGACAGAGCCCCATTTTGGAACCCTCCCAAAAGCACTGACAAAGAAGGTAAAATGAGAGAATGGTCCCATTATATGGAACGTGAGAAAGGTCCAGGTAGAGTGCCACCTTATAGCCCAGATACCATGTATGGACATATGCCCCTCCCCCCAACTCCCTTCCAAACCATAATTCTGGATCCCAGTGGGAATGGTCCAGAGCAGCTTAGCTTTGGTGGTCAGGCCATTTTTTTTTGTCTTTTTGGAGGGGGGAAGGCAGGGCAATTGGGGTTAAGTGACTTGCCCAAGGTCACACAGCTAGTAACTGTTAAGTGTCTGAGATCGGATTTGAACTCAGGTCCTCCTGACTCCAGAGCCGGTCCTCTATCCACTATGCCACCTAGCTGTCCCTGGTCAGGCCATTTTGACATGATTTTGTGAAAATACATTTGCATAAAATGCCCAGGTTACAAATGATTCTTTTTTGGACATTGAAGCAAGTCTAATAAAATTTTCATGAACAAAGCCTTATTTGCCATTGCTGTGTACACTTAGACTTAAGTACGCCAAGGATTTATAATTTTGTGGTTTGGATGCACTTTGCACCAACACAGATCACAACTACTTCCTGCCTTAATAACTGTACCTTGAGAGGTATTGTGGCCAAAAATATCTGCTACCTGGCAGACGGTCCGTGGAGGGATAAGTGTCTTTGTACCTAATCAGGATAGTCACAGATCATGACCCGTAATAGGCAGCTAGGAAGCAGCAGGTGGGTAGGTGGTACAATGCTGGGTCTGGAGTCATGAAGACTCATCTTCCTGAGTTCAAACCCAGCCTCAGACACATACTAACTGGGTGACCTTGGGCAAGTCACTTAACTCTGTTTGCCTCAGTTTCCTCATCTGTAACAATGAGCTAGAGAAGGAAATGGCAAACCACCTCAGTGACTTTGCCAAGAAAACCCCAGATGAGGTCATGAGGAGTCAGACATGACCAAAAATGACTGAACAACAGCAGTCCATACCGAGCGGCTTGGTGGCACATTGCAGAGCTCACCCTTCATGGGCATGCCTTTGAGAAGCCTCAGGAGCTTCTGGGGCTCAGTGAGGACTTGGGGTTGATTTTAGTGTGCTATCTGGAAATGATAAAAGGACATTTGAGTGTTTCAAGCATTTTGAAACCCTAAAAGCTATAAATACACATGAGCAATTATTATTCAGAGGAAGCCTCAGAAACGGAAGGGAACCCGAAGGCCATCAATTCAGCCTGTCTCCATCTAGCTACATCCTCCCATCTTGTCCTCGACAAAATGAACAAATGATTAAAAAAACGTTTACTAAGGTCTTGCCATGGGCCAAGAATTGTGCTGCTAAGTGTTGTGGGTACAAAGAGAATTTCTGGATTTGGTCCCTGCTGTAAAGGTGCTCCTATTCTAGTAGGGGAAGACAACCTCCAAGGGAGGATTTAGTAGAAAGGTAGAAAAGAGCCTTAGACGTGGAGTTGGGGAGGCCTGAGTTCAAATTCTGCCTTAGATGCTATTGTGTGACCCTGGACAAGTCCCTTTACCGCCTCAGTTTCCTCATCTGTAAAATGAAACCGCTAATGGCACCTACTTTAAAGAGACAATATAATAATGATACTAATAGTTGTGAGGATATATAATAAAAATAATTATAAAAACAACAAAAATAATCAGCATTTGTATAAAACTTTAGCGTCTGCTCATTTTATCCTCACAACAGCCCTGGGAGGTAGATGCCATTATTATCTTCCTTTTATGGAAGAGGAAACTGAGGTAAACAGAAGTTAAGTGACTTGCCCAGGGCCACACAGCCAGGATGAGCCTGAGGTGGGATTTGAACCCAGGTCTTCCTGACTCGGGAGCCAGTGCTCTATCTCCCACATCAGGCAGCAGCCTGGAAGTATCAGTGAAGTGCTTTGCAGATCTTAATGTGATAAGCGTTATGTAAAATGTGAAAATCTTGGCTTACGGGCTGTACAAAAAATGGACCAGTGGTCCAGAGTTGGCCCTTGGGCCGTGATTTTTCAACTCCTGTAACCTCTGTCATGAGTTTATAATTCTGCTAATTTTTCTGCTGATCCAAACTTGTCTCCTTTGCAGTTGACCCAGATTAGCAAAGTTCTTCAGTCAAACAGTCACACGTCACTGTTTTTAGCCGACTGGCTAGCAGGGAGAATGCCCTTCAAATAGATTTGATTCTGGCATGGTCCGAGAAATGATCCTTGTACTAGGGGCCAGAGGGCATGCTGTGACCTCCCTTCCCTGGGGGCTGGCCTCTGGCTAGGTGCTCTTTCCTGCACCTTGGAGGTGGGCACATGTATCTTTTTTAATGTCCTGTGATGCCATCCCAGCCCACCAGCTTTGTGTGCCCTTGGCTCCCTCTGCTAGTTAAGCCTGGTGGGTCTCCTCATTACCCCCCAGTGGCGCTTGTGTGTCAGTGTGTTCAGGTGGAGGAGGAAAGGCAAAAGTAACCACATGTGGTGCCTGCCCCTGGCTCAGCACGCTGAGGCCCAGTTAGCAAAGCAAGGCCAAAGGCAGCAGTTTGAAAATGGCAGGTATACCCAAGATGTCAGAACTTGGCAGCTTCCTGTCTCTACTTTCTCCTTCCGTCCTGTACATGGGCATTTTTCATCCATCACTGCCCTACTCAAAGAATGGGAACAAAAGGGGCAGCTAGGTGGCACAGTGAATAGAGCACTGACCCTGGAGTCAGGAGGACTTCAGTTCAAATTCAGCCTCAGACACGTAACACAAAACTAGCCATGTGACCTTGGGCAAGTCACTTAACCCTAATTGCCCTACCTTCCCCCCAAAAAAAGAAAACAAAAAGAAAGGGAACAAAGAACCCAGCCACGGTTATTTTCTGTGGCTTCCTGCAGGCCGTCCACTCCCCTTTGCCTGTCACTCAGGGATTGCCACAATCTGATGCTCCCTGAACTGCTGGTGTTGGTCAAATGAAATCATATCTGTAAAGGGCTTTGCAACCTTAAAGTGCTACCCAAATTCTAGCTATTATTATCACTCCTACTCCTACTCCTACTGTTTTTTGTAGGAAGGTGATTGGGGTTAAGTGACTTGCCCAGGGTCACACAGCTAGTAAGTGTCTGAAGCTGGATTTGATCTCAGGTCTTCTTGACTCCATGTCTGGTACTCTATCCATTACATCACCCAGCTACCCCTACTATGATTCATACTATTAACTGGGGTGAAGGGATTCTTACACACACACACGACATCTTTTTCCTTTTTTATCCACACCCCATTTGTCTTCAGAGATTTAGCATAATTCTACCTCTTTATTTGGACTCTCAGAAAATATCCTAGTGGACACTCTTCAGTTGCTCATAGGTTTCAGAAGCAGAGAGAGTGTAGAGATCTAGGTAGCTTTGTGGCATTGTAGACAGGAGAGCCTCTTCCAAATTGGTGGATCTGCTGGGTCACCGAGCAGGCCATGGCTGAATCTCACATCATTGGGGGTGACGGCATGTAATCCCTCATGTCTTTCAGGAACACCCTCCAGCTGTGAACCACCTCGACTCCAGCAGTAACCCATCTTCTACCACCTCTTCCACACCATCCTCCCCAGCGCCCTTCCAGTCTTCCAACCCTCCCAGCGCAACGACACCCCCGAACCCCTCCCCGATGGCTCAGCGGGACAGCAGGTTTAATTTCCCAGGTGACTGCTCTGGGTGTGATGCTCGGGGAGCTCTGTTGGTCCTTGGCAGATTCTGTCTGGGTGGTGGCGTCTGGATTTCCTGTGTCTCCAGTGAGCTTTCTCTGCTCATTCTTCTTGGATCTTCAGGGTAACTGCCCCTGTCCAGCCTTGGTCTGTACTTAAGCTTTCATTCTTTAACAAGTGGGATATGCGGTATTGGATTTTCAGGTCTATTCCTAGCACTGGCTAGAGCTTAATTCTATCCATATTTCTTTAGCTAGGCAGACCTCCCTCTCCATGCATGGGAGGTGAATTCATCTGAGGGATGGTCTTTTAACCATTACTCCTGGGCTCCCAGAATATATTTATTCTGTCAAGGACAGGCACAGATCATTTGGAGAATGAATGGAGGGCAGGGTAGATAGTTCCTCTTGAGAAGTCATAGTTCTCAGGTTCATGCAAAGAGGCTGACTCTGCCCCATTAGCAATTAATTATGTCTCCAATAATACTGAGAGTAAGGTTTCCCTGAACTCCCCAAATTCTTTCACCCAGCTCTTCCCCCCGATGAGTGACCTTCATTGGCCAGTTGGCCAGCTGGGCTTAGGAATGGAGCAGAGCTGGTGGTGATGGAGCAGAAGGAGGCCAGTGGAGGCTTGGAGGGCAACTGACCCCAGCCTCATTTATGCCCAGAGAGAGCAGTGTGGCAGGTGGTATTGAGAACAGATTTCAGAGTCAGGAAATCTTGGTGCAGGTCCAGCCTCTGACACCTCTCAGGGCCCTGGGCAACTCAAGACTAGAAATGGCAGTGATAGCTGATCACATCAGGAGAGAAGGTTTCCCCACTGGGCCTTTGTTTTCCATACTAATGAAATCCAGTCCAATACATGTATATACTGGAAGAGTATATTTATCTCCTATTTACCATGAGGAGCATTGCAAAATCCCCCAAAATCCTTAATGTATAATTTGTTGTGATTCATTTTAAAAGATTATACCTTTATAGTAAAATTAGAGTACTGGGCCTGCAGTCAGGAAGGCTTGAGTTTAAATCCAGCCTCAAACACTTACTAGCTATGTGACCCTGGGCAAGTCACTTCACCCTGTTTGCCTCAGTTTCCTCATCTAGAAAATGAGCGGGAGAAGGAAGTGGCAAACCGCTCCAGTATCTTTGCCAAGAAAACCCTGAAAGGGGTCATGAAGAGTCGGACATGACTGAAAAGGGTGAAAGAACAGCAACTTTTATCAGAGAAAATAGTGTGGTATTATAGGCAGCACATGGACCTTGGGCACAGGAGAGACCTGCCTCTGGCACTTACCAGCTGTGGGATAATGGAGAATCCATTTAACCTCGCTGAGCCTCAGTTTCCCCATCTGTAAAATGGGGACAATACCACCCACAACACTCATCCCACCAGGTTGTTGTGATACTCCAGCAAGGTCATGCCTGCCAAGTACTTTGTCACTCTGAAGACACTTTGTGAACGTCAGGCACTCCTTAGAGCCACATTTTGAGAAAGGGTTAGGGTGATAAGATGGGGCAGGCACCTGTTTAGATTAGAATGACTCACCCAGGAGAGTCAGAGTTCCTCAGCCTTTGTTCATGGCCTGTTCCAGCCTTTCTCTGACATTTATTTGATGGGTGAGAGGCAGTAAAAGGGAGCATGAGGCAGGAGAGTGATCCAACCCACAGAGAAGACCTCGTGTGCTTTCCCCTAAATGAATCTGACTCCAGGCATGGTCCAAACTGCCCTGGCCATGGTGTCAATAAGGCCCCAGCCCATCTTCAAGGGTCATGCATCTGCTGCTTTCTCTGGAGCACAAAGGATGCCAGCCTCAGCCTCTCTGGCTGGGTTTTGGGGGCTGGAGATCTGAGGATTGGGTGGGTAGAAAAGGAGGAGGATGGGAGCAGGGAGAAGGCTAGAAATAGCTGAGGGCTGCGTCCCTCTGAGCTCATTTCTCAATGCTGTGTGCATGCTGCATGAAATCTGTGTGCCTTAAATTGGGAGCAAACGTAAATCTCTGCGAGCTGATGTCAGATTGGATGATCTCAGCATGAATGGATGCCTGCTTTTCTCTTCTGTGGCTTCAAATGAATTTCTGGGCAGCTGCAGCCTTTTTCTAACGACCCATTCAGCCCCTCATTGAGGATGATTGTATTAAATCTCAGGGATGATTTGGTAGGTTGAGGCTATTGTGGATTAGAATCAGTCCAGAGGGCCTGGGTTGTATGGCCCCCACATTCCCTCACTCCTCTCCTGTGGTTCCAATACTGCCTCTCCCTCCTCTCCTGGGAACCCAGTGCTATCTCTCCATTCCCTCCTGGGCTCCTAACACTGTATCTCTAACCCTTCAGGGCCCCTTGACACTGCCTCTCCATTCTTCTCCCCCCACCCCCTCCACCTTTCTGATCTCCCAGGCTACCATTAGTGGCTCTTAGGGTGGGAATCGGGACGGGGTGAATGGAGGCACAGGTTTTCCCAATCCCAAGTCTGCTCTTACCTCTGATTCCTTTCTCTAGTGTGAAATCAGCTCCCTAGATCCCTCTCTCTGAATGTCTACTGTACCCACTTTGTACAGACCCAATATAAAGAATTTGCTCTGATCCATAAGTAAGCCTTAATCATTCACCATCCTCATTGAAGTGTGAATGAATGAATAAGTAGCCTGGCTCAGGAGACGTCTTCAGTCCTCTCAGTGAGGAGAGATCCAACCCAAAATCCTGAGTGAAGGCTCACCTGCTATACACCCCCCACGTTGACTAGACCTCCTGATAAACCCTTAGCACCAGCTGAAGGCTTGATTCTTTGGTTAAGGATATCATTGATGCTAAAGATCACACGTTAACGTTCCAGCTAGTTTTTACTTTCCCAAGGTGCTTTTTCCATGGACAGCCTCCGTTTACATTCACCTATAATTTGGGGGAGGAAGGGTGATTAGCCCCTCTTTCAGACATGAGGAAATGGAGGCCCAGAAAGCCATACTTGGAGAAAGGGATTATGGGGAGTGATATGAGACCCAGTGAGGAGTGAGGACGTGGGCAGGGCCCCAGACCCTGTTTCCAGTGAGTCACCTGGGAGATGCAGAGCTTTTTGGGGCAGGCCTTTACAAGTGGCCTGTTCCAGCATCCCTCATACATTTATTTGGGTGAGTTGGGGAGGGGGCAGATGGCCTAAGTTCACCATTTAAGACCCATGTCTCCTATCTCTAAACCCTCTGCTTGTCTTACATGGGCAATAATGCAGGACCCTTTGGTGCTGTCCCCATTTCCATGCAGCTCCTTCTCCCCCTTCCTTGGCCAGCTCTCGTTTAACCCTCCTCTCTCAGCCTGCTTCTCGGAGAGACCTGTAGGGAGCGGGCAGAGGATAAGAAGCCAGTGAACCAGTTGACCTGAGCCACCGCCGAGGCTTGGTCATTTAATGCATGCGCCTGCCACTGACCGTCTCTCTTGACGTTTTTCCCCCTGCTGTGTTTGCTGTTTGTCTGTGTGATCTGCTCTCCTCTTTTATTCCAAGCTGCCCACTACATCCATCATAGACCGAAGTTTATCTTCCCAGGTGAGTCACAGGGACGGATTCTACTAACTGCTCCTCACTCCATTTACTTCTGCCTTTCCTGTCTTGGGTGAGCCTCTCTCTGGGGGGCTCCCAGGGGGGATTGTGAGGGCTGTACCTGAGCTCTGTGGGCCCAGTATGGGGGTAAAGGAGGAGGGCTAAGAGGGGCAGTGAAGCCACCTCTCAGCAGGGTGTGGTCGGCCCAGGCCTGGCCTGAGACTCAGGTGACCCAGGGACTGGACTTAGCTCCCTTCTGAGTAAGTCCATAAAACCCAGGAGATTAGACCAACTGATTTCCAATGGTTCTTCTTTTCTCTTCTTGATAATACAACATTTTGTGTGTGTATGTGTTTCATTGGGCCTGTAATTTCATTGGTATAAGGAACTCCCTCTAGCCATGCAAGTCAACATTTACTTCTCAACTTATAGTCTTAGAGAATTGTCTGAGGGCACTTAGAAAAGAAATGATTTGCCCAGGGTCACATAGCCAGTATATGCAGGGGCTGGATTTGAATCTGGATCTTCCTCAGTCTTCACTTCCACACGCTGCTTCTCACAATAAAACAGAACCCATAATCTGTTGTCCTTGGACTGATGCCATGACAGGACATGCTGGTTGCCTTCCTCGATCATTTATACTTATGTCCAAAACGCAACTCATTTTCCCCTCTGACCTCACCCTCCCTTCTCCTAATTCCTCTCTTTTCTGTTGATTGTACCACACCCTTCAAGACCTCCAAGTTGGCAACCTTGAAGACATCCCCAGCCCTTCCTCTGCCTCCTACAGGCAGAACTTCCCAGCTGGAAGGAAGTTGGTCACTTAGTCCAACTTGTCCCTGGACACAAATCTCTTCTGCAGTTATCTCCAACAAGCTTGTGTTTGAGGACCTCAGCTGAGGCAGGAACCCCTCTCTAACAGAGTCCAATCTAAGAAGCATTTATTAAGTACCTGCTGTATGCAAGGCATGGAAAGACAGATAAAAAGAAAATTATCCCTGCCCATATTTCTACAGGAGGACAGGGCGAATTGATAAATTTTCATGATTGATTAAGGACTTATGACTGATGGAGGATGCAAAGGGTAGGTCGCCACCAACATCACTGGAGTCAGGAAGAGCTGAGTTCAGATCCAGCCTCAGACACTTCCTCATTGTGTAACCCTGGGCAAGTCACTTCACGTCTGTCCTCACCTGTGAAATGAAGACAGTAACAACACTTATCTCTCAGGGTCATTGTGAGGATTAAATGAGATAATACATGTAAAACACTTGGGGCAGTGACTGGCACATAGTAGGTGCTGTATAGATTCCAGCTGTTACTATTATTCTAAGTAGAAGGTAACTTACAAAGGAAGAGGTTTTTTGTTTTTGGGTTGTTGTGTTTTTTTGCTTTTTGGAGGGGAGAGGGCAGGGCAATTGGGGTTAAGTGACTTGTCCAAGGTCACATGCTAGTAAGTGTTAAGAGTCTGAGGCCAGATTTGAACTCAGGTCCTCCTGACCGCAGGGGCAATGCTCTATTCACTGCGCCACCTAGCCACCCCAGGAAGGGCTTTCTATCAGCTAGGGAGATGGAGAGGGAGAGAGAGAGAGAAAGGAGCATGTGAACTTGAAGCTGTGGGAGCCAATGATGCTTCTGGATCAGGGCAGCAATATGCTCAGACTCTTGCCTGAGGAAGATTCTTTTGACAACTATGTAGACAATGGATCCATCGTGATGGAACCAAATTCTGTCTAAGGATGACGGGGGTAAGGGGTGTATTTATAGGCACTGGGGAAAAAGCCAAGATTATGGAAAAGAAAATTCTGCCCCAGGGAGTTGAAATGACTTTCATGAGGACACGGTCATATCCACTGACCTACATTCTTCCCCCCAACACCCACATTCACAGGACATGAGGGGATCTCAGCTTACAAGATAGGCAATGCCCCTCTTCTCTTACCCCCTCTGCACTGATGGTTTTCTGAGCCTCTTTTTCACTCATCTTCCTTACTTGTAGTTGCCAGGCAGATGCTACTCCACTTTACAGGTGAGGAAACTGAGTCCCTGTATCTCACCCTAATCCACACCACTCAATCCTTCTCTCATATAACAGCCATTGACCTGCCTAGACTTGCTGCACAGCACCACCTACTGGCCACTTTGAGGAATATCTCCAGATCTCAAAAAGGGTTTCAGAGCAATTGTATGAGTAGGACCAGGCTAAGGCCAGTTTTTGGTTATAGGATCAAAGCTTTAGAACTGGAAGGAACCTCACAAAGAATCAATCAAGCCCCAACCCCCTCCTGTTACAGAGGAGGAAACAGACCTAGAGAAGTTTAAGAACTTGGTCACTCAGGAAGTAAGTAGCAGAGCTGACATTTGAACTCAAAGTTTATGACTCCCAAGTTCGATACTTTCACCAATATACCACGTTAACCTATTGGATTTAGATTCCGTATCCACTGTGGAATGTAACAGGGAAATTCTTGCCATTTAATCTGCGATGCATCATCTTACAGCATTCAGGGAAAAGAACTTTAAACAGGAAATTCTTAGACTGCCTGACACTGGGTGGTGCTAAGGAGCACAGTATGTACAGACTCAGCTCTTTCAGCCCCTGCTAGTATCAAGTGAAAATGTTACTGGCTCCTAGATCTTAGCATGGCAAAGTAGAGAGGGACTTTGAGATTATTCCCAATAATCAATCCAGATTTTAGGAAGAAGTGTTGTAAGCTGGAGAGCCTCTGATAGGGCAATCAGTGTGACAAAGGGCCTTAGATTGATGGCGTAGGATGGTTGTCTGAAGAAGCTGGGGTTGTTTAGCATGGAGAAGAGACAGCTAGGGGTGGGGAGGAATAAGCAACTGAAAAACCAGCCTACAGAAGAAGAATTTGGCTTGTTATTCTTTTCCCCAGAGGGCAGAACAAAGAGCAATGGCTGAAAGTTGCAACAGTGCAATTGACATGATGCAGTGTAGTTGACATGGATCAGTACAATTGATATAATACAGTGCAATCAACATGGTATAGTACACTTGACATGGTACAGTGCAATTGCCATGGCATAGAGCAATTGTCCTAGTACAGTGCAATTAACATGGTACAACACAACTGACATAGTACAGTTAAATTGCCATGGCACAGTGCAATTGTCCTAGTACAGTGCAATTGACATGGTACGATACAATTGACACAGTTCAGTGAAATTGCCATGGCACAGTGCAATTGTCCTAGTACAGTGCAATTGGCATGGTACAATACAATTGACATAGTACAGTCAAATTGCCATGGCACAGTGCAATTGTCATAGTACAGTGCAATTGCCATGGCACAGTGCAATTGTACTAGTACAGTGAAATTAGCATGGCACAGTGCAATTGTCATAGTACAGTGCAGTTGACATTATATGGTACAATTGACATGGTACAATGCAATTGACATAGTACAGTGCAATTGATGTGGGGTCATTGCAATTAACATGGGGCTCAATGCAATTAACAAGGGTCAGTGTAAATAAACTAGGGATCTAAGAACCTGGGTTCAAATCCCATCTCTGCCCATTACTACCTGTATGACCATGAGCAATTCTTTTCTTCTCTCTGATCTTCAGTTTCTTCGTCTATGGAAGGAGGGAATTGGCTTAGATGATTCCGGCTCTAGCTCTTTAATCCTAGGAAGAAACTTTCTAACAATTAGAGCTACCTAGGAGTTGTCTGAGCTGTCTGGGAAGGGAGTTTAGTTGGAAACATCCTCATTGGCTATTTCTGTCCAAAAGCTGGCTGTTGGTTTGTTTGATCTGTAGATAGAGACAAGTTGGACTGGATGACCTTTGAGATCTATTCCAGCTCTGAAACTGTGACTGTTAGTAGACAAGATAAGGCTCAGTTTCAGGTAGGAAGATTTGGCCAAGTTCCCTCAGACTTGGAGATTCATTAGTCACTCTGAGTTGTTTCCATCTTCCTTTTTTTAGTGAAGAAGCCTGATCTAACCAACTGGTAATACTTCCTTCCTTTCCTTCCCTATTTACAAAGGAGGAGACACTCAGGTAAACAACTAGCACAGAGAAAAGAGTGCTGGATTTGGAAGCAAAGGACCTGGATTCTGTCTTGTGACCTTAGGAAAATCACTTTTCCTCTCTGAGACTCAGTTCTTCATCTTTTTAAAAAAAATTTTAATTTAAAAAAAACTTCTATTTTTAGTTTACATCATTCATTTCCATGAGATTTTGAGTTACAAATTTTCTCCCTGTCTTTCCCCTACCCACCACCCCAAAACAGCGATCCCACTGTATACCCCCTCCCCGAATCTGCTCTCTCCTATATCCTCCCCTATCACCCCTCTGACTTTCCATTAGGGCAAGATAGATCTCCCTACCCCAGTGCTTGTATATCTTATTTTTCAGTAGCAGTAAATAATAATAATGATAATTTTGTGTGTATGTGTATACATATATATATATATATATGTATACACACACACACACATATACACATATATATTTTTAACATTTGCTTTTAGATCAGTTCCTCATCTTTAAAGTGGGAAGTTGAGCCAGACATCGATGGTCCCTTCCAGCTCTTTATCTCTGATCCTATATAGCCCAGCAAGGCAGCCAGTTAGTAACAGAGTTAAGAATAAAATTCAGATTTCTTGGTTCTTATATAGTATTCTGTCTATACTGAATGCTTCTCTGTACCTTAAAGATTTTATATATGTGTATATATTCTAAGTTCGAGTTGTTTGTCATGTGTCCTTTAGAAATCACTGTAACATGATAATAGTTGAATATTTACTTTTTTAAATATGAATTGAATAAATTTGAAATTCTTTCTGCATTATAGTTCACAAAAATTTACCTAAATTCTGCTGCTGAATTGGATAAAATCATACTGGGTTAGAAATGTATCTTCTTTTTTTTATTCTTTAAAGATGAGGTCTGTTCATCTATCCCAGGCTGGAAATACCTAGACTACTCATAGGTCCAACCCCACTCCTTATTGACTTGTCCTGTTTCTAACCTTTAAAATGGGCTGGTTTGCCCCTCATTAGGCAGCTGGGTGGCTCCCCACTCCTAGGGGCTAACCATATTGGTGATGCCTTAGAGCAGAAACTCAATCAGCATAGCCCAATATAGCTCAGCTCCCAAGCTCAATCAACTTCAGCCTCTGGTAGTTGTTATTACAGGGATTACAAGGTATACCATCATGTACCATGATGCCCAATAGTGTGACTTCTTAAATCCTATTGAGTGAGGAGGAAAGAGGTAAAGATTCTGTCCTGAGCAAAAGAATAACATGACAAGCTCTCTACATAAAGAAAATTAGTCTAGAAGGAATGTGAAGGGTAGACTGGAGTGAGGAAAGAGTAGAGGCTGGAAGATCTGTTGGGCTGTTATGACAGTAGTCTTGGTGGGTGGGAATGAGGTTCAGTGTCAGAGTGATAGCTATGGCGTTGGGTCCTGGCACAAGGCCAGCTAGTCCAACCGTTTCCTTTTACGAATGAACAAGCTGAGACCCAAGGACGTTAAGCGCCTGCCCAGGGTATGTGTCAGAAGAAGGACTCAAACCTAGGTATTCCTGGCTTCAAGGCCTGCCTCAGCCCACTACCTCTTAGCCTGGTACATGATGATTAATAAATGTTTGTTGATTGGTCAGTTAACTCCGAAAATGCACTTTTATTGAAGTGGAATGCATGGGGGACTTGAAAATAAGGCTATAAAATCTTTCCTTTGGCTTTAGGAGAAAGAAACCAATTTACATAAGAAATTATTTTCAAACAAACATCCCCCTTTACCCCCCACCCCAGTCACCCCACTCTGCTCCTTTGACCTCAGTGAATGGGAAAATGGCTCCTTGTTTTTAGTGTTATGTCTTTGTTTTGTCTAGACATTTCCACCCCACCCCAAGCGCCCCAAGTCCCTGATGCAGCTGAAGAGACACGGTAAGCATCTACCTCATATCCCTCCTTCCAGTTGACAGGGAATTTCTTAATCTCTATCTAGTTTTTTCTTTCTCTTCTCCTTTTTCCAAGTTAATAAAAAATAAACCCCCAATTTCTTCAAAGTAACATGTTTGTGGGTTAAACCTTCCTATTCTTACCTGGATATTTGTGGAGTTGGTACCAGCAGATTGAAGTCATCAGTGTGGACATTTGAACAAGTCACCCCCATTGGTGGTCAAAGGTGTTTGGGGAGCAGTGGTGGTGTTTCTCTCTGTGACTTTGTGGTATATGACACGTAATATGGGAGAGAGAAAATGAAAAGATCAGAGCTAGAAAGGACCTTACCAAGCAAAGTCAACTACTTCATTGTATTTTTTTGCTTTTCAATCAATAAGCATTTATTTTCTCTCCCTCCCACCCCACACACAATTTAATAGAAAGCAAAAAAACCCCAACCTTTGGAACAAATATTCATAATCAAACAAAACATTCTACATCTTGAGTCCATCAGCCTCTCTCTCTGGAGGTGCAGTGGTATGCTTCATCATTGAATCTGGAATCCTAAGTGGTCATTGCATTGATCAGAGTTCTTAAATCTTTTCAAGTTGCTTGCTTTTGCAGCGTTGTTGCTATTATATAAATTGTTCTCCATATCAACTCCCTCCTTTTAAGGAAGAGGAAATAAGCCCATGTTGGGGAAGTGACTTTCCCAAGGTCACACATAAAATTAGTAGTGGCAGAGCTGAGGCTAGAACTCTGGTCTCCTCATTCTAATCCTGTGGTTTGTTTTTTTTTTTGACCTCCTAAGTACTTCAGAATGGACCTGAATACCACCACATCTTTCAGAAATGCACTGGGGAAAATAGAGATGGATTTAAAATGTGTTTTCTTCAGAAACATTTAGTAACTTGGCCATAGACAGTTATCTGACTTTAGGAATCATGGTTTTAGCTTGGGGGGAGCCAGGCAGAGATCTACAAATGCAAACTTGCCTACCATTTAGCTTTCCATCCCCTTGAAAGCCAGAATGGTCTACCTTTAACTCTCTTTGATAAATCCTTCTCTCTGTAGGGTCAATGACCAGCCGAAAGCCAGTGTGGCAGAGGACCACGAAACAGAGGTGAGCTTGGAGATGGCACAGCAGGGATCCTTATGTCAATCTTTCCCCTCCTCTGCTCCATGCATACCTTAATGTCACTGTCAGAGTAATGGGTGTAATACTGCCCCTTTGGGAAAGTTGAGAAACGGAGCTGTACTTAGATCCCAAGGAAAGGCAGCTTTATTGATTACAATTCTGTGTTATGGAAGCTTCCAGGCTAATGTCCACAAGAGGGGAGAACAATTAGAAAATTCATGAATTTTGCTTCCCTTTACTTGTTTATCCTTAATACTAATGATGGCTAATGTTTATGTAGCTCCTTAAAGTCTACAGAATGTTTTTACATACATTATCTCATCTGATCTTCCTAACAACCCTGAGAGGCATTTTTTAGATGAGGAAGGGGTAAAGTGATTTGCCCAAAGTCACCTAGCTAATAAATGTCTGAGGCAGGATTAGAACTCAGGTCATCTTGCATCCAAATCCAATGAGCCCTTTGTTTCTTCACCTAGCCGCTTCCTTAAGAGCAGTTTGAAACCAGAGTTCTCTGCATTGGTAGCTAGTGGAGCAGTGGATAGAGTGCCAGGCATGTAGTCAGGAAGACCTGAGTTTGAATGTGACCTCAGACATGTAATAGCTATGTGACCCTGGGCAAGTCACTTAACCTCTTCATCTGTAAAATAGAGATAATAACAGTACCTACTTCATAGAGTTGTTGTGAGGATCAAATGAGATTGTAATTATAAAGCACTTAGCCCAGTGCCCAGCACCCAGTAGGTGCTGTATAAATGTTAGCTGTCATCATCATCTTCATCATCATCATTCCATAGCCTGGCTTCTGGGTATAAGGTGTGGCCTGTGAAAGGGAGAGACACTTTGATTTACCAATGGCCTAACGAGCAGAAACAGTTTGATAATAAAAATATTAATAAAGATGAATTAAAAATAAGTAAATAAAAAACCCTGAATTGATCGTTCTTCCTCTTTGCCATGGCCACTAGCAAAACCACGCGTAATTCTCTGGAAATGCTCATGAGTCGCTGACAGATCATGGGACATAGAATGTTGGGGCCAACCCAGCTGAGGCTCAAATTGGGGATGGGACTTACACAAGGTCCCTCAGAGGTCGAGCCTGGATTTCTATAATGTCCTGGTCCAGCGGCACCCTCACTGGACCCACAGCCTCTCATCTGACTCATAGCTTTTGTCTTTTGTTTTCTCTGCCTAGGTGGAAGAGCAAGAGGCGAGTAAGTCAGAGCTGGAAGATGAAGAGGACGAGCTGGATGACCTCCCCAACTCCCGGAAGCCATGGAAAGGGATGATCTCTCGGAAAGCCAGCAAGACCAGTGTCTATCTGCAGGAATGGGATGTTCCCTTTGAGCAGGTGGAGCTGGGGGAGCCCATCGGGCAGGGGCGGTGGGGGAAAGTCTACCGGGGCAGATGGCACGGGGAGGTGGCCATCCGCCTCCTAGAGATTGACGGCAACAACCAGGACCACCTCAAGCTGTTCAAGAAGGAGGTGATGAATTATAGGCAGACGCGGCACGAGAACGTCGTGCTCTTCATGGGAGCTTGTATGAATCCCCCCCACCTCGCCATCATCACCAGGTAGGCAGAGGCCCTGTGGCCCCAGGCTTGCTTTCTTTTTAAAAATTAATTTGATGAATATCATGTTTCTTTATCACCTTCATATTCCAATATATCGTTCTCACCCTTCTCATCTGGAGAGTTATCTCTTACTAACAAAGGATTTTATTTTTTAAAGAAGAAACGGTTTAGCAAAATTAACCAACATGTCAACCAATTCCAATGGCATATGCTGTGTTCCACACCCATTGCCCCCCCATCTTTGCAATGATGGGAAGAAAGTACATTTTCCTATTTCTTCTTTAGGCCCTAGGTGTCTTCTCAATATCACAGTGTCTGCATTTTGACATTATAGGTCTTGGAAGCAGCTGGTGGCATGGTAGATAGAGCACTGGGCAAGGAGTCAGGAGGACCTGAGTTCAAATCTTACCTCACTTATTAACTGCGTGACCCTGGACAAGTCACTTAACTTCTGCCTGCCTCAGTTTCCTCAACTGTAAACTAGAAATAATAGCGCCCATCTCCCAAGGGTTACTGAGAGGATCAAAAGAGATAATTTTTAGAAAAAGTCCTTAGCACAATGGTAGGCATTTAATAAATGCATATTCCTTTCCCCTTCTTATGTAGCAAGATTCCCCAGAAAATTTTTTAAAACAGGATTTCTCTGAATGGTGTTTTTTGGTTTTTAAAAAACTTGTTCCAGTAGTGGCTAGATGGCTCAGTGAATAGAGTACTGGCCCTGGAGTCAGAAGGATCTGAGTTCAAATCCAGCCTTAGACACTTAACACTTACTAGCCGTGTGACCTTGGGCAAGTCATTTAACCCCAATTGCCCTGCCTTCCTCCCTCAAAAAAAACCAAAACAAAACCAAAGCAAAATGTCTTCCTTGAGACAGAAGTCTCCACTAAAAGTCTTCCGTGTCTTATAAATTTCCCTAGTTGGCATTAGCCTTGGCCATCAGGCCTCAGAAAGCTTGGTATGAACTTATTATAATTCTTATTAAAGCATATTAAAGCCTTAATAAGAACTTATAAGCTCTGACAAACTTATAGAATATTGTGTATTATGTCTGTACTGTTGTCTCATCTCTTTCCTAGGCTGACCCTCTATGAGGGCTAGTTTTAAAACCTTGTTTCTCACCCAGCAACTAGTCCAGAGATCTACATACAGTAGCAGTTTAATAAATGTGTTTTATTTTATTGTATCACATTGCAAGCAAAACCTCTGAAATTACTGCACCAGTATCTTTGAAATTCAAAACTCTCCTGCCCAGTCAATGGGTCTTTTTTTTTTAATGTAAGCTTTTTTATTTAGAAGCTTATTTTTAAAAATGAAAGTTTATCACCCACATCCATAGTCTTCCCTTAGTGAAGGTGAAGGGGAGCTTAAGGTTTTTTTAGGCTATTCCAGTGAAGTATAATCAGGTTTTCCCATGTTGGAAAGGCTTCGAGCCTGTCTGTTGGCCAAGGACCAGCAGAGAGACTTGTTCTCATCAGGTTTGCCAAAGAGGGATGAATTTTTTGGCAATACTTAGAGACCATCTCCGTCTTAGGGAAGGTTGTTACCTGTGTGCATGGAGAGAATGAAGCCACAGATCAAGCAACAAGCATTTATTAAGCACTTGCTGTTTGCCAGGCACTCTTCTGGAACCTAGAGGAACACATGCAAAAAAAAAGAGACTGTCCCTGACTTCAGGAGGCTTACATTGGCCTTGGGTGGGTGCGTGGGGAGCAACATGCAGACAATTAGATCTATCCAGAAGAGAGAGAAAGGAAAAAGAAGGTAACTGCAGGAGGCGGGCACTGGTCGTGGGGGAACCAGGAAAGGCTTCGTAATAACAACATTAACAGCTAACACATACAGCATTTAAAGGTATCATCTTTACTACAGCCCTGCGAAGCAGGTGCTATTAAATACCCCCATTATACAGATGGGGAAACTGAGGGTGGGAACACAAGTGCATTATCTAATGTCACATAGCCAATTAGAGTCTGAGGCGAGACTTGAACTCGGGTCTTCCTGAGTCCAGAGCCAGCGTTCTGTTCACTCTGCCAACTAACTGCATCAGTGACATGAATTGATTGGACTTTTGCTTGATCCCCTTGGCTTCAGCGAAGGAATGTTCAGTTATTTCAGTTGTATCCGACTCTCTGTGACCCCATTTGGGGTTTTCTTGGCAGAGATCCTGGAGTGGTTTGCCATTCCCTTCTCCAGCTCCTTTTTGCAGATGAGGAAACTGAGGCAAACTGGGCTGAGTCAAAGTTGCACTGCTGGGATGTGTCTGAGGCTGCATTTGAACGGTCCTCCCAACTCCTGCACTCTGTGCACTATGGCGCCACCTAGTGGCCAGTGAAGGAATACTCACTTTTTTTACATTTACAGGAAACTTTGTTTCCTTGAAGGTAAGGGAGAGTGGATAGTTATCAGAGACCTGGAAATAGGGGAGGGGAACCTGCGGCCTCGAGGCCACATGTGGCCCTCTAGATCCTCAAGTGTGGTCTTTTGACTGAATCCAAACTTCACAGAACAAATCCCCTAGAATCAGGAAGACCTGAGTTCAAACTTTCTGACTTTAAACCCTCTCTCAGAAACTATTTGTGTGACCCTTGGCAAGTCACTTAACCTCTGTCGGTCTCAGTTTCCTCATCTGTAAAATGGAGATAATAATAACTCTGGCCTCATGGGCTTTGCAAACCTTAAGGCACTGCCTACATAGCAGCTGTTATCATAGGACCACAGGATTCTCAGTCTAGAGTTGGAGGAGACCTCAAAGGCTGTCTAGTCCAATCATCTCATTTCACAGATGACAAAACTGAGGCCTGAGGATGTCACATTCCTTGCCTCAGGTCACCCTGGTAGTAAGCATCAAAGGTAGAATTTTAGCTTTTAATTTTCATGATCTTCCCACTGTCCCTCATTCACCCTTCTTTTTACAAATGAGGAAACTCAGAGACACAGGGAGGTTGGGGGACTTGTCTAAGGTGGTAGGACTAGTAAATGGGGAGGGATCAGATGGGATTTGAACCCAAGCCTTGTTGCACCAAAACCAGTTCTCTTTGCACCAGACTGCTCTGCCCACCACACAGAAGATGTTGGAACTGGAAGACACCCGAGATTCCCTCTGGGCCAGCCCTCTCATTGTACAGAGGAGGACAGCCACTCATGGGGTCTTTCCCTCTCTCCCATCTTCCCTTCTCTCTCCTATAGTTTCTGTAAAGGGCGGACGCTTCACTCCTTCGTGAGGGATCCCAAGACAAGCCTGGATATCAACAAAACCAGGCAGATTGCTCAGGAGATCATCAAGGTAAGCGGATGGAATATGGCTTTTCCAGCTCTTGATTCCCCTCCATGGCAATGGTGTGAAATAGATCGTAAGCTCCTTGAGGGCAGGCAGGGACCGTTTGTTTCATTTTTGTCTTTGTAGCTACAGCACCCAGCATGTAACTGATTGATTGAAATGGACGACTTTCTAGCCATGTGACTTTCAGCAATTCTCTTAAGCCTCTCTGCCCATGATCTATAAAAATAATGGTGTTAAAAAAAATGATTGTGTTGAATAAAATCAGGAGTTCTTATCATTATTTGTGACCTGGACCCCATTGGTGACACCTATGGACCCCTTCTCAGAACAGTGAATAAAATAAAAATATATAGGAAGGGGAAGAGAAGAGAACAAATGTTTATTAAGAACCAAACACTGTGCTAAATACTTTACGGATACGATCTCATTAAATACTCCCACCGACCTTGGGAGATGGGTGTTCTTATCATTCCCATTTTATTGTTGAGAAAACTGAGGCAAACAGAGGTTAAGTTCCTTGCCCAGGATCACCTAGCTCTAGGAAATGCCTGAAGCTGGATTTGAACTCAGACAAACAAAACCAATTCTTTAGAAATAGAATTATCAAAATATTGACAAACAGAAGTTCACAGACACACAAGGCTCCGAACCCCTGATCCAGCCTGACTCCCTTGTTTTTATAGAGGATGAAACAGATGCCCAGAAAGCACAAGGGAATTTCTCATAGTCACATAGAGAGTTAGTAGCTGAGAGGGAATTACTGCCCAGGTCTCCTGACTCAGGCTGTGCCTCCTTCTTCTTCCATATCCCTGTCCTGCTTCCTTTCTCCCACCTCTCCCCTCCCCTTCCTTTTCTCTCTTTCTCTCCCTCCATCTTTCTCTCCCTCTCCTCTTTTGTTTCTCCCTTTCTCCCCTCCCTCCTCTTCCCTCTCCCTGTTTTTTCCATTATCTTCTTCCTATCTCTTCTCCTTCTCTCTTTTCTCCTCCTCTCCTCTTCCACTTCTCCCTCTTCTCTTCTCTCTCTCTCTCTCTCTCTCTCTCTCTCTCCTCTTCCCTGCCCCCATCTCTTACCATCTCCTTCCTCTTCCTATCCTTTTTTCCCCTTCTTTCCCCCTCTTCCTTCCCCCTCTCTTACCTCGCCTGTTTCTTTTTCTTTTCTTCTCTCCCCTTTCTTTCTCCTTCCCCTCTTCTCTGTGTCTGTACAAACAATGTGGAGTGTAAGAAGAGATAGCTTTAGGATTTCCCCAGCTAAAAGTACTCCCAGTATGGATATTTCCTCTATAGACACCACTGTGCTGACCCTTGTATTTTCAGAGGATCTCCTGGGGGCACTGAAAAGTGCGGTTTGCCCGTGGCCATAGGGCTAGTCTTTGCCCAGAGCAGGACGAGGCTGCCTCTCTTTTAATGTATCAGGCATAATATTTGATGAAAAAGCCAATTTAGGCCTAAGCTGTTTTGATGTTTCTGAACTGAATGCCTACAGACTCATAAAGACCTAATGCTGGTCAGTGTCTTGCAAAAGCCCACTCTAGTCACTGGGCAAAGCAAAGGGTGTAGTTGTATCCTCAGCCCCCCGAAAAATGTTCATTGATTGATGGCCCAGTAAAAAAAACAAAACAACAATTGGCATTTTAAAAAAATTAAAAATCCCTAAGATTTCCATTTTCCTTCCTTTCCATGATGTAGTGGAGAGCTCTGGACTTGGAGGCAGAAAGTCTGGGTTTAAATCCTGCCTCTGACATTTACAAACTGTGTGAACCTGGGCAGGCCATTCGGCAATCTGTCCTTCAGTCTCATCCTTTGTAAAATGATAACAGCCAACATTTGTGCGGCACCCACTCTGTGCCGAGCACTTTACAATCACCATCTCATCTGAGCCTCACAATGACCCTTGGGGGGGGGGGGGTTGCTATTATTATCCCTATTTCACAGATGAGGAAGCTGAGGCAAACAGAGTCTAAGTGGCTTACCCAGGATCATACAGCCAGTAAATGTCAGAGCAGGATTTGAACTCAGGTCTTCCTGTATCCAGCCTCTCTATCCACAGTACCAGTTAGCTCCCTAGTATGATTATGTTATATATAACATATTATTATTATATTATGTTATATAATATATATAATAATATATTACATAATATATAACATGATATATAATATAATATGTTATATATTATATACATATGTGTGTACACACACACACACACACACACACACACACACACACACACACACACACACATATAGGTGGTTTTGAAGCTCCAGTGGGCTAGTTTATGCAGACTATTCTGCAGGCTTTAACTGTGAACATTCATTATCATCATTCTTCTTACTGCATGCTGGCCCTCACCCCCTCCCCTTCCACAGACAAAACAAGAAACAGCTTGGAACAGTGGAAAGCTGCCGGTTTGGGCATCCCAAGACCTGGGCTCACATCCTAGCTTTACCAATTGTTAAATGTATGACCCTGAGCAAGTCACTTCCCTCCCCAGACTTCAGTTTCCTCTTCTGTAAAATGAGGGCCTCTGAGGTTTCTGTCAGCTCTAAGACTGTGAGACCTTGTATAAGTCACCATCCTTCCATGAGCCTCAGTTTCCTTCTCTGTAAACTGAAAGCACTGAACTAGATGTCCTCCAAGGTTCCTTGGAGCTCAGTCTATGAACCTCTTATTGTTTCCACTGAAGAGTATATTGATAAATGTTTAACAACCAGCTCTCCAAGGTGGGGGTGGGGGTCCAAGGACACATTTTAAAATTTAATATGCACTCTTAATATTTTCTCCACTATTTACTTAAGTCTGAGCAATCAACAAAATGATAACTCAAGCCCTGATTTTTAGTGTTTGCTGATTCCTTGAGTCACCCTGAGTCAGCTCAGCTCCATGGCGCACCCCTGGTTCCAAATTTATACAAAGTTAAAATCTTCACTGAAATAGGTGACCCCTGCCTTCTTTCCTGATGGATAAGATGCCTAAGTCCTGAGATAAGAACCATAAACATGATTCAGTGTTTATGAAACATTGCCTTCTGGGGCTTTATGTTCCATACCACATGGGCAGAGGGAATGCAAGGTCTCCTGGGGGAGGAGGCACTAGCAGTTAGGGGTGTGTGTGTCTAAATTAGGCACCTTCAGCACCACAGCCCCTCTAGACTTGGGGCCTTGAGGCCATCCCTCCATTGACCTGGTTTGTGGGGCTCTCTTCCAGGGCATGGGGTACTTGCATGCCAAGGGCATCGTACACAAAGATCTGAAGTCCAAGAACATCTTCTATGACAATGGCAAGGTGGTCATCACGGATTTTGGGCTGTTTGGGATCTCTGGTGTGGTGCAAGAGGACAGGTGAGGCTGCTACAGGATCCCAGGAGGCTTTACCAAGTCAGGCTCCCTCATTTAACAGAGGAGAAAACATAGATTCTGGTCAGCTGGTGGACAGCTCCCATCCCAGCAAAGACAGTGGTATGAAAATAAAAATAAATTTTATATATATATAAAATACAATAAAAATATGATAAAAATAAAAAACCCAGCCATCTGTCAATAGCTCTTCCCTCCGTTTGGGATACGCCTGAGACAAACCAACACAGAATCCCAGCCTGATACCAATGTGCAATTGTAGAGATTAAACTTGCTGTGTTGTGACATATTTATCTAGACCAAGAGTTTTTTGCCTTGTTTTTGTCTCAGAATCCTTGGGAGACAGTCTGGGGAAGCCTTTGGACCCCTTCTCAGAATCATGGCTTTAAATTCTTAAAATAAAATACATAGAATTACAAAGAAAATAAATCCTATTGAAATACAGTATCAAAGTATTTTTAAAAACCAAGTTCACGGACCCCGGGTTCAGAACCCTGATCTAACCTATTTATTATCTTTTTAGCTGATGTGGAAAATCATCGGATCTACTTCAGAGAAGCAGAGGGGAACCTTGGAAATACCAAACTCTCCCCATCTTTTCTGTCTTTTTATAATTCAGGCGAGAGAATGAGCTGAAGCTGCCCCATGATTGGCTGTGCTACCTGGCCCCTGAAATTGTCCGGGAGATGACCCCAGGGAAAGATGAAGATAAGCTGCCTTTCTCCCGAGCTGCTGATGTGTATGCCTTTGGGTGAGCTGAAGCCTGGGGGTTCCTTTTCTCTTTGCAGGGGCTAATCAAGGGAATCTGGGCCAAGAGTACATCGCATTGGTGGCAATGCAAAGCTTCCCAAGACTCCATATACTGCTCATGTTAGTGGTCAGTGAGTCAGCAAGCACTTATTAAACTCCTATGGTTTGCCAGGCACCTTGTTAAGCAGCTAGGTGGTACAGTGGCCGGAGCACCAGACTTAGAATCAGGAGGACCTGAGTTCAAATCTGGCCTCAGACACTTACTAGCTGTGTGACCATGGGCAAGTCACTGTACCCTGTTTGCCTCAGTTTCCTTGTCTGTCAAATGAGCTTTAGAAGGACGTGACAAACCCCTCCAGTATCTCTGTCAAGAAAACCCCAAATGGGGTCATGAAACGTTGGGACAAAACTGAGCACGCAAATGCCTCATTTTCCCTGTCTGTAAAATGAAACTCATAATGGCACCTCTCTCCCGGGGTTGTTATAAGGATTAAATGAGATAATACTTGGAGAACCCTCTGCAAGCCCAGATAGTGCTATATAAATGCTGGCTGTCATTATTCTCATTATTAATCTAAATGTCCAGTACCTGGGGTGGTACGCTTTGGAGTCTCCTGGGGCAAATAGCCTCTTGACCCAGCTCTGTTATGAGCAGCTGAGAAAGCTAAAGAAAAGCCTGTAGAAGACTCAGGTGGGCTATGATGGCCATCTTCAAGTATCAAGATGGTCAGACTGGGGAAGAGAGAAGAAATTCATTCAGAGAACAGAGCTGGGAGCCCCCTGGGAGGCAGCAGATGAGGGACAGGGAGGCTGCCAAGAGACAGATCTAAACTTGATGTTAAGGGAAAATTTCCAGACATTTGGAGCTATCTCGAAACAGAAGAGATTGCTTTGGGTTTGTTTTCCTCGGAGAGCTGGATGGTCATTTGTCAGGTTCTTTTTTTGGGGAGTGGTTTGGGGGGAGATAGGTTGGACTGGATGGTTGCCAAGGTCCCTTTTGACTTTGAAATCATGTGACTCTAATTCTATGACCCTTCCTCCACCCTTCCTCCTTCATTCCTCTCTCATTCCTCCCTCCCTCCCTCCTTCTCCCTCTCTCTCATCTTCCTTCTCTTTCCTCCCTCTATTCTCCCCTTTTCTCCCCTCTCCTTCCCTCCCTCCCACAATCAGACTCTACAGACCGCCTTGTTTCTAAATCACTCTCACATCCTGGCATCTTCTTGTAGGACAGGCCAAGATTTGGGAGTCAAGTCTTAGACCTCTGACATCTTTTCTGGGCTGTTACTTCTCTGCCTTCAAAGTCTCTGGGGATGGGGTGGCTAGGTGGCACAGTGAATAGAGCACCGGCCCTGGAGTCAGGAGGTCCTGAGTTTAAATTGGGCCTCAGACATTTAACACTTACTGGCCATGTGACTTTGGGCAAGTCACTTAATCCCAATTGCCCTGTCCTCCCCTTTCCAAAAAAGCAAAAAATAAAAAGAAGTTTCTGGTGATCTTGGTTGGGGGAGACCAGGCTTATAGAAGGCTTGAGGTCATAGAATCACAGACCTGGAGTAAGAAGGACCCCAGTGACCATCCAGGCCAGCCCAGAATCCAGCCTTGTCCCCACTGTCCTGCTCTGCTTTCTCTATTGATCCAATTCAGTCTGGATGGTTTTTCCAGGACGGTCTGGTATGAACTACAAGCAAGAGACTGGCCTTTCCAAACCCAAGCTGCAGAAGCCCTGATCTGGCAGATTGGAAGCGGAGAAGGTGTCAAGCACGTGCTGGCAGGGATCAACTTGGGGAAGGAAGTCAGTGTAAGTGGCTGCCGCCTTCCTGGGACAGCTCCAGCAAGAGCTGGGACAGGGTAGAGGCTGGTGGCAGGGTTCTGAATCTGGGGTCTGTAAACTTTTTAAAAAACTCTTTGGATGATGGCGTTTCAGTAGAATTGGTTTCCTTTGCAATTCTTGTCATGTATTTTATGCCTTTAAAAAACATAATTCTGGAAAGGGGCCCATAGCTAATGTTAATATTTTATTTTCTAAGTCTATGTGTGGCCTAGAGGGATTTCCATTTCTTTGTTTGGTCTTTAAAGCTCTATAAAGCCCCCCTCTCCAGGAATATTTCCCCTTTACCATCTCCACCTTCCTGCCAAACCAGCCTATTTGTGGCTCTCCAAACATGATGGTCTATCTCCAGCCTTTGTGCCTTTGCCCGTCCCCCATGCAGTTCCTCCTCAGCACTGCCACTTAAAATCCTTCACCTCCTTCATGCTCCCTCCTACAGGAAGCCTGTCCCAGTCCCTCCAGTTGTTAGTGCTTCCTCACTGCCGACATTTCCTTATCTGCCTACGAGTCCTTCTCCCCCTATGCTCCTTGACAGCTTGGGTAGGGATTGTTTCTCCTCCTTTCTCTGACTTGTGCCCAGCACAAGGTTCTAACATAGTAAGCACCTGACAGATGCTTGGGAATGAACCAATGGCCTATCATGCTGCAGGAGATCCTGTCTGCTTGCTGGGCCTTCGACCTGCAAGAGAGACCCAGCTTTCCCCTTCTCATGGAAATGATGGAAAAACTGCCCAAGCTGAATAGGCGCCTCTCTCACCCAGGCCATTTCTGGAAATCAGCTGAGTAAGTATCCCCTGGAGCCATCTGCAAGGCCGAGGGCCTCTGCCCACGTCACCATGCCCACCTACCCTTCTCCTGTACTCTCTGCTCACAAGTTCCAAAGGCCCAAAGGAGCCTGTGCAGACTACCCCAACCCCCTGCTGGCAGGAGGGCCAGCGAGGGAGGGGGAATCACTTCAGTGGCCTGGGGGGCTTTGGGGAAGGAAATCAGGCATGCCACAGGCGCTCCTGTGGCAACTTCAGTCCTTTCTACAGGAGGAGACAGAGGGGTCAGGTTGGGACCCAAGGCATGGTCACTGAGGCTAAAACACTTCCTTCCCCAAAGGTGTTAGCTTTTGCAAATTTTAAACATAGGTGAAAAAACAAGGAAGCATCATTTATACCCCCTCTACACCCTACCCAAAAAATGATCTTTATGCACAAATAGGATTTTTTAAAGCTGGGCTTACTTGCACAATGACTGCCTATGTCTAGACACACCCAGGCCTCTGGGTTCATTTAAAGCAGGTTCACATTTTTCCCACCTTTCCCTCAAGAAGGTCCTGTGAGAGGTGTAGGGCAGGTGCTGACCTTTCCATTTGACAGGTAGAGAATTCTGTCACTTACATGTGTGCGCACACACCCACACACCCCACTCAAATAAAATGCCTAAACCCCTTTGACAGTTAGGTGCATGTGTATTGACCAAAAGCATAAGCCCTTACTGCCCACTCAGTTTCAAGATACCTCATTTCAGCCCATATGCTTTAGAGTATATTGTTTCCAAATTCATCCATCTCAAAAAGCTGTCTGGTGATTGGTTCAAGTGTAGACTTGTGTTTTGGGACATTTTCATTTGTCAAAGATATATTGGCATTCCTGGGATGGGGAATGCTCATGGACAAAATGGCGGCTCCCAGTGAACTCTTGGTGCCAAGGAGTATGCTCATAACCAGACCTTGAGCTGTGTTTCTGCAGTGCCCCCATGGGGTCTCTCCACATTCAGCTTTGGAAAGGGACGAAGTCAAACCTCCCACTTTGAGCCTAGTTGGAGGGAAGATCAGTCTGGCTTAGTGAAGTCTTAACTTTAAGACTTTAGATTTAGATCTGGAAGGGAACTTGGCTGGGGAGGGGGCCATCTAGTCCAATCCATCATATTACAGATGAGAGAGGCAACATGTTAAGAATGGATAGCTAACCCAAACCTAGACTCCAGCCCTGCTCCTGACATTGCCTGGCTGTGTGACCCTGGGCAAGTCACTTAACCTCTAGGCCAGAGATGTCAAACTCAAGTCAGCCCAGAAATGTAATTGGGAAGTTTGAACAAAATATCTAAAAACTAAAACATAGCATAGATAATGTCAGTTTGTGGTTTTCTAAGTCAGGGATTGTTTTATTTGGCTTTAACATTACCGGTATATACGGCTCTTGAAGCTGTAGAGAAGGTGCCAGCCTGCAATGATAGAGGAAGTTTTTGCTCATCTGGGAGTTGCCTCTACCAGTAAAATCACAGGTCCAGTCCTTATTCCTATGTGCCAGGCACTATATTAAGCTCTTAGGATACAAGGACCAAAGTGAATGGTCACTGCTCTCAAGGAGATTAAATTCTTTTGGGTTGATACCAATGGAACTAGAAAGATTACTTACCCAAGGTCACACAGCTTGTCAGTGACAGAACTGAGATTTGAACCCAGATCATCTGATCCAAACTCAGCACTCTTTATTATAATTAAGTACCTCTTTTTTTTCAATTCAACAAAGATTAGCTACCTTATTTAATTCAAGGCATCTGGGTGATGCCAGGGATACAGAGATGAAAAGTAAACCCTTTGTGCCCTTGGGAGCTTTCATTCTCTGGAGACAAGCTGACTGATCTCCTTGAGGCCTGGCTTGAATGAATGAACGAATGAAAAAAGATGTTTCATCTTTCAACAGATCGTTAATTTAGAGGCAGAAAGGATTGTAGAGATTTTCTAGTTCTGATATTTGTAAAGGTACTTTTAACTCTTTTATTTGGAAGTAGTAAGACTTCCCCACAAAGCAGTTAGGGTAGAGCAGAGATGATGTATCTTCTATCAGTGTAGGGAATTCCCAGTGTGGAACCTCCATCCACCAATGCAGAGTGGCAACTCCTCTTGACTGAGACACTGTTGGCTTATAAGTGACATGCAGACCAAAGATAACTCTGTGACCTTGAGCCTCTTGGGCCTCTGTAAAATGAGGGGGTTGTACTAGATGGCCTCCAGGTCTAAGATCCTGTGACCTTCCTTCCACCTCTAATATTCCATGATTCTGGGATATATCAATGTAGTTTCATCAAGAGGACACCTGAAACTCAAAATTTTTTTTAAAATAGTAAAAATTCTTTTACATATGATTGAATATGTAATATTTAATGAAATATATAAATATATAAACGTAATTTAAAATTGCTGGGGTTTTTTTTAAAGAAGAGATCCTAAATGGGGACCCCAATGCCAATATATCTTCTGGTTAAACACCAGCACTTTTCTGTTCATGATTCCTGCTTTTCCAAGCTCAGCTTCTAATTCTCATTTTTCTCTTCTCTTTTCCATTGGTGTCTGTCCTGGGGTGTATCTGTCTTCCACCCTGACCTGCCATATCTCCTCTTTCTCAACCCCTCCATTTCCTCTCATGTCTTCCTTCACCTTGTTCTCATCTCAACCCTCCGTCCTGTTGGCTTCTGACTGTCCTGGATGGCATTCCACACCTCTCCAAACGTCAATATGGTGTCACGGCTCGGCCCCAGGCGTTGGCGGAATCGCTACTCCAAAGGGCGCTACTACCATCCAGAGTTTAAGGGGACCTTCCGCCCCCTCTTGGAGGAATAGTGTGTGTCCTGTTGGGTTCCTGTTTCTTCCCATTGTGCTGACATGCCCATCATATGTCCTGCACCCTTTCTTCCCTCCCCCCACCCTTCTCCTCTAGCCCCCAACTCATGTTTTCATTTTTTCCTCCCATGCAACAAAGTGGGGTTCTTTTTTAAAAGTTGAACTGGCAAGTTGGGGAATTGGTGCTTTCTTATTTCTTCAATTATTTGGTTCCTCAAATAGAAGAGCAATTGTGTGAGTTTGGCTTAAGTCATCTCTTGCCATTGACTGAGACCCCCAAAGTTGGAGATCCTTAGACTACCCTCCCTCCCCCCAAATACAGAAGTTAATTATCATTTCATTGACTAAGGGGGAAGGGCATTGTAGAGTAATGGACAGAGGGCTAGCCTTGGAATTGGGAATTCCTGGGTGCAATTTCTGAATCTGACATATACTGATTAGATCATTGAGTTAACATAAGGCCTCTGCAGACCTGAAAGCATTATCTAAATGCTAATAATTATGATTATGATTTTGGTTTTGTGACTGGGCAAGTCACTTAAACCCTCAGTGCACCAGGTAAATTAAGTTACTGATGAACTGCTGATTTGTATCAGTGAAGGGACTTTCCACAATGGGAATTCCCAAAGGCCTGGACAGGAAGTATTTCTGCTTTCCAGTTTTCTCTGCTATCTTTCCACTCTGGGCGGGGAATCCTTAGGAGACCAAAAGAAAGGTGACCAAAGAAAATGTTCACTCCTCTCAGGTCCCCTCGGGGCAGTTTAGTGGTATGGTCCCTTTGCCCAGTCTGGCCCAAGACTTCACAATATCCTGTAGAGCACAGTTGACCTCTGAAAGACAGAGCCCCCTGTATGGCACAAGACCACCACAGAAAGAGTGCTGGTTGGGTTCCCCTCACCCTCAGGTACCTTTCCCCTTCAGCTTTGGCGGTTGGAAGAATCCCAGTCATTGGTTCATCATTAAAGTTCACCTCTGGTTTAATGATGGCCTTTTCTCTGGACCCTGGGTTTTCTTTCTGCCTTTGTGGGGCCCCTGCATCTCTCTGCCTGTACCGGCTTCCCTTTCACCTCCAAACTCCTTTGCCTAATAATCCCCTGCTCTACTCAGATGCACTGGGCTTTGTCTTTCCTCCTGCCCTTGACCTCATCCATTAAGCTTTTTGTGGGGAGGGGAGGTGCCAACAATGACAAATTTCCTTTGGGGATGATTGCTTAATCGGATTGGATTCTTTTGGACTTTGGAAACCTTACCTAGTTACCTCCCTTCTCCAAAATGAAGGGCAAATCCTAAAAGTGCAGACGCCATGTTCTTCCATATCAATCAATCAGCAATTGTTAATGAACAGCGGCAGCATCCACAAGCATGTATTAAACACCCGTTGAGTATCAGACCCTGTGCTACAAAGACCCAAACAACCCCAAAGTACAGTCCCTGTCCTCAGGGATCTCACAAGCCAAGCACGTGCCTGACGTTGGAGTTACAAGTTCAAAGAGTGTTTCTTGAAATAGATGAGCCAGAGCCGGGCCGGGGCTTGGACAGCTTGACCTTGACAGAGAATTTTACGCTGATATTTTTGTTTTGAACAGGATTTGACCTGTAATCATCTCAGAGCAATTCATGCTTAGTCCCAGGATTGAACCAGAAACTCTCTTCAAATCCCCAACTTTACCCTAAAGCACTTTATGTAGTGACATAAGTGCAAAAGCCTTAACTAGGGTGGGGTGCCTAGGGTTCTGACCCAGAGTGCCAAAATTTAGAGGGTGCCAATAGGACTTGTAGTACTTCTCCAGGTGAAATGCTCAAGCAACCCAAGTGGGCTCCTTCGTTCTGGGCCCTGCCCCTCCCCTAAATCCATGATTCCGTGGTGACTGTGGACACAACCACATGATTAATAATTAGCATTTCTGTAGCACTTCAAGATTTGTGAAATGTCTTTTATAGGTTTTCTCATTTACTCCTCCAGGAAAACTTAGGAGGTAGGTGGTATTATTATCCCCCTTTTACAGATGGGTAAACTGAGATTGATGAAGGTAAAGTGACTTGCCAAGGATCATAAAGCTATTAAGTATAGGAAGCAGGGCTTCTTGACTCAAAGTCCAGCTTTCTATCCACTATACCACCCAGCTACGTTGGTGAAGTTAGATGCCTTTTACTTTTCGAACTCAGTCAATAAACATTTATTAAGTGCCTACTATGTATCAGGCCCTGTGTTAACTCTAGGGATACAGAAAGGGGCCAAAGACAGACCCTGCCCTCAAGGAGCTTACAGTCTAATGAGGGAGACAACAAGCGAATAATTACGCTATATACTACAGGATGAATAGGAACTAATTAAGAAAGGGAAGGCATTAAATTAAGAGTGGTTGGCACAGGCTTCCTGGAGATGTGGCCCTACAGTAGATTATGTCCAGTCCCAGTGCATTGAGTAGGTAGGGAAATAAACAGGTAGCCACTGTAGCCAACTGGCTGGGTCCCTTGCTTTGGTACCAAGCACCCCAGAACATGTCCCAGGTCAAGCCCCCGAATCAACTCTGGGAGACAAATTCAGTTGTGGGGGAGAACTGTAGGGAGAAACTTCTGACCTTGGGCCACACAAAGACCCACAGGAAGAAAAGCCCTGGAACACTATGAAGCTGGGGCTGGGCCAGACAGGGAGCCCTCTTAAGATGCAAAGTTTACCTGTTTCACCTATGGAAGGAAAGCACAAGCGCTACCAGTGCCCTCCTTTTTTCAGCGTTCTAGGACAAAGCCCAGGTTACAAAGTCCTAGTTACACTTCTACCTTTGCTTTGAGTTTTAATGACAGTGGCATAATTCATTTGGAAGTCAGACTGGAGAATTCTGCATTCCTGATCCTTCCCTGGTCACCTAAGCCAGAGGATAGGGGCCTGAGCTTGGATCGGGGCAGGCATAACATTCATATTCCCACTGTAGCCTTGGAAACTCAAATGAGCCAGCAGTGGAGTTCAGCACTATGCTGGGTGTGACTCACAGAATCTTAGAACTGGAAGGGCCCTTAGCATTCAGAAGCTCACTCACTCACCCAGGTGCTTTGGAGTTCAACCTGGCCTAAATAGCACTGCAGACCCTGATTTTAGAAGGCCGCTAAACAGACAGTCCTCCAAGAAACACACAGCCCCCCTGCCTCAGGTCGCTTCCCTTAAGGATGGCTCCGTTCACCAAAACATTTCTCCTTTCTTTGTTTGACCCCAAATCTGCCTTTATGTTCTGTTGGGAGGCCAACTGTCAAAGACAAAGACAGATTCTTCCCATCCAAAAGAAGTACAAAACAAGCCAGGGCAGTCTCTTTTCCTGACTTTCGGCTCCTGTCACAGGAGAGAACAAAGAGTTATGTTGTTTGTTGTTGCTGAAGATGGGCTGGGTTTTTTTTTAATTTTGGGTTTTTTAAATACAAGTAGCTGGGCCAGAATTCCATGGGAATAGAACTAGCTATTCACAGTCAGTCAACAGACATTTATTAAGCGCCTACTGTATGCCAAGCACAGTGCCTAGAGCTGGAGAAACACTAAAGGCAAAAACAGGGTCCCTGCCCTCAGACAGCTTCGTATGAGCAAGACCTCTCCAGTGTCCATAGGGTCATCGAGCATCATAGATGTGGGGCCGGCAGGGACCTCAGGCAGTCGTGTCCCCTTGTACATGAGCAGATAAAGAGGAAGGAGCTTCAGTGACTTCTCCTCTAGGTAGGAGGTGTCAGAGGCAGGATTTGAACCCAAGGCCTCTGACTTCTAATCTAGCATTTTCCTATAGCTGTTGAGTTCCCTCAGGATTCTGGGTATTGGAGTAAGTTTGCTTTTGTGATTAAAGATGTGCCAAGCACTGGGCAGGGGGGCCCCATAGGCGGCCACGAGAGGCAGACTGGGATGAGCACTTGTTTGGGGACAGGGTTTCCCATTCAGGGCCAGGTAGTGGTGGCAGGGGGAGTTCTTCACCCAGTTGTATTGTCCTCAGACAACTTGGTACAAGGGGGGACGATCCCTGACTCTGGAGTCAGGTGTCCTGGGATCAAATTCAGCCTCTGACACTGACCACCTGTGTGACCTTAGGCAAGTTATATTCCTTCCTCAGTTTCCTTGTCTGTAAAGTGTAAGAGTCAGCCCACAAGATAGCCTCTTCCATCTCTAGACTTAAGGTCCTACCAACCTGTGACATTGCCAGGTCCCTGCCAACAGAGCAGCTGTCCCTCCTCTCCATCTGTCACCACCCAAGTCCCAGTGACCATTGCTCCCATATCTCTTGTGCTTCTCCTTGGCAAAAGCCATTTGTTTACTATATCCTGCTTACCTGAGACAAGAAGCACAGGTGGTTTCCCCATTGGATGGATAAGGGAGCTGAGGCTCCCAAAGTCCCATGGCTAGTGAATAACGCCAACAGGAAAAATCTATGGAGCATTTCAAGGTTTCCAGGCACATTTGATCCTTCCCTAGCCCTGGGAGGAAAGTGCTTTTATTATCCCCACTTTATAGATGAAAAAATGGCCTCAGAGAGAAGGAGAGACTAGCCCAGGACCACACAGCTAGGTAGAATCTGGGGCAGGATTTGAACCCAACTCTTTCTGATGCCAGCTCTGGCACTCTAACCATTACCCAATTAGTTTTTTTTTATTTAATTTTTAATAGTGAGTCAGTGTTTTAAATAGTGTGGTGGGGAAAACACTGGATTTGGAGTTGGAGACCCTGGGCTTCCAAGCCTCGGTCTCCCACATACTTCCATTGTGAATTTAGAGGAGCCATTTTCTCTTGGGCTTGGACATCCCTTCCAGGCCTAGATCTAATCATCCTCTGAGCCTCTGGAGTCAGGGCTAACACACCTCATAAGCAAATAGGGTTAGGTCAGGCATGATCTCAAAGGGCATCATTTAGCCTGTTTACTCCCCAAATCTGGGTAAAGAAGAGCTGCAAGGTGGGCTGTGTGTGACTTTAAAAATCTATTTTAAATATAGGTCAGCATTAAAAAGTTTGTTTGAGGACCTGGTGGTTAACTTGGCTGAGTTTCCTGAGATCAGATGATCACTCACTTGTCTACCCTCCGTTCAGAGAAGATTCGGTTTTCTTCTTTTTTGCCATCTTCTGGTTGTGTAGAAGCAATACTACACGCCTTCTGTTTAATTCTACAAGCATTTATTAAGTGCTCACTCACTCTATGTCAGACAAAAACAAACTGCTTCCTGTCCTCAGGGGAGTTACATTCCTTTGGGGGGAAAACCTCTACAGTGGGCAGGTCACAGGCGGTCAGGAACAGGTCCCACCCCTTCCCCAGATGCAGGGCGCGCCCTTCGCCCTGCCGTCATCCTCCCCAGGGCTCAGGCAGATCCCAAGCTAAGGTTTCTCTAATGCTGGCTTCACTGTGTTTCACCGATGACTAACTCTCCAATGGTGTGTGTGTGTCCGTGTGTATTTGCTGTTTTTGTCTGTCTGTTTCTTTTTCTAGGTTGTAGCACCTGGCGCTGCCTTGCATGCCTTCTCGGCTTTTTCCCCTCTCTCCTAATCGACTTCTCAACTCCAAACAGTTGCCTCTTCTGACTAAAATGCAAACCCGGATTCTTTGCATTAACCAGGGGGACGTAACCTCTGCCTCGCCGAATCCTTTCTCCGAAAGTATTTTTTTATAAAAAAATTCTTGTTTTGTTATTGTTTCTTGTTGGGTTTTTTTCTTTTGCTTGTATAACACTCTACTTTTTGAGAAATTCACTAACTGTTGGATATGGCTGCCTGTGTTTATTACTCCCTGGCAAAGCACTTTGATCAGCTTTGAACACTCTCTCCTGGATGTCACTTCTGTGTTTGGGACAGATCTTTCCCCCTATTCTCATCTTAGCAAGGCAGAGGGAGGCCAGTAGTAGGGGTGAGGGATGTTGGCCATCTATCCCAATGAGTCACCCTACAAGCAGTACCATGAGCCTGAAGCTGTAGGAAGAGCCTAGAAAGCAATCCGGGAAAGGTTTCCAGTCCTTTTGCCTGTATTTTTTGATGTATGTTTTGATGTAGTGGGAAGAGTGCATGATTTAGCCGGAGGGTTCAAATCTCCTCTCTGCCGCTGACTGCCGGAGTGACCTTGGGCAAAGCACGTCACCCCTCTGGGCCCTTGAGGTTTCCTTATATCAGGGGCTTTTATGCTCTTTTGTGCCCTGGACCCCTTGGGCAGCAGTCTGGTGAAGCCCATGGAACCCTTCTCAGGGTCATGTTTTTAAATGCTTAAAATAAAATACATAAGATTAAAAAGGATATCAGTTCTACTGAAATACAGAGATCAGAATTTTTAAAAAAACAATTTCACAGACTCCAGCCTTAAATCCATGGTCCTGTGATCAGAAGGACCCCAGCCTGAAATGTCCATGGAAGAAAATTTCCTGTAGCTGCTGCTTCTGTTCCCGCTATCACAGAGAGCATGGATGGGTCAATGTCGCAAGGGCTACTCTGGCAAGCATGGGGTCATCTCACATCCCCAGGGGCTTTTCCCAGTACTATGAGCCCCACAGTTAATGTAAACCCTTTTTAATACAGTAAAACTATAGGGTGTGTTTTGCAGTGGCAAAAAATATTGGATTAGGAGTCTGAGTTTCTGAGTTCCATTCTTTCTTAGTTCCTGACTGCCTGGGTGACCTTGAAGTAGTCACTTGCTTCTCTGAGTCTCAGTCACCTCATCTGTAAAAATGAAAGGGATAGGAAAGATGTCAGAGATCCCTTCTGACCCCAAATTTATTGTGTGTGACTCTGGCATGGGCTCAGGATTGCCCAGTACTATGAATTAGGACCACAAGAATTTCCTGATGGGAGACAGCCACCTTGCTCATGAGACTCAGTTATTTGTTAATCTTGGAAAGTCAGTTAAAAAAAGCAATTCTTTTCTAAAAAGTTGTCTTGGTGCCTTTTGTTTTTACATCTGAATCTTTTCCAGATATCCTTACTTCCTCCTTACCTTGCAAAGTCAGTCTTCTGTTATAATAGAAGAACAGATGATTAAGCAAACCCAACTCTCAGTGACTGTGAATGTGACATTCTGTGCCCATAGCCTCCCACCTCTCCAACCAAATGGAGGTGGAAAGACATTAATTTAATGACTTCAAACCTGACCCTTGTTTTCAGTCGATTTTAGTGGCTCTCCACTCAAATAGTCAGGGTTCCTTTAAGAGTTGTGAAGCACTTTGCAGATGGCATTTTTGTGGTTACTAGTCACCTCCATCTATGGCTAAAGGCCCAGAGGCTGAGAGAGGTTTCAGGTCTGTGCACAGTAAATTACCAAGTTGGGACTTGAACCCGGGTTTTCCTGACTCCTGGGCTTCTGCTGCTTATCAGAGGGGAGCAGCCTACCTTAGGATTTTTTTTTTCATGAGACTCAGTCTTTCTCTCCACCTCCTTTTCACCCCTCCTCCAAACCTGAGAGACATTTTCTGGTCTGCCAAGACCAAAGACCACAAAAGCAAAATGGTAGCTTGCCTTCCTTCTCTTTCGAGGGGAAATGGTGGAAGGGTACCCTGGCCTTGTAACTGGTCAACACCTAGGCTCATTGTTGGATTGTAGAGATACTCCCTGCTTCCACCTGTTTTTAAGGTTTAAAGACTCCAATGGAAACCACAAGGGGCTAAAACATGTGTTTCTCTTCCTTTTTTCAGCATTAACAGTAGCAAAGTTGTGTCCCGGTTTGAAAGGTTTGGCATGGGCATCCCGGAGTCCAGTAATCCAAAGATTTAGCCTGGTGTGCAATGTTTCTCACTGCTGTTGATTTGATTTCATTTTTTGTTTTGTGGGTTTGCTTCTTCTGTCCCCTTCCCCCCCAACCCCTCACCCCCCCCCCCAAAAAAAAGAACTCAGCTCTGCAAAGCATCAGCCACCTTCTTAGAATCGTCACAGCACAGCCTGCCAGGAGCCCACAGACCTGCCACCGAGTCAGACTGTTTGCACACACATACATTTGTCTCCTGAATGTAGAACTGCACATAATATATGTGTGTGTGTAGACACACACACAGACACATATATGTATACATACAACACACATAATATGGACATGTGTGTACATATACACATGTACATGCACATATGGATTCCATATGTATGTGTATGTGTGTATAAAATCCAGACAGACAATAAGTTTACATGTAACTGTTCTGTTGAATGAACTTGGGTTTGGTTTGGTTTTAGGTTTTTTTTTTTGCTAGTTAATAATAAAGGTGACCCAAGTGTCTACAGCACATTTGTTTGCTTCGCCTGAATGGTGGTGTTGGGGTAAAAGGATCCTTCCCTACAGAAAGTGAATCCTGGAAATCCACCAGACTCCCCAAGCTGGGAAGATGTCAGGAAGGACTCTGTTGAGGGTAGCTAAGAGTGGGACCCAGCAAACCAAGACTGGATTTCTTGGAAGGAGCAGAGTTTGCTGGATGACCACTTGTCAGGTACGTTATAGAGGGGAGTCCTTTTTGTTAGTTTGGTGATGATGACCTCTGGGGTCCTTTCTGGCTCAGACATTCTGGAACTCCAATTTGGTCCCTATTGCTCTGACCTTAAAACTTACCACTTGCTGCGTTCCATGAACCAGTGAAAAAATGACCCTTGATAGGGGAGATCCTTGAGACATATGAGGTGGCATAATACAATGAAAACTACCAGAGAACCCAGGTTCAAATCCAACCTCTGATGTGTCCTAGCTGTGTGACCTTGGGCAAGTAATTTTTTCTAGGCCTCAGTTTCCTTTCCTGTAAAATGAGGGGGTTGGATTAGGTGGCCTCTGAGTTCCCTCCATCTCCAGGTCTATTGTGTGAATCCTGAAACTAGCTGTGTGAAATGTGAACAAGTCATTTCCTCTCCCTCAGACTCAGTTTCCCTATCTGTAACACGTGGCAGTTTCACTAGATATAGCCTTCTGAGGTCCTTTCCAGCTCAAAGGTATGATCTTGTGGTCCTTTATTCTGCTGGCTAAGATATAAGAGGTGCTGTCCCATTCAGGAAACCACCTGATGGGCGTTAAGCTGGGTTTTTCCCACCCTCTTCCCAGGAAGGCTACCCTGGAGTGCAGGAGCTGTGGGGAAGCAGGGTGTAGAGCTCCGTCTGCTGCTGCCGCCTCCACAGTGGGTATCCATAGTGGTCTCCTGGGAGAATTTGGGAAGGCACAGAGTGAGATGGAACTGGTCTCAGGGAGATGGGGGAGAGTCAAAGTGAGCACCAGAGGCCCCTGGCCCAGGTGAGGGCAGAGGTAAATTGTTGAGATGAGGGATGAGGCAGGAGAGAGATGCCAAGAACAGTATCCCCCAACTCAGCCCATTGATACTGCCTAGGTATCCACTTTTTTTTTCTTTTTGGATGGGGGAAGGCAGGGCAATTGGGGTTAAGTGACTTTCCCAAGGTCACACAGCTAGTATAAGTGTTAAGTGTCTGAGGCCCGATTGAACTCAAGTCCTCCTGAATAGCTGCCCCCTCAGTATCTGCTTCTAACCCTTCCAGGTTGTCTTATGCTACTGTTTAATCAATTACTAGTATTTATTAAGCACTCCTGTGTTCCAGGCACTAGGGATGCATGCACAGTACAAAGGATGAAATAACCCCCATTCTCAAGGAGCATACCTCTTGGCAGGGTCTTTTTCATTCATTCAGCAAATTGTAAGCACCTGCTTTGTGCCTGTCCTGTTGTGTTACACCTTGGAGATAGAAAAACTCAAACAACTCCCTACCCTCAAGGAGCTTACACTCTACCAGATTTCAGCTGTGTCCTATTTGGGAAAGGCCCAGCTTAGATAACCGCTGTCTATCCCACAGTCCTAAATTGCTCATTGCCATGGCTGCCTTTCCACTAAGAATGGTTGAGGATAGAGAGGCCTTTCACACAGTGTGAGATACCCCCAAGTGTAGACAGGTGAACCTGCCCTACAGAGGAGGTGTTTCAGACTATCTCAGAGGAGAGGGGAAGAGAGGCTTCTGAAGTCCACCCACAAACTCCTTAAGGATTCAAGACCCCTGACCTGATCCCACATTATTTTGATGAGTCTTAGAGAAGTGAATGACTTGTCCAAGATCACACAAGTAGTATCTGAGGTGACTTTGAATCCCCAAACCCATGTGGGTTTGGACTGAGTTACTAGGTTCGTAGTATAGACAGAGCCAACACTTGCTGTTTGCCCCCATACCCCCAAAATTGGACTTGGAAAATAGAGGCTGATATGGTAGAGGTCATTAAGCCTGGATAAAGAAGAAAGCTTTGGCCAGAAAAGGCCTGGCCCAACCTTTCAGCCCAGCCCAGAGCTCAACTAGGACCAGCTTCCCAAACAGTGCCTTCCTTTATTGCTACTAGCCTTGGGAGCTTTGTAGAGGTCAGATGCACCCCATCCTCATTCTGGTCCCATGGCAGTTAAACTTGGAGTCTTCCCCAAAGGGTGGGGTAGAGGGAGGTGATTATTCCTCAAGCCCATCCCTCCTCCCTTATTTTTAATCCTCACCACCTGCCTGTAAGGCCAGGTACTCATTCTGTCTTTAACCTAAATGTCCTCAGTCAGGCCTGAAGGACCCAACCCCTCCCCTTGCCCCAGTCTAAAGAAGGTACAAGCTCTTTGAAACTGTTCTTCATAAATGTTCTTGTCAGGGTTATGCCATCAGCCATCACCTCCCCTTCCAAATAGAGCATTGACACACTATTCCAGGACCTTTGAGGGTTCCAAGAGCTCCCCCTTATCTGCTAAAGGAAAGCCCTCTGGAAAAGGGGGTTTGGAAGCACCTCCCTGCTGATCACAGAGCCTGGGGGTTGCTCCTGAGGGAGGACCACAGGACTCTGAAGCCTTGCTCATCCTCTCCTCTCCCCTCTGCCCTATCTCCATCCATCTTGGCAGAGAGAGAATTTCCTTCTGACCATTTCCCATCATTTCTCCCATATTGTTCTATCTGCTTTATACATACAATGTCAGAGCCAAAAAGAGACCTCAGAAGCCATTGAATCCTTGGTTAGGATTACTGAGGAGTTAATGGAGACCACAAGTGGGTCTCCAGGCCCCCAACTGAGTGCTGGCTAGAGGCAGAAGGCAGAGCTGCTAATTTCTGTTGCATTATGTGTGCATGAGTGTGTTTGTGTGTGTCTGATTCCATTGGGATTTTCCAGGCTGGCCACACCCCCCCCCCACCTTCCCTGTTTAAGGAATAGGGGTTTTCCCCAGACCCTTAGGGTGCTGTGATACCATTCACAAGCCACTCCCTGGTTTTCTGCCTTTCTGGAATTTTCTCCTCCAGAGATTGCTAGTTTTGTGTCTCCCATTGACAAGATAGAGCAAAGAAAGGCACTTGTAATTAGTGTGATGGAGTGGCTACAGAGCCAGGCCTGGAGTCAAATCTGGGTTCAAATCCTAACACTTCATTTCAAGTCTCTCTTTAAAGGCATCATAGCATTTATTAGACAACTATTATGGGCCAGGCATTGTGCTAAGTGCTGGGGGTGCAAAAAACGATATTGCGACCCATACTGCCTGTGTGGCCCTGAGTAAATCACCACCACTCCCCCTCCCCCAGTAATTCTCTAAGAGCAGATATCATGCTACATGGTGGAGGGAATTTCCACGCTGGGAGTTCCTTAAGCCAATGAATTAAGTTCATTTAAAAGAAAAAAATGAGACAAAGTTCAATTTAATAATGTGGTGGGAGTGGTAGGAGCCTGAGTCAAGGTCAGGGCCTGGTGACTGGGCTCAGAGTATAGAACAGACACCCTCAGGATTCCCTCACAGTTGGGTGGGATGGGTCTCCCAGCATGAATGTAAAGACAATGTTGCTTTGACAGGCAAGAGGAACCCTTAGGTACTGAGTGACTCCATTTGTTTTCTAATTCATTTCCTTTTTATTTAGTAAAGGAAGGCACTAAACTACCCCCTCCTTTCGCTGCCTGTGGTTTTTTGGGGGTAAGGGGAGGGTGGGATGGAGATGGAGGGGAGGGTTCTGTTTTTAAAGGTGAAGAAATCACCTGAAACATTTGACCCTCAATTGGTTTTTTTGTTCGTCTTTCGAGGTAACTGTGAAATGAAACGTAGCTGAATTCCTTGCATGTGTCTGTTTCCCCCAGTATTGTCTAAGACATGTATTGGAAAGATGATGAATTATGTGAATTATTGGCAGGTGTCCGAGGAGAAAACCCTGGAGTCCCTCATGGGCTGAAAAGACCCCTGATTAGAACCCTGTTTGGGAACTGGTCCTTCCCCACTTTTTTTAAAAAGCAAGGCCCAAATCCAAACTTTGCTTGAGATAAGGAGCAAACCTTAAGGCCTTAGAAGTCACTTCCTAATTCTAGGCCTGTCCTGTTGTGTGTTCCTAATTCTAGGCAAGGCCTCCCAACCCCAGGGAAGCCTTGTCTCCTGGTAGCCCCTTCACCATCCCTCCTGATGCTGGCTGGTGTTCTCTGTTTGGATGTCCAGTTTGCCAACATGGACATCCAGCTCGGTGTTTTGAATTCTAGTAAGTTCTAGTTTCCATTAAGAATGGTGGCAAGACTAGATTTCTCAATGGCCATTCCTTAAATATGTATGAGGCGATGGAGTTGTTTTGCGGCTTTTATGATGTATCTGATGATATTTAAAGATGTGCTAAGCACTATCGGCCAGTGTTTTTGTTTTGGATTCTTGCTACTTTTTGGGGGCACATAAATGTGAAACTGATAGGGGAGAGGGAGGTGGGGCTGGCATGATACTGCTATATCCTCTGGGATTATACACCTGTGTATAAACAGAGTCTCATAGGGTTTAAAAAAATGGACCTTTTTTCTTTTTGAATGTGATGTAAAATTTGTACAGCAAAAATTTTTATATTTTCTATCAACTGAGTTTGTCTTCCACAGATGCTAATAATTTAATTAAAATGGTTAGTGTTATCAACAAGTGTGTTGTATTAGTCCTATGTTACTGGCAGGAGTACTCTCAGTGCCAATGGAATTCTGATTATTTGGAGAGCTCTTCAGTGAATAAAATTGATGTGCTCCATCAAATCACGACCTTCCCGAGTCTGTGTCAGTTTGTTCTTCATTTCAGCCAGGGCCGTTGAATATCGACAGTGTGGCCCAGAGTGTGACTCTCACTGGCATGGGTGAGAGAATGAGGAAGGAGGCATGCAAGTAAGTTACTGTCACTAGTAACATGAATACTTTGGGACCAAGGGGAGACACAAAGGGAAAAATCTGTACTACAAAACAGGAATCACCAAATCTATTAAGTACTGGTTGAAAAATAGCTAAGTTGATCAGTGGGCTCGATTAAGTACACAAAACCCTGAAGCAATCAAACTTTCTAAGAAACTGTATAAGAAACATTATAAGAACATGTTCAATAAATCCGAGCATGCCCACTCCTGGGACCCACTAATCAACAAACAGTACTGGAAAGACTGGAAAACAATCTGGCAGAAATTAGAAGGCCAGCATCCTACATCATAGACCAAGTTCCAAATCGATTCATAATGTAGATTTTAAAAGTCATGTCATAAATGGATTAGAGGAGAAGGGAAGGAGATGCCTCTCACGAGTCTATAGAAGAAGAGTTCTTGACCTAACAAGGACTAGAGAAGATCACAGAAGATAAAATGGAAAATTTTCCATAAAATTGAAACGTTTTTGCACAAACAGCAATGCAATGAAACTTAAAAGGAAAAACAGTTAAGTTTTAAGGGAGGAAAATCTTTATGGCAAATTTTCCTGATAAAGATCTGATATGTAAAGATAGTGTTCATTTGTTTCAGATGTGTCCAACTCTGTGACCCCATTTGGGGTTTTCTTGGCAAAGATGCTGGAGTGATTTTCCATTTCCTTTGCCAATTCATTAAGAAATGGATGAGGATGGGGCGGCTAGGTGGGGCACAGTGAATAGAGCAAGGGCCCTTGAGTCAGGAAGACCTGAGTTCAAATCTGGTCTCAGACACTTCTAGCTGTGTGACCTTGGGCAAGCCACTTAACCCCAACTTCCCTGCCTTCCCCCCTCCAAAAAAAAAATGGATGAGGAGACTGAGGCAAACAGGGTTAAGTGATTGCTCAGGAAGTTGAGTGACTCCAGGCCTGGTGCTCTGTGTACTATGGCGCCACCTAGCTGCCCAGAAAAAAGTAAACTGATAAAAATGAATAAGAACAAGAACCATTTCCCGATAGATTAATGGTCAAATAAAAAAAACAGAAAATTTTCAAAAAAGGAAAGTAAGGTATCAACCACCACATGAAAAAAAAATGCTCCAAATCATTAATTTTATGCTTGTGATAAAGTATATGACACAGAGGAAAGGGAACATGGTAGAGAGCATTTGGGTAAACATCAATGGAGACAGAAACAGAAGCAACATTATTGTCTGAGTATACTACAGATTACTGGACAGAAAAAGAAATTATTTATTAATGAGTTTAGGAAACAGATCACAAGCGTGCCACTGAAGGCATGATATAGTAGTAGATAGTGTTGGTGGATTTTTTTTTTGTCCTTGTATCCCTTAGTAAATACTTTTAAAAATATTTTCATATCCACTTAGGACAGTGGCTAAGAAATAGTTGACATTTACAAATGGGTATTGGTTGATAGTAACAGGTGACTTCAATTATCTGGATATCTGCTGGAAGTCTCTGGAAAAAGCAGAGCAGTTAATAATTTCTTCAACTGCTTTATTATAATTCCATTTTTCACAAGGCGGAAGAACCAATAAGTAAAAATTCTCTTCCAAATAGGATTCTCTTAGACAAAAGAAACTATGTGGTGAGTTAGAAATGATGGGAATCTTGGGATGAAGTGTCCGTTTCAATAAAGAATTTGTGATAAAGAATAAGAGGAACATTGGGGATAATTACAAATGTTACCTAGATTTTTGGGGAACAGATTTAAAGGTTCTGGCAAAGAAAAACTAGGACTCCATAGCCTAAAAATCATGGGAGAAGTTAACCCAGAGTGGATAAGAAACTCAAAAATAAAATTCTAGAAAGGCAAAGAAACAATTCCAGTGACAAGGGGGAAAAATTGCAATGAGAGTGATTTTGAGATACAGAAACTCATTGATCAGCTTAGATTTTTTTTTTTGATATGAGATTCTTTATTAAATTTTTTTGAGTTACATCTTTTCTCCCCGTCTTTCCCCCGCCCACCACCCCAAAA
>CM053584.1:365547441-365554941 GCA_028627135.1 Pseudochirops cupreus
TTCCGAAGCCTTGGGCTCTCTGACTGCTTGAGGTTTGGAGTTCAGGGTCTTTGGCAAAAAGGGAAGAAAGGTATGGTGTCCGGGGTGCTGGCTGCAGAAGGAATGTCACTTCTAATAAGGCCAGGAAAGGAGTATTAAGGTTCTTTGTCCTGAATTACTGCTAGCCAGCCTTGGTACAGAAACCTGCCCAGAAGCTCATGTGCTGGAGGGGAGCATCTCCTGAGGCAGGAGTACACTGGGTACCTGCTACTGAGTTGTTGTTCAGTTGTCTGGGTCCTGTTCAAATCTTCCAGACCTGCTTTGGGGTTTTCTGGGCAAAGATACTGGAGTGATTCACTATTTCCTTCTCCAGCTTATTTTACACATGAGGAAGCCAAGGCAAACAGGGTTAAGTGGCCCAGGGCCACACAGCTGGTAAGTGTCTGAGGCCAGATTTGAACTCACATAGATTAGTATTCTTGGCTTCAGGCCTGGCACTCTCCCCATTGTGCCATCTAGCTGCCCCATTTGACAGATGAGAACATGGAAATTCAGAGAGGCAAAGTGATTTATCCTGGATCACACAGCTAACATCAGGCAAGATCTGAAACCTAATTCCAAACCTAGAATACATCCATTATACCACATTTTAATTCTTTACCCCTACTAAAAAATGTTCAACTTACCCTTCCCCACCCCCAAGGTGGAAATTTAGTTTTGTGAATTCCTGTCAGCAGATTCAACGTTTTTTTAGTCAAGGCCAACTTGTTGCAAAACCTTTCTGAGAATCTTGGCAGACTTTCCCAGTTTTGTAATGTAACTGAGAAATCAATTCAGAGACATGGGGTTGAACAGGAGATCATAAACTCTGGTCAGGGAGAAGCTGCTGGCTGGATTCCTGTGTGCTTACAATCTCTCTTACCTGAGAACTGACCACCACTCCCTCCAATGCACAAGCTGCTGTGGGCAGAGCAGCTGAGCACATGGAGAGAAGGGAGGCAGGGAAGGGAAGGAAGCCAAGACCTTCGACCCCAAACTACGGCTAACCCTTGTCCAGGGATGGGGAATCTGTGTCCTCAAGGCCACATGTAGCCTTCTAGGTCCTCAAGTGCAGCCCTTTGACTGAATCCAGACTTCACAGAACAAATTCCCTTAATATAAGTATTTGTTTTGTAAAACTTGAATTCAGTCAAAAGGCTGAACCCAAGGACCTAGGCCACATATAACCTTGAGGCTGCAGGTTCCCCAGGACTGTTCTAGTCCATTTCCTTACCTCCCACTTAAAACTCCTCCAGGGATGCCTGCCAGACTCCTGCATTTGTAGAGAGAAAAAATAACCAGCCGTCCCTCCTGAAACACCCTCTTGCCTTCTAGCTGTGACTTCAAAGTCAAGCTTGGAAAACTTCAAACACAAACAAGTCCACACAAGACCACAAGGCCAGGCTTTCTCATGAAGAAGATGAGATAACCACACCTGGGAAGGTCCAGGCTTGAACAAGGTAGAGGTCATGTGGTACTGCAAAACCCAAAGATTTTAGGACAGACTAGAGACACTAGGGTCAAAACACAATTCTGAAACAGAGTCAGGGGTGCCCACGGTCACACAGCTAGTAAGTGTCTGAGGCTGGATTTGAACTCAAAAAGATGAGTCTTCCAGACCCCAGGTCCAGCGCTCTATGTACTATGGCACCACCCAGCTGCTCCAAGAGCCCCTGTGTGAATGAATAAATGAAAAAATAAACTAAGTAATATAAGATAATCTCTAAAATGCCTCCCATTTCAAGGGCCTTCAAGAGATGGAGGCATCTAAAATATCAGTCTCCTTGTCTACCCCATCGCGCCGTCTGTGAGCAGAAAGCAACAAAAAGAAGTTCCAAAGACACAAACAGGATAATTTTGTTACTCCCATGTTACCTTCATCCAGGAAGGTAACTAATTAACTTCTCTCAGGGGTTTTTATAGTTTAATCATGGTCTCCAGCAGCAGAATGAAAGGCTTTCCTGTCTGTTAGTGGAATGCCAGGCATCAGAAAACAGATGGAGGAAATGTTTGGAGGGATGGGTGGGTCTTTCCAGAACCCCGCTATCACCCCATAGGTGTATAGCCCAAATTAGCTGAAGCTGCATCTGCTCACAGTCCTGAGAAGCAGATGAGATGAGTTTATCATCAATTTTAAAAAATGAGCAAACTGAGACCCCAAGGATTGGCCAGAATAATAAGGGGTAGAATGTTGTCTGTCTTTCATTCTCCAAGAGGACCGTGACATCAGGAAGATGGTGCTGAGTGAATCAGATTTGCGAGTGAATCAGATTTAAGTGATTTAGGTGCAAAGTCACCAGCCTCACTTTCTCTACCAGAGCCGTCTGGGTCCAGTGGCAAGACATAGATTAAGATGACTGGAGAAGACCTCCAAGTGGTAGCAAAAAGTGTGGCAAACACTCCCCTCTCCGAAATATATATGGATTTGAGAATAATCTTCTCTAGATAAGGAAAGAGTGGCAAACTTTGAGTCAGGAAGACCTGGGCCCAAAGCCTGCCTCTGACACTTACTAGCTGTGTGACCCTAGACAAGTCACTTAACCTTGTTTGCCTCAGTTTCCTCATCTATAAAATGAGCTGGAGAAAGAAATGGCAAACCAGTCCAGCATCTTTGCCAAGAAAACCCTAAATGGAGTCATGTATAGTCAAACATGACTGAAAATGACTGCATATACATCTCTTCTGACTTCAGCAAATTTTTTTTTGCACAATTTATTTATTTTGATTTAAAACAAGAACAAAATGATACTGTTCAGTCATACAGACATACAGTGGAAAATGGTAAGAGAATTTTATAAATTCTCTTGTTGAGAGATGGAAATTCAGTTTTAAATTTTTAGTCACCTAACCTAATGAAAAAGAAGAGCTAGTTATGATATGAAATATTTACCTTTCTACTGACTAGTGACAAGCACTATATTGCGTGATAATATCAATAAAATTAATCAACTTTATTTATTAATTTCTATTTTATTTTAATTTATTATTAATTAAAAATAATCACATTGATTAATTAATAATTAATAAATTTAACTTAATATAATATAGCACTGATTAAATGATAAAGGTACTTGAAGTTCAGTGGGATATATTATTTCATTTTTAACAAATTAGGTTAGTTTATATAATATATGCATATACACACATACACACACACATACATATACATAATCCAGTCACATGTGGCCTCGAGGCCACAGGTTCCCCACCCCTATTACAAACAAAGCCTCTTAAGGGAAGAATTCTTCCAGATTTGACATTCTCTTCTACCACTAGCTACTCCCTCACAAAAACTCTACTGAATGATATTGTCACCAACCGGTTCATTTGAAAATCCACCAGATAGAAGAATTGTTACCTGTGCAGAGGATGTTTAAATTGGAAAACAGTTTTAATACTGCAATGAGAGGCAGTAAGGCTGTTTCTGCAGAATGTTTGTGATGGTCTGCAGTGGGATTAAGATAACTTCATGCCCAGAGATCATGATTTTCAGACGGTCTGGCATCTGTGTTGTAATAATGCAGAAGTTAGGAGCATTTTCATCACATGATTACGTGGCTGAGGAGGTACAATTATAGGGTAACAGCAGAGTGAGGGTGCTACTCAGGAGCAGTGCATAGAACACAAAAAAGAGCATGTGTAGGGTCTAATTATTAGCTGGAAATCTGTGTTGAGTAAGAGTCTTAAGAAGAGGTCCATGACTCGAGTAAGCTTCCTACCACTCTAGCAAAGCAATGCTTTTTCTAGAAGAGGGGTTCTCAAATTTTTTGGTCTTAGGATCCTTTTACACTCTTAAAAATTATTGATAACCCCATAAAGAGCTTTTGTTCATGTGGGTTATGCCGATTGATGTTTGTTATCAGAAATTATTATTTAAAAATTAAAATAACTTACTGTTATTGTAAAAATAATTTTCTCCTCATGTACTCCCTGAAGGAGACTCCTAGGGGTTACTGAACCACACTTTCAGAATGTTGTTCTAAAAACAGGTGTAAATTTTTTTCACCAAAGATGTGATGGAAAAGGAGACTGGGCAGGGAGGGTTGCCAGTTAAAAATCATGGGACAACTGTTGAGGACTTTTATTTTGTGGGGGATTGCTGGGGGATGTAGTGATAGTATTTTTAAAAATAATTAAAAAACTAATAGAATACTTAAACATTTAAATATTTAAAAATGCACAGAAGAGAGTGGAACGAAGTTCAGAAGCAGGGATGTGTTGGAACTACCATGTAAAATTTAATACACCCCTTTAAAAAAAATATTAGAAGTCCATAGTGTGATAGGCATCTAATGCACCTAGGGGCCCCGCCAGTTTTCTAAGATGGTCCATATGAGCCCAACCCCCATTACAACAGTTTCCTATATCATCCCCCTTTTCTGCTTTTCTTTGTATATTGAGATATTCATATTTGCTGATATTTACTAGGGTCATAAAAAACAATGAAATGGGAAAGATAAAAAATAAAATTGATAAGGCAGATGAAAAGCAAGAAGTTCTAAAAGGGACATAAATAGGACAGTTTTGTTCCTACCATGTTATGTTGAAAAACAGATTGCAAGTGAGAGAAATTCATGGCTTTACATTCAATGGGTTTTTATTTGGTTCTATGTTGAAATGCACATGCTTGCTAATGATTGCTAAGCTCATAATCAAAAAAAAAAAACAAATTTTAAATGGTTATAGAAAAAAAATTCAGAGGAGAAAGCCATGGTGCCCAGGATGGGAGGGAGAAAAACCTCTTCCCGCCATTCCATTTAGTGGCAGTGGAGAGCAGTAAAATCCTGGGGAGCCCCCGCTTCGGGGCATGGTCTGGTCTGCCTCATCTTTGACTCTGAACCCGGACCTTGGAGGACAGGACCTTCCTGGATTTTTTGCTTGGAGGCCTAGAACTGACAACTCTATCCTTCCTTCTCTTTGCAGCTCATTCCATTCACTGGACCCATCCATGGAGGACTCCAGGATGGACATGAAGTCATTGTCAATGGGTCGGTTCTCCATTCCTTTGAGACCAGGTACTTATTTCTTCCATTTTCCTCTTCCATGCTTTGTCTCTGAGCAGACCAGGGCACCCACCCATCAACTGGTGGAGCCACAAGCAGTCAGTTCCAGAATTGTCTCTGGTAATTGCTCTGACTTCTCAAATTGTTTCACCTGACCTCAGAGGCCAAAAAAGCCATGTGATGATGACAAAATCATATGACAATGGTACCCAGACTGGCCCTCTGCAAGACATGAGTTTAGAGCCAGGATCTAAATAGGGTAATGCATCACAAACACTCTCTTGGCCCAGCCTCAGGACCTGACTTTATCTGAGAGGTGACTAGTTAGCATTAACTAGTCATTAGCCAGGAAACAGTTTTTCAACTCAATTTGACCAAACTTGTCTGAAGTGCCTACTATGCATAAGGCACCATGCTAGGAACTAGGGATAAAAAGATTTCTTTTTCTAATAAGCCTCTCCCGTCAGAGAATTTACATTATAACATGAGGGATGCAGGAATTACATGCACACAAAGCTGGGTAAATACAACATTGGGTACAACGAAGGCACAGGAGAAATCTAGAGGAAAAAGTAGTACTGGAAGAGGAGGTGCGGAGGAGGGGGTCATGAAATGAGGGTGGAGATCGTTCTGCTAAATCTTGAGATAAAAAGACAGAGATGAAAAGGCAAGCACTCATTCTGGGTGTAGTATCGACCTTGGAGTGAATGCCCCAAATAGGGAATAGCAGGAAGTGGCATTTTCTTTTGTTAAACTTTGGCCCTCGACCACGTAGGAATGAAAGTTGGTACTTTGGCCTCACTGTTTAGCTCTTTTTCAGTTGTATCTGACTTTCTGTCACCCCATTTGGGGTTCTCTTGGCAAAGATAATGGAGTGGTTACCCATTTCCTTCTCCAGCTCATTTGACAGATGAGGAAACTGATACAGAATTAAGCAACCTTCGCAGGGTTACACTGCTAGGAAGTGTCTGAGACCAAATTTGAACTCAGGATGATGTGTTTGCTGAACTCCAGACTCAGCACTCTATCCACTGTGGCCCCTTAGCCTCATTACTTGTCAACTAGTCTGTTGACAATCAAGGAAGGCAGGCACGGGATGTGATCTGGATTTTGTAGCTTCTCCAGAATCTCTAGTTTAATAAGTATTAATGAATTGAACTTGTGGGCTACCATAACCTAGTCAGCTATTTACTGGCCCAAGCTGAACCAGGAATATGAATCCAGAACATTGCCAGGAGAAATAAAACATCTTTAAATCAATCAAGCAACATTTATTGAACCTGACAAAGTACTTGTGTAGAATTAGAGCAGAGGTGGGGAACCTTTGACCTCGAGGCCACATGCGGCCCTCTAGGTCCTCAAGTGTGGCCCTTTGACTGAATCCAAACTTCACAGAACAAATCCCCTTAATAAAAAGACTTTGAAGGTGTTACTGTGGGTACAGAGCAAAAGGTGCCAGGAATCAGAAGACTTGGGATCAAATCCTAACTTGTCCACCTGTGTGACCCCAAGGAAGTAATTTCTATTCATTGGCCTTCCATCCTCTCTGGAAAATGGGGGAATTGGATAAGATTAGGGTTTCTTAACCCAGATTTCAGGGGGTCTGTGAAACTGAATGGCAAAAAATAGATCTTCATTCATTTAACATGCATTTTTAAAATGATTCTGAGGAGGTCCATTGGTTTCCTTAGAAGGCCAGAGGAATCCAGGACACATAAAATTTAAAATTCTAGTACCAGAGATGTCTAACAGAGCACTGAATCACGAGTTATGGAATCTGGGGTTCAAATTTCAGTTCTGCTGCTTTTACCTGCTACTGGAGGAGACATGCCATGAGAGCAGGGACTGTATGTGGTCCAAATTGTGCATCACTCTTCCCTCCCAGCCTCCTCCATCTAGTACATAGAACTTCCCTCTGGACTGGAGCAGACAGAGGGGGCTGCATGGAAGAGGTAGAGCTTGAGTGATGAAGTGATGAGTAAGAGGGGGCTAAGAATAAGTGGACCTCTCTCTCATTTACCGTCTGAGGAGTCACAGGAGACAACAGAACTAATATTTCTAAGTGCAGGCATTTAAAATGAAGGACCAAGGGGGAAAGAGTCATAAAGACTAAAAGGAAGAAGGAAAGTGAGAGAAGAAGAGTGACTGGGAAAGGAAAGATCCTAAGGCTAAGGAGTAGTCATCATGTTGCTGATCACTAGCAGCACACTACCTCCACTAACTGCTCTTATTTTTTGGCCCTATATAGGTTTTCTGTGAATTTTCAGTGTGGGTTCGATGGAAACAACATCGCCTTTCATTTCAACCCTCGGTTTCAAAATGGTGGCTATGTAGTGTGCAACACAAAGCAGAATGGTTCCTGGGGGCAGGAGGAGAGGAAGATGCAGATGCCTTTCCAGAAGGGGGCACCATTTGAAATTCGCTTTCAGGTCCACAGTGCAGCCTTCCAGGTAAGTACAAATCCTTCCTAAGTCCTTCC
>CM053584.1:365559941-365564753 GCA_028627135.1 Pseudochirops cupreus
CTTCTACATCACTGCCACTCTCCCAGGTGGGAGGGGGAAGTGACACCTTCACCAGAATCACAACTTTGGCTTCTGACTGCTTAGAGAAGCATCTGAAATTATCCTCTGGGAGGAGAGGTATCTCCATGTTCTGGATATGCCCTCTTGTTGGGGGAATCCACAAACGGGGTCCTTCTGGAAGAAGTGGGTTTGGGCAAACAGGAGATGAGCAGACCCACACTGCAGCCTTTCCTAGAGCAGGGACTCTTAATCTTTTTGTGTGTGTCCTGGACCCCTTGAGTAGTCTGGTGAAACCTATGGATTCCTTCTCAAAATAATAGTTTTTTAAAATGCATAGCATAAGGATTATGAAGGAAACCAAATATACTGAAATAAAGATATAATTTTCTGCTTTTTTGGAGGGCAATTGGGGTTAAGTGACTTGCCCAAAGTCACACAGCTAGTTTTTGTGTCGAGTATCTGAGGTCACATTTGAACTCAGGTCTTCCTGACTCCAGGGCCAGTGCTCTATTCACTGTGCCACCTAGCCACCCCAAGACATAATTTTCTGAGAACCTCTTTGGGTCCATAGACCTCTAGGTTAAGAACCCTAATCTAGGCCAGTCCCTTGATCAGGGTTAGAGAGCCCTTGGACAGCAGGTGGGGGAAGCCTATGAGCCTCTTAAAAGAATATTGTTGAATGTGTAAAATAAAAGGTGTAGAATTACTAAATAAACCAAATATAGTGAAAGGCTGTTATCAATTTAAAAAAAAAACATGCCTGTTCATTGACCTAAGGTTAAGAACTCTTGAGAGATACACAGGCCCTGTGGAAGGGAGATCCATCCTGCCCTATCAGAAAGCTAGAGGAGGGATGGGGGAGGACATAGGAGAGATCAGATTGGGGGAGGGGTCATACAAGGGGATGGCTGTTTTGGGGGGGTAGGGGAAAGATGGGGAGAATATTTGCAACTCAAAATCTAGTGGAAATGAATGATGTAAACTAAAATAAATAAAATAAAATATTAAAAAAAAAAGAACTCTTGAGAAGGGTAGAGTGGTACCTTCAACCCCACAAGATCTTTGGTTTCTTACCAGCCAGGCTTTAGGGCTCAGGCCCTGTTGAAGCCCCAGCAATGACACTGTTTTGTTTTTCTGTCTTTTTCAGCCTCCCCAACCCGTCTATCCGACTGCTGTCCCGACTGTCATAGTAAGTCTCCCCAACTCTTTCTAGATGATTTTATTTCCTGCTTCTGGTTTTGGTCAGGTTAAGATCAGATAGCTGGTCCAGGGATTGCCTGGGAGGGAGTCATTCCTGGGCAGTCTTTCTTATACTGAATGGGGCCCTCTCCCCTGCAGCCTGGTCTCTTGTGCTAGACTCTGAAGGATGAATGGTATCATTCATATGGCACTTTCAGATTGGTGTCATGCTTCATATACATTGTCTTCTTTGAGACCCACCACAACCCACTAAGGCAGGTACTACAGGTATTATTTACATCCACTTTGCAGATGAGGAAACTGAGCTTTAGAGGTTAAGTGACAGTAGCTATCAGAGCTGGGATTGGAACCCAAATCTCTTTTAACTGCAAATCTAGAACCCCTTCTTACAGTCTAGCTTCCTTCCTAGGCACAAGACTTTCTGACCATTGTCTCCATCTCAAACTCCCAAGTTTGTCAAGACTCCACCTTCAACTCTTACTCCATTCGCATTGAGAATAATAGAAGACAGAGGTTCTCCATTTCACCCTCTCTCCAGTATTTGCATTGTTCTTTTCTTAAGTCATTTTCCAGTCATGCCCAACTCTTTACGACCCCATTTGGAGTGTTCTTGGCAGAGATACTGGAGTGGTTTGCCATTTTCTTCTCCAGCTCATTTTACAGATGAGGAAACTGAAGCAAATGTGGTTAAGTGACTTGGCCAAGTACTGCTAGTAAATGTCTGAGGCCAGAAGATGAATCTTCCTGATTCCAAGCTCAGGGCTCTATCCATAGAGCCACCAAGCTGCCTTAGTATTTGCCTAAAAATTAATTTATATAATATGTTTTCATATCATCTTCATTTTAAAATATATCCCACCTCCATCCCCTATCTAGAGAGCTCTCTCATATAACAAAGAATAAAAAAGAGAGAAAAAAACCAGTCCAGCAAGCTAAACAATACATGAGCTGAGTCTGAGGGAACATAACAATCAACGTTCCACACCCGTAGTCTCCAACCTAAGAGGAAGCCAAAAATTCTTACTTTCCCCCCCCCCCCAAGAGATGGGGAGAGGGAAGGAATTTAAAATCCTGGTATATTTGGATAATTGAGAATGATTTTCCCACAAATGTCTCTGATGACAGGGAAGTGGGCATGGCAGATTTCTTAGCACCCCTCCACCAAGGTAAAAAAAATCCAGTGGAAATGGAAACAGCCCATGCTAATTAGAGAGTATTCAAGATGAACATGTGAGGCTGGTCCCCTTGAGGGGTCTGCAGTGGGTTTTCATGGTTGGTGCATTAACTAAGTTTTTTCCTCTCTTGTTTCTCCTTTCAGACTCAAACAGTTTTCCCTGGAATCCACTCTGTTCCGCGGATGCCCTGTGTAAGACTTAAACTTCTGATCATTCTACAGCCCCACCCATCCATCTCCCATCCTTCAAATAGACTGAGCTCTTTGAGCCATGTATTGTGATAGCCAGGGCCCTGGGAATGTTAGACACAAGATCATTGCTCTAGAACTGGAAGAGTTCTCTAAGGCTCTCTAATCCAACCCTTCAAGTCAATAAACATTCATTAAGCTCCTACCAGGTGCCAAGCACTGTGCTAAATGCTAGGGATTTTACAGAAGAGCAAAGTAAGGTCCAGAAAAGTTGGATTCATTGACCTCTAAGGTTTCTTCCAGCTCTGAATCTATGGAGAGGAACTATAGGGAAAGCTGACCTCAAAGTGAGGAAGTATTGGGTTCAAATCCTACCTCAGATTGTTACTAGCTGTATGACCTTAGTTAAGTCATTTAACTTCTCTATACTTTAGTTTTCTCCTCTGCGAAATAAGGGCATTGTTCTCTCTGGCCTCTAAGATTCCTTCCAGCTCCAAATATATGATCTTATGTTGAAATGACTGGGCTAAGGTCATACAAGTAGTAATTGTCCATGGTGGGATCTGAGCTCATTCTCTGATCTCAGAGCCAGTGTTTTCCTTTTCACCAGGAAGGAATGGGAAATGTACAGAGAGGCTGGGGATGGGAGTAAGGGAGGAGGAGCTTGCCTTTCTTTTGAAAGGTGTAGGAGGAGCAGCAGCTGGAGTGTCTGCCTATGTTCGAGAGTGTAGAAGTCCTAGGACTATGGGATTCTGGGGAGTCCCTAGAATTCCTAGGATCATAGGAATAGAGCTGGAAGGGGCCTGAGTGACCATCTAGTCCATGTCCCAGATTTTACAGATGAGGAGACTGAGGCCCAGAGAAGTAACCACATGGGTCAAAGGGATGGCATTTGAACCCAGGTACTCTCACTGTGGAGTGGTGTCCCGCATGGCCTCCTAGTTCTGATCTATTCTCTCCTGGCTCAGTGAAAGTGGGAAGGGAGGGGGCTATGTTCAGGAGTTAGGCAGTATTTGTGAGCAAGGGACAGTGGGATTCTGCAAGCAGCCTAAAGAAATTGTGAAAAGAAAGGAAAATCTATGCACAACACATCTCCCCTCCTGTAGCACGGGCAATGGAGAAGTACCATGCAGAGACAAGGTCTGGAAAACTTTCTGTTTTAAGTTTCAGAAGCAAATGGATATTCTCCAGCTTTTAGGAGGAGGGAGGGTGTGTGTGTGTGTGTGCGTGCGTGTGTGTGTGTGTGTGTGTGTGTGTGTGTGTGTGTGTATGTGTGTGTAACTGTGTGTGTCTGTGACTGTGTGTTGCTGACTCTGGATGTTTCCATTGTTTCTTCTTTTTTCTAGGCACCTGTTTTCACACCTCCGATGTTCTCCAATAAGTTGTATGTAAGTTGTCACCTTGCACTCTTGATGAAGGACAAGGGGGAGGATGGTATGAGCCTTAGACCCTGTGGCCTAAGAGAAGGTCCTCTGACTTGGAGGGAGCCTGAGAAAACTCAGGAAGTCAAAGGCAGCCCAATACTTGGAAATGACCAATAGCTCTTACCTGGGGTCATGTTTCCAACCTCCTGGGATGGTCCTCAAACCCTACCTTCTGCCCTGCCTCAGTTCTTTTTGTAGTACATGTGACCAGCTTCCTCTGACTCTTCTTTTTTATGGAAATTGTCTTTGTCACCCTTTTCTCTAAAATGAGAAAGTGTGATGTGGTGAATAGAGAGCTGGCCTTGGAGTCAGGAAGGCCTGGGTTTAAGTTCAGCCTCTGATACATACTGGTTGTGTGACCCTGGGCAAGTCACAACCTGTCTGGGCTCTTTAAGACTCTAGTTACAGACAAGGTACTCATGTGCATTGGTAAAGGGAGTGTCCTCACTTGAGAGTTCCCTATATCAATGAAATCATAGGTTTAGTCTCCATCCTTAACCTTTCTCAAAGGCACCAAACTGTTTCCCAAAGCCTCTGTCAATTGCCCAGCTTACACATTTTCAGACTTATCCTTCTTGCAAAACAAATTGCTCAATGTATCATTTAACCCTTTGTCTCTCATTTCACTGCAGCCCTTACCTTTTAGTACAAAGATGTTTGGAGGACTCTACCCATCCAGGAACATCATCATATCTGGCACCGTCTTGCCTGCTGCTGACAAGTGAGCATCAGTCCTAAGTTCACAGGGATAGTAGTGCCCTTTAGCATTCCTCTCCTCTCTGGGCAGCCCCCTCCTTTCCTTATCACTAGCCAGTCAATCAATAA
>CM053584.1:365565253-365610414 GCA_028627135.1 Pseudochirops cupreus
CCCAGCCTTGAGGTACAGAGAAGTCAAGAAACTTACTCAAGGGCACACAGGCATTAAGGGACAGAGTTGCCATAGGATGAACCCAAGTCCTCTGACTCCATGTCCATCCTTCTGTCCATTGCACTACTCTGTCTGTATGCAGTGAGAAGGGTGCTGGACTTGGGATCTGAAAGATCTGGGTTCAAGTTCCACCATTGACATATATTGACTGTGTGACCCAGGGCATGTCCCTGCACTGACATAGCACCCCAAAACCTGTCTCCTAAGACTTAGGACCTAAAGTATAAATGGGTGGCATCAATGGAAAGAGTTCCCATGGATTCTTCCCATATCTGTATCCCCAAATCAAACATAAAACATAGGACCCTTGTTTCTGTACTCGAGGGAATATTTCAAGTTGTCTAGAAAAAAACCCTCTCATTTACTCCTAGAAAATGAGACTCAGAGCAGTGACTTTTTCAGGGTCACCTGGCCAGTAAGGGTTCATTACTAGATCCCAGATCTTCCTTAATCCAGTTCCAGCTTGTTTTGCTCCACATTATCTCTCTACTCTGATCCTCTCTTGTCTCTCCACTCTGTGTGGACTTGAGTATGGGAAGAACCCCGATATCAGCCCCACTTAGGCTAGATCTGCTCACAGCCCTGTGAGGTAGGTGAGACAGATCTTGTCACTTGTCTGCAAATATAGAAACTGGAGATCTGAAGACTGATGATGTGCCTAAAGCTGTTTAAGTAAAAATGATAGAGTAAGGACTGGAACTTATTTGTAGCAAAAATTCTTCCCCTCCCCTTAAGAGTAACACTATCTGAATGCCAGGAATAAATGTAACATCCAGCCTTCAATTCCTTGGCTTTCTTCCGTCCCAGCTAAAGTCTTACCTTCTGCAGGAAACCTTTCCCCTCCCTCTTAATTCTAGGTCCTGTCCTCTTATAATTATTTCCTACTTATCCAGTATATAGTTTGCTCTGTATATATTTACATGTTGTCTCCCCCATTAGATTGTAAGCTCCTTGAGGGCAGGTATTGTCTTTTGCCTTTTTGTATCCTCAGTGCTTAGCACAGTGCCTGGTATGTAGTAGGTACTTAATAATTCAAAGGAGAAAACTATTGGTTCAAGAATCTAGAAGAGAATCTCCTCCTCCCTGACATTCCACTGGGCAAGGTTGGTGGAAAAAACAATAAAATGCAGGACAGCCCCTTTATCTTTTTGGCATTACTGCTGACTGCTAGCCTACAACTGAGGGGGCTGGAGTTGGAATTGTTTTCTGTCTTGGTGGTCTAGAACTTAGCTATATGTCTCTTCGTCTCTGCAGTTTATGCCCTTCATTGAATCAATTCAAGGTGGACTCCAGGACGGACTCGAGATCATTGTCAATGGGATGGTCCTTTCTTCCGCTGAAAATGGGTACTGTTTGTGTTTGCCTTCTAGGAGTCTTGCCTTAAAAAATTAACTTTTTTAGTCAGTCAGTCTTTATTTTCTCTTCCTCCTACTTCTTCCTTCCCTGCCCCTGCCTATTGGAAAAACAAAAATAAAAACAAAACTCTTGTTTTAAAAAAAAATAGGCAAAATCAAACAAAACCAATTCCCCTGTTGGCTATATTCAGAAATATTTGTCTTATTTTCTGCAAATCAGGGCACCCATTCCCAGGTGGAGGCACAGTCAGCCAGGCAGGCTGCGGCTTAAGAAAAGCTCCAAAATTATCCCTGCCAATTGCTTTTGTTTCCTGAAGTTGTTCATGGTGTTAACAGGTCGAATCATTTATGATGATGATAGCCTGATCTACCCTATGATCCAAAGGATAGGACTAAGTCACACACACTCTTAGCTCAGGTTGTGGATCTGTCCTCACCTGAGAGGTGACTGACCAGGGTGTGGTCTCTAGCCAGGAAAGAGTTTTTCATCTCAACTTAACACACTTATCTAAAGTGCCTACTATGTATAAGGCACCATGCTAGGAACTTTGGATACAAAGTTTTAACCAAGTCTCTGCTCTCAAAGAACTTACTTTCTATGGCGGGGGTGGGGGGTGGGATGTAGGGGAAAGGAGAAGGCAGGAGCTACTAGAACACAGAGCTGAGTAGATACAAGGTTGGGCATAAGGAAGGCAAAGGAGAAATACAAATAAAGTCAGGTAGAGCCTGGAGCTGAAGCTTAAAGGCTTTGGACACATAATGGAAAGATGGGACTCATTGGAAAAGACCCTGATGTTGGGAAAGATTGAAGGCCAAAAGAAAAGGGGATGGCAGAAGATGCAATGGAGAGATAATGTCACAGAAGCAGCAAGCATGAGCTTGGACAGACTTGGAGAGATAGTAGAGGACAGAAGGGTCTGGTGTGCTGTGGTTCATGGGGTCATGAAGACATGACTGAGCACCAAACAACAGAGTCTGGCTTAGGGACCAGACCTGCATTTGCATAGATAAAAGAAACTCCTTCAATGAGGAAATTCGCACTGTCCGTACAGACAAGCGACTTCTCTGTAATTTGTGGCTTTAGACTTGCATGGAGTTTTTAACCTGTGATCCATGAATGTGGTTAAAAAAATTTTTTTGATAACTATTTCAGTAGGATGGGTTTCCATTGTAATCCTATGCATTTTACTGGATTTGTTTTAAAACTTTTCTAAGAAGGGGTCCATAGGTTTCTACCAGATTGCTTTCAGAGAGGTCCAGGACACACAGAAAGAGGTGAGACCCTTTGACTTAGAGAATTCCTTTCAGTTTAGGTTACTTAAGCACCAATAGGTGTTAAAAGCAGGACCTGTCTTTCTGGCTCTGAGGCAGGCTTTACGGTCATTCAAGGAATTTTTGAGGTGAAAGAGAATCCTGATGAAGAGGTATGGAGGATGGGTTCAGGAAGACTGTCTGGTGCAGGGGGCATCTCTGCCAATCATTGAAGAGGGAAGATAAAGATTCCGAAAAATAGAAATTAAGAAGCATCCATTCCAGTCATGGAGACCAGACTGTGAAGGAGTGCCCAGAACTGGAATGGAAAGAGACTGGCATTTTCTCTAGTCAAACTTCAATTGACTCCTACCCTATGTAGAATAAAACTCTGGAATTTAGCCTTGTTATTAGTCTACTGTAAAATACGTGAGGGAAGGGACTATATGTGAACTAGATTTTATTTCTCTGCCAGCATCTAGTTCGGTGCTTTGTACACAGTTGGTGGTAAATAAATTATTTCTTGGGACTAATTAGCAATCTAATTAACTGAGCTACTGGCCTCAGGCTAACCACCCAGGACTGTGAATCCAGAAGCATACCACCTTTCCATAAGGGAAAGAAATTACTTCTGTGTTGTCAAATCAGCTCTCCAACCTAACATTTACTGAAGACTGGTTATGTAACTGTGATAGAGTGTGACTGTGATGGAGTAACTGGGGAGCCATGGAAAGACTGCTGGGTTTCAGTGCTCGGAATCAGAAGATGTATGTTTAAAGTCCAGCCTGGCTACTTAACTGTGTGTCCTTGAACAACTCATTTCCTTTTTGACGAACCTCCAGTTTCTTCCTCTATAAAAAGAGAGTTGATAATCTCTCATGCCTCTCCTAGCTCTATATGTATGATCCCAAGAGTAGGTTTGGGCACCTAGGTGGAGCAGTGATTAGAGTGTGGGGCCTGGAGAGGGGAAGACTCATCTTCCTCAGTTCAAATCTGGCTTCAGACAGTTACTTTCCTTCTCTAGCTCATTTTACAGATGAGGAAACTGAGGCAAATGGGTTAATTGACTTGCCTACATATCTAAGACCATATTTAAACTCAGATCTTCCTGATTCTGTATTCAACAGTCTATCCATTGCACCATTTAGCTGCTTTCTAGGATTATCAATTATTATTTAAGAAATAAGGGAGAGACAGAGAGTCAAACCATGACTGCCACTTTGACTAACATCTGCCTTCAGAGCCTGATAAAAACAGGCCAAGGCTCTATATCCAAGAGCCTTGGGAACAGCAGTGCCCAAAACACCAAACTTGCTTCCAGTCCAGCCACCACAGCCATCATCGAGGGGAGAAATCACTGAGAAGCAATCTCTTTTCTCTGTGTTTCTCTCTGTCTCTGTCTCTTTCTCTCCATGTTTCTCTCTCTGTGCCATTCTCTTGTCTCTGTCTCTCTTTATGTTTGGATATAGTTCAAAATATCATAGCTTAGAGAGAGCAAGATGAACACTTCCAAGTGCAGGCATTTCAAGCAAAGAAAACATGAGGGGAAGAATATCACAAAGAAAGAAGGAAAGTAAGAAAAAAAGTGACAGGGAAAGGAGAGACTTTCAGACTAAGAAGCATGACCAGCATCCACTAACTGGTCTTATTTTCTTGCCTCCTGGACTAGGTTTCATGTGAATTTTCAGCGTGGGACCAGTGGAAATGACACTGCTTTCCATTTCAACCCTCCGTTTCAAGACAGTGGCTATGTGGTGTGCAACACAAAGCAAAATGGTTCCTGGGGGAATGAGGAGAGGAAGATGATGATGCCTTTCCAAAAGGGGGCACCTTTTGAAATTCATTTTCAGGTCCAGAGTACAGCCTTCAAAGTAAGTGAAGCACCCTTTCAAAGTCGTTTCCCTTAGAGAAATAATAGGGTAATGTAGTGAGGAAAGATCTTGGAGCTACAAGTCAGAGTATATGGGCCCCTTTCCACCAAATTTTAAAAAGCCAGTTTTGGAAGTACAAGATGGAAAGGTATGGTTAGGCAGCAGTTTGTCTGAGAAAGATCTGGGGCTCTTGGTGGGCTGAAAGTTTAACTTGAGAGCTCAACAATGTGACATGGAAGCCAGAAAATTGGATGCAATCTCAGACTGTATTTAAAAGAGGTAAAGCTTTTAAGAATAAGGAAGTGGTGGTTCTGCAGAACTCTCTGCTCTGTTCAGTCCACATCTGTAGTATTATGTTTAGTTTTCTTCTCTCTCCAGTTCCTCAGTCTCCTCAAATGCCATGACCTCCAATTCACTCTAGCCAGTCACACTTTAGATGTCGCCATCACTGACAAGTGTTCCTTTTTACTCATCAGAAACTTCAACATCCCACTATCTGACTACAACCTCTTATCTTTTCGTCTCTCCCTGTGCTTCACTCCTAAACCTCTTCTTTGCCCTCTTCCTCTCCTCCGGTCCCTCCATGTCTTGGTGCTCCCTTGGGCCTTTACTCCTGCTCTGATATCTCTTTTCTCTCCCAAATCCCTACCTTGTAGTTGGTCAGTCATTTACTCTTGAATTCATAGTCCTCCTGTCCTTTCTCTCAATTATGGATTATTGTCTCATTCTCTTTTTCTCCTACTCATAGTCCGTTGAACAAAACTGGAAGAAGTGTTGAAATGGAAGGAAAAGGGAGACAAAATCTGGAAACTGTGCTGACTGTGCCTATTACACATTTATATTATCTAATCTCAACTGGATTTTCATTGCAGTGAGGTAGTCTCTTTACTCCTCCCCAATAAATTCCCCTCCCATTTCCCATAGAAGCCCTTCTCTTCTCATGCTTCAAACATCTTCCTCTCTCCTCTTCCTCTTAGCTGAGGACCTGGACTCATCCTCTACTGGAAAAATTGAGTTTGTCAGCTGTGTGAGTGTTGTCTTCATCCCTTTTTTTCATTTCAAAACCCCTTGGTATCACCTGCTACTTCTTCATTCCACTCTTTGATAACGAGAAGGCCCTTCCCCATGTTGAGGTCAACCCCCATGTCATATGCCCTTGATTCAATCTCTTCCCATCTTTTCCAGCAGATTGACTCTCAACTGCCTTCTCTTTAATCTTCAATCTCTTATTGTCTACCACCTATCTGATACCCTCAAACATTCACATCTCCTCTTCCTTAAAGGGGGAAGGGAAGGGAACATTTACTAAATGTCTGCTATGTGCTAGGATCTGTGCGCTCTCTCTCTCTCTCTCTCTCTCTCTCTCTCTCTCTCTCTCTCTCTCTCTCTCTCTCTCTCTTCCTCCCTCCCTCCCTTCCTCCTTCCCTCTTTCTCTCTCTCTATCTGTCTCTCTGTCTCTCTCTGTCTCTCTGTCTCTGTCTGTCTCTCTCTCTGTTTCTCTCTCTCTTTTCCCCTCTTTCTCTGCTTTTCCCTATCTTGACCCTCCAGTGAACCAATTCGACTTTACATTGTCCTCCTCTCTTGAATCACTAGTCCCATTATCATTTCACTGATTATTAACTATAAAGCTTCATCCTTGGGTCACTCCCATCATTCACTGCCTTCACTCCTACACATGTGCTACTGAATAAAGATGGAGAAAAATCACACAACCTTTTTTGACTGAGTCCACTGCCGGTTTGTGTTCCACAATCTTGACTGGGCCCTCACTACTGTGAGGCAATTCTACTGTACCTCCATTATCATCTCACTCCCTCACACTTAGCAAAGGCTCTTCTAAGCCTTTTCATCCCCCCACAAACCTCCTCTGGCTTCCCTTCCTCCAGCCCTCTTAACTGAGAATTTTGCCTCATATTTTACAGAAAAAATCAAAGCCATTGATCACGAGCTCCCTCTTCTCCCCTCTTCCTCATCTCCTTTCCCCTTAGCTTTCTGTGCCAAGCACTCCACAAATATTCTCTCATTTGCTTTTCACAACAGCCCTGGGAGATAGGTGCTATTATTATTCCCACTTTACAGTTGAGGAAACTGAGGCAGATGGAGGTTATGGGACTTGTTCAGGATCATACAGCTAGTAAGTATCTGAGGCCAGATCTGAACTCAGATCTTTTTGACTCCCGACCCAGTGTTCTATCCCCCCTGCCACCTATCTTACTCAGAAGAAGGAAACAAGCATTTCTTAAGTGTCTACTTACTATGTGCCAGGCACTATGCTACATATTTTAAAATTATCTCATTTGATCCTCACTAAAAACTTGGGAGGGAGGTGGTGCTTTTAATATCCCCATTTTACAGAAGAGTAAACTGAGGCAAAGGTCAAGAGACTTGTGCTTAACTTTCCTTCCTTCACCTGGCTGCCCCGTGTCATCTGCTCTACATGAAAGGAGCTCAATCTCATTTTAAAATTAGTTCAAAGCAGATAGAATTGGCAAGAGAAGTCTACTGTAAATATTTAAGAAAATACATGAATAAAGGAAAAAAACAAACACCATTGTGATATATGTATGTAGTAGGATATTGCTGGGATTGAATGTAATGGAATATTATAATGTGTATGATGATTGCAGAGGAATATGAGAAGGATTATGTGAATGGATGGGGAGAAAAGTAAGCAGAACCAGAAAAGCAATATATAGAATGATCACAACAATGTAAACAGGAAGAATTAAGAACCAAACTACATATTCTGAATGTTGGGAAATTATAAAGACCAAACTTGACCTCAATGAAGAGCTGTGAGGAGGTACTTTCTCTTCCCTCTACTCTGTTTCTTTGCAGAGGAGGGAGACTCTGGGTATGCAACACTGTATAAGATACTAGATTTTTAAAAATATAAATAAATAGGATTTTTTCCCTTCTTTTTTACTTTTTGTTATAAGGGATTGCTCTCTAAATAGGAGATGGGAAGATATGTTGGGAAAGTTGTGTGATATGAAAACAAAAACTATCAATTAAATATAACACATGTATGTATGTTTATGTTATATATTAAGAAGTTAAACAAGATTTGAAGAAAGAAAATAAAAAGGGAAAATATTTATTAAACATTTACTATGCGCTGAGCACTATGCTTTATACAAACACAAAACGAGGCATTCCCTGACCTTAAGGGAATGTATTCTCCCTCATAGAGAGGGAGAATACACACAAATACACACATGCACACACACATAATATATACATATATGCACACATATCATATAAAACATTTATAAACATATAGACACATATGCACATATGTGTATATGTGTGTATACATACATACTATACATATACACATATATTCATATATACATATACGTATACATATACATATCTATCTATCTCTCTATCTATCTGAATGGTGGTGGTAGGGAAGGATTTGGTTTGGAGAATAAACCAGGGATGGTAAAGAGAGGCACAGGACAACTTACTTTCTATTCCGATGGCAGCATTGATTTGATCATGGTTTCAGAAGTAGAAGGAAGGTGGGAGTGGGGGTGGGAGAGAGATGAGAAGGTAAGCATCCACAGCAGGATGACAGTTAAGAAGGTATCAGGAGTGTATGGTATATGTCATGTGAATGGAGACAACCTTTGGGTTACTCAGCATTTGGGTGGATCCATATCACTGATGCTATCTATTGGCATGGATGGTGGCAGTTCAATTATACTTCTCCTTTCAGTAATAGGCTTACACGCCAGAGCTGTAAGAATGATGAGTATGATATAGGGTGGAGACAGATTCAACCTCAAGGACTTATCACTGTGGCTCCCATGATCCCACTGGATTCTTGCTAATGCAGCTTCTTCCTGTTGGCAGGTAACTGTGAATGGGAACCCTTTTGTCCAGTATCAGCACTGGATCCCTTTCCAAAGTATAGACACCATTATGATCAATGCATAGTACACCTGGCCTACATCAGCTTCAGGGTCAGAACAAGGGACACCAGGTTCCTCCATCCTCTTCTTCCCTATCCAAGCTGAGGACCCAACGGGCAGTGCCCCTTACTATCAGTGGTCAGTGCCCAACATCCTTCAGTGCTGAATTTGTGGCTATGGTCTGGCCAGAGAGAGTTCCCTACCAAATTTCATTATTCCAGCTCCAGCAATTGGTTCCATAGCAAACACTGATAGTTTCATTGATGAAAGTTTCATGTACAGATCTTTTCATAGACTTGTTTCACTTAACAAATACCTATCCTCAAAGGAGGAGAGGTTGACACAGCAGGTCATTAACTCAGAGTTGAGATCACACAGAGGGTTTCCTTTATGATTCTTGCTTCAGACAGGATTCTCCTAATGCAGTTTATCCCTAAACCAATTCAATTCTACAAACATTAAACACCTACTGAGTTTAAGATGCCATTCTGGGCATCTTGGATTCAAAGGCAAAACTAAAACATTCTCAGCCCTCAGGGAACTTCTACTGGGCGATACAACATGTTCACAGACAAGTAAATAGGAAAGAATTTAGAAAAGCAGAAAGTACTAGTCCTAGGGTCAAGGGAGGTTTCCTATAGAAAATGGCATCCTGAATTGAACTTTTAAGGAAACTAAGGATTCTGAGAGAGAAGTGAGGAGAGAACATTCCAGGCATACAGTCCACATGCCTGTGGGCAAGGGCATAGAGGCAGGTCAGTTTGGAAAGGCCTGATATGAAATAAGGTTGGAAAGCTATATTAAAGCCAAAGTATGCAGTGTTAAAATCAACAGGCTAAGGAATTTATATTTAATCCTAGAAGTGTTAAGGAATCACTAATGTTTTTTGAGCATAGTCTGAGACCTATGCCTTAGGAAAATTGTTTTGGTAACTGCAGAGGATGGATTGGAAAGGGGAGAGGCTGAATGTAGAGAGACTGATCAATTAGGGGATAGTGTAAATGTGGGGTAAGTGGAGATAAGGGGACCCATCAGAGAGATATAAATATAGAATCAATGAGACTTGCAGAACAGGCTTTTAGAGATGATTAACTCTTTGTTGTCTTTCACATCCCATGTGCAGTCTCTGTGGGGACTTAATAGCCTGTGTGGTGTGTAACACAGAACACATTCCTCTTAGCCTGCCATTTGACTCATTACATTATTAATTTTCATTCTACTTTCTAATGTAATCTGAGTCTTATAGCCTGATATTTCCTTTTAAATGAATAGAAACTCCTCATTAGTTAAATTTGAGCATCTACCCTGTTTCATTATGTAAACTAGATAAAAATATTTTTTCTATGTGCTTTCACACAGTCTCTAAATTTTAAATTCCTCCCAAGTCTTAAATGCTTAAATAAACATCAATGTTATTGGATATACAACTTATTAACAATGTAACAAAATATGTATTTGACGATTTCAACAAAGTGAGAAGGATCATAGCCAGGAGGTTATCTTTAACTGTCCACTGCAACTGCTGACTTCTCTGTTATGGAAGCACAGTCCCACCATTCAGCTCTCATAGGGTGGTAAAGTTTCTCAAAAATTCTCTTCAAGAATCTTCTCAGGATGAGTTAAATTCAGTATTTCAAAAGGGAAGCTCTCTTAGACCCTTCTCTAAGATAATCTTTTTCTGACCATGACAGTAAACCATCTCTAAGGAGAGTCTTTCCCAAGATTCTGTTTTTGTTCAGTTGTGTCTGACTCTTTGTGACCCTATTTGGGGTTTTCTTGGTGGGGATATTGGAATGGTTTGCCATTTTTTTTTCCAGTTCATTTTACAGAAAAGGAAACTGAGGCAAACAGGGCTAAGTGACTTGCCCCAGGGCACCTAACTAGTAAGTATCTGATGCTGGATTTGAACTCAGGAAGATGAGTCTTCATGACTCCAGGCTGGGCACTTTATCCATTGAACCACCTAGTTGCCCAAGATTCTATTCCAATTTAAAGGTACAGTAACATTATCCTTGACATTTTGATCAGGAAGAATAGTAAGTCAGATAGATCTGTTAGAATAAGGAAGTCACTGAGTTGAAGAGAGGGGGCATTAGTCAATAAGTCATGTTCCACCTATGTGACCTTAGACAAGTAATTTTACAGATGAAAACTCTGACGCACAGTGAGGAGAAGTGATTTACCAAAGGTCCATTTAACTTATTGTCAGAGGTGGGATCTGAACCTAGTTCCTCTGACTCATATCACATTCTCTATTCTCTTCAACAGGCATCCTCTTTTCAATCTGAATCATTCTCAGAACAGAAAGATGTAAGTTACTCCTAGGTGTAAGGAAGTGTGTGTGTGTGTGTATGTGTGTGCATGCGTGCATGTGCGTGCGTGTGCACAGCATAGACTTTCTGATGACCTGGGAGTGTAAAAACCTAGAAAGTCAAGGACAGGTCTAGACTTGGAAATGATAGAGAATTCACATGGTGAGGCTGGGGGTGGGGGTGTGAAGTGGGGGGGGGGGTGGGAAAGGGGAGCAGCAACCTCTTGCTTCCACTTTCCTGGCCCTAAAACCTTCCTTTGAGCCCACCACATGCCCATTTTCCTCTGGTCTTCTGTTGTTCAGGTTGTTTGTCTTTCTGTCATCCTTCTCCAAAAGGTACTGCCCTATTTCCCACCCCCTGCTTATAGCCTGGGTTGCACATTTTCAAACTTACTTCTCCAGGCAGCGGGAGTTTCCTTACTTAATCCTTGGTGTCTTTGGTTTTCTTGCAGACCTTACCTTTCTGTGCCTTGATTTGTGGGGGACTCTAGCCTGATCCATGACTGTGTTTGGCGCTGTCCTGCCTTCTGCTGACTGGTAATTCACAGGCAGAGAGAGTCACTGGCCTGAGATCTCAGGGCTATAAAGGTCCCACTCCCTTCATAAATTCTAGGCAAAAGGGAACTTCAGGATTGGTTTTCCATCGGGATAGCAAAAGAATGACATTCTCGACTCATCCTGAATTATTCAGTAAAATGAATTCAATGAATATTAAATGCCAACTAAGCCCAGGGCAGCATGATATAGTAGGCAGAACACTGGCCATGAAATCAGGAAGACCCAGGTTCAACTCTTTCTTCTGATTCATACTGGCTGTGTGACCCTGGGCCAGTCACTGCACTGCTCTGTTTCCCAGACTTCTCTCTAAAACAGAAAGTTGCAGAGAAGCTGTTGATCTCCATTCCTTACTGTCTCTGTCCTTCAGGTTTGAAATCAACCTGAGAAATGGAAATGACATCGCTTTCCACCTGAACCCACAATTTCAAGAGAATGCCATTATCCAGAACAGTCAGATTTGTGGCTCATGGGGATGTGAGGAGCATGATCTGCTCAGCGATATGCCCTTCATCAGAGGCCAGACCTTCATGGTAAGATGTGAGAAGGGGGAGGGTGCTTGGATAGGAGAGGGAGATGACAGAATACCGTGAGCTGTGGAAAGGCATTCAATAAGGCAGGGCTTCTTCATTTTCCAGTCCTTCCCTGTAGAGACCCTTTCAGGGATTAGGAAAATTCCCTCCCAGGCCTCTGGGAAAGTGATGATTTCATTGGTAAAATCAGGCATAGGGGAGCTTCTAGCCCTGGTTAGTGGAGCAAATACTGAGAAGGGATATAACATATCTAGAGTTGGCACTGAATGACTGTAGCATGACTTCAATACTACAATGTTCAGGGATTTTGTCAGCTTGGACTCCCCTTCACCAACACAGATCATATAATGATTATTTATATTACATTACATTATATTATATTAATTATATCATATTATATTATATTATATCGGTTGTCTCCAATTGGTGCTAAAGTGTTGTTATCCCGAGCTTATGTTAATGGAGTGCTTTAAAATTAAGAATGTGCTCTCCTGCCCACAGCTGTGGGCAGTAGATCTTGAAAATGTTACTAAAAAGAGACATTGTGGCCAAGGGGGAAGAATTCCATACCCAGAACCAGGGAAAGCTCTGTTCAAATCCCATCTCTGACACTTACTAGCTGTGTGACCATAGGTAAATCGTGTGATGTCTCCAAACTTCAGGTACCTTCTCTATAAAAAGGAGCCAGTAATGATGCCTGTGTGGCCCTCTTTTAAGGAGTTGAGGAAACTCAGATGAGAGAATGTATCTGGGTACTTCACATACTTTAAGGCATGGTTTGCAAGTTAGCTATTATCATCTGGAGAGGAGGCATGTCCATAGTGGATAGAGAGCCAGTCTCAGTCAGGAAGGACTGGGTTCAAGTCCTGCTAGAAAGCCCTGAGGAAGTCATTCGATCTCACAGTGGTACACCTGGAAAGTCTCCCTGTTTATAGCAGAACTACAATGGTACATGGATTTTCCCCAAGGGAGTTCTCTTTATCAGTAAAATCACAGGTTCATTTCCCACCTCCTCTGTTTCAAAAGTATTATCCCATTTGACAGAAGAGGAGAGTGAAGATCAGAAAAGTGGAACCACACCATTTCAATCTCTCTTTTTCTGAGCCCCTCCCAGAGGGTGGTTTGAATGGCTTGTCTGCTTGCCTTCCAGGTGTGGATCATCTGTGAAGCGCACTGCTTCAAGGTGATTGTCAATGGGCAGCACCTGTTCAGTTACACCCACCAAGTGAAGAACCTGCTATCTATCAAGGAGCTGGAGGTGGCTGGAGACATCTGTCTGATTCACATCCAGATCTAACAAAGCCTCTGCCGGTTTTCCCCACCACCATTCACTCTCCCAGGTCCATGCCCATGGCCCCCCCCCCCCCCCCCCTAGGGATCAGAGGTTCTTGCCCTGGAATCTTTCCCACTGGATGCTCAGCAAGGAATTGTAGTAAAGTGCACCCCTTGTTGTAGGGGAAAGTGGATCAGGGACATATCTTTATTTCTCCCCCAAGGCTTAGTAAAGGACCCGGTATGTAGTAGGTGCTTAATAAATGCTTTTTGATTGATTGTAGGTTACTTCCATTTTAGTAGAATGGAAGTTCTGTGAGGACAGGGACAGCTTCAATTCTTTTTGTATCTCCAATGCCTAGCACAATGCCTAGTATGCATTAGGTGCTTAATAAATGCTTGTCAATGATTAGATGGATGAACAGTGCCTTCCTCACAGGTAGGTTAATATATATAAACTGCTTTTCAAACTTTCATTAATTTTCATTTATTTCAAACAAGGGTTAATATAAAGAAAATTCAGTTATTATTGGGAGATCAAGGCCCATCCACCCACCTCCAAGAAACCACCACACAGCTTTTCCTAAGTGCAAAGTCATTTATTGTTAAAGGTAGAATCCAATGGAATCCAAGCTGACTCCTAAAGAAAGTGCCCAGATGAGAACCCAGTTCCATTTCACTCCGGCCTTCAGCCTTAGTGTTGATATCATAACAGAAAAGAAACCCCACTTTTTAAAAAAATAGAAGACACTGTCCATTGAGAGATGAAGCCCATTTCCCAACCATACCCCAAAAGAAAGCCTATGTTTCCTTTTCCCCACCCTTCCCCCTTCCTTCTCATCATGTTCCCATTACACAAATGCTTTGTCTTCTTTCTCACTTCTGTATTGTAGATAATATACTGACTCTGAAGTCAGAAGATCTATGTTCAAGTGCTCATTCTGTCCATGTGATCTTTGACCTTTGAGTCTCAAAATTCCTCTCTCTTAAATGAGGAAGTTGCACCAGATGACCTTCAAGCTTCCTTCCCACTCTAGACGATCCCATGATGCCAAGGGGCACATGAATGAGAACTCTGTCACAAGTGAACCTGGTGCTGGTTATGACTCAACTCAGCATCAGCTGTTAGTTCACTCAGTGCCTCTAGATATGTTTGTCACTCAGGGGTCTGAATATCTGCACAGATCAAAATTATCTGGGGGCTCAAAGTTAAGTGTCTTACTTTCCCTAAGTTCACACAGCTAGGAAGTGTTAGAGATGGGATTTGAACCCAGGTTTTACAGTCTCCAAGTTCCGTATGCTTGTTTCTCTCTATATGTCTAAGGGACAAGAATGGGAAATGCACCTAGGATTTCATTGATAGAGAGAGCTTTCGGTGAGTAAACTCCATCCATGAATGCAGGTTAGGACCTTCTTTACAACTCAGTCTGAGAGACTTGCCCAGAGCAAGTTAAGTTGCCTGTCTGGCATCACAAGCCCATATGGGTCAGAGACGGGATTTGTCTGAGTATCCAAAACTGATTTTTAAAAAGTCATCTCAAACTGGCTAGGTGGCGCAGTGAATAGAGCACTGGCCCTGGAGTCAGGAGGACCTGAGTTCAAATGTGACCTCAGACACTTAACACTAGCCGTGTGACCTTGGGCAAGTTGCTTAACCCCAATTGCCCTACCCTCCCCCCTCCAAAAAAGAAACCAAAAAAAAAGCCATCTCTAGGGACCATTCTGGGTAAGTCCAAGGGTCACTTGGGAGCAGAGTTTCTCCCAGGTGGGGTTAGGGGGTTTTAAATAAAGACAACATAAATTACTGTACATACTAATCAGCCTGCCCTCAGTCCCTTACAATAGAATGGCTCTTGGCAAGCCTGAGAATTACAGTACAACACACCCATTGTAAACACAATAACCATGTGTTGGCCTAGCCACAATTACAGGAAAAGCTTGCCTCCCTTTTTTATCTTCTGACCTATGTGGTCACTTAGTCTAAAAGGATCCAAACATGCCTGCCCAGTCTTTGCTCAAACGTACAGTTGGGTCCTTGTGGGATGAATACAGCCAACTCTCCATTATCTGGGGCTGGGGGAGGGGGTGAGCAGTAGACCTGGTTTGGGGGCAGTGTTGTGAGGTCCCAGCACAGCCCTTTCTCCTTTTCATTGCCCACATTCACTGGCAGGCTAGCAGCAACCACAGGTGGCAGGTGGGGCAGGAAGAGGAGATGGGAGAAGGAGCCAACCTCAGGTTGTTCCCCTGGCAGCAGGCAGAGGTCAGTGGGGGCAGAAGTCAGGGGTAGGGGAAAGGGAGGAGGAGGTCGAATCTTCCCCTTCCCTCTGTGGCTACAGATAATGAAGTGGCTGCATCCTTCCAAAGCAGCTCTAGCTGAGTCCTGCCTTAGGGATCTTGGCCTCCTCAGGTTTTGATGCTGCTGGGTCAGTTTTCACTTCATAGGGAAAGACAGCCCCAAAGATGTCTTCATGGTATCGCTTCTGGCTCTTAAAGAGAGAGACAGCAAGAGTAAATAAGCCCCATGGGTCAGCTGCATTAATGGGGGGAAGTGTTGCTAGGGACAGCAAAAGCACCACAAACCCCAATAATAAGAGAGCCTTTTGACATAACAAATTTCAGTCTATAGAACAATGGCCCCAGTAAAGAGGAAGTCCAAGGCTTATTATGACAAGAGAGCTGGGTGAGAGTCAGAGGACCTGGGTTCAGATCCAGCCTCTGCTCTTTACTAGCTCTATGGCTTTGGGCCTCTCCAATGACAAGGGCGTTGGATGAGACGGCCTCCAAACTTTCAGTATGAAATCTATGACTCATCCTATTCCCTTGTATTTCTATAGCAGCTCTCTTTGAGGAAGCCCTCCAATACATTTTGTTTCTTCTCTGAAATGAGGTAGGGGCAGGAAGGTGGGGGAGAAAAATTTCTCTTCCTGTTTTGTAACTGAGAAAGTAAAAGTGCTTCATTGCAGGTCACAAAGTGGGCTAGTAACACAATTAAGCTAAGCCCTTACTCAGATTTCTTTCTGCCCTTCCTCCCAAGTGGCTGGGGATGGCATCATGTGCCCAGCATTCTTGGCATGGACCCTACCTTGAGTTGGAAGAAATAGTTCTCAGTCTGCTCTTCATTCATCTTCAGTCTGGTGGCAAAGAGATCCTTCAGAGTTTGGGCCACATCTCGGGCCATCCTCACGTCCCCACAGACATACAGGTGCCCCTTGTCCTCGTGCAGTACCTGGATCACCTCATCTGCCAATCTCTGCCTCAGGATATCCTGAACATAGACCTGGGAGGGAATAGTAGTAATTTATAGAGAATGGTTTGCTATCAGGAGAGGTCCCACTTGGATCTGACCTTGCTCTTCTAGACATCCTTTTCACTGGAGCCTGTTGCTCTAGTGTGGCTCCCACATCCCCAAACAGGTGCTGCAGAAGAACATGGTGCCAACCATGGATTTGATGGTAAGCTCCCTAGGGGTAAGGTCTGAGTGTTTACTCTTCTTATATACAGCAAATTCCAAAAGTCTTGGTGAAGGTTCAAGCTTATTGCAACTTAAGCTTCAATAAATTCAAGTTTAAGCTTTAATAAGTTTGGGACATCTAGGTGGTCTAGTGGCTAGAGCACTGGGCTTAGAATCAGGAAGACTGATCTTTAAAGACACTTACTAGCCATGTGACCCTGGGAAAGTCACATCACCCTGTTTGCTTCAGTTTCCTTATCTGTAAAATGAACTGAAAAAGGAAATGGCAAACTGCTTTAGTATCTTTGTCAAGAAAACCCCTAATGTGGTCACAAAGAGTCAGACATGACTGAAACCAAGCAACAACAACCAACTTAAACATGCACCAAGACTTTTGGGATGCCCTGTATTTCCAGTGTCTGTTATAGAGAAGATTCAGTTTGTGGTCTGAGAGAGTGGGAGGGGCATTAAACTCCTACAGAAAGCTTGCATTCGAGTCCTGGTATGATACTTTCCAGCCTTGTGACTGAGTAGGTCATGTTAATCTTTTGAGCCCCTTTCCTCATCTGTAAAATGGGGACATATGCTACCTCCCTCATAGGGTTGTGTGAGGAAAGTATCATGTTTATCTTTTTCAAGGGAACTGAGATAGAAACAATTCTTAGACAAGTCTTTAATCTGCTATTATGCTTTTATATTTACTTGAACCCAATCCTCCAGATGTATCCTGGTTCTCCTGACCACGCCTGGTTAGATCACTGTTTCAAAGAGTTTTCCTGGGAGGCTGAGAGGGCATGAATGATCACACCCATTTTACAGAGGGAAACTTCTACTCCCAGAGGGAAGGAGAGGTGACTTGCCCAATTTTTTGTTTTGTTTTGTTTTGTTTTGGAGTGTTTTTTTTTTTTTATTTCTTTTGGAGGGGGGGAAGGCAGGGCAATTGGGGTTAAGTGACTTGCCCAAGGTCACACAGCTAGTAAGTGTTAAGTGTCTGAGATCACATTTGAACTCAGGTCCTCCTGACTCCAGGGCCAGTGCCCTGGAATATGAGGGCAACCCTTGGCATTGGACATTCAGAGAAAACGCAGCTTACTTTGGGCTGCCCAGGCTGGCGGGAGTAGGCTGTGTAGACATCCCGGAGCACCCCCTTCTGGGTCATCTCCTTCATCTCCTCTCGATACAGGTGGTCCATGTCGGGACGGCGGCATCCGAACACCAACGTCATGCTGGCTGGCTTGATACCTAGGGGAGACAACAGGCTGCAGTTACCAAGGCAGGCACAAGAGGGTACTGTGTCCTAAGAAAGACTGTGAGGCTCGCGGTCTAGAGGATTGGATATAGTGAAAGAGTAAAGGTTTGGCAGAGGAAGCGGGTGAGGGAGTTTGGGAAGGGTTGCAATGCTGAAGTCCAGGTTTACACACACACACACACACACACACACACACACACACACACACACACACACACACACACACACACACACACACACACACACACACACACACACACACACACACACTTTCTGTCTTTGTCTTTCTCACTCTCTGTCTTTCTCAGTCTCTCTCTCAGTTGGAGGGGATCTCAGAGGCATTCTAGTCATAGATAAGGGACCTTGAAAACCATCTAGTCCCATTCCCTCATTCTACAAGTGAGGAAACAGACACAGTGAGGTTGGGTGATTTGCCCAAGATCACACATGTATTACATAGCAGAAGTAGGATTTGAATCCAGTCCCTTTGACTCTAGTCTAAGGCCATTGTTCTTAGGGGTATAGGAGGTGGAGAAGGAAGTGGTGATGTGTGTGTGTGTGTGTGTGTGTGTGTGTGTGTGTGTGTTGGGGGTGGGGGAGAGTCTGGGAATGGGCAGAGCCAGGAGTAACAGCTCTGAAAGAGGGGCAGGAGATGGGAGCCAAATGTAAATCTCCAGAGCGTTTATCTCCATATAGGCCTGCTCCAATGCCCTGAACACAGCAGGTGTATAGTAAACTATTGCTGCTTGCCTGGTTAGTGGTGATAACCTAACTCTGCACCTTCCCTCAGGGGCTCCTGGGAAATGGTATAGTGGAAAGAACCAGAGAGGAAGTATGGCATAGTGATTAGAGTGCTGGCCTAAGGGTCAGGAAGCCCGGGTTCTAGTCCTGATTCTGACTCTTAGAAACTGTGCTTCATTGGGCAAATCAGCTCACCCCTCTGGTCTCAATTCCCCCTCTGTAAGATGGGGACAATCATTCTCTCTCTTCCCCCACAGGGCTGCTGTGAGGAAAGCCCTTTGTAATCTGTAGAGTGCTCAAACAAATGGGAGCTGCCACTGGGGAAAGGGTCTTGGGACCTTTACCTTTCTTCTCTCTGTCCACCAGTCGCTGTTGCCAGAAACTCCTGAAGGGGGCGATCCCGGTACCTGGCCCCACTAGAATGCAGGGGTGGCTGGGGTTCTCTGGCAGCTGGAAGCCACTGGCACTAAAGTGGGGGGAAATAAGCTTGAGTTTATGAGCTTCTCAAGGTCCATGTTCCCCAACCCCATCCCTGCTATCCTTCCCTCCATGCCTGGTTCTTTGCCTCATTAAAGTAAGGGAAGAGTTGAAGAAGTGTGAGTGAATGGCATTGTTCTGTAACAGATAGGGGCCCCAGCCTGTCCTATTAAAAATCCTGGCAAAAGGGACCAAGAGCGGGGGGGAGAGAGGGAGGAGGGGAGAAAGGGAGAAAGAGAGGGAAAGAGGGAGGGAGAGAGGGAGAGAGACAGAGAGAGAGACAGAGACACACACAGAGACAGAGAGACGCAGAGAGAAACAGAGAGAGACAGAGACAGAGAGAGAGAACACGTTGTGTCCATTCCTCCAGGCCTGACTTCTTTGGAGGCCCTGGAGGACTAGCAGCATCCCAGATTTCCTTCACCTGGGCCCTCAGCCCACGTCAGGGGCCTCACCTGCGTACAAAGCAGGGCACAGTCTCCTGGAGGTTCAGGTTGCTGAGCCACGTGCTGCAGACCCCATGGTGGAGGGGGCCCTGACCATCTAGGAGAAAAGGGAGAAAATGATCAATGAGGTGGCGGGTCCCTTAGCCCTTCCCACAAGGCCCAGGAGTCAGAACGGACTGAAGGGCACTCACACACTGTTTCTGACCCTCCAGAGACCCCCTGCTCACCCCTTTTAGACATTTGCAAGCTTTCCTACCCAGAGTGATGTTGCTGACCTGCCAGAGGGAGAATGTATCACATGGTGCAAAGTTCACTTGACTGCCGAGGAAGTCAGGAGAACTGGGGTCAAGTCCTGCCGCTGCCACCTAGGCAAGTCATTTCCCATCTCCAGCCTCAGTTTCCTTATCTATACTATCAAGGGGTTGGACAAGATGATCTCCAAAAGTTCTTTCTAGCTCTAGCCCTCTCTGTTCTAACATTCTAAGGTCCAAGGTCATTTCTAACTAACATTCTATTCTAGGTCCCCTCTCCATTCTAATACTGTGTGTTCTAGGTCCCTTCTCTCTTTGGCATTCTCCATTCTGCCTCTGGATCCAGTGAAATCCCCTCTGTGACTGTCAAGGTTTATATTTTTGTCTCTAATTGGGCAGCCTTTGTTCTCAGTCCTTGGGGCCCTTACCTCTGGTACGGTAAGTAACCACAGCCACAGTCAGGTGGATCTCCTTGGGGGTGAGGTCCCTAGATGAACTTATGGAATAGTAACGGGGCTTCAGCACGGGCAATTGTGAGAGCAGGAAAGTAGCTGAGATCTGGATGGAGGGAAACTCTTCCAGCACCTCCAGGAATGTGGGACTGTTGGTAAACTTCCACTTGTTGTACTCAGAGGTCTGAAATCCAAAGGTGGTATTAGAGACTTACCAGAATTCCCCTTGGTACTGAGCAACCATCAGTCGGGTCATTTAGAACTTTAACTAAGCCACTTTGATGAGAGCTTTGCCTCAGGTTTCTGAAATTTAGAGTTCTCTCGCAGTCTAGGAGGCCTATGTCTTACCTAAACTTTACATCTCTTCTAGGACACAACTCTGCATACAGTGGGCACTTAACACATTCTCAATAGTTGAATTAAAATACTCCATTTTCTCCCATTATTCCTATTAATATTACAAATCCAAAAGCATTTATTATGAGCCTACTATGTGTCAGGCATTGGGTTAGGTGTTGGAGATAAGCACAAAAGGAAAGAGCTTCTTAAACCTGTTTCAAAAATCTCCCTCTCCCCACCCCAATTCCCTTTAAGAGCTAAATAAATTCAGGCCAGACATGTTCTTTTTCTTCCCCTAAGAATATCAATATTCCCTGTAGAATGTTTTAACTTCCTTCCTTCCTGTGCTTTCCACAAAAAAATTAGGATTATAGTCCCCCCAGGTTTTGTTTCCTGTATCTGTCTTGAATTGGATGGCTCCTAGTAAGCAGGAACTGGGGTCTTGTAAAGAAGCTTTACATAAAGCCTTGTGCTCAGGCAGACATCACTGTAGTGCCCTGAGGACCTTGGTCATTCTCAAAAGACCAGACCATGGAACAGCGAGTCCCCTTTGGTCTCAGACTATGACTTCTCCCTCATGTGCTCTGCAAAAGGCCAAACAGTAGAGTACTCTGGGTATCTGGACATTTGCCTTGTGTCCAGTTGCTCCCTGCAGGGAACCCCTCAGTATTTACTTCCTACCAACACAGAGCCCAGGTTGACACTAATTGAGGGGTCCAAAAATGACAAGTAAGAAAATACACTTAATTTCCCACAACCTCTTTATCAAGCCTCTCTCTTCTAAAGATATTTATGGGGTACCCTAGTGCAGGGATCTGCACTTGGGTTCGAAAAAAAGTAACATTTATTTTTACAAGTCCCTAACTGAAATTAAACATTTCCTTCAATTATTTAAAACTATTATTCTGAGAAGGGTTCACCTGCCTCCCAAAGGGTCGAGAACTCAAAGAAAGTTAAGCATTTATGCCTTGGTGGAACTAAGGCGTTAAAGATCAGCCCTGGGGGTTATTCATTCCCTCCCTTCCATCCCTGTCCCCAATCGCATCAGCACCTGGCACAGAGCCTCCAGCCGCCTCTTCTCTTCCTCTGAGGTGGTCAGCTGAGCCAACTTTCGGAGCAGCAGCTGGGTTGGGGGGGTAGTGACATCCAGGAAATACGTCAGGGCCTGGCTGAGTGAGCAGGGGGGAAGCTTCTTATCACTTATCCAGTAGTCACCTGAGCAGGGGAGGAAGGAAACCTTCAGACATGGCCAATACATGACTCACCAGAACTTCTGGAGACTCCACAGAGAGGGAGGGGGCTGCTGTGATGGGGCCATCCTGATAGGTGGGAATTAACCCACACATTTACTAAGAAGAAGAGAAGGAAACCTGGTTTCTGCCAGAACTTAAGCCCATCACACAGAAGGGTCTGACTTCTTTCTTTCTTTCTTTCTTTTTTTTTTGCAGGGCAATTGGGGTTAAGTGACTTGCCCAAGGTCACACAGCTAGTTTTTGTGTTAAGTGTCTGAGGCCAGATTTGAACTCAGGCTCTCCTGACTCCAGGACCAGGGCTCTATTCACTGTGCCACCTAGCTGCCCCTTCAGTCTTCCTTTTGACAAGCGGCCTACATTTATAGGACAAGAGACCAGGGACAAGGTGAAGCCCAAGACTTGAATAAAACAAAATGATTTCCCCATCTGTAAAGGAAAATAATCATCCTTTCTCTTGTCTATGCCATATGCAAGGTATGAAGATAACATGAGATGATATGATGGGAAAGTAATTTAAACCTCAAATACTATATTAAAAATATATAAACCCATAATTTTCTTAGTGTAGGAAGCTTTCAGTAAGGAAAGTCCCTCTGTCAATGCAGTTTAAATTAAAAAGAAAATAAATTAAATATTTATTAAAATAAAATAAAATTTAAAAATTTAAAAACCAAATATAATAAAAGTGCTATAAATTACCAATCCAAATAAGAGAGAAAGAAATGGCTCTGCAGTTTAGTCTTAGAAAGTTGTCTGGGTCCTGATAGGTTACTTGACTTGTCCAGGGTCACACAGCCAGCAGGTGTCAGAGACTGGACAGGAACCCCAGACTTCCTAATGCCAAAACTAGTGATCTATCCACCAGGTCAAATAGCCTCTTTTTATTAGATATCATAAACCAGTTGAATGGAAAAGAAATTTAATCTTTGTGCTCCCTCCCAAAATCCTTGTGAGGATCCCAAATGGCTACTGAGATATGAGACTTTGTAACTATGAAGTATTGGATGAGTGTAATCTACTTTAACATCTAGTAACCCAGGACAACTTCCTAGCCCTAGATGGGTTGCCCTGACAGAGAGAGATTGCACATCAGGAGTCCTCCATGGTCAAAGATCCTTTCCGTTTTTGCATTCGATCAGTTCACTCCCCTACTTCTCCCTGAGTCTACTTTATTTTATTTTATTTTGCTTTTTGGAGGGGGAAGGCAAGGCAATTGGGGTTAAATGACTTGCCCAAGGTCATACGGCTAGTGTTAGGTGTCTTAGGCCAGATTTGAACTCAGGTCCTCCTGACTCCAGGACCAGTGCTTTTTGCACTGTGCCACCTAGCCATCCCTGAATCTACTTTAAAAGTAACATGGCACCATGGAAAGAGTCAGGATCTAGGTTCAAATTCTGGCTCCATAGGACCTTAAAATAATGAATTTTAAGTTGCTTTCCCATTTAACATCTCATGCTATCTGTCCCCCAATAGGCAGGGGAAGGAATTATTCCTTCCATTTCACAGATGGAGAAACCATTCTGTTTAATTCCATGGTCATAAGCTATATCCCCAAGCCCTGTACAAATGTGTCACAAATTCTGGTGATTGCTGGTCAGCAGGCTCACAGAATAGGGGTGTGTGGCCGGCTCAATCCAAACTGGGACTCATCATGGTGCAGTGGAAAGACTGAGAATTCTGGACTGAAAAGGACCATGCACAACCCCCACCTCTGATGCTTTCTATAGTTAAGGTCCCTCATGACCTTTAGCTCATAGTTTTGTCCTGTGTAAAACATGGGAGCTGGACCCCATGACCTATGAGGTCCCCTTAGGTCAATATCTATGATCTTATAGATCTAGATCTATGATCTCTAGATCTGTGATTTATATCTTATAGAGATTTTATGATCCCTATATCTAAGATCTATGATCTTTAGCTCTGTATCTATTATACCAGCTCAGGTGGTTCAAAAGGGATACTCTTTCTTGTTGGTCTCCTAGGCATTTTTGCTAGATTTTTACTAGGTGCTTCTTTACAAGGCTGGTCTAGCTGCCTCAGCCTGGGGAAGAGTCTCTCCCTAATTCACCTATGGCAAATGCTCAATGAAGTCTTCTGGCTGAAAAACCATTTTAGATATCAGAGTGACAGCCTAGAACTCTTGGATGAGGAAGAGAGCTTGGGGAGGGGCTGGTGTCTTAGATTTACTCTCTGGGAAAGAACTTACCATTTTCATCACGAGTTTCAAGGTGGATGGGTTGGTGAGGTGATGGGCCATCCTTAATTCGCTCTATAATGCCCTGAACAAGGGTGGGCTGGTTGCCAGGAAAAACCCCAAGATGCTCTCCTGGTACATAATTCAGATTCACATTTCCTTCACAGGAAAGTTTAATAAGGAGGGTTGCCCGGCTAAGAGAGAAACGAAAAAGCCACAGTGACATCAGTAGGATTTCCTTTATGGCCTGGGGATGGGTGGATCCCTCTAGCTCCAGTTTCCCCAGGAAACGTGCCCATCCCTTCACCCATCAACCTGACCCCCCTAGTCTAGTAAAATCAAGGAGCTACTTCCAAATGCCTGGTAGTTAAAGGAGTGGCTGAGTCTTATAGGTTTAGGGCAGTGGTTCTTAACCTTCCTAATGCTGTGACCCTTTAATAGTTTTATGTGGGTGTGCCTGCATGTGGGCAGACCCCCTTGGAGATGGATAGAAGAGGTTTCTAAAACCATCGGAAATATGTTTTCCGGTGGTCTTAGGCGACCCCTGTGACCCCTGTGAAAGGGTCATTCAACTCCAAAGGGGTCACGACCCACAGGTTGAGAACTGCTGTTTTAGGGGGTTGCTTCCAGAAGGTGCTGCTTAGGCAGGTTTTGGGATTCCCCAAAATGCCAAAGTACATTTACTGGACATTTTCCCCAAGTGAGTAGCCTTGGCTCACAAGTTCTAGGAACAGATTACACTCCTCCCCAATCGAGGTCTCTTCCTGCTTATTGATTGATCCCATTTATTCATATATTTTTCTTTATATTTTTCTGTATATATTTCTATATGTACTTGTTGCCTTTAGAGTATAAGTTTCCTGAGAGTAGGGATTATTTCATTAATTTTCTTTGTAGCCCTAGGACCTAGCACAGTGCCTTAACACATAGTAGGCTTTTAATAAATGCCTGCTGATTGATCGACTAACTTGATTTCTCTTTGCTTTTTTTGATTAAAAAGTTAAACTCCTTAAACATCCCTTTGGAAATTCTGTTCTGTATTGGAAAGTGCTGCTCACTGTACCTGGATTTGAGACTCTGCAGATTCTGTCTCGACTTGAGCCGCATAGAAAACACATTCTTGGCATGCATACTGCTGAGGGCTGTGGTGGAAAGAAATATAGTGAATGCAAGATTTGCTTATGTGTTGCCCGAGGGGAATGATGAGGATTAATTATCTTTTGCCTGAGTCGATTTTCTAAGGCTATTCTTAAATGAGGGATCTTGGTGGTCTCTGGGAGAAGAAGGTACGAGAGGGAGAGACTCATTAAAGAGGCAGAGGATGAATGAAGGCATCTGGAGACTGCAGACTCATCTCATCATGATTGTTAGTGCCCCAATGCATACCTCCTTACTAAAACCTTGCTAGCATTTTTCATATGGTACCAGGGGTAGGCTGGAGCTAGACAGCTCAAGAGCTTATTATTAAAATTTTCAGGGTGAGCATTTACACCTCTGAAATCAATAAATGTTACAAATTGGGGCTCGATTGTTTTGCTGATTGTCTTGACTTACAAAGTGATGGAGAAAATGCCAATGATGTAATGTCTGTCACGTGGATATTTTTTATTACCAGCATACCTATGGTATGGTTCTCTCCTTTCATGCCAACTCTGTCACCTTTCCCCTCTCCTTACAGGGATGAACAGTGAAAGTTTCCTGAAATGTTACTTAACATGCTCCCCTGGACTATTGACTTGGCTCTTCTCAAGAAGATTATGCCAGGTAACTTCAAAACTGATTGGCACGCCTTGGTTCCAGGGACCCTCAGTTGTATGGCATGGACCCTCTAAAATTCTGGTGCAGGAAAGAAGGGAAACTCCTTGGATACAGAGAAGCCAGGTACCTTTGTTGAGGTCCAGGGGCTGGAGATCCTGTACAAGGCGGTAATTTTCAGGGTTCCAGGTTTCATTGGTAGTATACATCTTGGGGATCTGAATTGTTTGCCTGGCTTTGATGTTGAAAGTCTCACAAGCCACCTGGAATAAGAGAGGAAGAAATAGTCACCCTTTCCTAGTTCACTGACCAGTTCTCTGACACAGTGGTGTTAATGAGGGGGTCAATAAACATGCCCTGAGCACCTCCTATGCCCTTGATGCAATGAAGGAAAATAGAACAGGCAGGTGAGGAAAGAGATGGAAGATGATCCTTCCTGGAAAAGAGGAGGCCAAAGAGGAGAAGAAGGATGAGTGTCACAAGAAGGCTCAAGAGAGATTCCAGGCTTTGGGGAGCACATAGTGGAGCTGTACTGTAAACACCCCAAAACTTAAATATTGGTACAAGAATTATGGAATGATAGGAGAGGTGTCGCATACCAGGACAAGACAAAACTAAGTGAATAGAACCAGGTTGATCCTATAGGAATTCAGAGGGAGGGAGCTCAGCTATTTGGGACTGTCAGGGAAGGTTTCCCAGATCAATCAACAGGTATTTATTAAGTACCTACTATGTGCCTAGCACTGTGCTCCAGCACTGGGGATTCAAAGATAAAGAAAGAACAGTCTCTGCCTTCAATAAGCTTATATCACAGATTCAAGTTAGGCCTTAAAGAATGAGAAGGGGAGGGGTGGGGAAGAGCCAAGATAGCGGAGTAAAAACAGGAACTTGCTTGAGCTTATCCCCCAATCACCTCCAAGGATGAGAAAGGGAGGCTATTCCAGCCAAGTGTCAGCAGAGGCGTGGAGCCGGAAACCGCAAGGTGTGTTTGGCGGGTGCTGTGATTCTGACTTCCAGTCCAGGACGTAATTAGGGGCACTAGACTATTTCTATTTAAATTCAGGCAAATCTATGGCTCAGTACAAGGGGAAACCCTCCAGGCCATATAAAGCTGAATGGGTTACTTCCAAAGCCAGTGAATTCCCCATTATCGGATGCCTTTAAGTGGAAGTGAGATGACCACTTGCTGAGGATGCGGATGAGAGATTTTATTCTGGTAGAGGATGTCAGTTGAAATCCCTGATATCTTTTCCATGTCTATATCCATTTGTAAAATGAAAATGGATTTTAGAGTCTTATATTTCATCATGAGCATAATTGTTCCCCAAGCTCCTCAAGCTTTGCTCAGGATGGGGCTTAAAAAAAAAAACAATGGGGTAATGCCCAGATGCTTGTCCTCCTCTAGATAGGAGATGGAAGATACCAGTTGCCCAAGCCTGATCATGGCCAGGTATTATGGCAATGTGCCCAGGCAACAGGAGTGCCAACGTGCCACCCTGGGCATCTCCTACAAATGCAATTTACTCTTCTCTCCAGACTTCAGCTAGGAAATTACCTTGAAGGTATTCAGTGCCCAGCTGCGGTAAGCCTCATCTTGGCCGCTAAGTTCATCTCCTTCTCCGGTGGGTGCAAGTTGAGAAGCTCCTAGTTGCAAAAACTTCTGGTCGATATCATGTGCAAAGGCACAGAACTGGGGGTACATGCTGGAGCCGAGACCAAACACAGCATATCTGTTCACAGAAGAGACACATATGGAGGAGGTGAGCAGGAGGTGAGAATTGGGGGGCAGGAGGAATTCACTGACAGACCTGGTCTGATATCAAGCAGCAGGGGAAGAAGGAAAAAGACCTACCTGAATTTATTTTTTAGCTCCTTCAAGAGAAACAGGGACTTCTTCAGTTTCTAAAAAGAAAGAACATCACAGAATTCTCAGACTCCAAACTCAAATAAAATGGTGCTTCCCAGAACATCATAAACTCAACATGTCCAAACCTGCACTCCTCATCTTCTTCCCTACTCCAAAATAGACTTCTCTTCTGATTTCTCCATTTCTGTCCAGGGTGCTGACATCCTTTCAGGTCCTCACATCTACAACCTTGCAGTCACCCTCAGCCCTTCATTTTCCCACTGGATCCACACTGTAGCCAAGTTTACTTCTACAAATAAGTTCCAGAGATAGAGCTCAGAGACTATCCTGTCTACTCCCTTCATTTTACAGATAATGAAACTGAGGCAAACAGGGTGAAGTGACTCACACAAGGTCCCACAGCTAGGAACTATCTGAGGTAGGATTTGAATTCAAGAAGATGAGTCTTCTGACTCTGGGCTCAGTACTCTATGCACTACCTAGTGGCCCCACAGGGGTCCATATGTATGGTTTAATGGTCCCTGTTTCCTTGTGAATTTTATGTCACTGCTCTAAGCTCTCACCTCTGCCTATTGGTTTCTCTAGTTTCTATTGACACTCAGTCCTATCTTCTAAAAGAGGCCCTTCCTAGTCCTTCCAGCTGCTAGTCACTTCTCTTCTCTGATTGCCTTCCATTTACACTAAATATATTTTATATGTATCTATTTACACATTATTGTCTTCTCAATTAGAATCTACACTCCTTGAAGGCAGGAACTTTTTTTTTTTGCCCTTTCTTTGTAGCCCCAACACTTAGTACAATGCCTGACATGAAGTAAACACATAGTAAATGTTTGTCGACTGACTGCTATTTGGACAGCACTCAAACCCTTTCTGGCCACTGCCATAGCCAGGAGTCAACACCCTGAGAATTATCTCCCAGTATGTTCAAGTACATTGTAATGGATCTCCCAGGATCTCCCAGGACATATCTACAAAGAAAGGCATTTCCAGCTGTCTGCCAGTGGAATATTGCCCGCTACTAGGACTGCTTTAAAACAAATGAATCATTAACAAATCAGAGATGGTGTGGCCCAGAGGAGAGAGAACTGGTCTCAAATTAAGAAAGACTGAGACTGGCTCAAATCCCATCTACAAAGCATACTGACAGTGTGACCCTGAGAAAGTCACTTAAACTTCTTGGCAACTCTAAGACTCTAAAGCATTCTGGTTGTATTCCATAATCCTAGTGGAATGGAGGAATTTGATATTTTTCATTTTGGTGAAACTTACCTCACCATTCCCAGGAGAATCTCCATTTCCAAAAGTGCTGGTAACTACCAGAAGTAGCTTCTCTTTCTCTAGGTCACTCAGTTTGTATTCATCCATGCAGAGAATCTAAAAGAAACAATGACCCTAAATTTAGCCTTCAAGGGGCCAACTTTACAGAGTCATGCTTTTCAATGTGGAGCAAGGCATGAGAGGTAAGCAGAGGATGGATCTAGTAAGTGGCCTGGGGCTCTGAGTTGGTCCTACTGTGGAAGCTGGTGATATAAAGCAAAACAGAGTCTGAAGGATAGTAGGGAACTAGGGAAGGCTGAGTAGCAGCCTGGCAGGGATTCTAAGAGCTGTTGATCTGGCTCTATACAAAATCATCATAGCGCGCTGTTTGATATGAGTATCCAAGGAAAAGTAGAGTTTGCCCTATCATATCTATGAATGACATCCTGGATATTGGTGCTATGGTAATCAGAAATGAAGATCCCATAATCCCAAATCTCAGTGTTAAAAGTGACCCAAAAGATCACCTAGAGTAACCTGTACCTGAATGGGAGTCATTTGGCATCTTTAGAACTCAAACATTTGACCTAAAGGCAATAATGTATTGTTTACCCAAAGTTTCTAGCCAAGGTCTGATCTAACCATTGAGGAGTGACTTCCCTGCTGTTCTTCAGGCAACACAGACACTTGAAAGCATAAGATGTAATGGAAAGATTGTTGGATTTGGGCATAGGAGGACTTGAATTCAAACATTGTCTCTACCACTTGTACCTGTGCAACTTTGGGCAAGTCATTTAGCTTTTCTGGGCCTCAGTTTCACCATCTGTAAAATGAAAGAGTTGGACTATATGACCTCTAGGGTCCCTTACAGCTTGAAATCTGATGACTTCTCTCTAGCCATTGCTATAATCATGAATAAGAGAATCATAGAATCCTTGATCTAGACCTGGAAGGGACTTCAGAGGCTATCTAATCCTTATTTTACAGATGGGGAAACTGAGGACCAGGGAGGTTAACTTGCCCAAGGTCACACAGGTAATAAGCATCTAAGGTAGACTTTGAATTTAAGTCCTTTGATTCTAGAGCCAATACTCTTTCCCCTGAAACATTCCTCATAGTGTATTAAGGGACATAGTAATGGTCCTCTGAGAACAATGTGCCCATAAGAAATGGTTCTTATTCATAGTGATGATTTCCAAAGAATAATGCTTTATGAGAAATGGTCCCCATTCATAGTAATGGTGCCCAAAGAACAATGTGTCCATAAGAAAAGTCCATCTCTTCCCCTCTCACTTGTATGATGTAGCCCATAATTAAGACTTTAAGAAGAAACATCTTTTTCATTAGTTTGACTATGTCTCTCACAAAACTCATGACTTTAGAAGCTTTTCTGATCCAAGTTCCAAGTGTTAAGATCTTCCACCATTGAGATGTTTCATGAGAAAGTGTCAGAGACCCTGAAGGCCATTGCTAGAGAGGCATTCCAAAAATACTTTGAAACATTGCACTTGTATAAGTTATGAAGAATGTTTTAAAATATTAAAAATCAGATTCATTATTCAATAATCACAATATGTATCTTATTCTAACTGGGTCCTCATTCACTTCCTCATCTTGGCCCCAGAAGACAGTGGAAGGCACATTTCAGTTCAGCATATGGAAAAACTCAACAATTAGAGCTGTTCAGAAATGGTTTTCTCTAGATATAGCAAGTTGCCCATCAGTAGAGGTCTTTAAGCAAAGGCTAGTGACCACTTGGGGATGTTGTAGATTGGATTTATGATTTGGGTGGAGGATGGATTCAGAGGTGTCCAACTCAAGGCCAGTTGGCCAAGAAGCCTGCAAAACTCCGGAGTGCAGCCCAAGCCAGATTAAAATGGAATTGGTAAATTCTTAACAATAAAAATAAAACACAACAGAGATAATGATAATTTGTGGTTTTCTAAATCAAGATACAACCCACAGGGATCCTTTTCTACTTGAATTTGATGCCACCAGATTAGATGATTTCTAAGATACCCTGCAATTGTGAATTCTATTTGCAGAATGACTTAATTCCTGTGTGCATTCCATAAAGTTTGGTCTGGCCCATACCCAAGGAGTCTCCACAAAAGGCTGATGTGGACCCCAGAGTGAGCTTCTAGAAAATGGAAAAATGTAAATTATCCCCTAAATACCACATTTTCCCATCCCTATACACATTTTATTTATTCAGTACAGATAATCTGACAGGTTGGATAAGCACCAAGGTTAGAAGGAACAACCCTGTGTGGGTCCAGGAACCAAAAATTTACCTTGGTATTGAAAGCACGGCTGAACAGCTCTCCCAAATCCCTAGCCAGAGTTTCTGATTTTCCCGTCTCTGTTGCAAAGAGCACTGTGGCTTTGATCCGGGCTGCCATGGTCTTGCGCATCAGGACAGAGACAAAGAACACTGCTCTGTGGGGATGGATAGACAGATTACCCAGGTGAAGTGTCACACACAAAACAGGGAGGGCTTGGGGATGGGAGAGGTTGATGGAGGGAGGTGAGGCTTGAGGCCATAGGAGTTAGTAACTCAAATAATTGCTCCCCCACAAACCTTGACCATTATTTCCCTCTCCTCCCTCTCCTCTTCCCTCCTAGACACTTTGGGGAAGAAAAGAGAGGAAGATAGATCAGAAGGCAACTCCAAAAGTGAATTTTACCCAATAAAGTTGAATTTAGTAGGTAATGTCAAAAGATAACCATTCTTCTTTGATTCCCTCCCACCCCAAGGCCTGGGGAGTGGGGAGAAGTGAGAGAAGAGGCTGGTAGGAATTTCCTGGAAGGAGATATGGCCATTCTGATTTTAAAATATGATCTCTTATACTTACTTGACCAAGACCTTTAATTTTATCTCTCTTTTCTTGGGCCTCTTCTTCTCATCATGCCAGACATGGGTTTTCCAGGCCTCCACCTAGAAAAAAAAAGTGACACAAGAGAGAAAAGGTCCATTAATCTGGGTTCACTCAGAGAATCAAAAGGTTTGGTGGAAAAGTTTAGGAATGGACTTAATTTGAAACATTAGTTCAAGGTAGTTTTCAGAAGAAGAAATCAAAGCTATCAATAGTCATATGGAAAATCGTTTCAAATCATGATTGATCAGAGAAATGCAAATTAAAATAACTCTGACATATCACCTCATACCTACCAGATTGGTTAATATGACAGAAAAGGAAAATGACATATGCTGGAGGGATATGGAAAAATTGGGACATTAATGCACTGTTGGTGTAGTTGTGAACCGATCCAACCATTATGGAGAACAATTTGGAGCTATGCTCAAAGGGCTATAAAACTGTTTATAAACTTTGGCCCAGCAACACCACTACTAGGTCTCAAAGAGATCAACGAAAAGGGAAAGGGACCTATACATAGCAAAATATTTATAGGAGCTCTTTTTGTGATAACAAAGAATTGGAAATTGAGGGTATTCCATCAATTGGGGAATGACTGAACAAGTTGTGGTATATGATTGTGATGGAATCCTATTGTGCTATAAGAAACAACAAGCAGGATGCTGTTAGAAAACACTGAAAAGACTTACATGAACTGATACAAAGTGAAGTGAACAGAACCAGGAGAACATTGTACACAGTGATGGCAATATTGTATGATGATCAACTGTGGAAAGACTTGATTACTCTAATCAATACTATGATCCAAGATCATTCCAAAGGACTTATGATGAAAAAATGCTATCCTGACTACACATGTATGACCTATATTGAATTGCTTACCTTCTCAATGAGGGTGAGTGGGAAGGATAGAAAGGAGAGAATGCGGAACTCAAAGTTTTTAAAATGAACATTAAAAATTATTTTTACATGCAATTTGGAAATAAGGTATACCAGCAAAGGGGTATAGAAATCTATCTTACCCTACAGAAAAATAGAAGGGAAGTAGATGAGAGAAGGGGGGAGGGTGATAGAAGGGAGGGAAGATTTGGGGAAGGGGTAATCAGAACGCATATCTTCTTGGGGTGGGGGAAGGTAAGGGGATAGATGGGGAGAAAATTTGGAATTCAAAATCTGGTGGAAGTGAATGATGAAAACTAAAAATAAATAAATTAATAAAAAGACAAAAGAAACTAAAAAAAGAAATGACTTTACCAAATTTAAATTTTATAGTATTAAAAGAGTTCAGTACAAAAAGAAAAAGAAAAAAAAGAAAAATGCTATCTACCTCCAAAAAAGTATAAGCGCAGATTGAAGCATAATTTTTTTTACTTTCTTCATTTCTCTTCCCTTTTTTGCAACATGGCTAACATGGAAATATTTTACATGACTTCACATGTGTAATTGATATCAAATTGCTTGCCTTCTCAGATAGGTGAGGGATGAGTGGAAAGGAGTGAAAAATTTGAAACTCAAATTTTTTTTTAAATAAATGTTAAAAAAAAATTAGTTCAGCCCTTAACACAAATTCATTAAGGAAACTTTGATTTCAGTGATATGGAGAACTCCAAGGATAGATACTTCTCTACCAACTCACACCCACAACCTACCTGCAACATGGAAAATTACCTGAAGCTCAGGAAAGTTAAGTGATTTACCCAGGGTCACAGAGTTCATTAATAAGTGTCAAAAATTATATCTGAACCCAGGTCTCCCTTCTAAGCCTGGTCCTTTATCCACCATGATGAGCTACCTCTATTTAGTTATTTCATAGTCATTAAGCAATATGCAGAAGACAGCTGGTATAAACAAAAAACTTCCATGTAGGAGAGATGGTTGAATAGAATGTAGCATTGACTCTGCTACTTAACAGCCTTCCCTGCTGTGGGCACTGTTTGGGGTAAGAGAGAACCAGGAAGTCTCTTGTCCTTTTCAATAATTTAAAATAGTAGATTCACTGTTTTTTGTCTTTTGATCTTCGGCATCAAGCACAGCAACCAGCATACAGTAGGTGCTTAATAAATGCCTGCTACTTGACCAATTGTTCCTCCCCAATAGAATGTAAGCCTCTTGAGGTCAGAAACTGTCTGTTTTGGGTTTTGTAGCCCCAGCATATAGCACAGTGTCCAGCCCATAATAGGTGCTTAATAAATGCTTCCTGGACAAATGACCCTCTTCTAACCTCTTTCAGGATTAGGGAAAGGGGAGGCCAGTAGTGACCAGAGCACTGAATGATACTCTCGAGATTGGAAGTGAGTTCCAGGGCCTGCTTACCTGGTAGTAGTAGAAAGGAGAAAGAATGTAGTTTAGCATCTCCTGATGAAATACGGGGGTGATGCTCCCAGAGATTGGTGGGACCAGCCAAACCCAATCTGCCGGGCAGCCTCCTCGAGACTTCTGTTCATTCTGCATGTATTTCATAAAGGATTCTGCTGCGGAGTGGTGATCCATGATGGTGACATTTTGTTTCTAAAGCAAAAGGAAGCAAAAGGGGATACAGTGAGGTGGCAAGGGGCAAAAAGTGTAGGCAGGTCTCATTTTTCACTACCTGTAAAATGGGAATGACAATCATCCTTGGTCTTATTCTGTACTATTCTGCAACTAAATGAAACAAATAAGAGGCAATTGAACCGCAGGTGAAATGAATTGGAAAACGCTTCCTAGGAAGGAAAAACATCTCCAGAAATATTACTGTTAATTCTGACCATATTACATACAAATGTGCAAAGGAGTTGTGATTATGCTGGTATAGGGAACTCCCAGTGTGGGAATTCCCTCTACTGAGGGCAGCAGGTCCAGTGGAAAGTGACCTGGCTCTGGAGTCAGTAAAAGGAGCTCAGTCTAATCCTGCCTCTGTCTGTCATATACTACCTAGATGCCTTTGGATAAATGACTTTAACCTTGTTGGCCCTCAAGTTACTCATCTGTAAAATGAGGGGGTTATATGAAATCAACCAGCAACAATAATAATAACTAGGATTTACAAAATGCTTTAATACATATTATCTCATTTGATCCTCACGACAACCTTGTAGGTGTTGCTATTATCTCATTTTACAGATGAGAAAACAGAGTCTGAGAGAGGCCAAGTGATTTTCCCAGGATCATGCTATTAGTGTCTGAAGCTAGATTTGAACTAGTCTTCTTAATTCCAAGTCCAGCACACTAGCCACTACAACAGCTAGGAGGTTACAGGTGGCCTCAGAGGTACCTCCTGGTGGTCTGCTGTTTACTAAGATACAGGACAGAAAACTACAAGCAAGTCACTTCCATTTTCTGATCATCAAAGAGCCAGGTAGCATGGTAGATAGAGTGCTCAACCAGGAATCAGGAAGACCTGGGTTCAAATCCTGTGTCAGAAACTAACTGTGAGACTCTAGGAAAGCCACTTGACCTCTCTCAGACTCAGTTTCCTCATCTGTAAAATAAAGGAGTTAGACTTTTTCCCCATCTAAAAGCTTCCTTCTACCTATCAATCCTATTATTCTATTATGCACAACACTAAATTTCAGATTAAGTCAATACTTTGTGGTATGCCCATAGCCATCTCAGTGAAGAGGTAGCTGGGGGTCATAGAGGATAAAGCCTGGAGTCAGGAAGGTGGAAGACTGAATCCTGCTTCTGACATTTACTAGGTGCTGGACCCTAGGCAAGCCACTTACCCTCTGTGGGCCTCAGTTTCCTCAACTGTACAATGCAAAGGTTAGACTCTAAGGTCCCTTTCAGGTCTAGATCTATAGTCCTTTTTGATCCTAACTTATATCTTGAAGTCTTGGGGACCCTTTTGTGAAAGGATGTCAAGAACTAGGACCTCACTATACCTGGAAGAATGGGAGCCTAGGAAATTGTCTTGTTGAATTCAATTGGATTTAATTAAGTGAGGGAAGAGGCATGACTTCAAGATCTCAGTATGAAGCAGAGTTAGTAGAACGTTTTCCCATCCTTATCCCAATTCTGCTTCTTTCACAAATAGGCTTGGGATTCCCGGGGGCAGGAATTCTGCTCACATAGCTCTTCCTGAACTAGATCAGCTAGCAGACGGCCTTTTTTCCTGTTTGCACCCAGCTTCTTACTTCTGTTGAAACCAAATAGCCTACCTGGCTTTAGAACCCCCTGGGGAGTTCATAGAAACATAGTTCTAGGATGCCTTAATTATAACTAGGGAAGGGATAACCAGGACTTTGTCCCAAGGCATCAAAATTTAGAAGGATGGTAGCAGTCACAGTCCTTCAGCAGCATAGAGAAGAGGGAGGAAATGGGAGCTTAACTGTAAAGATTAGTTAAGTGACTAATATGGTAATATGTTTTGCCTGATTGAACATGTACATCCTATATTAAATTGCTTACAATCTCAGGGAGAGAGGGAGGGAGAAAATTTGGAATTCAAAATCTAAAAAAAAAAATGAATGTTAAAATTTGTCTTCACATGTAACTAGGGAAAATAAAATATTATTTGTAAGAAGAAAGATAGTTAAAATAAGAAACTGGGAGACTCCATCCCAAGTGAGTGCCTGATTGATAATCCCACAGTTTCTACCACTAGATTGAAGACCATTTTGTACTATTTGCCCTAAAGACAAAAAAATTCATCAATCGTGCCTTTAATGAAAGTGAGCCTTGAAGTCATCTGAAATAAGCCTCCCACTTTACAGAGGTAGAAATGAGAAGCAGGGAGGTGAAGCTCAGCTCAGACATGTCTGGTTGGATTCACTGATGCCAACCTCTCATCGCCAGCTGCCATCAGCACCTTGGAGAGAAGCCATTTGATAGGGAGCTGGGCTTGGCAATTTTTCCCCCTCTCTGTCAGGATATCTCAGCATCTTTGGCTGTTATTTGTTGCCCCAGCCGTGGAGAGCTGGTGTGAGAAATGTCTCTAATTTGTTTTAAACACACTTCTCATTCAATCTGCTGCTATTTCAAGAAGTGTGATCAGTGGCAGAGCTGCTAATGAAATGTCTGAGGGGACTCGTTAACTGTTAGCGATTCACTTCTTGAATCAGGTCCAAATGGGGCTGGTCGATGGCACTGCTCCCCCTAGAAACAAATGGCTCCATCTATGAGCATCCCAACCAAAGCTGAAACACTGAACCTGACCTCACTTTACAGAAGAGGAAACTGAGGCTCAGAAAAGGGAGGAGACTTCTTTTTTGTCTGTTTGGGAGAAAAAAATTCTCTCCCCAGGAAGATTCTAAACATTTTGATCTTTTCCCTTCAAAAGTCTATAGATGATATTTTATCTTTTCAAAATGAAGGGCCAGAGCCTTTGTCTCCGTGGTCCAGGCTTCTGGCATCTGAAGGTAATATAGTAATGGCTGGAAGCTTACGACCTAGGTCAAAGGAGTCACTAGAAACCACTTCCTTATGGGGGCTACTGTCTGGTCATTGGCCCAGAAGATCACAACTCTCAAGCTGGAAGGGTCCTAAAAGGTCACTGAGTCCAACCTTCTCATTTAACCAATAAGGAAACAGAGGCATAGACAGGTTATGAGACATGTCCATGGTCACACAACTGGTATGGAACACAGGGTCATAGATCAGGGAAGGACCTCAGAGATCACTGAATCACACCTTACAGAGGAAGAAGCAGAGATCTAGGCAGGTCAAATGACTTACCCACAGCCACAGAGCAACTAAGCTTCTGAGGTAGTCTTTGAACCCAGGTTTTGAACTTCCTGACTCTCAATGTACATCACTTCCCCCACTATGCCACATAGCCCTTGGAGAATAGGGGAAGGGCAAGATCATGAGCAGAGCTTTAAGGTCTCACCATTCCATACCTTACTGAAAGAACAGGGAATATTCAGAGAAGACTTAAGGAGGAAATGATGACTGCCTTTGAGCATTTGAAGGGCTGTCACGAGGAAGAAGGATTTGACTTTTTCCTACTTGGTCTGAGAAGAAAGTACCATGACCTCTTGGTGGAAATTGCAGAGGGTTAATTTACATTAATGTAAGGAAACATTTCCTATCAAGGAAAGTAGATTGGGAGGTATGTCTTTGTGGAGGTATGTCTTGGCAGAGGAATGTATGTCTTGAGTGGATTGCCCTCATTGGAAGACTTTAATCAAAGGTTGAATGACCTCTTGCTGAGCATTTCCTAGAGGGTGTTCTTGGCCTCTATGGTCCCTTCTAACTCTGAGATTCTGTGACTCTATGATATGATCTCTTTCTGGAAGAAAAAGACAGTTTCATAGACTAGTAGAATCATAGCAATCCAAAGCTGGAAGGACAACCCAGTTCCTTTCATCTTATGAGAGATGAAGCTAGGACTCACAGAGGTTATGGGACTTGTCCATAGCTTGAGCTTCTCAACTGAGCTGATTCCCATCTTTGGTATAAGACAATATCCACATTATGAGATGAAGAAGGAGTTTGAATCATTCTTATCTGTAGTTATTGATTCTCTCAAGGATGTGAAAGCTCTTTGAAAGCAAAGGTAGTAGGGGAAAGGAAGGGTTTTTTAAAAAAATCATTGTCTTATAAAAAAAACCAGAAAAAGCAGAAAGAATTAGCTGCTCCACGGCCTCATTTCTTACCTAACCTTAAGGACTAATTGGGTCTTGCCTCAGACCAACTGAGACCTGGGAAAGACCTTAGCTTTAAAAGGCCAAAGTCTCCCACTGCATTTGAGGCCATCTCCAGTAATCTTGATCTATGTCTTGCCAGATGGCCCCCTGAAGAGCACAGCCCTGCCTCACTTCAACCCAATTCCCTTGCAAGTCATGACATCTCCTTCTTGATATCATGGACCTCTTTGAGAACAAAGGAACAAAAACAACAACAAAGCACTGATCTAGCATTTTGCCGCCCAACTCTTTTCCTAATTGGCTGGATAACCTTGGACAGTCCATTTAAACTTTCTGGGTCTCAGTTTTCTCATCTATAAAACAAAGGAAGAAGTCTTTTCTCTAAAGTGACATCATGGCAGGTCATTCAATCAGTCGACAAATATTTACTGAACATCTACTATGTGCCAAACACTGTGCTAAGTGCTGGGCATGCAAAGAAAAGAAAAAACAGACCTCATCCTCCAGAAACTCCCAGTCCAATGATATCAGAACACTTTAGTTCATTTCTCAGCCTGGCATGGTGCATAGATTGCTGGTCTTGTAGCCAAGAAGGCTTTGGTTCAAATCCTGCCACAGAGGCTTGCTACCTAGGTGATCAAGTTACTTCCTCTCCCTGGTACTCAGTTAGGGTTGGCCTAGATGGGCTCCAAGGTCCCTTCCAGCTCTAGATCTGAGATCCAATGAAGCAAATGCGCTGGGGAATGGGGAGCAAGCTGTACTGTTTCCTTCTCAGGGAAGATGAAGCCACAGCGACCTAAGCCCCCGGGGTCCCTGCCCAGAGGCCTCTACTCCTGAGAATTTGCCAGGTGTTTGATCCAAGGGTGGGCCTGGGGTGAGGAATGGGTCCAGAATGCTTTGCTCTGGAGGTCCTGCAGCATGTTTTCAACAGCCCATTTTGTGTATTCATAAACCTTCACTCCAGACAAAACCCTAAGGCAGGACTTATTCCTGACAGTTGCTAAAGTCTTTCCCTCTCTGGTTATGTTCCACTTACTCTGTCCGTATCTCCCATGTACTTACTTAGAAGGGAGCCATCTTTCCCATGAGAACACAAGCTCCTTTAGGGCAGGGTCTGTATTTCTGCCTTTCTTTGTGCCTGACGCATAGTAAATACTGAGCAAATACTTGTTTATTGAAAAGGGAAGGGGAATGTTTACCTCAGCAAGGATAAAGAATACCCTATAAATCAGCAGTTCTCAACCTGTGGGTCTTGACCTCTTTGGGGGTTGAACAACCCTTTCACAGGGATCACCTAACACCATCGGAAAACACATATTTCCAACTGTCTTAGGAACCGAGACATGACTCCTCTATCCGTCTCCAGGCGGATCCACCCACATGCAGATACACCCACAAACAAGTATTAAAGGGTTACAGCATTAGGAGGGTTGAGAACCACTGCCATAAATGCTTAACTTACTTGGAAACTATGCAGCACAGCCACGTTGATCTCAATCACTGCCCTGTCTTTCCAGAGGGAAGCCAACTTGTGGGTTTCCAGACCCATCCTCCTTCCAACTTCCTGTAGGTAGGCAAGATGACAGGGAACAGTTAATCCCTTTACAGCAAAGAGATCAAAGAAAGAAGAAAAGAGTCTGTGTATTATATAGTATTATAATATTACTAACATCTCTTTTTATGGTGTCAGTGGACTGGAAAGTAAGGGGATATCCATCAGTTGGGGAATTGTCAAACAAATTATGGCATATGAATGTAACAGAGCATTATTCTTCCATAAGAAATGTCAAAAGGAACAGATTCAGAGAAACCTGGGAAGACTTGCATGAACAGATGCAGAGTGAAGTGAGCAAAATCCAGAGTACAACTTAGACAATAAGACCATTATAAAAATGAACAGTCTTGGAAGACTTGAGAACTTTACTCAACACAATGATCAACCATGATTCCAAAGGGCCAGTGATGGAGAATACTGCCCATGTCTAGACAGAGAAAAAAGAGATTCATTGTGCAGAATGAGATACACATTTTTGGTCATGGCCAATGTGGGTACTTATTTGGCTTGGCTATGCATGTTTGTTACAAGGGTTTTGCTTCTTATTTTTCCTTCTATCAGGTGTATAGCTAAGTTTCTCTTACCTCCAGAATATTGTACCTCTGGACATCACAGAAATCTCTGACACCGATTTCAGTCCCCATGTACCAGCCATTGAATGGGCACCCAGTAAACTCTAGGCCACCCACTTCCAGGAGCATGTTGGCCACAGCAGGCAGAGCATACCACTTCAGATCCAGCTCCTTGAACCATTCATACCTGTTGGGGATGGAGGGGACCTGGCTTCAAGCACTGCTTACTCTCAGTGCAAATCCAGATAAATTACTTCTCCCCTCCCCCCCTCCTCTGGGTCTCAATGTCTTCACCTGTAAAATAAGGAGGTGAGACTAGAGGCTCTAGGAAGGCAGCGTGGAGTAGTGGAAAGAGCCCTGGTTTGGGAGCCTGAGTTCAAATTTCAGCACTACCATGTGTTTATGTGAGCAAAACATTTAACCTTTCCCTGCCTCAGTTTCTATCAAATGAAGGGATTTGATCTCTGACCTCTAAGTTTCCTATGATTGTATGTCATTCCTTTTTGGCCAGAGATACTTAGAAGGACACCACCAAGAAAACTCTCTGTCTTTGGAGCAGAGAAGGAATATGCCACAGCAGCCAGAGCTCTGGACCTGTAGTCAGGAAGACATAAATTCGAATCCTACTCTCTGACATCCTCTTGAGGTGGTCAGCTTCTTGAGGGCAGGGATTATTTGTACCCTGGTGTTTAGTACAGTGGCTGGCCCAAAATAGGTACTTAATAAATGCTAGCTGTGACTTTAAGCAAGTGCCTGAGCCTCAACTTCCTCATTGTGAAATGGAGATAAAAATAATAGAAACAGACAACATCTGATAGGGAAAGAGCACAGAATACAATGTTATTTTTTCCAAAGGGGTGGAAGTGGAAAGAAGATAAAATAAGTATTTCTTAAATATATCTATGTCTATCTATCTCTGTCTCTATCTCTCTGTCTCTCTGTCTCTGTCTCTCTGTCTCTCTCTGTCTCTGTCTCTGTCTTTCTGTCTCTCTGTCTCTCTGTCTCTCTCTCTCTCTCTCTATATATATATATGCATATATATATATATACATATATATATATATATATATATATATATATATATATAAAATTACAGGGTTTGAGAGCAGAGGAACCGAATTCAAATACTGGCTTTCCTGTGTGAGTTTGGTAAAGCCACTTAACAACTGCCCTGGTTTTCAGTCTCCTCATCTGTAACATTAGAGGACTGGACCAGATGTCTTTTGATAACATTTCCAGCTCTAACTCTTTGATCATATGACCTTTTAATCTCTAAATCCACAATGTTCTCATCATATGCTTTGGAATACCCACCTCATAGAGTCCTTGGGACACTCCTTTGGGATAAGGTACATAAAACCCTTGGTCAGTCTCAGAGCACCATCTAAATGTTGGCTGTTATTAAGATCAGGCTGGGAGATTTTACCTGCCTGAGGTGGATTGAGATCACTTCTCTTTCTTTCCTTTTTAAAAGTCTTTGACTTCTTTATATCTCCCCTTGGTACTCAGGATAAGACCATGCACATGGTCACTCAAGCAGGGTCATTGATGGGATAATGGATGGGGGTTTTAAAGCTGATCCCTGAGGTTGGATCCTTATGGTGCTTCAAGGGCCAGGGAGGGTAGGCAGTGAGTAGGGAGACATTCCCCTAATATTGGCATTGTGGCGGAAAATCCCAATCTCTCTCACCCTGGTTACAGCTTTAAAAACCTGACAGAAAGGTGCAGTCTCCAATTTGGGTCCCCGGCAGGCTAAATGTGAAAGAAAGTGCCTCCAAGGAGGGGGTGACTAGGTGGTGCAGTGAATAGAGCACCTGCCCTGGATTCAGGAGGACCTGAGTTCAGATTTGGTCTCAGACACTTAACACTTACTAGCCATGTGTCCTCAGGCAAGTGGCTTAACCCCAATTGCCTAGCCTTCCCCCCTCCAAAAAAAAGAAAAAAAAAGTGCCTCTAAGAGAGGCTTGGAAGTGGATCCAGGAGGGGGGTGGCAGGTGGAGCAAAAGAAGGCTCTCTCTAAAGTCTTCCTCATCTTCCACTGCTCCCTCGTACATCAACACTCTTTCATATTTCTTCTCTCCAAGATGAAAGTACATAGTTACTAGAGAAGGTAACTGTAATATGGCAATCTATGAAAGGAATTCCCTCTTGGCTTTAATTGGGTGTCATTTCAGCTTTAAGGGAAAATCATTGCAAGATGCTTTGGGGGCAGAGACCAGAAACCTATAAAAGTATGCTGGTGGGGGATGGGGCATGCAGTCAAGTCCAGACTTCCAGTCCCTCTGCCCAATTCACTTACTTGGGATGTTCTATAGGCACCTCAAGGACAAGGTCTTTCGGGATGTCAAAGACTTCTGGGTCCTGGCCATTGGCTTGTAACACAAGAGGCAAGATATCAAAGCGGCCATATTTGGGCACCCATCCCAAATCTATACACAGCTGGAGAGGGAGAGAACAACATAGTGATTGACATTGGTGGTGATTGGGCATTGAGACTCCTTTGGGGCCCTCTTGCTGCTTGTCCTGGGACCTCCCACCCCCAGCCCCTGTCCATTGGATTTCCCACCTGGAGTTGGAAAGCATATACACACCTGGGTGAACTCAATACTGGCAGCATCTCCTACGATGGAGCCATCTGGCATCTGATAGCCAGCATATCGAAGGAGTTGAGCATTCCAGACCCGGAAGTCGTGTTTCCCATCACTCCGCTGGGGGAAGATGGTAATGGCTGACCTGCCAAGGAAAAAGGAATAATGTTTGTTTGGCGAGCAATACTGGCCTCCAGTCAGATCTCCTGGACACTGACATAACTAATGGGGGACCAGGAAAACAGACTACTCAAGAGAGTGATGGCCCCTCTTGTCCTTCACAAGGAGGGTTGGACTCAATGACAAGAAAGGAAATGAGTTCTACTTTGGGGTTGAGGTTTGGAGAGGAAGAGACCCTGGAAACTTGATGTTGTGGACTGCCTTCCTCAGCTTTTATTTCCTTGTGATGCTTGCTCTACTCTGGTTTTCAAGAGGGATCCTAGAAAGATGTGATGATGAAGGGGATCTCAGGGGTCACCCAGCCTTCCCAGCTCATTTTATAGATAAGGAACCTGAGGCCCAGGGAGGTTGTGACATCTAAGTCACTTAATACACATAGGAAGTTTCAGAGGTGGAATACAAACCAAGATCCTGTCCTTCCTTAGTCAATACTCCTTCCACCATGTTATTTAATCAATCACTAACCATTTAATAAGTGACTACTATATGTCTGCCACTGAGCTAGGCTCTGGGAAGACAAAGGCAAAAATGAAATGGTCTCTCCCCTCAGGGAGCTTAAATCCTATGTGGGAGACAACACATACAGACATAAGCATAGAATGAAAAAAATAGAAAAGATACAAGATAGTTTAGGGTGAGAGGGCTCTTGCCATTGGGGAGAGCCACATAATGAGGAAACTGTATGAGATAATCTTATATGTTCACAAGGTCACAGATTTAGAGTTGGAAGGAACCTCAGTGGTCATCTAATTCACTGGTTTCTTTTTACAAATAAGGAAACTGAGTCCCATACAAATGAATTGACTTGACTAAGGACTTGTGGCCAGTAACAGACCTAGGATTTGAATCCGTGTCTCCTGATTCAAAAGTCTTTGGTTATTCCATTTTGTTATGTTGCTTCTGCCTCTGTTTCAGTATGACCTCTGGCTCCTTGGGTTTATGATGTGAGGAGTCAGGGGATGGCATTAACCATTGTCTAGCACAACCACATCAGTTCTGGATTCTTTAAGGGACAGAATTCCAACTGGTAACCAACCCCAGGCAAAAAGTGCCTTGAAGGTCATTGCATCTGTCTCTGTGCCTTCACCAGTCGCCAAAATGATCTTCCTAAAACTGAGTTAGCACTTACTCACTAAGTACCAATGGCTCTCACATCCAGGGTCAACTATAAAATCCTGTTTATTTTTTAAAGCTCTCCATTGCCTGGCCCCTCTTCCCTTCTCAATCTGCTTACATTTACTGCCCTACATGCAATGACACTGGCCTGGCTGTTCCTTAAACAAGACATTCTTTCTCCAGGCTCTGTTTTCACTGGCTGTTCCCACATGCTTGGAATTCTCTCCCTCTTGGCTTCTTCAAATTTAGCTAAAATTCCACCTTCTACAAGAAATCTTTGCTGATTCCCCTTCATGTTAGTGCCTTCCCTCTGAGAATATTTTCCATCTACCCTGTGCATATGCCATAGGTACATAGCTGCATGTTGCTATCCTCATTAGATGGTCAGCTCCTCAAGGGCAAGGACTGTTTCTGCTTTTTTTTTATCCCCAGCATTTAGTGCCCAGTACATAGTAGGTACACAATAGGTGCTTAATAAATGCTTATTGCCTGAAAGACAAGACTTCATACAGAAAGCAATTCACCCTTGGTTTACAAATCTGCTCCATAGCCACCTCCAGAGAAATATATTGGGGCAGCATGGCACACAAGGTCCAGTCTTGATGTTGCCATTTAGTGCCTCAGACCAGTCATATGACTTTCCTCAGTTTCCTCTTCTATAAAAAACAAGAGGGTTGGACTAGATGACCTTGACATTTCTTTCCAGCTCTAAATCTGTGATGATTCTATGTTTAGGCATCCTCAGAGCCTTCTAGTCTAGAGGTTATAAATGAAAATCCAGACTACAAGTTTTTTCTTCCTTCCTCCCTCCCTCCCTCCCTTCCTTCCTTCCTTCCTTCCTT
>CM053584.1:365610514-365679740 GCA_028627135.1 Pseudochirops cupreus
AGGGAATCTTATGACCTTTTCTTTCTATCTTCATTTCCCAGACAACCCCAGCCTGCATCCCTGGAATGGCTTTCCTATAAACATCTCTAATGACTTAAAAGTTGGAAGTTATAGGAGTTTATGCCTCACCTGATATTTCCATTGTTGGTTGCATAGCGGATATGCTGACAGATGTGCTCAAACATCTCCTTGGCTGTTGTGCAGGTCCGAGCATCAAACACCTACAGACCCCGCCAAACCCCAAGACCAAGATCATCAGTAACAGTATAAATCTGGGTCCTCATCCAAGTATTGTCAGAATCTAACAAGTCACTTGGGGCAACTTCAACATCTATATATTTGTATCATATCATAGCACTAATAGCTTCCAAAGCAGCAGATGTTTTAAATAGCTGGAAAATGAAAACCTTGTCCTCCCAGTGCATTCCACCTCATTCCTGATCATTGTCATTCTTTTCCATAGTTCCTTTTAAATGGAGAAATAGCCACTGTGATTTCATTGGTATCAGGAACTTCCAGATAAGGAAACGCTTGCAAATGCAGGTGAGTAGCTTCCCCTAGAGCAGTGGTTCTCAACCTTCCTAATGCTACGATCCTTTAATACAGTTCCTCATGTTGTGGTGACCCCTGACCATAAAATTATTTTTGTTGCTACTTCATAACTGTAATTTTGCTACTGTTATGAATCCTAATGTAAATATCTGATATGCAGGATGTATTTTCATTGTTACAAATTGAACATAACCCACAGGTTGAGAACTGCTGCCTTAGAGAATTGCCTAGGACACTGAGGGTTTAAGTGATTTGCCCAGGGTCACATAACCAGTATATGTCAGGGGCAGCATTTGAACTCAGATCTTTATGATTTCAAGACCAGCTTTCTACTATGTACTATTGTCTTTCACCATCTACGTAGTGAGCACTTAAAGAATGTTTGATTAACATACAGATGTTATCGGGATGACAGTGTTAGTATTAGATAATATTATAAATCAATTACAATATCGGTGTGTCTACATTGACAAACAGCCAATGACCCATATCCAGTCAGAGGTTCTGGATGGCAAAAGGGAGCCAAAGTGAGTAAAATCTCCTTGGGAGCTGATATTTAAAACTCAGCACCCGGGCCTTTGGAACAAGGATCTGTGCCACTCTGGTGTGTCCTGGGGGAGCTGTCTCAGGGTGCCTGAGTGCTTCCTCTCCCTTCCCATTGAGATCACAGCCTTCCCATCTCATTCCCAGGAAGCTCACCTGCAGGTTTGACCACTGGATCCTCCCAATGCATCGAGGGGCATTTCTCCAGGCCTGCTTGCTTGCATAAATGAGCTCATCTTCCGTCAGCTGGTAGGTTCCTGTTGTTTCTATCTCCTTTGTTACTGCTTCCACTCTGGTCAAATGCTGCTCTATTTTTGCCCTACAGGACAGGAAAAGATCAGGAATAGAAACAATAGGAACTGACTTATTTTCCCCCCTGGAGATCTGTGATTTCAACCTTATGGGAGAAGTCCCTATGTGGAAACTCTCTTCACCAGTGCAGGTGTGCAACTTGCCTGTAACATACTGAGAAATTCAGTGCCCAGCCTGTGATCACCAAGACAGCAGGTGTCAGAAGCAGGATGGTCCCCATGCTCTCAGACTCCAAGGTCAGACTTCTATACACCACACTGTGCTGTCTCTCACTAAGGGAATTCCTTTCATTTAAAATGAATTCAGTCCAAAAAATGGGAAACCAAAGTATGATTTCTCTAATTGGAACCAAAATGTAACTTACAGAGAATTAGCTATCACTGGGCAACATTTGCTAGTCGGTCAATAAATATTTATTGTTGTTGCCATTTTTCAGTCATGTCTGACTATGACCCTGTCTGGGGCTTTCTTAGCAAAGTTACTGCAATGGTTTCACATTTCCTTCTCCAGCTCGTTTTACAGATGAGGAAACTGGAGCAAACAAGGTTAAGGGACTTGCCCAGGGTCACATAGCTAGTAAGCGTCTGAGGCTGGATTTAAACTCAGGTCTTCCTGACTCTAGACCCGGCACCCTATCCACTGTGCCACCTAGGTGCTCCAAATATTTATTAAGTATCTACTATGTTCCAGGCACTGTGTTGGGGAAACAAAGAAAGGCAAGATATTCCCCTCTCTTGATGTGCTTATAGTCTAATGAATCCCATCACCTCAAAACCTGGCATATTCACCAGGTGATTTCCATAAAAACCAAAGCCTGTTTTTCTTTGTCTAGCATACAGAATTGGTGAGTGTACCAAGGTGTGACTTCAGGACAGTTAGGTATTTGTCAGAGCTAGTGGAAAGGGAGCTAAGAGATCAGTTCACCCAAACCCTCAGTTTAAAGTCTCAGATGCCAAGAATCAGAGATGGGTAGTGGATGGCCCAAGGTCACATAGCAGAGCCAACATTTGAACCCAAAGACTCAAACTCCAAATTTAGTATCATTTCCTCTCCACACTAAATTGCTGCTCATTGAAACTTCACTTTAGAACAGTAGAGCAACACCTCCTCCCCATCCACATTCTTCCCTTTGCCCCCATCACTCAGGATCATAGGATCATAGATCTTGAGTTGGAAAGGGTCTCAGGAGCCATCTAGTTCAACCCCATATTTTTATATTTAGGGAAACAAGGCCCAAGGGAATGGACTGACTTGCCCAATATCACATAGGTAGTAAAATATCAGAGTTAGAATTTGAACTCAGGTTCTCTGACTAGACAGTCATGGCTTTTTCCATTGAGGATTTCATAGGGTTTTGAATTGGAAAGCACCTTAGACAGGGAATCCAACTCCTGCATTTTACAGATGAAAAAACTGATATCTGGGGAAAGTAAATGGCTCACCTTTGATCACACAGGCAAAAAGGAGCAGAGCCAAGGACCTGAGCTCCTCCAAATTCACACCCAATGCTCTTGCTACTGAACTATACTTCCTCCAACCTCCTCCAAATTCCCGATCCTAGGGTCTCAACTTTAAACTCCAAATATGAATCATAAGCCTCTTGAGATGAGGAACTGCCTCTCCTACCTCTATTTCATCTTCCAACAAGATGCAGAAAAGGCATCTACAAATCCCTGTTGTTTGTACAGTGCAGTGAAAATGGAGCTAGATTTGGAGTCAGAGGGTCTGAGTTCAAATGTTAACTCTGCCCCATACCAGCTATGTGACTTTGGGCAAGTCCCACGCCCCCAAAATCTGGCTTTCAATTTCCTCATCTTAGGGGCTGAACCAGCTAATTTCTAAGCACCTCTTCAGCCCTAAATCTACCTGTTGTTGTTGAATCTAGACCTGGATCTCCCAATAACTTTGTAAGCCAGGTAAAGAAGTTTGGGATCAGAGAACCTGAGTTCAAATACTGACTTTACCATTAGCCATTATCTGACATTGGGTAAGTTAAATTTCCTGGGTCTCAGTTTCCTCATTTGTAAAATGACAAAAGGATGTGTGTGTGTGTGTGTGTGTGTGTGTGTGTGTGTGTGTGTGTGTGTGTGTGTGTGTGTTGGTGGGGGTTGGGGGAGGAAGGAAGTTGACTGGATGACTTCTGGGTTCCTTCTAGCTCTAGAGCTATGATCCTAAAAATCATTTAACTCCTCCAGTCTTCAGTTTCCTCTTCAGTAAAAGAGAGAGTTAGATACAATGGCCTTTGACATTCTTTCCAGCTCTAAAGCTATGGCACTCCCCCACCCCCAGACCTCAGTTTCCTCATCTATAAAATGAAGAGATGAACTCCAACGTCCCTTTCATTGACCAATCTATGATGCCAAGTCTGCATTCTGGACTATGGTGTCCCTTCGTTTCAACATGTGCTTAGAAAAGGGGTTGTTTCAGTTGCTTCCTTGATTCAGACATCAGTAAGTATCATGAAAGAGGGGATTTAGAACAGAAATGCTTCAAAACACACACACACACACACACACACACACACACACACACACACACACACACACACACGAACGCACCTTGAAGTTTCCCATCCTCACACACAGACACTTGAAATGGCAACAAGGAAAAGTATTTCAAGAACAAAGTCAGCCTTGATTACGGACAGGATGGACAAGTGAGAACAAAATGGTCTTTTAGTCAATGAAGACGGTCTTGACAACCCTCCTTTTCCTCGATAAAAAGGAGGCCAGAGACAAAACACTTGAAAATATTTATCCCCAAGGACACAAGTGGAACACAGGCTCACAAAAACATACAACAGGAAATCAACTCCAAAACAGGACTCTTGGAGGACTAATAATATCTCTTCTCCTTGTCTCCCATCCCCCTCACACCCCATACACAAACACACAGACCCAAGTCAGATCCAGTGGATGATCGCAATGACACTGAAGGTTGACAGAACACTTCTATTAATCACCCAAACCTGGGATGAATGGATGAATGAATTAAAAAGTATTTATTACATACTTTCTATGTGCCAAATACTGAACTAAATTCTACCTTCCCCCTACACACCCCAGAAAAAGGCATGATAGTCAATGTTCCCAAGGAACTTGCTCTAATCACAGGATCTAGTCTGTAGATCTGGAAGAGCTCAGAGTTAACACCTATAATCCAACTCTCTCATTTTACAGATGAGGAAACTGAGGCCCACAGACACAAAATGATTTGCCCAAGGTCTTCATGCCTGATCATGTTAAGTGACATTTATCTATGACTGCCCCCCGTAAGTTCACCATAGGGAGTCCATCCTGGGGCCCCTTCCTCAAATTATGTTCTTATATCCTGAGGATTCTGCCTGTCCACCTATCATCTCTTACCACAATCATGATTAGTATTGTTATTAATAATAGCTATTATTGTCCTGTCCTCCATTGGCATAGCGCTTTATGCTTTTCAGAATGTTAACACCTATCTAATCTTGGTCAAAAGGATCACAGACCTAGGGTTGGAAGGAACCTCAGAAGCCATCTAGTCTAACAGCCTGATTTTCAGATGGGGAAACTGAGACCCAAAGTGATTATGTTGCCTCAGGGAGTAAGTGATAGTAATGGGATTGAACCCTCTGGACCTCTCCATCTCCAAATACAGCATTCTTTCCACTGCACCATACTGCCTCCATCTTATTGAATCTTTTCTCTTTTAAAGATTCCACAACGTTAATAATGCCTATTATCTCCTACAGACTTATGGGTTCTTGTCCTGACTCTGCCACTTACTTTCTCTGAGATTTTAAGTAAGTCATTCCCCATCTCTGGCTCTCAGTTTCCTCCTCTGTTCAATGAGGGAGGTGGACTAGATGCCCTCCAAGGTCCCTTCCAGTTCTGATAGCCTGTGATGTCATAGCTCTGGAGTGAAGGATTATAATATTCATTTTATAGACAGGAAGACTGAGGGTCAGAAAGATGCTAACGCTATCTAATGTCAAACAATGAGCTGGGGCTCCTGAATTCCGAGGCATGTGCTCCTTCTAGCATCCAGACAGACAAAAGATGGAGCCACTGCTCATCAGTAGGATGGCTCCATTTGGGTTGCTTTTGCAATAGTAGGCGTGAGCTGCTGTTAGTTACACCCCTTTACCCATTCCCCTTCTGGGGATCCAAGATGTGTAATCTGCAAACACATAACTGAGTTTCCCTCTGACAGACTCACTGACTTGTGCTGGCCCATGACCGGGTCTCACCGGGCTTCATAATAATCCACATTTCCACTTGACCTGCTAAAGGAAGACCAGCAAGACTTCCCTGAGAACAGGAAGGCTAAGGAGGAAAAATCTTTGTGGATGACGTGGATAAAGTGCCAGACTTGTAGTCAGGAAGAGTCACCTTCCTAAGTACAAATCTGACCTCAGATACTTATTAACTATGTGACCTTGGGCAGGTCACTTAGCCTTGTTTGCCTCAGTTTCCTCACCTGTAAAATGAGCTGAAGAAAGAAATGGCAAACCCGTCCAGTATCTTTGCCAAGAAAATCCCAAATAGGTCACAAAGGGTCAGAGACAACTGAAGTGACTAAACAACAGCAAGAAAAGCAAGAAAGTCTAAAACTGGAAATGATCTTTGGTCACCAAGTGAACTGAAAATCCACAGAATATTCCAGCATATCCTCAGGGAAGCAGGGTAGGACAGTGGAAAGAGCATCGACCTTCTGTCCAATTCCAGCACTGTCCTTTACTTCCTGGGTGACCTTGGGCAACAAATCACTTCACTTGGGCCTCAGTTTCCTCATCTGTCAAATAAGGAAAGGGTTGGACTTGAACAATTTCTAAGGTTTCTTCCAATTCTAAATCTGTGATACCATGACCTTGTAGTTTTTCCCTCTCACAATCCTAACTTAGCCCACGTGCACTTATTTTTAGCATTAGATGGGCTTTGTGTTTTGAAGAGAAATGCAGCCATGTCTGGACCAATGAGCACCTTGTGCATCTTCTGGGCTAAGCACATGGTGGGTACTGGATAGTCAATAACCTGGTGAATGTTCTGAAAGAGAGGGCGGGGGAGGGGGAGAGGGAGAGAGAAAGGGAGAGGGAAAGGGAGGAAGGGAAGGATGGAAGGAGGGAGGGAGGGGAAGAGAGAGAGAGAGAGAGAGAGAGGGAGAGTGAGAGAGAGAGGGAGAGAGAGAGGAGAGAAAAAGAGAGGGAGGGAGAGAGAAAGAGAGAGAGAGAAGGAAGTGGGAGGGGGGAGGAAGAGAGCTAGAAAGGGGAATGATCTTACTCTTTGAAGGAATCGTAATACTGGTTGACGAAGTCAATGGCTTGAGGTAGAAGCTCTCCTGGAGGGATTGGGCTGTCTCTAGTCCCTCTCGTCATACTCTTGGGGGTCATGAGTGACCCCCGGCAAGTCTTGGACTGGCAATCAATAGCCTAAAAAAAGAGTGGATGAAAGATCAGAGACGTAGAGTTGAGAGGGACCTTTGTACCCTTCCCGTCCAGTGCCTTCATTTTACAGATGAGGAAAATGAAACATACAGAAGTGATCCCATAGTTAGTAAGTGTTCAGTAGATCAGTCAATCAATAAACACTTATTAAGCATCTACTATGTACCAGGGAGACAAAAAAGAGTCATCTGATAGATCAGTTGATTAATAAACATTTTAAAAACATCTACTGTGTGCCAGGGATACAAAAAAGAGTCAAAAGACAATCCGTGAGGCAGGATTGGAGCCCATCTTCCTGATTCCAGATCCAGCACTCTATCCACTATACCTAGAGCATGAGAGGAGGTCAAGGAAGTGACCCAAAGGTGTCTATGCTCTGCTTACGTTTGCCCCAGGCATCTCCCGGATGCCACTTTCCCACCATCCACACCTTCCTTGCTTATTCACTCCACTTTGCCTACTCCAGGTTCTCTGCTCCTTCCCCACATGTCAAGGCTTTCTCCTTTGTTGACTCCAGGGACACCTCTCTACCACAACCTGGTTCGACAATCTCCTGTCCTCCTAGTGAATATCCCATCACAGGTTGTCCCCAACTGATGGTAATAACAAGAGTAATGGTAGCTAGCATTTAGATAGCATTTCAAAGTTGGCAAAGCACTTTACAAATATCATCTCATTTGATCTTCACAATAACCCTGAGAAGGAAGCATATTGTTCTCATTTTACAGATGAGGACACTGAGGCAGACTCTGGTTAAGTGACTTGTCCATAGTCTTACACAGCTAGGAAGTGTCTTAGGCTGGATTTGAACTCAGGTCCAGAACTCTGCCCCCTGCAGTCTACCTGCTGTAACTAAAAGGATGCAAGGTGCCATCAGCTCTATCCACTCTGGGCCCTTGAGATGCAACATGGTATAGTGCAGCGGTTCTCAACCTGTGGGTTATGTTTCAATTTAAATACATCCTGCATATCAGATATTTACATTACGATTCATAACAGTAGCAAAATTACAGTTATGAAGTAGCAACGAAAATAATTTTATGATTGGGGGTCACCACAACATGAGGAAAGGTATTAAAGGGTCACAGCATTAGGAAGATTGAGAACCACTGGTATAGTGGAAAGGGTGTTGGTTTTGGAGCCAGAGAACCTGGGTTAGAATCCCAATTCTTCTACTTGCTACCTGTATGACCTTGGGCAAATCTTTTAACTTGTCTGAGCCTTGGTCTCCTCATCTGTAAAATAAAGGGGTTGTGCTAGGGAACCTCTGACATTCCTTTGAGTTTTAGAGTTGCATCTTTGTACTATCACCCAGCCTGTCCTCCTGTAAAGCCTCAGGCTCAGAATAGACATGAGCCCACTCCTTGTTTAGTGCCTACAGTTGAACCACTTTCTCATTTTCAAATGGTCACGTTGAAGCCCCTGCAATCTCCTTGTTACTTCCCAGCCTGTTTGCATATGTGGGGTCCAGAGGAACCTGAAGAGTAGTCTAAAGCAAACTTTAATAGGAATGAAAATGTGCTGGGAAGAAAAATATCTTTGAATGCAATCCAATAACCTGGAGATGATCTCAAGCTCTGGATTATTCATCCTCCATAACTACAGTTCAGTAAGATATGCTAATTAGGGGCAGCTAGGTGGTACAGTGAATAGAGCACCAGCCCTGGAGTAAGGAGGACCTGAGTTCAAATCCAGCCTCAGACACTTGACACTTAACTAGCTGTGTGACCTTGGGCAAGTCATTTGACCCCAATTACCTTGCCTTCCCCCCTCCAAGAAAAAAGGATAATTAACATTTGCTTCATCCTCTAGCTGGTTATGGGGTGTAATTGTCCACTGATATTCTGGTTGTTTGTGACAGGTTAAACAGCATGAGACTGTAAGCGATTGACGATTGAAGATTGTATATGTTTTGCTGCCTTTAGGGTGGTAGCAAGCACAGGGTAGGGGAGCCTCCTCGAGTCTTTTTTGAGAAGGAGGGTTTTAGAACCTTGAGCTACTCACTCACCAATTTGGCTTTGTGGTGTAGAGTGTCTTGGAATGTCATTCCATTGCCCCAGTTTTTAATCCTCACATGCCTTGGACAGCCTGATATGCCATGGGGCCCCTTGACTTGGGGCTCAGGAGACTTCTAGATAAGAGGAAACAAGGTGATAGGTCAGTCAGGGTTTGCCAAGTGTATTCTATCTAATGATAAGGTCCAAATCTCCTGGACTTGTGAGATCAATTCACACTTAATACTGTGCTTTGCACGTAGAAGATGGTCAATGATTATCAATCAAACTCATGAATAAATTTCAAGGAACCTCTTCCCCTTACTGATAGGTCATGATAGGCATAGGGACAGAGGAGGCATCCAGAATGGGGGTCAAGTTTCACGTGTCATCTCTTCCCTTGAAACTTTAGGCCATCTGTACAAAGTCCCGATTAAGAGCTCCAGATCCTTGGGACCCAGAGTGGCCGTTCAAATGCTTTTTCATTAGATGATCTATAGTAGCAGAGATTAAAGGAATTAACCTAACAGCCAATGTGGCTTAGTACTGGAACTGAGGAAGACATTCTAAGATCTTTCCCTGGAGACCTTAGAGGGCTATTTCCCTGTACCCTATACCATGTTTTGGGAGTGCCAAGATCAAATGCACTTGGGGGGATGTTTTTCCCAAAAGAGATGGCCTGAATGGCTCCCATCAAATCCAGAGATGTTATGTCTAGCATCCCAAAGAGCATGTTACCATGGTCCATGAGTCCTTGGGTGTGGGAGGTTGGTCTATACCCTGGACAAGGAATGGGTTAAGGGTTGTGACCCCCTCCACTGACCTTTGCCTCCACCATGGGTAGGTGTTGCTGCTCATTCCAGGGTTTGCTCAGGTTGTGAGGTTTAACATCGTCCTCCGTCAATGAACTGTGAAAGCAATGAGAGGAAAATAATGAAGACAACAACAAAAAGAATAATCTAGCCAATAATAACCATTGGAGCTGACATCACAGCCTACTAAGTGCAAGAATTAGCACCATCAGTTTACCGATGAGGAACATGAAATTTAGTGAGATGGTTACTTGGACAATGTCCCTGCCAGGACATTCAGGAATCCAGGGAGCTAGACGGCACAGTGGCTGAAGTGCTGGAGACAGGAAAAGCTCAGTTTAAATCCTGCCTCGGTCATTTACAAGCTGTGTGACCTTGGGCAAGTCACTTGACCTCTGCCTGCCTCTGCTTCCTAATCTATAAAATACCTGTTTCCTAATCTGTAAAATGAATGGATTGGACTGGCGGGTCCCCTTCATCGCTAAATATGTGATCCTAGAATCCAGGTCTCTCTCGTTCTGGGTCCAGCTTTTTCTACTACAATAGGCAGGCTAATCTAAGAATATCAGTCTGTCGGAGCTGGAAGGAGACTTAGAGGTCATTGGGTTCAATTTCTTATTTCACAAGAGAGGAGATGGATCCAGAGAGGAAGAGTGACTTATTTACCCTAGTGGCTTAGATGGAGAGCTAGCCAAGATCTTTGAGGGGCTGGTGCAGATGACTATTGGAGGGCCCTTCCAGCTCTAAACTTTTGATCCTGAGGTCTGGTTCAACCCTTTCATATTACAGACAGGGAAACAGCCCCAGAGAGATTAAGCAATTTGCCCATCTGCTGGCTTGTGGTAGAGCTCAGACTAGGTCTCAGTCAACAGTAAATAAATATTTATTAAATTTCTACTGTGTGCCCAGCACTATGCTAAGTACTGAGGATACAAATACTAAAAAAAAAAAAGATAGTTCCTGCCCTCAAGGAACTTACACTCTAATGGGATTGCGCTCTTCCCTGCTATAAAACTCTAGCTATCCAATGATATATTCTGTCCCCAGTGGACAAAAATGGTAACCACAAAGTGCCAAATGGTACAGTGGAGAAAACAACCCGAACCATGCAACACTGACTCTAATGTCAAAGCACCAGGGTTCAGATTCTACTTCTGATTCTGACTTCATGGCTAACCTTAGATGAGTCGCTTCATTTTCCCTGGGTCTCAGTTTCCTCATCTGTAAAATGAGTGGATTGAAATAAATGTCCTCTGAAACCTTTTACAGATCTTAAAGTCTATAATCCTATGAGGTCTAGATTTTTTGAATGGTCCATCCTCCATTATTGTGGTTAGCTAAGAACTGCCTCTATTTGCCCAATTGGTTGGGCAAGAGAATTCTATATTTGTCTGCTGATGAGATTCACCTTAAAAATTTCAAAATCTCAAGCACCAACAGAGAGTTGAGTTTGACCATGCATGGCACACATAAGAATACATTTCTTATTAATGAAAATGACAACAATAGTAATAATAACCGAATGACATCCTCCAATGCCTCATCATGGTGTGGAGATACCTTGACTTCTTAAAGGCTATAATAATAATAATATTCTTATTTCAATATTTCAAGGATCTGTGATTTTGGTGGCATAGAGGGGCACTCTACCCACCAATGCAACCTCTCAGTGACTTAGTAAATAATCTTAGCGAGTTGCCATGGCCAAAGAACAAACAAACCAACCAAATCATCTCCCTGGGGAAGAGTTTCTCAGAACCTAACTAAAATGGCCTTCAGACAACAGGCAATCTAGGAATAGCTTTGCAGCAGAAACCTTTCCAGCATGCTACAACTCCAGGTGGGGCTCAGACTGAGCTTAAAGACTTCAAGAACCCTGTTATCTCCATACCAATGGAAGGAAGTGTGGAGTAGTAGAAAAAGTATTAGACTTGGAATCATATGATCTAGGTTCAAATCCCGGCTCTGCCACTTAGATGTGAAAGAGGCAGGGCCAAAAAGAGAGGAAAAGAACCAAACCCAATGGACAGAAAAATCAATCACAAAGCACTGAGTGATAGAATGGATAGTGCTAATTCTGGAGTCAGAGGACTCAGGTTCAAATCCTGTCTGTCTCTCTCTACATACATGCAAACATTCCACATATACGCTTGTGTGTGTATATATATACACACACAGATACATATATACACAGTATGTATTTCATATGCGTGTTTATTATATAGACATATATATTATTGCCTTTCCCACTAAAATGTTAGTTTCTTGCTTCACACTACTTCTTGAAACAAGTAGGACGTGTTTCCATATTTGTATGTTTCTTTAGTGACTAGCACAATGCCCAGCACATAGTAGGTATTTAATACATGCTTATGGACTTAGATGATTTATGAAGGCCACAGAGGCTGTATCAGGGACTGTGAACAGCCTGTTGAGAGAGAACCTAGACCAATGAAATCAGAGACCTTTGGAAGTTTCAGAATAATCCCCAGTAATATTAACTGATATTTAGTAATCAATTAGTCAGTTATATGAGGGGTTCATAACTTGGGGGTTCATGAACTTTTTTCTTTTTTTAACATTTTGGTCACTTTATAGCAATGATCTTCCTATGTAGTCCTGTGTTTTTATGTTATGTATTTTAAAACTTGATTCTGAGAATGGTCCATAGTCTTCTCCAGACTGCTGGTCAAGGGGACCATAGCACACAAGAGGTTAAGAACCCCAGATTTATATAGTGAAATACAATTTATGAAATTCTTCCTCCCTAGGAAATCTAAATTGTCCAGTCTTAATCAGGTTTTTTTTTCTCTTTTTCAAAGAAGGAAATAAAATTAGTGTGGCATGACCTGTTTTTGTTTTTAAAAATTGATATACATATTTTAAATTTTTATTTATTTTAGTTTTGGTTTATTCCATAACTTAAAAATAAAATAAATTTTTTTAAAAAAGATATATTTTGCTTTTAATGTCATATTGATTTTGGAAAATCCTTCCTCTCCTTTACTTCCTTTTGAATAAAAGAGTTTTTTTTTAAAGGAAAGAAAAATAGAACAGTTCTATAAGACCAACCAGCACACACTGATTGAGACTGACTGTGTAGAAAATATTGCACACCCATCATCTCCCACTTGGACAACAAAGGGAGGCAGGGAGGCAGGGAGGCAGGGAGGCGTGTTTTCTTATCTCTCGTCTCACCATTCTACTGTACTCAATTTCGCCAGGTCATTCTTTCTGTTTATGTTGCTGCAATCATTTTGTTCCCTGTTCTGGTCTTGCTTCCTTCCCTTCAAATCACTTCACCTATGGCTGCTGGTGTTCCTCTGGATTCTTCACAGACGCTAACCTGTCTTTTCAATAGGATTTTGAAAGGTTCTAAGACTAAAAATGTTACCGCATTTGAGTGTTTGAATGGAAACCTTCCTTTTGAGAAAAGAGAGGAAAGTCAATGCTACCTGAAATCTTTGTAGTTGTGATTGGTTTGGGTTTGGGGTTTCAGGCTAGCTTTCTTAGCAAAGGGAGGCAGCAGTGATGTAGGGAATAAAGAAAACCCTAGTTCAAATCCTGCCTCTGGTACTTAGTAGCTGTGAGACCCCACCCCCTCTGTGTTTCAGGCAACTCGATGGAGTAAATCATAGACGTTGCAACGGGTGTTGGCAGAGGTGAATTCTGACCATTGGCTGTATATACCCTGGCCAACCCAAAGAGAGTCTGACATAATATTGCAGCATCTACAGAGGTGTTATCATATTATAGACATGAGAATCAAAGACTTAGATAATGAACTCTGTTGGACATTTAAAGTCCTTCATGACCCAGCCCCAAACTACTGTTCCAACGGGATTCTAAATGACTCTTCACTCGCTGTATGGTCCAGCCAAATTGGCCTAATGCTTGCTGTTCCTCACACAGAGCACTTGGTCTCCCATCTCCAGGCTCTATACAGGCTGTGCCCCATGCCTGGAAAGCCCTCCTTCCTTACCTCTGCCTCTTAGAATTTCTGGCTTGTTTCACCAGGCTGCCAGTGACATACAAGTGATCATGTGGGACACAGCATGGCACAATGAGTATTGACTCCAATGTCTGAGGACTTGGATTCGAATCCCACCTCAGACGTTGACTGACTATGTGTCATTCTCCAATAGGATCCAGGTGTGTCCCCACGTGAGGAAAAGCCAAGACAGGAAAATCCAGCCAGAGATCAGATAGACGCATTTGGGAAATGATTCGTCACTCATCAGAGTATTCTGGGGGAAAGCACTTCTCCCCAGACAAAGAAACCTTTGAGGCCAAAGAAAGAGAGGTGCCCATAGAAACCCTCAGGCTGTTTTTCATTCCCCTCCTTTCTAAAGTTAGAGGTGTTGGACCCATTCTGTCTTGAAAGAGGCCTTGACTATCTTTTGTTGTTGGTGAGTCATTTCAGTCCTGTCGGACTCTTCATGATCCTCTTTGGGGTTTTCTTGGTGGAGAGTTTTTTGGTAGAGTGGTTTGCTTTTTCCTCCTCCAGCTCATTTTACAGATGAGAAAACTGAGGCAAACAGGATTAAGTGACTTGCCCAAGGTCACACAGTTAGTAACTAGTGTCTGAGGTCAGATTTAAGTCAGATTTAGACCTGATTCTAGGGCTGGTGCTCTATCCACTGCACCAACTCGCTAGGTAACTAACTACTGAGAAGGCAGTTGTTGATTTTACTCAAGCCTAGGAGCCCCAGCTGTACCCTAAGAAGTTTGAGTCTGCTACCAGCCCAAGTAGTCTCTCTCATCTCTAATAATGAATCTTTTCTTTTTTCAGGCTTGCTACTTGAACCCCAGGCAGCAAATCTAGCCGGTGGATGAGATTCTCCCCTCCCCCTGCTGGACCCTCCAGGAATCCAGGCTGAGAAAACTCCCACAACAGGAACAAAAGAGGTAATATTTGTAGATAAACGCTAGTATTAACAGTAATAAAGTGAACAGAAGGCAACAAAGCTTTCAGAGAGAGACACAGACAGGGCGATGTTGCTGCTACCTTGTGAGATGTAACATAGCCTGGGAAAGCGTGCCATGAGCAGATGTTCATGGGGCGTGAACAATCTTTTCAGTTCTCTGCATTTTGAAATGTTTGTTTTTAGTCATATTGTTTATTATAAAGAGAAATTTAAAAGAGTTTTAAAACAGTAAGCTTCTCTAGTGCATTTAAAATACAGTGTAAATTTTTAAAAATCAATCTTGATCCATCAGTCAGGGAAAGTGCTATTGCCCAAGGCAGGATGGCGGTAGTGGTACCTGTTACCTACCTGCTCTTTGCACGCATGCTAAATAGTCATACCGACATACCCATATAAATGTCCCATGAGTGACTAAGTGACGCAGTAGGTAGAGTGCCCAATATGGAATCAGGAAGACCCAAGTTCAAATGTGATACTTACTAGCTGTGTGACCCTGGACAAGTCACTTAATCCTGTTTGCCTCAGTTTCCTCATTTTTTTTTTCTTTTTGGAGGGGGAAAGGTAGGGCAATTGGTATTAAGTGACTTGCCCAAGGTTGCATGGCTAGTTTTGTTTTAAGTGTCTGAGGCTGGATTTGAACTCAGATCCTCCTGACTCCAGGGCTGGTGCTCTATTCACTGCACCACCTACCCGCCCCTACTTTCCTCTTCTGCTAAATGAGCTGGAGAAGATAATGGCAAACCACTCCAGTACTTGTACCCCAAAGCGGGTCATGGAGAATCAGACATGACTGAAACGCCTGAACAACAAATGCCTCATCCTTCATGTAGGGAGATGGTCTTCTTGACCCACTAGCTCAGTTCTGTCCAGTAGTGAGGATGAATTTGCTCAGAGCCATCCATGGACTCTTGACTAACCCTTTTGTGACTCAGAAACAGCTGGCCTCAGGGGTATTGTCTGTGGTCTTGAAAATAAGTTGTTATTTACAAGAAAATAACATGCTGACCAGACCAGTGATTGTGACTTTATTAGCATCTGGCACCAAGAAATGGATCAAATGAGCCACAGGCATATAACTACCACCCATCTTTAGATGTATATGAAACACTCCCAGGAATGAAATACACCTATTCTGCTTTGCTTTTTGGACTGTGCCTTACCAAGCTAAAAGAGCTTCAGGATGCTGAAATGATTTCATCTCTGACCAGGCTTGTATCCACAGCCACACACATATGCAAGAAAGCCCTGTGTGACTATCACAGTATTCTTGATCTTGAAAAAAGGAAGATGGGTTCAAATCTTACTTCAGATACTACCTCTGTAAGTCTGGGCAAATCACTTAATCTCTCTGAGATTCATGTTTTAAAATTTGTAAATTAAATTCACAAATTAAAATTCATAAACTTAGAGGATTATAAAGGAAATAAATTATTTTGACATAAAGATGTAATTTTTTCCTATCCAAGTTGCTGGACCCTAAGTCCAGAACCCTTCCCTACAGGTAGCCCATATCTTTATTGCTGGAGTTCCAACCCAATCAATTGATTAAGCTGTGCTACTTTGGGTAAGTCACTGTCCCTTTCTGAGCTTCAGCTAAAGTGAGGAGGCTCAGGCTGGATGATCTCTAAGCTTCCTCCCAGCTTTAACAATCTCAGGTCGTTTTCTAGAATGCCTATGCCAGCACATGCCCTTTTCCCTGTCCATTCCAGACCGGAGACTCTGAGCAGCTCATTGGTAGCTGGTGGGCTCCCCAGAGACTGACCCCAGAGTCTGGAAAGTACCTGGATCCGTTTGGACAGCACACAGGATAGCTCCCAAAGATCCTTTTAATCAGCAGGAACATCCTTGGCAGGGCACAGGCAGAGCTGAGCCCTTCCCTCATGGTCCCCTGTGACTGCAGGAAGCTGGGCTGGAGCAGAGTACTGAGCTTGGCTTGGGAGCACAATGGTTCACTCTTGCTCTGGGGAGCCCCTCCTTTTCTCCGGTTTTATAGCCCTCCCTGTAGGCCCCCTCCTCTTTCCCAGGAGGAGTGAGGGGAGTGGCTGGAGCCAGAGTGGACAGAGACTGAGGGACTGCCTGATTTAACTCGACATTACCCAGGAGGGAGGAGAGTGCAGCTGTGTGGGGCTGACATTTGCACCCTCAGCTGCCCTGGAAAATCTCAGAGGCTAATTAGTGCCGCAGTGTTCCTTGGCCGTCCAAGGCCTACCCAGCCTATCTGAGAGGAGGCTAGACTGACCTGGGACAGAGGATAGAGCCGCTCATTCGTTCCCCCTCTGAATGGAATTCAGGAGGGATAAGAGGTCTAGTGCTGGGAGGGAGGTGGGAGGATTGGCAATCTAGAGCTGAAAAGGATACAGGGGAATCCTGAATCTAGAGCTTGGAAGGAAGCAGAGGATCATTGATCTAGAGCTGGGAGGGAGACAGGAAGCTCGAAGATCTAGAGACAAGAGGGAGTCAGGAGGATCAGGGTTCCAGACCTGGGCAGCAGTTGGGAAGATTGTGGTTCTAGAACCAAGGGAGAGACAGAGATTATAGCTCCAGAGCTGGAGAGGGAGGCAGAGGGATCATGATTCTAGAGCTGGGAAGGGGGCAGAGGATCACTGATCTAGAGCTGGGAGGAAGGCAGGAAGATGATGGATCTAGAGCTGGGGGGGGGGGTCTTACCTTAAAATCCACCTAGTCCAACCCTTCCCTCCTCCCATTTAACAGATAAGTAAACGAAGGCCTGGAGAACCTCAGGGACTTTACCCCTGTCTTACAGGTAACAAGGGACAGAGTCAGGATTTGAAACCAGGTCCTTTGACTCCAGAACCAGAATTTTGTACACAGTAGGTGTTTGTTGAAGTTTTAGGAAGGCAAATCTTCCAAAAAGGTTTGCACCAGAAAGGGAAATGATTTGGGGCATCAATAACAAGAATTTTGTTTCAAATCCCACTTCCGCTCTCTGTTTAATCTTGGGCAAGTTGCCGCCCCTCTGACCCATGAAGTGTGGGGGTCTCAGGCCAATCTAACATCCCTTCCAGTCCTCGATCCACGTTCCAGTGATTGTAAAGCTCACCCAGTCCAACCTTCCACCCCCTTTTACAGATGAGGAACCTGAAGCCCAGAAAAGTTAAGTGACTTCCCTAAGGTCACACAGATAGAAAGTGTCAGAGCCTACATTAGAACCCAGGAAGGTTTTCTGACTCCTAATCTATCAGCCTTTCCACCACAGCAAGCTGTCTTTCCCCAATGTTAAACCTTGTAAATCTTTGTTCTCTCTCTTCACATACAAACTATCCCAGGAGGGAAATCTGGTGTCTGGGAAGTACCACAGACAACCTGAAGTACATTATGGAGACAGCCCTGAGGGTTTAAAGCAAGCTTATGACAGTAACCTGGGAGTTAGAGGACTGAGGTCTGATCTCAGCTCTGCCATGAACCACTCGAGGCATGACTCTGGGCATGACGTTCATTCTCTGAGACATGGGTATGTTTGGACGAGCTGATGTCCAAGGACTTTTTTTAAAAGCTCCAATATTCTAGGATTATGTAAATTCCTGGGTTACTCCAGAGAGGATGCATAAATTCAGAAACAAACTGGCTTTTCTCAGGGCAGTCACTCAGACCTTCCCACTCACAGGGACTCTCCCACTAGGGGATTGGGTCATATTTCCTGTTTGCCCTCTACCAGGGGGCTAAAGGGCATTAAAGAGAGGCTGGAGCCCCCTCAACATTTTCTTTCTTCCACCTTCAAAATCTGTCCAGTCAGTTTGGTGGAGGCCACCCTGCCCAGACTTCTGCCCCACTCCCCTTCCTTCATTCCACTACAGCCAATGAGACAGCCCTAACCAAGGGAAGCAGTGGGGAAGAGACAGGAGCATTTGAAATCAGGAGACTGGCATTGGAAACATGACCCTGATACTGATTGGCCATGACATTAGACCTTGGACAAGTCACCTCACTGTTCTGAGCCTCAATTTTCTCATCTCTAGAATGGGAATACCTAACAGATTTGTTGGAAAGAAAGAGCTTTCTGAACCTTATATCACTGTGCTGATCAATGACCCTGCTTTTTTAGGCATTTTAATCATTAGGCGGCATGGTGAATAGAGTCCTGGGCTTGGTGCCAGGAAAATCTGAGTTCAAATCCAGGCTCAGACAGTCACTAGCTATGTAACTCTAAGCAAATCACTTCTGTCTGCCTCAGTTTCCTCAACTGTAATAATAATAGCACCTCTACTTCCTGAGGTGCTTGTCTCAAATGAGATCACATTTGTAAAGCACCTGCTCCTTAACAAATACTTGTTTCCTCCCTCCCTTCCTCTCTCCCACCCTCCCTTCCTTCTTTCTTTCTTTCCTAGAAGATAAGTATAAATTTAGGCAATGGAGGAGGGGATGAACTAGGGTACCATGGAATTGGGGGAAATGGCTTCTTCCCAGAAAGTCCATGGCAGGCACTGAGGAGCTGGAGTAAAAATGCCCTTTGGCAGATAGAAGTAGACTCCTAGAGTCCAGGGGAAGGATGTGATATGAAGACATAAAGCTGAATCATCAGCAAATATGTGTCAGTTTCAGATGAATCAGGAAACCAGGAAGAAAACAAATGGGAAATCTTACCTGAGGGACTTGAAGTTGATTTTCCCCAGGTTGTTATTTATATCTTTGTCCTCTTCGAAGATGTATTGAGAGCTTTTGGCTCGGAACAAGAACGCCCAGGGGCAGGCCATTTTTGAGACTGGAGCAAAAGTTTGTCTGCTTGTCAAGGCTTCCTCTTGGCTCTCTAAGCTCAGGTAGGAGAGGGCAGAGCTGAGGAAGGGAAAGGAGGTGTTAGCACAAGATGGAGGAAGAAGGTTCATGGATGGTTCTGATTCTTCCTAGGATCAGGGGTTTAGAGCCAGAAAGGAGAGGAGTAGCTACCATTTATTTATTATTACTTAGTATTGTAAAGTTTACAATGTATGTTAACTCATTTGATCCTCACGACGACTTTGTGAGACAGGTGCTATTATTATCCTCATTTCACAGTTAAGGAAACTTTGGCTGAGACACACTAAGCAAGGAGTCACACAACTAGGCAGAATTTGAACTCAGGTCTTCCTGACTTCATGCCCAGCACCCCATCCACTGAAGTGCCTAGCTGCCTAGAGGAAATTCAGACAAACCCTATATTTTAGAGATGAGGAAACTGAAGCCTATGGTGGGAAAGTGCTTTGCCCAGGGTCATAAAGGCAGCAAGCGACAGAGTCAGGGTTCAAATCCAGATCCTCTGACTCTAACTCTGACAAGAGTTATTCTCCTCCCCCTCAAAATGCCTGAGGAAGTCATATTGTGACTAAGAAAAATCTCTTGGCCTCAGTTTCTTCATCTGAACAATCAAAGGGTTGTGTTCAATGGCCCCGAAGGTCCCTCCCAGCTCGATCTATGATCCTAAAATAGTAGTCACCTGTTTTTAGCTACCTTTTATCAATACCGCAATTATCATTAGACTTGTTAACTAGTGTCAGTTTTGGTCTCCTTCCTTCCTTTCAGGAATTTTCATTTCTCAGTCGACTGGTAATCACTACCTGCTCTTTCCATTTACATTCATGGAGGTAGGAGAGGGAGGAGGAGGTTCTTTGGGACAGAAAGTAGTGAAAAGAGAGCTGGATTTAGATTTGGAAACAAAGGACCCCGGTTCAAATCTCAGTTCTGCTACTTACTACCAGGGAGACCTCGGGGCAAGTCATTAAATGTGCTGGTTTCCTCTTCTGTAGAATGAGGAGGTTAGACTGCATTAGAAGACCTTAAAGGTCCCTTCCATCCCTTAGATGCTGGTTCTATGATCCCACGAAACTCCTAAACTCTCAGAATCATGTCTTTAAAAAAGAATCAAATAAAATGAACTGACGCAGGGTGAAGTGAGCAGGAACAGAGAAACATTGTACACAGTAACAGCAATATTGTATGACGAACAATTATGAATGACTTAGATATTCTTAGCAATACAATGATCCAAGACAATCCCAAAGGAGTCATGATGAAAAATGCTGTCTGCCTCTAGAGAAAGAACTGATGGCAGCTGGATACAGTACAAAAGCGTACTGTTTTCTCTTTCTTTCTCTTTTCTTTCCTTCCTTCTTTCCTTTTTTTCCTCCCTTCCTTCCTTTCTTTCCTTCCTTCTTCCTTTCTTCTTAATTTTTCCACAAAATGACTAATATGGAAACATTTCACACGATTACACATGTATAACCTATATCAGATTGCTTATCTTCTTAGGGAGGGGGCAGGGATAGAATTTGGAATTCGAAATTAAAAAACAAAACAAAGAATATTAAAGTTGTTTTTACATGTAATTGGCAAAAATATTATTAAAAACTAAAAACAAATGAAAACCAAACAAAAAAGAAAAGAATTTTTAAAAAGCCAAGAGGGAGAACCAATTGACACTCAGGCAATACTCTTGAGGGTCTGCAGAGCGCTCCCTGGCACCATCAGAGTTGGAATCTCTTAGGGCTTTCCGAGAACATCTCAACATGGCAGCTCCAGCAAGCAATTGACGTTGAAAGAAATCTCAAGGAGAAGTCTTGATTGTTACTTAATTGCTTAACTATCAATCCTAGAACTGTTAAGTTCTGTTCTTAGGTTTTACGATTAGCTTTAAGGTTAACAGCAGAATATTTCCGCTGCATTCTCAATGCTTTCAAGCAACCAAGAATCAGCCTTTCTCAAAGAGAATGGAGCCCTGATTCACCGCTAATGTAGATGGCATGCCTTTGCAGGTTCCCTGGCATGCCCTTAGAGGTAAGAGGAGGAAAGGGAAAAAGCACCCAAGAGCCTGAACTCAGGTCAGAAAAGTTAGGTCAGAAGCAGCCAGCTTTCATGTGCCCTTACCTGGGTCAGGTGGCAGGACTCAGATGGGTCAAGGCAGAGTCTGTGAATGACAAAGTCTCAACCCTTCCAGGTCCTGTAGCACTATGCCCTCACCAAAAGCTGAAAAGGCATTTATACTCTACCCTGGGAAAAGAGTTTTGCATACAGTCACAATATTTCCCCCTTTTTATTTCAAAAGGGAGTGTCTCAAATGGCTGCACTGTTAGCTAATCCATGATGATGACTACTGCCAGTCAGTAACTTGGTCTTTGCTATTACATCAACTCCACAGCCTGGGAGCATCAGGAGGAGGTCCACCCCTTCCTGGTCTAGGTTCTAGAGAAAGACGAGTTTCTTGACCAGGACACAAGGTCACATTGAAGAACCACAATGCCATCATTTGGCAATTTATTCATACCCTCTTACCTCATTTTCAGGAGCTAGGAAATTCTCATTCTTTCTGTACCTCCATTCTCTCTCTCCTTTTCCCCTTTCCTTCTCTTCCCCTCCCCTTCTTCTACTCCTTCCTCCCTCCTCTAGCCTCTGTAGGGAATACTCAGAATTTATCCCCCCATCAACCCTGTTTTCAATTTCTCAAGTTGAGACAGTTTTCAGAAGCCCTGGCATACTCTCATTTTCCTAAGTCAGAGGAAAATGTTCAGGTTACAAAGTTGTCAACCTTCAGAACTGGCTCCAAACATAGTCTATGAGGTCTTTGGGGAAGGATGGAAAGCAAATAAAATGAGAAAGAAAAAAAACAGGATCAGAGACACTTGTCCCATCAGTATCAAGATCCTGACCACACTTTAATTCCCAGAAAGAATTTGCCTGGAAAGAAAATGTTTTTTGTCTTTGTTCTTTTTTAACTCAAAAAGAAAATGGAGCTATCTTTGATTTTCTTGAAATAATAGAACTTGTGGCTTTAGGGTCTAGGTCCTAGGTGATGACTTGTGACTCCTCAGAGTTTGGATGTAGCACATATGTGTTAACGAGTTGATGTTGCAGCATCCTGAAGCTGTAAGGGAGACCCAGAGATCCATCTTTCAGCTCCAAGACAGTTCGTGCTTGTACAATCCATGCTAACGCAAGTGCCAACACTTACAACTCATCCTGGCTAGCCAACCAAAGAGTTGATTAAATTATACAATCTTCTAGCTGGAAGGAGCCTTGGAGACCATTTAACTATATCCTAGACAAGGAGACTGAGGTCAAGAGAGGGGAAGACAAGCCTTAGGATGTGCTTCAAGGTTCTCTCTCTCCTCAGTGCAAATCCCATCCTTGACTCTGGCTCACACTTTCTAGTTGAATCAGCCAATCTGACTTCCCATGGCTTCATTTCTCTAACCTCTGCCTCCCTTCATATTGTTTCTACCCCCTAGATTGTCCTTCCTCCTGTCTCTTCCCCTATAGCCAAATCTGCTTAAAGTTGGCTCCCTTCCCACCTCTCCCACACCCATCCTTCTCTCTTCTTCTCTTTCAAAGAAGTCTGGCTGCCCTCAGATGATTACACCTATTCGCAATCAAATCAATTGCAATTACCCAATCTTCCCAGCTTCCAGTAGCTAGTTATGATTTATTTTTATTTTTTGCACTTCGAACACTAGTAAAGTTTAAAGTTGGCATATTTTCCTTGTTATGTTCTTGGACTCTGTAATATGTGATTTTTCTAACATGGGCCATTAACTGACCATTGACTCTAGGGGAGTGACTTGATAAGGCCTGTGCATGAAAAAAAAGAGCATTAAATTTGGAATCAAGAGACCTGTATTTAAATTTCAGCTCTACTATTTCTGACTGTGTGATCTCAGGTGAGTCATAGTATCAGAGCTTTAAAGCTTTACAAGAGAGAAAACTGAGCCCTAGAGACATTGAAAGATGGTTGGGGGAGGTAGTGGGGGAAATTCTGGTGATGCTAAAAAAAAAAAAAAACCCAAAACATTAAGGTCAGATCAGGCAGATCTTCTGACCTCACTCACAATACTGGGATCAGCTCCAGGACCCCCATTTTAGGAAAGACATGGGCAAGTGGGGCCATATCCAGAAGATGGTGGTCTTTAAGGAAAGGTTAGATGCTCATTTTCAGATATGGTGTAGAAGGAATCCTTGTTCAGGTGTGAGTTAGTCCTGATGGCCTCTGAATTACTCCTGAGTCTGAAATTCTAGGATCCTGGAAATATTGGGTAGGAGATGCAAAGGAACATCATAGCTCTAGAGATGGAAGGGACCTCAGAGGCCAGGAGTCCATTGGTCAGTTACAGCATCATGGAATGTCTGAGCTGGAAGGGACGTCCGAAGCCATCTTGTCAATCTCATCTTCAAGATGAAGAAACTGAGGCACTGGGAGGTTAAGTCACTTGTTTAGGGTGGCAAAAGTAGTAATTTGTCAGAAATAGGATTGGAACCAAAGTCCTCTGACTCCAAAGCCAGTGCCATTTTTGACTCAGTAGAAGGACAAGCTTCTTAATGATGAGAGCTATCCCTAAGTGGAGCGGACTGTCTCAGGAGGTGGGGAGTCAAGTCAGAATGACTATTTGTTGGGAATGTGTGACTTGGACTAGTTGGCTCAGTCTGCCCAGTAATGATTAGTTTGAATTAGCTTTTGAAAATTGTTTAATTTAATTCATTCTTTATTCCCTCAACAAACATTTTAATCAGCTATTAGTTACTTTTCAATCTGCTAGACCATGAAACAGATACAAAGATGGATAAGAATATAGTCTCTGTTCTTAAGGAACTTCAAATACTGGCATATTTTTAAGACCATAGCTCTAGTTAGAGCTATAAGGTACCTTGGAAACCTTTGAATTCGACCTTCTCATTTCACAGATAAGGAAACTGAGGCCAAGTGACTTATCTAAGGTCACACAAGTAGTAAGCAACAGGGGTGAAATTTGAACCCACCCCCCCACCCCCATCTTCAGAATCAAAGGGTGGAAGTGACTCCCTCCACTACTTAATACTACTCTATGTTTTTTGAGGCTTATAAAGTACTGAAAGATCAAATAAGGGAGAAATAGGTTCCAAGATTAAAAAAAAAAATCACAGCTGCTATAATAACTTCTACAGCCTCCTTATTTAAAAAAAATTTTAAATATTTTTATTTAAAATGTTGAATTCCAAATTCTATCCCTCCCTTCCTCCCCCCTCCCTGTGACGGTAAGCAATCAGATATAGGTGATACATGTGCAATCATGTAAAACATTTCCACGTTAATCATTTTGTACAAGAAGACTCAAGTAAAAGAACAAAAAAGAAAGGAAACGAAAAATAGCCTCTTCAGTCTGTATTCATTCAGTATCAGTTCTTTCTCTGGAGGAGGATAGTACGCTCCATCATTAGCCCTTTCAGATTATCTTGGATCATTGTATTACTGAGAATAGTTATTCAAAGTTCTTCATTGAACAATATTGCTGTTATTACACACAATGTTCTGGTTCTGTTCACTTTCTTTGGCATCAGTTCATGTAAGTCTTTCCAGGTTTTTCTGACATCATCCTGCTTGTCATTTCTTATAGCTTAATAATATTCTATTGCAATCATATACCACAGCTTATTTAGCCATTCCCCAATTGATGAGCATTCCCTGATTTCCAATTCTTAGCCACCACAAGAAGAGCTGTCATAAATATTTTTGTATATAAGTGGGTCCTTTTCCCTTTTTTTGGATGTTTTTGGGATATAGACCCAGCAGTGATATTGCCCTGGATGAAAGGGTATGCACAGTTTTAGAGCCCTTTGGGCATAGTTCCAAATTGTATAGCCTCCTTATTTGGAAAGGATTCAGAGGCACATATAAACTTAATGCAGTTCATGATAACCCTGGGAGGGGAAAAACCATCGGAGTTAGAGGAAGGTAATTAATGGTAGGGATTATAGAATAGCCAAAACAGAGATGTTAATGAAAGTCACACAAGAAATCCCCAGCAGAGCCAGGAAGAAAGCTATGGTGTTTTGACTCCAAGTCCCAAAGCCCTTTCCTCTAGATTCTGCTGTTCCTCACCCAACCCTGTAACTAGGGAAATGCAAAACAGGCACCTTCCTAAGGGTGCAACATGCATATCCAGGAGTGGGGAGAAAGAGCCGGAGTTGTTCATATATTACTTTGCATGCACACATACACTTTTTAAAACTGCTATGGATATCTTTGGTTTTTACAACACCTTCCTCTTTTGATATTTTCCTTCCGAACCTTCTGGCACCCAGGGAGCCATCTCTTGCAACAAAGAATAAAAAATGAAGCAAAAGCAATCCAGTAAAAAAACAAAGCAATGAATCAACCAAAGTGGACAGTGCACGTAGTGTTCCATCATTGGAAATTCTATCCTCAGTGACCTTCAGATCCAGGGTTATCTCCAGTCTTGCTGAGCTCTATCTCTCCACCGGACCCAGATGGCTCTGGAGCAGAGTGAGGCTGGTGACTTTGCACAGCCCTGCCTCACTTAAATCCTTCACTTGCATATCTTAGCATCACCTCCCTGATGTCATGGTCCTCTTTGAGAATAAAGGACAAGCAACAACAACTTATTCTGAGAGAAAAGAGAAGGTGGGGGAAGACAGAGACAGACACAGAGAGAGGCAGAGACAGAGAGGGACTTCCATGTGTCCATTGAAATTCTCAAGTTTCATGTTGTTTATCAAAGGCTTGAAGTCTCTACTAAGAGTAGAATGCATTTGGGGTAGTCAGTAGGGAGGAAGGGAATGGCTTTCAAATCTTGCCTGGGGCCTCCAATTCCCTGTCCCAACCTTGCTCTCATCCTTACTCATGGCAATAAGAATGTGTTCACCTCAGTGAAAAACTGAAGGAGCCCTGGATTTGAAGTCAAAAGACAGGAGTTTTAATCTTGTCTCTGGGCAAGTCACTTTCTCTCTCTGGGCCTGTTTGCTCCTATGTAAAATGAGAGGGACAAACTTTAGGAGTTTTGCTTCATTCTTCAGATTCCCTTCAGCTCTAAATTCTATACTCCTAAGAATAATTCAAGTTAATTCTATTGTGTATAGCTTCTAGAATGGAATGGCAGCTACCTGAAGACAAGGGTGGGTTCACTTTTATCTCTATTATCTCCAGAAGCTAGGACCATGCCTGGCAGCTGATTTCGTAGGACCAATACCAGTACAATGATCATATGACCAGGAACTCTATCCACCAATGTGGACTCCAATTCATAGTCTTAGCAAGTTGTCCGCGTGCTTAGAGGACTTGCCCAGGTTCATATGCACTTCTAGAAATGGTATCTCATCCTGAAGGTAGGTCTTCCTGCCTCTCTAGCCACTCCACTGTGTTGCCTATGTAGACATGTGATAAATGACTGATTGGTTGGTTGTTTCAATATTTATTAAGCCCTTCCTAGAGACAGATAGTGATGATGATGATAATGATGACAATGAGGATGATGATGTCAGTAATGATGATGGTGGTGGTGGTGAGGACAATGAGGATGAGGATGATAGTGATGATGAATGACAATGAGGATAGGAGAAGCATTTAAAGGTGGACTAAGCATCTGTTAAGCAACTGCTACATGCCAGGCTCTGTGCCAACCACTTGTCATTATACTAGGCACTTTCATGTTGAGACAAGATAGGATTCTTATCCCCATGAAGTTATAGTCTAGGCGGGGGGGAGGGGATAAATCATATACACAGATATTTTGAGATACAAGAATATGTGATAAATGCATCAGAGAAGTCCAAGTAAGAGGTGGGGGTGGGGGAGGGCCATTAGGAAGGTTTCATGGAAGAGGTGGCTTTTAAGTTAGGCTTTAAAGAATGGGCAGGAATTCAATAGATTACCATGCTCAGGAAGACAAAGCAGTTGATCTGTAGAGCAGGAGGGCAGTGATTGTCATCAGTGCCCTAATGAAGGCACTCTCCCACTCCCACATGTATGTTTAAAATAGAAGTAAGGAATATGGGATTCAGGTTTAATGTTAAGCTGGACCATCCATCTGCCATGGAGGATTTGTATATTTTAGAAGAAGTGTGAGGTGAGACTTGTGTGTGTGTGTGTGTGTGTGTGTGTGTGTGTGTGTGTGTGTGGCAGAGCAAAGAAATCTGTTTGCCTGGGTGGCTTTTCTTGTTTTTCTACATGGTATGTAATACTGTTCAAAACTTTGTGCATTGGGCTGAGCTGTGAACTGCTGGAAGACTTGGGTAGAGAGCAGTCAATGATGACTCCATGTCAAATGGTTTATAAAAAAATGACTGTATCTGTGACAATACCTCCTGAATACGTCCCTTGTTTCTCTCTTTTTCTTTTTTTGCTTTTTGGAATGGGGCAGGGAGGGCAATTGGGGTTAAGTGACTTGCCCAAGGTCACACAGCTAGTAAGTGTTAAGTGTCTGAGGCCAGTTTTGAACTCAGGTACTCCTGACTCCAGGGCCAGTGCTCTTATCACTGTTCTACCTAGCCGCCCCACTTCCCTTGTTTCTTGGGCATGACTGTAAATCATGAGACCCTTAACATATAACATGTATGTCTATTGACCCCACTCTCATTTCCATAATCCTAGACCCAAGGTTCTTAACATTTTCTGTGTCACTGGTGAGACTTAGTGACACCTTCTCAGAATTCTTTCTTTTAAAATTCTGTTCTTTTAAAAAAAAATCATAATTGAAGGAAATGCTAGAAATAAGAATGAATAAAGATTTAATTTTTTTTCAATCCAGGTTCATAGACTCTTATCACCTTGAAATCTATTGACAGACGTGTGAAGGTCCACAGACCTCAGGCTAATAATCCCTGTCCTAGAGAGTCAGATACAGTTAATTTATAGATGCAGTGAGCGGTCATTTTGGCTATGATGCAGCAAAAATATCCCATGAAAAGTGACTTTAGGGGGCGGCTAGGTGGCGCAGTGAATAGAGCACCAGCCCTGGAGTCAGGAGGACCTGAGTTCAAATCCGACCCCAGACACTTGACACACTTACTAGCCATGTGACCTTGGACAAGTCACTTAACCCCAATTGCCCTCCAAAAAACAAAAAAAAGAAAGAAAGAAAGAAAAGTGACTTTGAGGGTGCCCTCAATGACTCTCTCTCTCTCTCTCTCTCTCTCTCTCTCTCTGTTTCTATCTCTGTTTCTCTCTGTCTTTGTCTCCATCTCTCTTCCTCAGTTTTTACCTCTCTCCCACTCCCTCTTTCAATCTCTCAGTTTTTCTTTCCTCTCTCTTTTCCTCCCCTAACCATCTCTAAACTGTGGCAAAAGAATGAAACAATGAAAATTCTGCTTAGCCAGTTAGCTATTTCTGCATTGTATGTGGACTTAGTAAAAGTTTGATCTCATGTGTTGGTCTGTGCTGTAAGCTGCTTGAGGTCTTCTGCATAATGTGCACCAAAGAACTTAGCTGTGATGATTCTGTCACTGATTATGTCACCTACATCTGAGACAGCACCTTCTGAACCCTCTCTGTTCTCTGAGGTGTCAGAGATCACAGGGCTCCTACAGTCACCTTTGTGGGACCCCAAGGACTAAAGAAAAGAAAGGAGAGCATTCCACAGAAAAGTGTGTGAGCAAAGGTTAGAGAAGAAGGCAAACATAAGTTGTGTTTAGGGTACAGGTCCAGTTTGTCTGAAACATACAATGTTTGAGGGGAATAAAATGAGAGAAGGTCAGAAAGATGAGCGGCTCCAGACCATGGAGGGCATTGAATGCCAGACAGAAGAATTTGAACTTCACTCAGTAGACAGTGGAAAGCCATGAGACATTTTTTTTAAGCAGGGAAACAGCTTGACCACATCCATACACGAGAGGACAAATTGGGGAGCATAGATTGGAAGGGGAAGAAAATAGGAGAAAGACTTGTAGAAGACTATTGCAATGACCCAGGCAGATGGTAATAGGTGTCTGTGCCAGGTGGCAGCAGTGGGCATTGAGAAGGGGACAGATGTAGGAGATGGTGTGGAGAAGAATCAGCTGAAATGAGGAGCCATTTCATAAGCATGTGCAACACTGAGTTTCAGGTAAAAATACAAAGGTATGATAATTTATTTTCAGGCTGCTGTTCTGTCCCCCCACCAGAACTCTAGGCCCCACATTACTGCTTACAGCTCTTCCTGGCACACACCCAGCAGGCCAGATTTCAGGACCTCTACTCTGATGATAGACAGAACAGGTGAATCCTAGCCCCTGCCAGCTGCCAGGAGAGAAAAGAAGCTGTTGTTCACATAGAGTTCCAGCTACGAATTCAGAGACTGCTGAGGAAAGGGGAGGAGGGGAGGAGGGAAGGGGGAGGCCATGGGTGGGGCAAACTTTATCCTAAGAAATTATTCAAGTGTTCATTCTCAGCAGTGACCTTGGGCAAAGAAATCAGTCAGTCTCTCTGCCCTCATTTTCTTCATCGGTATAATCAGTCAGAGCAGTGCAGAGAATGTTAGGATTAGAATCAGGAAGGCTTGAGTTCAAATCCCGCCTCAGACACTTACTAGCTATAAGACCATGAGCAAATCACTTAACCTCACTGTGGCTTGGTTTCCTTATCTGCAAAATGGAGAGGGTTGGATTTTAATGACCTCTTTAAAGTTCCTTCCAACTCTATGATACTGTGATCCAATTAATCAGTGAGCATTTCTTATGAGCATACTCCATAATGAGCCTGTACTCTATCCTAAAGGAGAGAGCAATCACTGAGGAGAGCTGGTGCTAGGGGGAAAGGCAAGATGGTTGTCTGCAGGTCCTCCTCTCAAATTAAGCCAGCCTTCTCTCCTATAGAATCACAGGTTCAGAGCTGGAGAGACCTCCGAGGTCAGATGATCCAGCACACATTCAGGTTACAGAAGGAGATGAAAGAAGAAGAGAGTGATTCACCAAAGGAGACACAGCCAGTTAAGTAGCAGAATTGGGATCTGAACCCTCTCTCCTGACTCCAAATCCAATATTCTGCCACTATGATTGGAAGTAATTTTTTTTTGTAAAGGGGAAAGAAAGAAGGAAATGGAAGGAAAGGGAAGGAAGGAAGGAAGGAGGGAAGGAAGGAAGGAAGGAAGGAAGAGAGGAGGGAGGAAGGAGGGAGGGAGGGAGGAAGGAAGAAAGGGAAGAAGGAAGGAAGAGAGGAAGGAAGAAAGGGAAGAAGGAAGGAAGAGAGGAAGGGAAGGAGGAAGGAAGGGAGGGAGGGAGGGAAGGGGAAGGGAGGAAGAAGCTGCTTTAAATAACTCTTTGGTGCCTAAGGAATAAAGTCTAAGTTGCTTAGCCCAACAGTCAAGAATTGGAGTCTGTGGAGCTGCCTTCAAGTCCCAGTCCACTATTTATTTATCACCTGCATGACCTTGACTGATTCACTTGACCTCTCTGGGCCTCAGTCTTCTTCCTGTAAAATAGGGTGAGGGATTGGACTAGATAACTTCCGAGGTTCCCTCTCCTTCTAAATCTCTGATTCCTATAGAAATGTAAAGGATAGTGATGAAGGAAGTGCAACCCACAGAAATACTCCTTGGTTCTGCTGGTATGTGGGTGTTGACCACTAGAGGGAGGAAGTTACATGAATTCAATGAACTGTGTCAGTGACAGTAAGTCTCTTCAGAGACCCTAGACAATCTCTGTGTAATGAAGCACGTCTGAGTTGGAGGAGCCTCGGGGCCCACCTAGAATAGCCTCATTTTTAGATCTAGATGAGGAAACTGAGGCCCAAGGGGGTCATGTCATTCCCCCAAAGTCATATAAAGAATAAGCTCTGAAATTCAGATTGGAACCCAGGTCCCTTGACTCCAGAGTCAGAGCTTTTCCTACTTACTCCCTGGTTGAATTGGCCTGGATTCTCTGAAGAGCCTAGGCAGGCCTGCCAGGTCTTGGCAGAAGAAAGGTTGTACTTCTCTCTCTCCTTGGATCATGGTTCATTCTGGCACCGGGACAGTGTCTGCCTCTTTTTATTGCCTAGCACAAGGCAGGGCAGCATTTCGGTGGCTTTCTGAGGGACTGGCATTTCCTGCTAGTCTTTCTGAGCTCCATAACATTCCACAGATCTTTCCTCTCTCTTCTCCTGTTCTCTTTTTCTCCTTATTTCCTTCTTCTTCCCCCTCTCCTCCCTTTCCCTTTCTCCCTCTTTCCATCCCCTCTTCCCTCCCCAGTCCTTCCCCTTCTCCCTCTTTCCTTTCCTTCTTCCCTCTCCCCTCCTCTTCCCCCTCTTTCCTTCTACCTTACTTCTCCCTTCCTCTCTCCTCTCCCCTCTTTCTTTCCCATTCCCTTCCCCCTCTTTCCTTTCCTTCTTCCCTCTCCCCTCTCCTTCTCCCTTTTCCTTTCAGTCTCCCCTCTCTTCTCCTCTCCTCTCTTCTTCTCTTCCTTTCCCTTCTCCCTCTTCTTCTTTCTCTTCCCTCTCTTCTCTCTCCCCTCCCATCCACTCTGGACTCAAAGTCAGGAGATCTAAGGCCAAAATCTGATTCTAAGACCTCCAAGCTGTGTGATCTTGGTCAAATCACTTTATTGAGCCCCTCCCCATCCAAGTATCAGTTTCCTCATCTATAAAATGGGGCCAGTAATATGTGAACTAGCTACCTCAAAGGTTTGTTGTGAGGCAACCACTTCGTAAACTTCATGGCACAGTGAAAAGAACACTACCTTAGCAGTCAAAGGACCTCACTTCAAATCCCCACTGTAACCTGATGCTTGTGTGACCTGAGTCAAGTTACTTCACTCCAGTTCTGTCATCTGTAAAAATGAAGGGGTTGGACCACATGGCTTCTAGGGTCCCTTCTAGCTTGTTCTAACTCCAGGAGCAGATAGGTGTAATCAGTAGGGATGTACCTCTCCCATCTGCTAGATCTCTATTTAGAAAGTCTCTCTTGAGGATGGACAGTGATTGTAAGAGGTGGAGATGAAGGGCACATGCATTCCAGGAAGGGGAGATGGCCTGTGAGATGCATGGTGCTGACTGGGTCCACTTCAATTTATGGCACATAACCTCAACTGGGACCTCACTGCTCCAAGGCAATCTTGTTATACCTTCCTTATCTATTCACTCTCCTACAGAACTCTTCCAAACCTTTCATCCCTCCTCAAACCTCTTATGGCTCCCCCCAATCACTCATCATCTGAGAACCTTGCCTTATATTTTACTGAAAAATAGCAAAGCCATTCACCAAGAAGTTCTCTCTTCTCCCCTCCTCCTCATCTCACATAATGTAGATACTTTCTGCCACTATCTCCTTTTATCACACAATGAGGGGCCCGTCTCCTTGCAAAGGCAGATTCATCTACATGCACAAATGAGTCTATTTCATCCCATCTTCTCCAGTATGATCGCACTCTCTATCATCCCTACCCTCTCACTTACCTTCAGTCTCTCCCTCGCTACTGGGTACTTCCCTACTGCCTATAAAATCACCTCTATCTCCCCATCCTCAAGAAATTCTCACTTGATTCATTCATCTCTCCTAGGTATCATACCATATCTCTCCTCCCTTTTGTGTCTGAACTCCTGAGAAAGCTGTCTACAATTGATTCCTCCACTTCCTTTCCTCTTACTCCTTGACTCCCTGCAGTCTGGCTGCTAATCTCACCATTCAACCAAATCTACTCTATCCACAGTTATTCATGATATCTTCACTGCCAAATCTTAGAACTTTTTCTCAGTCCTCATTCTTCTTTTCCTCCACACTGTTGACCACTTTCTTCTCCTTGACTCTCTGTCTCCTTTGCTGGATTTCCATCCAGGTCATGTTCTCTAGCCATAGGTATCCCCCTTTTATACCTCTGTTCTACTGATCTCATCAGCTCCCATGGATTCAATTTTCATCTCTATGCTGATGATTCTCAAATCAACTTTTCTAGACCTAGCTTTTCCAGTCTCCCATCTCTGACTGCCTATTAGACATCTCAAACTGAATGCCTCATAGACATCTTAAATTCAACGTGCCTCAAACTAAACTCATTAATTTTTCCCCAAACTAGCCCCACTTTCATACTTCTTTATTATTGCTGAGGGGATCACATCCTCCCAGTCCAAGGCTCACAACATAAGTGTCATGCTTGATTCATCATTTCTCTTTTACCCCCATATCCAATCTGTTGCCAAAGCCATCAAGCTTATCTTTATATTATTTCCCATATATGTTCCCTTCACCCTCCACTGTGTCTGGACCCTCATTACCTCATGTGTGGACTATTGCAATAACCTGCTGGTCTATCTCCCTAACACGAGTCTCTCCCCATGACAAAAGCTGTCAAAGTGATCTTCCCAAAGTTCAGGTTTGGTCGTGTCACACCCCTACTCAATAAACTCCAGTGGTTCCTTGTTACCTCAAGGATCAAATACAGAATCCTCTGTATGACATTCAATCTTTCACAATCTGCCTTTCCTTTCCAGTCTTTTAACACCTTACACTCCTCCCCCACTCCCATACTCTGTGATCCAGTGACACATGGCCTCCCTGCTGTTTCTCAGATAGGACACTTCATTTCCCAACATTGGGGATTTTTGCTGGCTGTCCCCCAAGCCTGGAATGGCTTTTCTCCTTATCTCTGAGGTCTCTCAGCTTCCGTAAAGTTCCAGCTCAAATCCCATCTTCTACAAAAAGCCTTTCCTGAGCTCCTTTATGCTAATTCCTTCCCCATGTTGACTATTTCCAGTTTTCCCTGTCTGTAGCTTGCTTATACGTAGTCATTTGCCCTTTGTCTCTCCCATTAGACTAGAAGCCTCCTGAGGGAAGGGATGGTCTTTTACCTTTCCCTGTATCCCTAGCCATTAGCAAAGTACCTGACCCATTGTAAGTAATTAATAAATGTTTATTGACTAAAGTAGTTCAGTTTGACATGACTAGCTTGAATGTCCAATCTGTAATGGAAAGCTTACCAAATTGAATTCATTTGAGTGGATAGGGAATATTTGATGACTCCAATTCTATCTGAGGTCTAGGGAGAGCTTGCATGAACTCTGATGATTACTGCTTTGGGACTTTGAGAAGTCATATAAGTTCTTTATTTCCTGATCTATAAAGTGAATGAGCTGAACTCAGTGGCTTCTGACGTCCTTTCTAGCTCTAGGTATCTGATGAATCATAAGCTAATACATATAAAAGCCAGGATTTGAAGCTGGGTCTCCTCACTCTATCTCTAACATTTTTTCCACTTTTCTATGTTACTCCATGGCATTGAGTGAAGCTGTTCCCTAAAATAAGGGCAAATTGTGGCATGATACATTGGAAAAATACTGGATTTGGAATCAGAGGCTATGGGGTTCAATCCTGGCTGTGCCATTACTCTGGGTATGACCTTGGGTAGAAATACCACCTTTCTGGACCTGAAGGTTATGGTGCCTGAGGTTCCTTCTAGCTCAAAATCTATGACCAGCTGACTTCAAAAGTGTCCCTTATCTCTACATCTATGACTACACGATCTGTCTGGGGTCAGTAAGAAGATGAAAGACAAGCCCAATGTTTAATCCTTTGAATTGTTCCTTGTCAAGTCTCCATGTGGAGTTCTAGGGTCATTTACTGAGCTGATTTGTTTCCCATAAGGGATAAAAAGTGAGAGATATTTTGGGACTAACTCAAATGCAGGAACTCTGATTGGAATGGGTTGGAAATGCTCACTCTCAGAAGTAGGTGCAGATGGCTACAAGGATGCCAGTCTATGGCTTCTTGGGGTGCATGATAGAAGGACATAGAGAAATGAGCTTAGCCAACAAGATTTAGAGAAATGAAAATCATTTGTCTACTATTTTCTACAATTTTCTACCATGTCTACAAGGTGACCTATGTAGAACGATCTCATATTTGTTCTAATGCCCCTTCTCTCTTTTTTTTTGTAAGGTTTGAGACCTTAATGGGCAATGTGGTCCTATGAAAACAGAGCTGCCTTTGGAGTCAGAGGACTTGGGTTCAAATCCTGACTTGGCCACTTCTATCTGTGTGACTTTGGATAAGGCATTTAATGTCTTTGGGCCCACTTCTTTGTATGTAAAATGAAGAGATTTGCACTAGATGATTTCATAGTATAGTTGAAAAGCAATTGATCTTGAATCAGAGGACCTGGGTTCAAAACCTGTCTCTGAGGTATACTCACTGCATAAACTTGGGTTTATTGTTCAGCTTCCCTGAGCCTCAGTTTCCTCATCTATAAAAATGAGAAGGTTGGACTTGACGGTCTCTGAGACTGTTTCTAGCTCTAAGTCTATGAGCCCATGACCCACCTTGGATAAGTACAGGAAGTAGGCTGGGTATCCCCAGTAAAAACAAGTGGGCTATAAACTCCCTCCAACTCTGCTTCTTAAAGTTTCAAGTGTTCTTCAACGGTCAGTTCAAGGACCATGCCCAACATGGAGCCTTTCCTGATCTCCCCTGACCAAAAGTACTGTCTCCCAAATCTGAGATTACATATATATGTGTGTGTACACATGTACACACATGCACAGACCATATATGTACATGCACACAAACACACATGTGTGTATATACCCACATATATGTATGTGTATATGCATATATACACACATGCATATCCCATACACACACGCATAGGCTATATATGTATACATACATATACACATACGTGTATATGTATGTGTGTGTATATGTGTGTATGAGTGAAGTTGCTGTCCTTCATTCTCCAAGAGGACTAAAATGACACCACTGTGCTAGAGTCAAGTTTCAATGTGTCTGACTGTGGCTGATCAGAGCAATACGAGCTCAGAATGCTCTACCACAGGTTGGGTACAAATAGTCCGTGTGAACATTTGGGGTGGATTCTCTAAATCTGTACATCCTGCATTTCCTTTGAGCTGTTTCAGTTCTGCTCTGCTCATAGAGCACAGCACCTTCTCTGATGTGGGCACACCATGCTGGGCAGTCCTGTGCCAGAGTCTCCCATCTCATACAATCAATTCCAAAGTTCTTAAGAGAGACCTTGAGAGTGTCCCTGTGTTGCTTCTCCTGAGCACCATGTGAACACTTGCTCTATGTGAGTCCTATATGATCTATGCAGAATCAGTATGGTATAGTGATGTTGTCCTCAGCACCAGGAAGCCCTGTGTTCAAGGTCTATCTCTGACATATATTGGCCGTATAGTCACTTAACCACTCAGTGATCTAGTTAATTATCTATAATTCTAAATTGCAGAGAAGGCGCCAATCTGTCGTAGTAGAGAAAGTTTATTTCCTCTGGAAATTCTCTTATCTCAGTGAAATCACAGGACCCAATTGCAGCTGTAGAGAACAGACATACCTCACATACTACACACACTTCAGGATACCCTACAATTTTTAAAGGGCCAACATCACCTGCATGGCTCTGGAAAGTGAGTCAGAGCCTGCATATAGCCTGCATAGCTATATGTTGTCTTTCCTGTAGACAGCAAGCTCCCTGAGGACAGAAACTATTTTATTTCTCCATTATCTAGCACACAGCAGGTGCTTAATAAATGCTTATTAGTTGATTGATTAAAAGACAGGGTACCAGATGGATTTCAGATCTCCAGAAACTCATCATTCTGCAAAATTAAATCAGCTCTGTGGCCCTGACCTCCTCTGATCATTTTCCACCTGGCTACAAGACTCTATCATGCCTCCATGTACTAGGTGGGCCCCCAAATCCTTCAGTTTCTTTCTATATATTGTCTCCCCCATTAGGTTGTGAGCTCCTTGGGAGTGAGGATTGTCAGATGCCTTTCTTTGTATCCCCAGAACTTGGCACAACGCCTGGCACAGAGTAAGTAATTCGTCAGTGTTTATTGCCTACTGCCTGTCTCTTCATGGTTACCATCCTGCGTGTTGGACCAGTTCTCAGTGTGAGCTTGTGGGATTCCCCCCTGAGGAAGTAAGGTTAGGGAGGGCTAAAGGTTGGCATCAGGTATCACCCTGAAGACTGGGTGTATATGTAAATAATGTTTTCTATGGGGATGTCATTTGTAATAAGAACTTGTAGAATTCTGGGTGGAGGTTAGTCAGCCCTCTGAAGGGACATTTTGTCTCTGCTCCAAGACTGGGAGTTGGATTCAAAACCCTTTCTTACCCTAACTCTACCTCTCTCTATCTCTGTCTATCTCTGTCTATCTCTCTCTCCTCCCTCCCTTCCTCTTTGTCTGTCTCTGTCTCTGACTCTCTCTGTCTCTTTCTGTGTCTCTTTCTCCCTCTCCTCCCTCCTTTCTTCTCTCTTTGTCTCTGTCCATCTCTCTATCTGTCTCTGTCTCTGCCTCTCTCAATTCTTTCCTCTCTCTCTGTCTGCCTCTGTGTCTCTGTCTCTCTCTGCCTCTACCTCTCTCTATCTCTCCCTTCCTCCCTCTCTCTCTCTCTCTCTCTCTCTCTCTCTCTCTCTCTCTCTCTCTCTGCCTCTTACTCTCACTCTCACTTTAGTTAAGCCTCTTAACTTCTCTGGACTTCCATTTCCTTGTCCTTAAAAACACACTGTTGGGTGTAGAGTCAGGAAGACCTGACCCCAAATCTAGCCTCTCTTACTTGATTACCTGTGTGCTGGGCAAGCCTCCATTTTCTTACCTGTAAAAAAGCATCATGTAGAGTCATGAAGACTTGATTTCAAATCTTGCCTTAGCCACGTACTAGTTGTATGACCCTGGATAAGTCACTTAACCTCTCTGAACTTCAGTTTCTTCATCTGTAAAATGAAGGAATTTTAACTCAATAATTCTTTCAGTTCTAAATCTATGATCGCAAAATTAAACAATATTTAAGAACTTTTATACTTCCAATATTCAATGATTCTCTGATATAGATACCACTGACTTGTTTTTCCTCTACTCTTCCCACTCTGCCTTCTAGAAGCAGCAGGTGGTATAGTGCATAGAACTAGACCTAGAAGGTCATCTAGGTGGCACAGTGAATAGGGCACCATCTCTGGAGTCAAGAGGACCTGAGTTCAAATGTGGCCTCAGACACTTAACACTTACTAGCTGTGTGACCTTGGGCAAGTCACTTAACCCCAATTGCTCTGCCTTCTCCCCTCCAAAAAGCAAAAAAAAAAATCAGTGGAACAAGTGAAGAAGAAGAAGAAGAAGAAGAAGAAGAAGAAGAAGAAGAAGAAGAAGAAGAAGAAGAAGGAGAAGGAGAAGGAGAAGGAGAAGGAGAAGGAGAAGGAGAAGGAGAAGAAGGAGAAGAACTCAGCCTGGAATCAGGAAGACCTGAGTTCATATCCAGCCACCAACACTAGCTTTTTGACTGTGGGCAAGTCACTTAATCTCTGCCTTAGTTTCCCCAACTGCAAAATGGGGATAATATAACACTTACCTCACAGGGTTATTGTGAAGATTAAATGAGATAATATTCATAAAGTGCTTAGCATAGTGCCTGGTAGATGCTTAATAAATGTTTATTCCCTTCCCTTTTTCATCTCCCAAGATGATTCCTGCTAGGCTGAGAGAAAAAGTCAGGGAGCCACAAGCACAACTTGGTGGAAGTCATTGGTGAGGTACTTAGGCTGTAGCTGTTCTCAATTCTTATTCTGCCCAGCAGTCTCTGCCTTCAGAGAACTAGGCAGGAACTTGGTATTGGGACATGACCTTCCCCACTTCCATTCCTAGCCTCACACTGTCCCTCGGCTGCTGGTGAAGAGCAGTGGTACTTCAGAGTGAGCCCCCCAGATCAGAGGAGGCAAAGAAAACAGGAGACAGGAAAAAGGGGATAGTATATGTGTGTGCCTGAGGGTGGGAGAGGTGACAGGCTGAAGGGGAAAAGAGAGAGACATATCCGGGGGAATTTGTTCTTTTTTTAAATGTGAGGCTTTCATACATTTCTGCAGGAACCAAGGCACCAGCCACAATAAACTCTCATTTCCTGCCAGTCTTAACCTTGTCTCTCTTGTCACCTTGTGTGCCTAGTCTGGCCCTCTTACTGAACCTAGGTGAAGCCAGGATGATGTCACTGCCTTGCTCGGTGAGCTCTGGGCCGGCTGTGTTTGGCAACTAAATCACCCATTACTAATTACACATCTAGAACCAGATGTCCTATTGGCATTTCAAACTTCTCATTCCCAAAAGGGAACTCATTATTTTCCCCAAAAACTTTCCTGTCATACAGACTTCCCTAGAAGTGTTGAAGGCATTCATCAAACAAGCTACCAGGCTTGCAACACAGGAGTAGGCCTTGACTCTTCATGTGCTCACCCCACGTATACAATCATTTGCCAAATCTGACATCCCTCCTCTATGTCCCCTCCTTTCCACTCACAGCTGACACCCTGGTGCAGTCTCTTGTCATCTCACTCCTGGACTATTGGAAGAGCCTTCTGGTTGGCCTGTATGCCTCAAGTACTCACCTTACTCCAGTCCATTCTTGTTAGGTTTCTAAAGTAGTCGTACCAGGTTACCTCCCTGTTCAAACTTCAGTGGCTCCCCATTACTGCTAGGACCGACCTTCACATGTTTTCCTTCCTCTCCAGTCTTCTTACACTTTAGTCCATTTCACATATTCTATTATCTAACCACACTGGTTTCTTTGTTGTTCCTCTCAGAGGACACTCCATCCCCTGATTCTTCACCTTTGCATTGGTTTTCCCCTATGCCTAGAATGTTCTCATTCCTTATTCCTGGCTTCCTTCAAGACTCAGCCTAAAATGTACCTTCAGCAGGAAGGTTTTCCTGGAGTGTGTCCTTCTCCCTCTCTCTGTCCTCCCCACCCCCACATTACCTCTGAAATTATCTTCCATCAACACTGTCTCTATCTTCTATGCACTGTTTGCCTGTCATTTCCCTCACTAGAATGTATACTCCTTGATGGCCGGGGAATACATTTTTGGCTTTCTTCATATCTCCAGTGTTTAGCACAGTACATTCCTCATTTGTTGGTAAATTCAACATAAGCATAAAAAAATTTGGGCAGCTAGGTGACAACAGTGGATAGAGCACTGGGCTTGGAGTCAGAAATATCTGAGTTCAACTGTGGTCTCAGACACTTACTAGCTGTGTAACCCTGGGCAAGTCACTTAACCCCATTTGCCTCAGTTTCCTCATCTGTCAAATGAACTGGAGAAGGAAATGACAAATCTCCCCAGTAACTCCACCAAGAAAACCCCAAATGAGGTCACAAAGAGTCAGGAACAACTGGAAGATCAGAACAACAAAATCAGCAAATGTATTATTGCCTAGAAGGAGGACTAGTCAACATTGCCAGCTTTCCCCTACTGCTGCTGCCATCCCAGAATATTTTCCCCACACCCCTTATCTTCTCCTCTCTCTAGGCTGATGTCTGTTCATCACTTTAGACTTACCTCGGTCCTAGACCTTTGACAAAGTCCAAGAGCCCATCCCAGGAACCACAAGGCCCAGAACCAGCTCATGATACTTGTGGCCATTTGGACTAAGGTGGCTTCTTCAGTCAGGACAACTCCTGAAGGACAGAAGCTTCAATCAATCAACCAATAAAGGAGAGAAGAGCACAAGCACTTATTAAACGCCGACAGTGTGCGAGGCACTGTGCTAAGTGCTTCACTTCACAAGCGGTCACTTCACTTGATTCTCACTACAACCCTGGGAGGTGGCTACTATTATCTCATTTTACCATGGAGGAAACTGAGGCAAACAGCTTAAATAACTTGTCTAAGCACTAGTATGTGACTAATAAGCCAGTAAGTGTTGGAGGCTAGTTTTAAAATTTGAGTTTTCTGATTCCAGGACCTGAGCCCTAACCACTGCACAATACTGCTGCTTCTAAGGCATTTATTAAATGCATTCTAGGTGCTAGGCATGGAACATATACTTTAGGATGTCCCTAAAGTCTGGACACAGGAAATCTCATTAACTAGCATATTTTCAAGAAATGACACTTACTAGCTCTGTGACCTTGAGCAAGTCACTTAACCCCTCCAAAAAGACAAAAAAAATAGAAACAAATGAAATTTTCAACAGCATTTTATTTAATTAGCATAAATGAGATTTAATAGGAAGACATAGGAGACACAGGAAATCTCATTAATTGATTAAATTAAATTAATCTCATTAATATGGAAAATAATCCCCAATAGCTAATGAAAGCTTTTATTCTGTATGAAATTGTCATGGCTAAAATTTATGCTAATCAAATAAAATGCTGTTGAAAATTTCATTCCTTCCATTTCTTGAAAATGTGGGTACTTAATGAGATTTCCTGTGTGTCCAGACTTTAGGGACACCCTGTACAGAGACAAAATAGATGGAACTACAATACAAGAGTGAAACAATTTGTCCTGAAGAAACTTACATTCTATTAGGGAACACAACATGAGTGCTACACAACGTGCTTAAACGTTCATGTTCTAATATCTCTGCAAGTGTAATGTAGATTAGGGGCTTCTCTTTATGGGGACAGCGCCCTGCCCTTAGGATCCAGCTGGCCTTGGGGGCTAGGGATTGACTCCCTGGTTCCAATGCCTTGCCCCCACAGACACAAAGGCCCTGCCTCTGGGGCACCACGCCGGGAGGCTGTAGCAGAATTTCCATCCCCTGCCAGTGGGACATATTGCTGATTGGTGGGTGAACGTGGAAACTGAGGGGCGTGACATGACATTTGAATTCAATTAGGAATTGTATCTTTGCAAATCATGTCAAAAATAATGTTGTTTTTTATTGTATTTTATGGTCCACAGGTGCTTCCTTACATTGTATTCTAATCTTAAAACTGAATCACTGGACGCCATGAACTTGACCTGAACTTGAATATACACTCATACACAAAAACTACATACATACACGCATGTGTATTTGTATGTGTACATGCCTGTATGTGTGCACTGTGTGTTGTGCATTGTAGGTATGCATGGTGTGTGTATATACACATGAATATGTGTGTCTATACAACATTGATACAATATGGAAGCGGGAGGAAGATTAAGAAAAGTTCAAATGTATCTGAGCTGAGCCTTGAAGGAAACCAGAGATTCTTAGGGTTGGAGGGAAGGAAGGAAGACATTCCAGGTATAGGAGACAGTCAATACACCCTATGGAGGCGCAAGAGGGAGAAGCATATATGAAGACCAGTAAGAGGGGGAGTTTGGCTGGTCTGTGGGTTTGTGAAAGGGTGTCATGAAGAGTGACACTGGAATGGAGATTCTGGATCCCTACAGACCCCATGGGTTATACCCACAGCCCATCCTCTCTGCAACAGTCTTCTTTCCCAGGTTAGTTCTGGGTTGCTGAGGGCTTCCCCAGCCACTACTGTGGAAATGGAAGCGCTGGGGTCCAAAGAGTTCACTACTTGAATCCTCTTCCAATCCAGCAGCCTTTCTCTGCCAAAGCCACCAGGAAAACTTGAGGGGCAAGGTTCAAAGCCAGTGTTGATTTTTTTCCCTCCTTTGGGTCTGTGGGCTCTCTGCTCTTTGCTGATACGGAATGTCCTGAGTGAGGAGTGATCAGAGGAGTTGAATAGTCCTGGGTTCAAATCCTAACTCTGCCAAGTCCTATTTGTGTAACTCTGGGGATGTAATCTAACCTCTCTGGGATTTAGTTTCTTCATCTGTAAAAGGAGAGTACTGATGACTTTTCTGAGGTCCTTTTCAGCTATTGATTTGTGATGGGAGAAATGTCTGGTACATTGGATGGCATGGTACTGGACCTGGATTTTAAAAAAACAACCCTGGGTTTAAATATTGATCTGGGCAAGTCTTAACCTCAGTTTCCCCTCTGTAAAAGAAGGATAATGATAGCATGTACAGTAGAGATTTGTTGTGAGGATGTGTAGACCTTATGGGATTATATGCAAAATGCGGGCTGTTTATGATCTCAGAACAAACCACTTTATATATCAGATCTCAGGATCCTAGATCTAGGGCTGGAGGGAACCTCAGAAATCTTCTTGTCCAACTCTATCATTTGAGGAAACTGAGGCCCAGGGAGACAAAGGGATTTACCCAACCCCTAATCAAACAAGTTGATGACCAACCTGACATATCGAAGTCACCTTCCAGCCCAGTTAGTGGTGTGGTCTGCCCTGCTACGGAGGATGAGGGAAGAGAGAAGAGCCATAAATTAGGGAACAGAAAGGAGAATGAGCCTTTTGGAGTGAGATTAGAGGGTTGGGCTGAGCCTGTACCATCTCTCAAACAGGAGAATCCCCACTGCCTTTGGAAGGAGGAAGAAGGAAGGAGGAAAGGGAAAGGAGGAAGGAGGAAGGAGGGATGAGGGAGAGCCACTGCTGTCCCTGGTTCTGAGATGTTGGTTTCTTCTTCAGGGTTCAACTGGTTGAAGTCAGCTTGGGACAGCAATTCATCCTGGTCACATGCAACCAACAATTTCCTTCTCTCTCTCTCTCTCTCTCTCTCTCTCTCTCTCTCTCTCTCTCTCTCTCTCTCTTTCTCTCTCCTTCCCTCCCTCCCTCTCTCTCTCTCTCTCTCAATTTTATTTTATTTTTTAAATTATAAAACATTAATTTCTTTCCCTGCTCACTCCAAAATCAAAAGAAAAAAGAAAAATCCCCTTTCAACAATATGTATTGTTCAGCAAAAATGAATTCCCCCATTGACTGTGTCCAAAAATGTGTATCTCATTCTGTACCCTGTGTCCATCACATTTCATTTAGGAGGCGGGTAACATGTCTCATCACCAGTCCTCTGGAATCAAGACTGCTCATTTCATGAATCAGAGTTCTTAAGTCTTTCAGAGTTCTTTCTTTATAATATTTTTATATATTTATAATATATTTGTTATTTCTTTATGATATTGTTAGTGTATAAATGGCCCCCCTGGTTCTCCTTCTCTAGTCCTTTTATGGATACTTTTTGCTCAAACATCACAATCATTTTCTAGTACTTTCTCCTTCCCTGAAAGACTCATCTCTCTTAAAACAAAAAACAAAAACAAGCTACGTACTGGCCAGTGCTAACCACTGTCAAGTCCTAAAATAAATCAAATTCGTAAGTAGAGAAATAAAGCATCTTTAACTGAGATAACAGGGTAGCAAACCTGCCACCCTCGGGGATGTCCCACCAGGAGACCTACAAGAAAGATTCTCATATTTTTAGGAGAAAAGGGGTAGAGGGTCACATTAGGCAGCAAGTCCTGGTCATGAGATATCAGCTGCCTTCAGCAATGCCAGCAAAGAAAGCCACTTTGTTCTGGCTGTTTTGTCCTTCATGTCGTGAATCTCAATGGAAAGGGGTCAGGAGCTGGTTTGGCTCAAGCTGGTTTTGTTTACAAGGAAAGTTTCCAGGGTGGGGACTTAGGGTGAGGCTCAGATCAACCTCGTTGAGAGTACTAGGAAGGCAAAGACATTACTGGAATTTTGATATTACTAAGATCACTAAGCAGGAGTGGCAGGTAATATTACAATTGATACTAACAAAATTTTTCTGTCAGTATATTAACAATTTTTCTGTAGCCACTTAGACCTTGCTTTGCACATAGTATGCTATAGGTATGGTGCCTTGAGGAAAGCCCTGAATTTGGACTCAGAGGATCTGGGTTCAAAGCCTTCCATTACCGCCTTTCATTAGCGTGACCTTGAGTCAACCACTTTATGCACTCTTAGCCTCACCTAAATTGAGATGGTCTTAGATGTCTCCTCTAGCTATACATCTCTGCTTCTGTGACATTTCCAATGAGAGGAGTGAGTTATGGTCTTCTGGTGTCAAGATCTATCATCACCTTGATCTGAAGCTTTTCAGATTTTGTTTCTTCTACATTATTGTGATCATTATATAGTTTTTCTGGTTCTGCTTACTTGTCTCTATATCAGGTCATACAAGTCTTCCCAAGTTTCTCTGAATTCTTCACATTCATTAGTGCTTACAATGATAATCATCATTTCCCAAACACTAGATGACAACAATGAGGGTTGGTCCAGGACTTTTAGATATGAATAAAGATAAGAATGATACATCCCCCAAATCAGTGTTTCTGAAATTAATTTGATCATGAAATACTTTGGGGCTTGTGTGGCAGTGCTGGAGAGAGAGTCAGTAAGCCTTGGGATCAAATCCAGCCACAGACATTTCCTAGCAGTGTGACCCTGGGCAAGACACTTAACTCCTATTTGCCTCAGTTCCTCATCTGTCAAATGAACTGGGAGAAGGAAATGGCAAACCACTCAAAAGTATCTTTGCCAAGAAAACTGCATGGATAAAAGTCACACAGAGTCAGACGTGATTGAGCAGGTGTTTAATAAAATGCTTGCTCTTCCTCTCCGGGTGAATAGATTGGACTCATAAATAATAATTGTTTGTTAACTTGATCAACACAACCAAACAGACAAATTTCTTTGTTTTAGCTACTTTTTTTAAAATTGAAAGATACACAATACAATGATCAAACACTGGTCACAATAGTCAGCAAACTTAATAGTTCAGGAGGGGTCCTGTTTCTCTGTGTTAGATCTTACCCATCTACAATGCAAGAACAACAAACCAAAGTGGTTGTCTAATGTCAGTTTAGCAGAAAGTTTTCAATATGAATCAGTTCCTCTTTCATCATGTGGTTTTTTTATCATATGGTTTTGCTTAATGGATGGTATTGTATTTTATCTTCGTTTTTGGACATTTTCATTGTGTGTTTGTATGAAGGTGAGGAATAGCAAGATGAGAATTTTGACTAAGCCATGGAGGGCAAGAAGAGAAGTAATATGTGAGGAAACTGGAAAAGTCCATTGGAGCCAGGTTATAAAGAATTTTAAATTGTTTTGGTTTGGGGTGCTGGGAACCCTGAAATGCAAGGGTCCAGGATGGGGGTCTGCCTTGAAAGAATTCGACCACTCAAATCTTCCAGGTCAAGTAGCCAGTTTATTTGTGATGCCAAAACAAAATTTGACCACTCAAGCCTTCTTTCAGTCAAAGACAAAGTCTGTTGTGTCACCAATAGAAGTGGGCCAGACTCCTAGTGAGTCTGTGACTTTAATGAGGATAAAATTGGTACTTTTATACAGAAAGACTGTGGGAAGATCTGGATGGGATCTGGGGGTGGCAAGTAGCCTGGGGTGGTCTGGAGGTAACAGAAAAAGGGGTCTATATGGGGTAAAGCCATGGCAAATAGCCAGGTGGGTCAGGCACAGACAATGAGGACCACAATGACAAGGCAATTAAAAATCTTATTGTCTGGGAGAGGCCAGGTGCCTCAAGCAAACCCCAGAGATCTGCATCCAAGAGGTTTGGGACCCAGCTGCCAAAGACATGGTTTCCCTTTAGCCATTCAGTGTAAATTCCATCCCCCATCAAAATGACAACCAAAGGCATTTACATTTGATCCAGAGATAACATGGAGTCACTCAAGTTTATCAAGTGGCGGGGATGACATGGTCAGACTTTGCTTGAGGAAGATATTTTGTCTGATGGGCAGAGGATGAATTGAGAAGGGAGAGAATTGAGGCAGGGTGACCCTTAGCATGATAGCACCCATGACAGTAAAGAGGGAGAGAGCTGGGTTGGTGGTCATTGGGGGAAGGTAATCTCAAGAAATCTGTGATGCCTCTGCTTCCAGACTTTCTCAATTTTCTTCAGAACTCAGCTCAAATCCCACTTAAATTCCAAGAAACTTCTGGTTTGCTCTCTGTCTCTTTGTGCTTTCCCTCTGAGGTACCTCCCATTTAGGATGTTTATACTTTGTGTATCCATAGTTATTTGCCTTTTGTCTCCCTCATCAGAATGTGAGCTCCTTCAGAGCTTGGACTGTGTTTTTGTCTTTCTTTGTATCCCTGGTGCTTATCACAGAGCCTGGCATATAGTAATCTCAACAAATTCTCATTGATTGATTAATTGACTGATTGATTCACTAAACTGGCCTGAGCTAAGCTTGGCACAGAATATCCCAGAATATTCTCCTCATAACCAGGAAAAATTTGTACACAATCACAGACACATCATATGTGTGACGACTAACTTTGATAAACTGGACTCTTCTCAGCAATACACAGCTATAAGACAACTCTACAAGTCTCAGGATGGAAGGAGATGCTTACATTCAGAGAAAGATCTAGAAAGAACAGAGTTTAAATGGAGACTGAAGCAATCTACATCCTATCATTCTTTTCTATGTTTGGTTTTGTTTCATCTTTCCCATTGCTCACTCCATTGGTTACAACCCTTCTATACAACCAGACTAATGTCCAATGTGAAAGTATCTGCAGATCCTATACTTGATTGCAAGCTGCCATGGGCTGGAGGGAAGAGAGAGGGGAGAAAATTTGAAACTCAATGGATTGTGGAACTGAATCTTGTAAACTAAAAGCAAATAAACAAATCAATTTTTAAAAATTTAAAAAATTTAAATTTTTTTTTTAAAATTTGAAAAAAGAAAGATGAAAGAAAACAAAGAATATCCTCCTCATGTTGTGAGTAGGATCAATCATTCAGCAATCATGTTTTGCCATTTTGGATTCATTCATCTGTAGTTAATGGATTGTAATGGAAGAAAGGGAGGGGTGAGATGGGGAAGAGTGAGCAGTTTCCCATAATTTGCATGTGATCAGGGAATGATAGTAGTTAGCATAGTTCTTGCAATAGAACAGTCTTTAGAGGAACAGCAGTATCTTCCACATACCTCAGTAAAGAAGGGTTTTTCCTTACAGATATTTGTATAACTCAGCTTCCACAACACAGTCCCTGCTCCCACAGTGTACAGGATACTCAGCATCTCATGTTTAGACACAAGGAGAAAAGGAACACAAAGAATCCACCACTTGCATTAATATCCTCCATCCTCATCTCTGCTTTGCAGAGCTTCCCCTTCTCCTGTCAGTCAAAAACAAATCTGAAACCTCAAATGGTTTTTAGAATTTTATTAAGTTGGTTCATCATAGGGGAGAGCTGGCTCCCCTTGAATCTGTGAAAGTCTCCCATTATATAGAATTCAAAGAAGGGTACAAGCTAAGCAGCCTACACACTTCCAAAAAGGGCAGTTTCCATAGGTTGCTTGAGATATACATTAACAGGTATATATAAACATTCAATAAAATTTGGATGAAGCCAAAACACAAACTATTGGGTGAGGTCCCGAGCATTCCTTGCAGCAATCTCTGGCTTCCCTAGATGGTCTCTGGAGTCAGCATGACCTACACACAGGCATTATCTCACTACGCAAAACTAGGTTCCAACAACTGTAACAAATAATAAAGTATTTTCCCTACAGCTCATGGGCCACCTTTTCCTTGAGGCTATCTTGAAATAACTTTGTACATGCATTCTGTCCCTCTCCAAAGCACTTTTTGTGAGATCTGCATTTACTTTGTGTTTATTTTCTTGTAAGTGTGATATGTCTCTCTCAGGGGAATGTAAGTTTCTTGAGGGCAGGGACCTTTTTAATCTTTTTCTTGGTGTCTCCAGCACCTAGCACAGTGCCTCACCCATTTTTGTTGCTGCTCAGTCATTTTTCAGTCATATCAGACTCTTTGTGACCCCATTTGGTGTTTTCTTGGCAAAGATACTGGAGTGGTTTTGCCATTTCCTTGTCTAGCTCATTTTACAGATGAGGAAACTGAGGCAAACAGGGTGAAGTGACTTGCCCACTTAGTAAGTATCTGAGGCTAGATGAGTCTTCCTGAGTCCAGGCCTGGCACTCTCTCTACTAGATTAATTTAATCTGTTAGATAGTTCAGAGGTTAAGAAGGAGAGTAAGAATGAAATCAGTTGCCCACATGAGGCATGAGATTTTCTATTTCTCTGTGTTCTACATCCCTTTCAGAATAAAGACTTGGATTTATAGAGAATTAGGTTTAAAGGATATGATCCTTCCTTTGGGCCTTCAATTCCAAATGCTGGTGTTTCCTAGAATAGTATCCAGGGGTAGGGAAACTGTGACCTCAAGGCCACATGTGGCCCTCTGGGTCCTAGAATGCAGCCCTTTGGCTGAATCCAAACTTCACAGATCAAATCCCTTTAATAAATTTGTTCTGTAAAACTTGGACTTAGTCAAAAGGCCACACCCAAAGACCTAGAGAGCTACATGTAACCTAAAGGCTGCAGGTTCCCCATCCCTGGCAGGCAGTAATAGGCAGTTAAATCAAAGTATAAGGTAAACCACCATATCCTGATGAAGAAGAGAGTGGAGGTGGCACCTTCATTGACATGGAAGAAAACTGAAGCATGGAGTTGAGAAGAACTCTGGAGAAAGGGGAGTGGTCAGGATTAAAATGTAGAATACCTGTTTGAGAGCACTCCCTGTTAATGTGGAGGGGAGTCTCCATCTCATTCTAAAAATGAAAGGAAAACCTTTTAAATTCATGATGAAATAAGGAAATATTAGTAAGCCACTCAATAGAGAGTGAGAAGGCTATGAGGAAATGGATTGGAGAAAATCACACTGGATATTTTACCAGAGTTGTAAAAAAGGAAACAAAAATAAGTTGGGGATTTTTCATTGAGGAATAATTAAAGTTGTTTCTATCTTATTTTGCAGGGAAAACATAGAAAATTTCTTTACTATAAAGTGACACAATATAAAAAGCCCTTGACTGGAAGTCAAGAGACCTGGGTTCTAGTCCTATTTCTGCCACTGATCACTGTGTGACCTTCCCACTCCAGGAAAAGAGCCCAAAGGGACTCTTACCTTCCTCATATATAAAAGCCACACATCCACTAACCTACCCAAAGATGGCATCAGCCTTTTTGACTGTCGTGGCACACAAAGTGGATTCACTTTGAATTCATAGTACTCTAAAACCTCAATTTTTCTCACCTGTAGGATAAGGGGATTGAACCAGATCGCAGATCTAGCTAGCTAGCTTGATTGATTGATCAATTGATTGATGGTTGATATAATTGACTAAATCATTGAATCACAGAATATCAGAGTTGGGGGGTAGGGCCCATAGGTCATCTAATCCAAACTCTCCTTTATTTTGTGGGTGGGTCTTACCCAAGAATTCACCACTGAGGGCCTAGCCTTTTTGGTTGTCTGAAGCTGTTGCAGCATGACAGAACCCATCTAAGACTGCCTTTTGCTAACCCAGCTCAAGAGAACCCAGGATCACTTGCATACCATGAGTCATCAGTATGGAAATACTTAATTTTAGCACATCCAATACTTCCCAACAAAAACACTCAAACAAACCCACCCACAAGGAACATTCCTTGAAGGCAACTCAGCAAAACCACAACTGAGAGTATCTTTCACTTTCTCTTTTGTGGTTCACAGACAAACAGAAAGAAGAGATGTGTCCTTGGACACTGCTATTCGTCTGTCATATTTATTCAGCTGTTCTGTTCATACTGACTACATTGTTGCAAAAAGCACATATTCTATTCTTTGGGCTCTACTTTCTTCACTCTGCATCACTTCATACAAGTCTTCCTATGCTTCTCCGAATTCTTCATATTCATCAATGCTTACAGTTGAGAAATCTTCTATTTCATTCATGTACCACATTTATTTGGCTATGCACCATACACTGGGGATATATTTTGTTCCCAGGCTTTTGTTCTCACAAATAATGATACTATGAATATTTTCTTTCTTGCCAAAATGTAATTGAAAATTTCTTTTCCAATACCTCTGACAAGAGGTCCCTCCAGCCTTCATTCAAACAAAGAACTCTAATGATTTGGGACTTACTAAATTCCTAAGGCCATACACTCTATTTTTGGACAATATTCATCATTAGGAAATTCTTCCTTATCTCAAGCCAAAACGTTCTTCTGTTCAGCCTTCTCCCTTAGCTCTGCTCTCTGGAGTCAGCAGTATATATCTATTCTTCTTCTATATAGCAATATTTAAAATATCTGAGGTTTGCTATTGTGTCTAACCCTCTACCTCCCAAATCTTCCTTCTAGGATAAGCATCCCCAGTTCCTTCTTTATATCACGCGGTTCTAAGTCCCTGGTTAATCTCCTTTGGACATATTCTAGCTTGTCAGTATCTTTCCTTCATTTATTAAAAAAAAAAGCTTTTGTAATTATGTCAACTATGTAATAATTATAATGTGATAATAGCTAACATTTACATAGCACCTATTGCATGCCAGGCCCTGTGCTAGGCACATTGCAAATATTATCTCATTTGATTCTCAAAATACCTGGGAGGTGGGTGCTATCATTATGCCCATTTTACAGATGAGGAAACCGAGACTAACAGATATTAAGTGACTCACCCACAGCTAGTATTTGTGAGGACAAAAGATTGGAACAAAATATGTCCCTGGTGTATGGGAAATAGCCAAATAAATTGTAGTACATGAATAAAATGGAAAATTTCTCAGCTGTAAGCACTGATAAATGTGAAGAATGCAGAGAAACATAGGAAGACTTTTATAAAGTGCAGCAGACTGAATAAAGTTGGGCCCAAAGAACAATATACTGTACCTGCTTTCTGCAACAATATAGAGTTAGCATTAAGAGGTAACAGAACAGTTGAATTAAGTATCATCTGAGGCTGGATTTGAACTCAGGTCCAGAACTCTAACCCTTGCACCACTGAGCCAGGAATTGTGTCAGGTGTTGGGAACCTAAAGGCAAAAAATGAAATAAATTTGGTCCTCAAAGACCTAACATTTATCGAGAAGAAACAATATATACACTGATACATAAAAATTAAATTCATACAAAGTAAATTTAAAATAATGGGGGTAGGGAGGGCAGCACTAACTACTGTTGGGGTCAAGATATGCCTTGTGTAAGAGATAGCACTTGAACTGAACCTCGAAAGAAATTAGGAATTCTAAGAGAGGCAAGAAGACAAAGTATTTCAGGCATGGGGGGCAACCTGTGCAAAGACATGGAGGTGGGAGATGACATATCATATACAAGAACAGCAAACAGGTCAATAGCACCCCAAACTGGGCCCAATATCCCAGATAGGATCAGACCAGAATAAGGTACAATGTGACTCTGATCTCCTCCCTTCCTTCCATTCTTTTCTCCTCCCTCCCTCCCTTCCTCCCTTCCTTCCTTTTTTCCTTCCTTTCTTTCCTTCCTTTTCTTCCTTCCTTCCTTCTTTCCTTGCCTCCTTCCATCCTTTCCTTCTTTCTTTCCTTCCTTCCTTCTTTCTTTCTTTCCTTCCTTCTTTCCTTCCTTCCTTCCTTCCTCCCTCCCTCCCTTCCTCCCTTCCTTCCCTCTGTCCTTCTTTCCTTCTTTTTTCCCTTCCTTCCTTCTTTGTTTTCTTACTTCTACCACTTCTCACAATCTACTAAAGCCTCTATGTCAGCAGTTCTCAACCTTTGGGTTGTGACCCCTTTGGGGGTCAAATTATCCTTTCACAGGGGTCACAGGGGTCACCTAAGATCATCAGAAAACACATATTTCCGATGGTCTTAGGAACCAAGACATCGCTTCTCTATCTGTCTCCAGATGGGTACACCCACATGTGGATACACCCACATACAAGTATTAAAGGGTCGTGGCATTAGGAAGGTTGAGAACCACTGCTCTATGTTGTTTCAGATAAACTGTTGTCCAACCATGTGGTCTCCATGCTCTGATTGAGCAGCTGATGACAGTGACTTGATTTGGCCTAGTCCTTTAACCTATAGGGATCCTTGGGGATCTTGATTCTATCATCCAATATACTAGTTCTCTATCCTAGCAACATGTAACCTAAAAATTCCATGCATGATTGATTAAATATAAATTTACTGTCATATGCTATTTCTGCAATGATGATTCTGTTTATTAATTTATTTTTTGTTGTTGTTATAGGGGAGGATTCAATTGTGGAATAGTGGTGGGAGCACAGACCCTGGATTCAGAGGACTTCCAATGTTATGTGACCTGTGTAACTCTGCATGAGGCCTCATTTTCTTCATCTTTAAAATGAAAGGGTTGGGTCACATGATCTTTGAGGTCTCTTCCAGCTCAAACACCATTCTTCTATGATTTATTACATTGATATAAAGCCAAAGGGCATGCATAAGCATATATTTTTTTAAAAATACAAATTTCTTTAAAAGGATTACCAAATTCAGAGTAGCTTTTTAGCCTTAATATTGTTTTAATAATCAGATTCAAATTTTACAACTACTTTCATGTTGGGAATCTATGAAACTTTAAGATTTTAAAATAGAGTCCTCCTACATGAAAAAATAAGTAATAACCACCCCTGAAAATGTTCTCTCACTAATAGAATGTAAACTTCTTGAGGTTAGAGACTATCTCAATTTCGTATCTGTAGATCCAGCACCAAGGACAATGCCTGACACAAAGGAGGGGTTTGCCAGATACTTATAAGACTGGTTGATGACATACATTCTACTGCTTGATTTAGAGACACCCCAATATAGTAGAAAGAATAGGACTCTTGAGAGGAGTAAAAATCCTACCTTTGTTTGATACACGGAACTGTCCCTCACTAATCATATAAAAAGGGTATCATTGATGTCTGATGAGTATACAGTTAATCTTACCATATCATCTAAATATAGTTGGCCAGTTAAACAATCAATTTATGTCAAAAAGAGGAATAAGCAACAACAAGCAACTTAATTTTCTAAAGATTCACAAGGATTAAGGGACATGCTCTTATATTGCTGATCTTTGAAGGTTTTTTGGGGGAGTGGGGGATTCAATTTAAAAGAAAAAAGAATGTCCTGAGCTCTTTATAAACTAGAGTACCTGAGTCCAAATCCTTACTTACAAATTCTTCCACACTGACAATATGACATGAGCAAATAATTGAACATTTTAGGGCCTCAGTTTCCTTATCTGTTAAATAATTGGAACAAGTGGCTTCTATGGTCCCTCCTAATTTCAAATCTATAATACTATGATACTTGCTACCTATGTGAGCTAAGTCACTTAACCATTGCTAACCTTGATTGCCTTATCAGGAAAATGAGAAGGTTGGACCACATGACAGAGAGTGGAGTCGAATTCTTCTGGCTCCCACATCAATTGCTCTTCTCACTTTACCATATTTGCCCTCACACCTCAAAGATAGGTGATTGACCCATGGATGCAATGGTGTTTCCCAAACCCTGAATGGTACAATATAACCCCACCCTCAATAAGGAAATGCCAGGAAGACCTAGGTTTGGATTCTACCTCTGATGCTTACAATGGGTAAGTCTCTTCATCTCTCAGTTTCCCCATCTGTAAAACTGTGACAATAAGTCTTGGAGTCCCTACTCACCAGGACTGCTGTGAGGCTTAAACAAGATACTATATGTAAAACACTTTGCAAACTAGCTGTTATATTATTAGTCATTGGATGAGTGCCTCCCGATAAGAGGGGGCTGGGCTGACTGGTTTCTAGGGTCCCTTCTCTCTCTCCCTCTCTGAGGGAGTGATTCCCTCTATATCTATAATCAATGAAAATGACTCCTGTTTAGATTCCCAGCCAGTGCTGGTGATGAATACTCATTTGCTTACCGGAACCAAAATCTTTCCTACACATATTTCCCCTGTTTCGATTGAGGGTGAATTGTAGCAAAACAAACCCTGCCCTGGGGCAATTTGTCTTCCGACTAGGAAGCCAGCATGAAGTACACATTCCCAAACCAGATAAACTAGGCTTGCGGGATGAGCATGTTGGCTGCCAAAAACTGATCTGAGAAACAGCTTGAGATAGCAGAGAAAAGCTCTGCAGAGCTCAGCTCCAGCCCTGATGCTGCCTAGCTCTGTGACCATGGGTACAGTATATTGCCTCTCATAATCTCAGTTTCTCATCTCTAAAATGGGCATGGTAATACCCATGGTACCCATCTCAAAGAGTTGTCAGACTGAGGGTTGTAAGAGACCTTAGAGAGATATGGGGAAGTATGGTAGCGGGGAAAGAGCAGTAGACTCAGAATTAGGAGAGATCTGGCTTTGACTCCCATCTCTGACACTATCCCCCTGGTCATGGGTAACCCATTTAACTTCTCTTGCTTAATCTGTAAAATGAGATTCAAGGTATCATGAATTTAGACCTGGAAAGGACCTCAGAAGTTATCTAGACCAACCCTCTCATTTTACAGATGGGGTAACTGAGGCCAAGAGAGGCAAATTGACTTGTTCAAAGTCACAGATAGTAAGCAGATCATGGGATCATGCCTCTAGGCCTGGAAGAGTCTAACCCTTCAATTTTAGAGGAAACTGAGGCCCAGGGAAGTCATGTGATTTATAGGATCATAGATGCAGAGCCAAAAGGGACTTGAGAAGTCATATATAGTTCAATCCACTTCATTTTGCAGATGGGGAAACTGAGGCTTAGAGAGGCAAAGTATCTTTTAATATCATAGCTCTGGAACGGATAGGGATCAATCCCCTCATTTTATAGAGGAGGAAACTGAGTCCCAGAGACATGAAGTTAAGTGACTTGTATAAGTCACACAGGTTCTAGTAGTAGAGGTGAGAATTGAACCCCAGTCTTCTTATTCCAAAGTCAATACTCTTTCCAGTACACCCACTGTTGTAAGGAGAAAGGGGTTTTACAGACCTTACAAGGCTATCTGATTGTCAGCTATTATCCTTATTATCATTTCCTTTGGTTACATCTTTAAAAAAAAAAAAGCCTGGAAAGCATCAGATTTAAGCAAGGGTGCTAAGGAAGCTGCATCTTTATTCAGTAAATGTTCCAAGGAATATCCATTGCCTTAGTACATCCCAAAAAGATGGAGATCACACATCCAAGTGGTGTTTGTAAAGGCTCAGTGATTTCACTGTCTGGGATTTGTTCCTGAGCCAAAATGACCCAAAGAATGGCAATCAAGTATCTTTGAATTTGACTTTCCTCATAATTGCTCCCTTCCCCAAATCAACAAGCTTTCACAGGCTCATCCCTCTGAACTTGGGATGGGAGAGTGGAATGGATATAGGCTGTTGGAGTTGATGGTGTCCAGGGTTCCTCCCAGGGCTCCCATTCTATGGCTTGGTGATCCAGTATGACCTCCATATCAAAATGGGACCCTACACCTCACTAATTGCACCATTAAGGACCACTGCCCTAAGATGAGGAACAAGTAAGAGAGAGCTTGATACTTCAAAGTGATATTTAAAGGGACAAAAGCCTCATTGTCATTTAATTAAAGGAGACAAGACCCAGGATGTGTACAGATTTGGTTAGAATGAAATCAAAGTAATTGGATGGAAAATATTGTATTTCCATTTCCTTCTGTGAAAGAATGCTTGCTATGGTTAAAATGCCAAGAGTATAGATAATGTTAACACTTTTCTGTGTACATGAAATTTCCCTCATTGAATGTCAACTCTCCAGGGGCTAGCGATTTTACATTTTTGTTTTTGTATTCTCATCATCTCATCTTGTATAGTGCCTAGCACATAGTTGATTGATGGAGCCATTGGCCTTCTGACTTTCAAGGATCTTTCCTTCATATCTACTACATTGACTCTTAAATCATCAATGGCTGAGATGTGTCTGTCTTCCTTTCATAGTTCCTCAAGGACAGCTGACTCTCCTTGTTGGGAATCTGACAGCTTTGTAGTAAGGAAGTTTTCTTTCTGTCTAAACCTAAATCCTTCCTCTTGTAATTTGTCTTCTGTCCTGTATGGAAATAAAGAAGATTGGGCCCACACCCTCCACTTGAAAGTTCTTTACATATTTGAAGATAGTTATTAAGTCATCTCTCAACTTCTATTTCCCAGGCTATCTACACCTAGTTCCCTTCAATGTATGTCCTACCTTTGGAACCTTTCATTATTGTTTTCCTTCCTCTAAAAGTCCTCTCTACTTCATTAATTAAAAAAATTTTAAAAATTTAATAAAAAAATTATCTTCTCCTCCTTCTCTCCTCCTCTCCCCTTGCCACCACACCTAGACTTTGATTTTGGAGCTCAATTCAAAGAGCTTCTTTGACTGGAGAGCTGGGTGGTGTATAACCTTCCAGGCAGTAAACCCTAAGGAACTCAGGGATCTGATTTTACATCCCACCACAGATTAGAAGGATCTTATTAGAAAGAAGGAAGGAGAAAGACTTCGAGGGATGTGGATACTGATTGAAACTAGGAGAAGAGTTCTCAACCAAAACAGGAAGTGGAGGAATCATAGAAGAGAAAATAGATAACTTCCACTACATGGAATTGAAAAGCTTCTGCCCAAACAAAGTCAAAGCAGCCAAGATAAAGAAATAAGATGTTGATTGGGAAAAAAATATATTTTCATCCAATCTCTGATAAAGGTCTTACATCTAATATAGACAGGGAACTAACCAAAATCCATAAGTCCAAGGACCATTATCCAATGCCTATGGTATGCAAACAAATGGTTCTCAGAAGAATTGCAAACTATTAACAAACAAATGAAATAGTCCTTCAAGTCATTAGTATATAGTATAAGAAAAATGCAAATCAAAACAATTTATCCAAAAAATTGGTAAAGTGACTCAAGATGAGAACAGTCAATATTAGAGGTATTGTGGAAAGAAAGGTACATTAATAACACTATTGGTAGAACTGTGAAACTAATTCAACCATTCTGAAAATTTGGAATTACACTCTAAAAAAGTGACTAAAATGTTTATATTCTTTGAGTGAAAGGCATATGCCCTAAAGAGGTGAAAGACTGAAATAAAAGCGCCAAATACACACATATACAAAATTTATAGCAGCACATTTTGTGATAAGTGTGTGACCCTGGACAAGTCCAGGACTTGTTTGCCTCAGTTTCCTTGTCTCTCAAATGAGCTGGAGAATGAAATATCCACTTTGCCAAGAAAATCACAAATTGGGTAATAAAGAGTCAGCTACGACTAAAACAACAACAAAAAAGAACTGGAAATAAAGACAATGCCCATCAACTGGGGAATGGCTAAGCAAATTATGGTATATGAATGCCATGACATAGGACTTCACTGAAACAAGAAACCATGACTATAAAGAATTCAGGTAAGCATGAGAGGACTTATATGAACTGATCCAGAGTAAGTAAGCAAAACCAGGAAAGCAATTATATGACTACAATGGTGCAAATAGAAAAACAAACAAGAAAGAACTGAAGACTGGGGAGTTACAACGGCCAAGCTTGGTCCTAAAGAACAGGTAAGCCACCCGGAAAATTTTCTTCTGAGAAACATACCTTATCCCTTCAATGGCTCCATATTGTCTGTTGAATAAAAACAAAATATTTAGCTTGCCATTCAAGGCCCTTTACAAACTGACCCCTCTCTGCCTTTTTAGTCTCATCTCATACAGAATGAATGATTTGTCCTGGTCACAAAATCAATTAAGCATCAGGGCTGGGAATCAAATCACTGTCTCTTGAACCTTAACCCTGCCAATATACCACATCCCTGGAATACGTGACCTTCCATTTCATCTATTGTCTTCACCTTCTTCTCTGCTCCATCCTCCACACCCCAGTGGCCTATTTGCCAACTACAACTTGCCAATCTATAAAAGGAGGGAGCTGGAGTTGATGACTTCAGGCAGTGAGGTGGTACAGTGGATAAAGCTCCAGGTCTGGAATTAGGAAAACCTTATTGCAAATCCAACCTTAGACACTTAGTAGCTTTGTGGCCTTGGGCAAGTCACCAATCTTCTACTTTTCTCAGTTTCCTCAACTGTAAAATGGAGATGATATTAGCACCCACCTCACAGGGCTGTTGTAAGCATTAAATGCAATGATATTGGTAAAGTGCTTGGCATGGTTAATAAATGCTTGTTTCTAAGGCCCCTTCCAACTCAGAATCTATAATCTCTCTTTACCTGGGACAGACAAGCAGTAGATTGTCAGAAGATTGAGAAAAGAAAAGGAAAAAAGAGGATAGAGAGACAGACAGACAGATAGATAGATAGGTATACACACATATGTATGTATTTATGTATGTATATATACGTATATGTATAAAATAAGCCCTCTGCAAACAGCTGGGACTTTGATGGTAAAGAAATCTGGCCTGTTTTGCTTGATGAGGGTTTGTGATAGAGTGGAAAAAGCAAAAAACAATGGATTTAGAATCGAAATTCCTGGGTTCAAATCCCAGTGTGCCTGGGATGTCCACGTGACCTTGTGTGCAGCCTTGGACAAATCAACCTTTCTGGGCCTCAGTTTTTCATCTGTAAAGTGAAGGGTTGGCTTCATAGATCATAGACTTGGAGCTGGAAGGTCATCTTGATTACCTCTCACTGGCCCAGATGATGACCCAGAGAGGGGACTTGTTCATGGTCAAAGAGGCTGTAAGTATTGGAGTCAGGATTTGAATTGGAGTCTTCTGTCTCCAAATCCAGTACTCAGGTCCCTTTTAGCCTTTTAGTTCATTCCTAGGAGCCTATATTGAACTTATCTTCCACATGTAAAGCATGGTAATGTACGGGAGACATAGCCTTAGGGATGGTCCCCTCCAAGAGAAAGCTCTGGTCTCCTCTGTGTTCCTGTTCATCACCAGAGGAATTTGGGGAGTGGGAGACAGAAGGAAGTATGGGTGACCAAGGAAGAAAAAAGACAGCTAGGCATTGATGATATTGCTTTGGAAAATCATACATATGGCCCTGGAGGAAGGAAGCCCAGCCAGAGGAGACTGGGAAAGCAGCCTGCTGAGCCCCCTGAGTCTGGAGGGGAGCCACATCTTGCTTCATCCTATCCAACCACCAAATAGCCCCTAATATGTCTAGGACAAAATGTGTGCTCCTCAGCTTGGAACTTAAGACCCTTTATGATCTGCCTTTTCAAATTTGCTTTGGGCTACTCCAATTCATGTATTCTGCATTCCCACTAAACTGACCTGATATGGGGATTCCATCTCTGACTTCAGGGTCTTTACCTGTTTCCTGGGATGCTCTCCCTCCTGGCCCAGCTCAGGTATCACCTCCTACTGGGAACCTTCTCTGAAGCCCCTCCTTGGTGCTTCTTATTAGTGTAGCAAAGTGTTTCACATACTTGAACTCATTTAATTCTTCCAACAACCCAGGAGTAGGTGCTATCATTATCCACATTTTACAGATGAAGAAACTGACGCACAGAGAAGTGACGTGTCCAGGGTCATGAAGTTTGGAAGTATCTGAGCTAGGATTTGAACTCAGGTCTTCCTAACCGCAAGTCCCATCCTCTATTCACTTGCAGGTTTTCAAAGCATTTCCCTCAAAACTGTCTTTGAGATGCAACCTGCAAGTCTCTCCCCCTATTTCCCCCCATTTTCCATCGCCTCACTTTTTATTATGCCCATTTTAGAGATGAAGACACTGAGGTTCAATGCCTGGACTTGACTAAGGCATTCTTTGTAACTGATGGCGCATGAACATCATAGATTTAGAGCTGAAAGGGGTCTCAGAGACTACTAAGTCCAGCCCCTTCATCTTACAGATGAGAAAACTGAGGTCGAGACTTGCCTAATGTGGTTAATCCCAGCTCCTCAGAGGGAGAATAAGTATGAATAAGTGTAATTGATGCTGATAAAGCGTTTTCACATTCCCATGTTATCTCATTTGAGCCTCACAACAATTCCACAAGGCACGTGTGACAAATGGGGAGACTGAGTCTCAAAGAGGTGAAGGGACTTGCTCCTAGATAACACATCTTTTAGATAACAGGGACAAGATTTGAATCCAGGTCTTTCTGACTCCAACTCCCGTTGTTCTATCCACTGTGCGATGCAAGACAGGTAGACAGAAACCTTAGGGCCATTACTGACTCTTCTCTCTCCCTTCTCTCCCTTCTCTCCCTTCCCTCTCCTCCATCTCCTATTAGCTGCCAAGCTTTGTCAAATCCACCTCTACAACATCCCTAATATTCCATCTCCTCTCCATTCTCAAAGCTGCCACCCTAATCTGGGGCCTCATCACCTCTTGGCCTCTACTACAGTGATGGCCTTCTCATTGGTCTCCTTGCCTCTAGCCTCTTCTCTCTCCAATCCATTCCCCACTTGGCTACCAAAGTGATATCCCTAAAACACACTTTATTTTATCACTATGCTCAAAATACTGCATTGATTTCTATTGTCTCCGGGATCAAAGACTGTTTCACAGTTTCACAATCTGGCTCCATCCTATCTTTTTAGACTGATCTAATAACCCTTCCCTTCATGCATTCATTCTACCATCTAGCTAAACTGGTCTGCTTGTTTTCTCTGTCTCATATTCATTTCATCTCTAATCTCCATACCTTCGTACAGGCTGTTCTCCCTGAACTCCTAGCCCCCCCCCCCCCCCATACCTGGAATGCGTGCCCTCCTTGACTACATCTCAGAGTCTCCGGGATCTTTGGGAGAAGCTCTGTTCAAGCTTGAGATCTTTCCTGATCGGCTCTCTTCCACCCCCTGCCAAAATGTCATTGTACTTAGGAATTTCACATCTACTTAGGTATAGATAATTAGATACACTAGAATGGAAACTCCTTGAGGGCTTTTCACCACCTGTTTCCATTTTGAGTTTTCTCTCTCCAGAGCCTGGCCCATAGGAGGTATTTAATAAGTACTTTTCAACTCCTGTGTTATCCTTATCTGCTCTACTCAGAGATTGCTGTGTTTACAGGTCACAAGAGTCTGCTTGCCCCAACCCCATGGGGCTCAGGGTCAGTCAGTCAGTCAATAAGCAAGTGTTTACCATGTGCCAGGCAACATGCCAAGCCAGTCCTCTGTAAGAGGCTCCTGGTTTCCTTTGCCAACCTCAGCAGAAAAGCACACACACCCTAACCTCCCCAGATTATCCAGCCTTAGCCTGAAAAGTTCCAGGCACAGCTAATGGTCTGGGGACCATCAGGTATCCTGATTCATCTTACAGAATCAGGCCACTACTGAGATCCATGATGGCACACTTGTGTACTCAACATGGTACAGTGGAAAGAGTCCTGCCTTTGGAGGCAAAGGACCTGAGTTCACACCCAGACACTTAATACCTGTGTGATCTTGGGCACACTTCACTTCCTTGGGCTGTAAGATGAGGGTGTTGGGCTAGCAGAACGCCTAAGTTCCTTTCAGCTCTGTGATCCTATAAGTCAGTGAGCTACCTTGGGCCTCAGTTTCCCTATCTATAAAATGAGGGAATTGGGCTTGATGGCCTCTGAGGTCCCTTCCAGCTCTAGAGCTATGGACCTCTGTCCATTAGAGCACTTTGTACATCCCCATGTACCTCATAGCTTGTCCATCTGACTGAGAGGCTCTGCCTCTATACCTTGACATCAAGCACCAGACTGGCAAGCTGGTCAGTTTTGGGAAAGCTGAGAGCTCCTAAGAAATCATCCCTTGGGCAACTGAGTCTGGCTTAAGATCACCCTTTTACTTTCAGATCCAATTTTCTCCTTGTATATCACCTGATAGACTCTAGTTCTGGAAGAAAAGGGAACAGAAATGGACAGTCTGAGCCTCCAGCAGCAGGGAGGAACTTCCTAAGCCAAGGCACTCAGGAAATTCCCTGCTCTTTTTTTAAGGGATGGAGCTATTTACTTTTGTAGATGAAAATGAAGGTGTCACCAAAGAACAGAGGCAATACAGGCTAGACTCTGGAGTCACACTTCCCTGATGAGTGGCTGCTGGCTAATGCCCATTGGGAAATCTACTTTGTACCTTCTCTCTGAGCCCTATCAGACCCAGTACTTACAGACAGAAAATGGGGGAGGGGGTTGTCAGGAGAAGCAAAGCTTCTCACTCTGGGCTACTCTGAGCAGTGGTGACACTTGGAGTTACTCAAGAGGAGGAAACAGAAAGGTTTCTTTTTACCATTTTCCCTGGGAGGGGGATTTTTATGTCACAGTCAACACATATTTAATGAAGGGCCTATTGTGTGCCAGGCACTGTGCTAAGTGCTGGGGTTCCAAAGAAAGGCAAAAGACAGCTCCTGCCCTCAAAGAGCTCCCAGTCGAATGGGGGAGAAAACATGCAGCATTTATGTACAAAGTTTAGAGGTAGACAATCAACAGAGAGAAGACATTATAATGAAAAGAAATTGGGAAAGATTTCCTGTAGAAAGCAGGATTTTAGCTGAGACTTGAAAGAAACCAGGAAGCCAAAATTAGGAGGGAGAACATTCCAGCTTGTTAAAATGTTCAGAGTCTGGAGATGGAGTGTCTCGATAGAGAAGCAGTCAGGAGACCAGTGTCACTAGCTTGAAGAGTATGTGGGGATAAGGTGTGTAATGTAGAAGTAGACTGGAAAGGTATGGAGAGAATAAGATGGTGAAGAGCTCTGGATGCCAAACAGAATGCTGGAAGAGATAGGAAGCCACTGAAATTTATTGAGTAGGTTGACATGGTTAGCTCTGCACTTTAGGAAAATCATTTTTGACAGGTGAGGGGAGAATGACGGAGTGGGGGGACACTTGTGACAGGGAGTTGGTCTAATATTTCTCACTGTCTCATTGAATTTTCAAGTTCTATTTCCTTCATTATTTTTAAGGGCATTCAGTACATTGTTAATGTTTCCTGGTTTCTGTTATAAACTACCTCTTTCACTTTTGATCTCTTTCTTCAATACTTTTATTAGACCTTCCAACCATTCCAGTCATTTTTTACTCTTTCCTGGGGTTCTGTTTGTAGTTGCTAAGTTTATCACTCTTTTTGGAGTTTTGTTCTGAAGTTCTTTTACTCCACAGTCTTTCCTTGTTGTATTAGGAGTCTGCCATTGTTTCAACATTGCCTCAGTTTCTCCACTGGTTCTTCTCCCTCCTATAGGTGCTTAATTCCAGAGCCTGTTAAAGAGTAAAGGGCTCTGACTGAGTTTTTGCCAAGGAAAGACTCTTCTATGAATAGCTAGTGAAGGGGTTGCTGATTGTTCACCCAACTTGTAATTATCTTTGAACTTTTCTTTGACTCAATAGCTGCTGTTATTCCCCCGTAGAGAGCAGGCTCAGGGGTGGGGTGGGGTGGATGGGGCCAGCAGAGTTGACATCTAGGATAGACTGAATTGATTCTGAAGGACTTGGTGATTTCCTACCCACCCATGAAACTTCACATCTTCCTTGACTCAGACTCTGCTCTAGCCACTGTCCCTCTGAGTCCAAAGCACAGGACTGGGCGTGAGGGAGGCTGAGTCATTTGGGGCAGAAATGGAACTTTTGCCATTCGGCTATTTGTTTTAAAATGTTGTCATGCTATTATTTTTCAGGAATGTCTTTCCTTTTGATTATTATTTTTATGTTTCCTTTCCTCATTTCTTACTGTACGAGAGAGAGAAAGAACAGAGAGAGAGGGGGAGGAGGAGGAGGAGGAAGAGGAGGAAGAGGAAGAGGAGAGAGACAGAGAGAGTGAGAGAGACACGGAGAGACAGAGACAGAAAGAGACAGAGAGAAAGAGACACAGAGACAGAGAGAGACAGAGACAGAGAGAGACAGAGAGAGTGCTGGAGCAATCTGGGTTTGGTCAAAATTTTTCACTCATCCATCTTCCTGTAAGTGTAGCGTAGATATTCTGGGAGGAAGAAAAGTTCAGAATTGGCATGTTCCTTGACTGTCTCCTCATTCCAAACCATGCCACTGAGATGATTGATGTCCTAGCTCTTGTGCCCTTGCAAATTTCATGGAAATCCTGATCTGTTCTAAGAGGGACTTTCCAACCAACTGAAATCTCTGTTTAGTTCAGGAAAACACAGGTTTTGGTTAAATTGGACAGGAATCCTGGGGTTCTTTCCTGTGCCTTAAATTGATTATAACAAGTTTTCATCTTAATATTAAACTTTGAATAAAAATTTAATTCACATATTGATTTAAACCTCACCATCACCATTTTTCTTACTTTTCCACTACCCATTGGTCATAAATCAATACTTGTCTTGGTTGAGAAGACTCTTCTAGAGGTAGCTAATGAAGGTGCTTGTTGATAGCTGACAAATAACTTCAAACTTTCTTTATCTTAGTACCTGTTATAATCACTGCCCCCAAACCCTACCCAGGGTTGGGATGGGGGTGAGGTGGATGGGTAAAGCAGAAAGCTAGGGTCTATGATAGACTTTGAGTTGTAAGGGACCTTGATTTCCCACCTCACCTACAGCAGACTTCAAATTTCCCTTGGCTCAGTAACTGCTGTAGTTACTGTCCCTCTGAGTCCAAAGCACAGGACTGGTGTGAGGCAGGTTGAGTCACTTGGGGCAGAAAGTGAAACCTTTTCCATTTGGTTATTTCTTTTAAAATGTTGTTATAGCTATTAGTTTTCAGGAACTTCTAGGAATAGTTCAGAATTGGGATATTCTCCCACTGATTCCTCATCACAAGCTGTGCCACTGAGATGGATGATATCCTAGTTCCTGTGTCCCTGCATTTGGTGGAAATCCTGATATGTCCTAAGAGGGACTTTCCAACCAACTGAAGCTTCTGTTTAGTACAGAAAGCCACAGGTTTTGGTTAAATTGGGCAAGAATCCTAGAGTTCTTTTGCCTTAAATTCATTATATAACTTGGTTATAATAATATAATAATAAATTGATTATATATATATATATATGTATATATATATATATATATATATATGTTTCACCTTCATATTAAACTTTGAAAAATTAGATACACATATGAAATTCTGAACACATTCTGACTTTTCCATGACTCATTGGCAATAAATCAGTATTTGTCTTGGGTTAGGCAATGAGTGGGAGATCGCAAATATTATTTCTCATCCGTATTATTTGTCTATAGGGCAGTTAAGTGGTGCAGTGGATGGAGCACCAGGCCTAGAATCAGGAAGACTGAGTTTAAATTCAGTCTCAGACACTAGCTGTGTGACCCTGGGCAAGTCACTTAACCCTTATTTGCCTCAGTTTTTCACTTATAGAACAAGGACACAATGGAGAAGGAAATGGCAAACCACTCCAAGATCTTTGCCAAGAAAACCCCATGGACAACTTCCATGGAGTCATGTAGAGTCAGACATCCATGAACAACTTAACAAATGATCGTTTTTCATAATGGGTCCTTTGGAATTGTCTTGGATCACTCTATGAAGAAGAGTAGCGAAGTCTTTCACAGTTGATTATCATTACAATATTGCTATTACTGTGTACAACGTTCTCCTGGTTCTGCTCATTTCTCTCTGCATTAGCTCATATAAGTCTTCCCATTTTTTCCTGAAACCAGTTATTTCTTATAGCACAAATAGTATTCTAACCATGTGGTATTCCATACCACAACTTATTCAGTTATTTCCCAATTCAGGGGCATCCCCTCAATTTCCAGTTCTTTGCCACCACAAAAGAGCTGTTAGAAATATTTTTATACATGGGAGTTCTTTTCCTTTTTCTTTGATCTCTTTGGGATACAGACATAGTAGTGGTATTTCTGGGTCAAAGGGTATGCATAGTTTTATAGCCCTTTGGACATAGTTCCAAATTGTTCTCCAGAATGGTTGGACCAATTCACAACTCCACCAACAATGCATTAGTGTCCCAATTTACCCACATCTAGGAGGGGTGAAGTATCTAAACTCATATGAAGATCCCCCGTTTTCTAGCAGAATATTGTTATGCTTATTGAGAGTGTGTATGTTGGGGGTGGGGGGGACTGAAGGAAACAATGTAGAATAAACACACATAATTCAACCCTTCTGTAGAGCAATTTGGAATCATGCCCAAAGGACTATAAAACCAGGCATGCCCTTTGACCTAGCAATACCACTACTAGGTCTGTATCCCAAAAGAGACAAAAAACAAAAAGAAAAGGACATATATGTAAAAAAATACTTATAGCAACTCTTTTCTGTGAGTAAAGAATTAGAAATCGAGGGGATGCCCATCAATTGGGGAATGGTTGAATGAGTTATGATTTGTGATTATGATGGAATACCATTGCACTATAAGAAATTATGAGCAGGATGGCCTCAGAAAAGCCTGGAAAGACTTGCATGGGTTGATGCAAAGTGAAATGTACTGTGTACAAAGTAATAGCAAGATTGTAATATGATCAGCTGTAAATGATTTAGCTCTTCTCAGCAATACAACAATCCGAGACAGCTCTGAAGGACTTATGATGAACATTGTGTCTGAATGCAGGGTGAAGCATACGCTTTTGTAAACTTCATTTTTCTTGATGTTTTTCTTGTCTATGTCTTCTTTCACAACATGGCTATTACAGACATGTTTTGCATGACTACACATGTATAACCTACACTGAATTATTTGCCTTCTCAATGAGGGGGTGGAGTGGGTAGGGAGGAAGGAAGATAATCTAGAACTCAAAGTTTTAAAAACAAATGTTAAAATTGTTTTGGCATGTAACTGGGGAAGAATAAAATATTAAATAAATTTTGTTAAAAACAGACAAAAAATAAATCTTTTGATACAGTGAGTATTTATTTATCTGTGTATATGTCACATTTCCCAAGGTGAATGTAAACTTCTGGACGGCAAGAACTGGTTTCTATTTTGTCTTTGAATCCCCAGTGCCTAGCACAGTGTCTTAATGAATTTTGTTGAATTTAATTCCCCATTCCCCACTCTGTGGCCCAATGTTAGACCAATGTCCAGAAAGCATCAAGTACAACCCTTCTTATTTTGCAGATGAGAGAACGGAGGCTCATAGAGATTAAGTGTCTTGGTAGGATCACACACAATGTCTAAGGCAGGATTCAAACTTGACTCCAAGTCCAAGACACTATCCCGTCTATCACATTGTCTTCTCAAGGGACTAGAGACTCCTTTGCATTCCTTGGTTCTCCCAGGAGCGCTGTGGGTTTTCATAGTGACTATAGAAAGCCAGTGTACAGGATGAGGAACTGTGATAGGATCTATAAGGTACAGTGTTGTGTTCACTTCTGGGTATCTTTTTTTTTTGCTAGGCAATTGGGGCTAAGTGACTTGCCCAGGGTCACATAGCTAGTAAGTGTCAAGTGTCTGGATTTGAACTCAGGTCCTCTTGACTCCAGGGCCAGTGCTCTATCCACTGCACCATCTAGCTGCCCCTGGTTACCACTATTTAAGAAGGATGTCAATAAACTAGAGTGTGTCCAGAGTAGGGTGATCAGGTTCAAATGAGCAGACTTGAAGCTGTGTCATATGAGGAGTGGGTGAAGGGAACAGGGATTAGTTAGACTAGAGAGGAGAAAATTTAGTGGGAATGCCATGGCTGGAAGAGAGACTAGACTTGGGCCCTTGGTCCCAGAGAATGGAACCAGGAGCAATGGGTGGGAGCTGCAGGGAGGCAGATTTCAGCTCATTGTGTGGAATTTCCCCCTAATAATTAGAACAGTCAAAAATGGAAGAAGTTGCTTTGAAACTTTGTGACTTTCCCATCCCTGAAAGTGGGATACTAGAGGGTACTTTTCTCACTTTTTTGTAAGACAGCAAATATGGAAATACGTTTTGTGTGATTTCACATGTATAATTGATATCCTATTGTTTGCATTCTTAGTGGGGGTGGGTGGGAAGATGGGAGAGAATCTGGAACTCGAAATTTAAAAAGAAAAGGATGTTAAAAATAAATATTTTCTAAAAGAAGGCAGATAAGCAAAAATAAAAAGGGCCATATAAGTGTTGGCTACTATTATTGGTGGTGGTGCTGTTATTAGCTGGACAAGATGACCTGTAGGGTATCTTCAAATACTAGGATTCTCTGAGTTCTGGGTCACGGAGCCAAATTTGGCAAGTTTTTTCTCCCCCTTTCAGTCCATTCTCCCACTGGGAAAAATGCTTACATCATAGACCCTAGGACACCTGTTTATTCACTTAAATTCTCCATAGAGATTTCTCTTTTGCCAATTTGTTAAGGCAAAAATTATTATATTAAATCCAGGAAATTACCTGGGGTTCCTCAAGTCTTGCTTATCAACAGTTTAAACAATACTTGCAGCATGTCTCCTATGCTCAAGGCACCATGCGAAGCACAAGAGAAATAAATCCAGTACAATTCAAATCAGGTGTTTAGTAAATGGCCACTAGTACCAGGCATTGCGCTTGGTGCTGGAAATAGGAAAACGAAAACAGAATGGATCCTGCCCTCCATGGACTTATATCCCATACGGGGACAGACAAATATATATACATATATATATGTATATATATATATATATATACACATATATATATATATATATATATATACACACACACACACAGAAATAAATACATATATGTGTGTGTGTATATATACATATATATATATGAGTTTGTTTTTAGGGTGAGAAAAGTGTTAATGATTAGATAGGAATAAGGAAATGCCTTGTGTAGAAAATGGACCTCTATATTGTATTGGGAACAGCAGGGAGGCACAAAGAATAGAGTACTAGGCCTGG
>CM053584.1:365680240-365696262 GCA_028627135.1 Pseudochirops cupreus
AAAAAAAAAGAAATAGGTGATATTTAACATGGAATAAAGAAGGCTCAGAGTGACATGAAAAAAAAAAAAGTATGTGAGGTTAGAGTTGAACTCAGGTTGTCCTGACTCAAGGGCTGGTTTTATTCACTGCAACACCTAGCTGCCCCTGGAACATTATTAAAAAGATGGTTGGTGAACATCTTAAAAGGGAAATGGTGATTACTGAGAGCCAGCATTGCTCCATTAAGGCTAGGTCCTGCCAACCTAACCTCATTTTCTTTTCTGACAGGACTACTGAATGCATAGAAAAGGGCAGTGCTGGAGACAGTTTACTTAGATTCTAGCAAAACTTTCGATAAAACTCTCTCTTACTGTTCTTGTGGAGAAGATGGTGAGATGTAGAGATGATATTACAGTCAGATAATTACATAAAGATGGCCAGATTAAGTGTAGTTGTTAATAGTTAAATGTCATTATGGCTGGAAGAAGTGAGTACCTTGTGGATCTGTGCTTAGCCCTGAGCTTTTTCATTTTCATCAGTGACTTATATAAAGATACAGATAACTGTTTATTAAATTACCAGGTGACTCCAAGCAGGAAGGGGTAGCTAACACACTGTACAAAAGAATCAGGATTCTAAAAGGTCTTGACAAGATAGAGCAGAGGGTGTCAAACTCAAATAGAAACAGGGGTCAGTGATCCATGAATAAGGGTCCCCATGGACCTCACGTTGACTTAGTTTTCAAATGTAATGTTATCTGTGTTTTGTTATATTTTGACTTATTTCAGTATTTCCCAATTACATTTTAATTTGGTTCAGGCAGCCTACTGGTATTTGACATCTCTGATCTGGAGCTTTGGGCTGAATCAAATAGGATGAAATCAAAGAGGAACAATGGTAAAGCCTTACACTTGGCGGGATGTGGGGCTGGGGTGGGGGGTGAGGGAGGTGAGGTAGGGTGGGGGGGAGAGAGAGAGCGAGAGAAAGAGAGAGAGACAGAGAGAAGGGAGGGAGGAAGGAAGGAAGGTAGGAAGGAAGTTAGGAAGGAAGAAAGGAAGGAAAGAAGGAAGGAAAGAAGGAAGGAAGGAAGGAAGGAAGAAAGGAAGGACTACACAAGTTCAAGAAGGGAGAGGAGGAGGGAAGAACTGTTGAAAAAAGATCCCGGAAGCTGGGTGAGGTGTTGCCTCCCTGTAGTCTCTCCTACTGGACAGGCTGAGTGAGGCTGGTGGATTGTTTGGGTTTGGGAGTCCTGAGCTCAGCAGGGCTAAAGCTGATTGGGTGTTTCACACTGTGTGGCATTAATATACTGTTGTTCATCCTTCATTCTTGAAGAGGACCATGACATCAGGGAGGTGATGCCATGGCTTGCAAGTGAATTCAATTTAAGAGAGGAAGGGCTGTGCAAAGTCACCAGTCTCACTTTCTCCTCTGGAGCCATTTGGATCCAGTGGCCAGATATATATCAGGATAACTGGAGATGGCCCCCAGCATCAATATGGTGAGCTAGGAGAGTCAGGGGACCTAAGTAGAGGAGGAATCAGCCCAGGTAAGAACAAGTCAAAGCTTTCATGCTGTACCGTGATGGGATCAAGCCTAAGAGTGGGTGCTGTACTTCTAGCCTGAGCAGGATAAGGACACCCAGTCTCAAGAAAAGACCCAAGGTTTTTTAATAGACTGCAAGCCCATGTAAGCCAGCACAGGGTTTGGAAGCCAAAAGAACCTAATGTGACCTTGGGCAGCATTAAGGAGGACAGAGCTTTCAGGAAGAGGGATGCCATTGTATCCTTATCAGACCTCATTTGGAGGATTCAGGCTAGGTTCTGGGTGCCATAGTTAAAGAAGGACATTGATAAACTGGAGAGTGGCCATATCCGGGGTGAGTCAGCCTCAGGACAGGGTGGCTAAAAAAAGCTGATGCAATTTTAGACCTTGTTCAAGATGCCCAGGGTCCAGGATGAGTCAGGTGATGGTGTCACGGTATATCTGGATATACAGACTATTGTCTTCAGTTCTGAAAGCCACGTTGGAGGAAGGACAGTGATGAGCTGGAGAGCCATCCAGCAGGGGCCATCTAAGATGGTGATGGGCCTCGAGTCCGTGATGTCAGTTGAAGGTTTAGCCTAGAACGTTATAGGAAGCAGTTCTGAGTGAATAAAGCAAATGCAGTGTAACATGCATGGTGACTAGTCAGTCCATAAATATTTATTTAGTACCTAGTATGTGTCAGGGGGACAAAAAAATAAGATAGGCTCTGCCTTCCAGGAGTTCACAATATAATGGGGCAGACGACATATAGACAACCATATACAAACCTGCTGCACACAAGATACGTTGGAAATAATAGTGAGAAGGCACTAGAATTAGGGGGCATTGGGAAAGATTTCTTGTAGAAGGTAAGATTTTTGCTGGGACTTGAAGAAAGTCAGGGAAGCCTGGGGACTAAAACAGGACAGAGGGACAGAGTTTGAGGACAGCATCCTAGGGGTGGGGGACAGCCAACGCAAAAGCCAGGAGTCAGGAGATGCAGCATTTTGTTCCTGATGGAGCATAGAGGCCAGTGTCAATGGATGGAAGAGTATGTGGTGAGGGTTACAGTTGTAAGAAGACTGGAAAGCAAGGGGAGGCAGATGATGAAGGACTTTGAATGAGGGGATTTTATATTTAATCCTAGTTACTGTAGATATAAATATGCAAATTCACCCAAGGCCCTGGGATTTTGTCAGTGTGGGGAATTGTATGAAATTTGCTCCACCAAGGCATATCATAATCCATCTGTGGCTTTGTGGATAAGTCCTAGGGAGTTACTTGAGGTGAATGTAGAGGCTAAGCCCAGTATTACTGAGCTGCTGAGTGCCAGAAAGGGAGGTCTGAACCCTGATCTATCTTAACTCCAAATCCAGCGATCTGTCACATGGCATCTGCTGTTTCCTTTATTAGCAGCAACAAGATCCAGAAAAAAGAAGATAAAAACAGTTGGGGGGACTCCAAACGAAAAGGATGGTGCTCTTATTATACTGTTAGTGTTCTTAATCCCCCTAAATGAACAGCAAATAACGGAAATTTATGGTTTCATTTAAAATTGCTGTTTATTCTTAATTGTATTTGTGTGTGTGTGTATATATATATATATATATATATATATATATATATATATATATATATATTCTAATATGTGTGTTTGGATTCTGGATTTGTTGATGGTTGCTAAATAAATAAAAAGAAAACAAACATTTTCTCTCCACCTCCCCCAAAATACCAACATAAATCTAGCATAGTGCTGGGCACATAGGAAAGGACTTCGTTCGTTCCTTCCCTCTCTTCCTTCCCTTGCTTCCTTCCCTATCTTCCTTCCTTCCTTCCTTCCTTCCTTCCTTCCTTCCTTCCTCCCTCCCTCCCTCCCTCTATCCTGCCCTTCCTTTCCTAGGATTGCTAACCCACTTAGCTGATGATATTTGACCCCACAAGCCAGTTGTTTCTTAACTGATGATGGTGAGTGGACAGGATACTGAATGTGGAGCTGGTAGATCTGAGTTCTAATCCCAGCTCAGCCAGTTTCTATCTATGTCACATTATTCTCCCTGGCTTCAGCCTTCTCCTGTCTAAAATGAGGGGGCTGGATGGTCTCTGAGGGCACAGATCAGATCTATCATTCTATGACATGGTGTGTTATGGCTGGGTTGATTTTGATAACCCTGTTAGTCAACAAAATTCCTTGGCCTTTTGGTATAGTGACCTAAGGAGGTCCAACTGTACAGTTCACAGCTTTTTGTGTGTCTGGGAGCTACTAGGCTTAGCTCACAGGTTCCCCCTAGTGGGCTTTCTGCTGCAATAGATTTCTCACTTCTTGGGCTCCTCGCGTTCTCTCCCGCCCTGCTCCCTGACCGCAGTACACAACACCACCTTTCTTGGGTTTTAATTGTTTATCCCGTAGGGATTTAAAATAACCAATCGCAAAATGGCTAAAAGACAGAGGTGCATACCGCAGGACCTCTGGCTTGCTGGTGGGTCCCGGTGTGCGGCCAGACACCCCCCGGGGCTGCTCTCTGCACACCTACTGCTGTGCTGGCGCCCAGTGCCCGCTGATGCCAACTGCCTGCCTGCATCTCTTTTGCCGACTGCTGGGATTTATGGGATCATGGGCTTTAGAGCTGAGAGAGACCTTGGCGGTCACCCAGCCCAACTTTTCCATTTCGCAGAGGGGCACACTGAGTCCCTGAGAGGGAAGCAACTTACCCACGGTTGGGCGGGACCTTAGAATCATCAAGGTCAGCCTCGATGTGAAAGCGACTCCACAATTGTGAAATGACGGGATCGTCTGTTAAAAGAACTATAGGCATTGGTGGGGGGTGGGCGTGGGGTCCCTTCTTGGATGTCCCATAGGTCAGAACCGTAGGGCCATCAGCGCAGTGCACTTAATAAATGCTTATTGATGCCAGAAGTGAATGGATGCTTTGGTTTTGTCATGACCCCGCAGGCACCGAGTGTGATAGCTTCTACTTCTTGGTGCCGATTTGATGAGTGAGAGCTCTTCCCCAAAACTGGTTTTCATTGGGATTTTTGATTCTTAGCATGGCTGAGATTTTTCTTCTAATGACTTTGTTTCCTGTTGTGAAGATTGTTCAAGTCCTTCATTTTGCAAAGCTGTTTGGCAAAACATGTGAAAATCATCCTTATTAATAAAAAAACACTGAGAATAGCCATGATTATACACAGTAGATTCACTATAACACCATTTTTAGTGCCCTCATTGTAGAAACAACTTAAAAGGAGTATAGTAGATAGGTGGTGCAATGCATAGAACCCTGGATTTGGAGTCAGGAAGACCTCTGTCTGCCTCAGTGTCCTCATCTATAAAATGGGAACGATAATAATGGCACCTACCTTCCAGGGTTATTGTGAGGATAAACTGAGGCAGTTGTAAAATGCTTAGCACAGTGCCGGTCATACAACATTTAAAGTATGCTTTCTTTTTGAAAAAACAAAATTGACTTTTGGATATTAAGTCTTTGGATTCAAGATGAGCTCATGCTTTCTATCCAATAATGTTAATGGGTGGGTCCCAAGGAGTATGGTAATTACTATAACGACTGGCTTAATTGAATGTCACATCAGGTAGCCTCCCATCTGGAATGTGTGAATACAAAATAATAAAAAAAACAATTTTTTTCAGTCATTCCTCCAAATGAAGGACATCCAGTTTATTTCAAGTTCTTTTAAGTTCCTTTCCAGCCTTATCTAGCATCTAAACATGTTGTACACACTAGAGAGTTATTTAGCGACTAATAATTATTTTATTTTATTTTTTATAATTAATTTGTTTATTTACTTTTAGTTTACAACATTCAGTTCCACAATCCTTTGGGTTTCAAATTTTCTCCCCCTCTCCTGTCCCCCACCATGGCCACATGCACTCAAATATAGGATCTACATATCCTCACATTAAACATGTGTCAAGTTGTAAAGAAGGATTATAACCAATGGGGTGAACAGAGAGAAAGAGGAAACGAAACAAAACAAGAAAAAGAAAGGGAGCAAGTAGTTTGCTTCAATCTGCATTCAGACTCTGTAGTTCTTTCTTTGGATGAGGTCATCTCTTTCCACCATGAGCCTTTTGGAGTTGTCTTATAACCTTACATTGCTGAGAGGATCCCAGTCTATCAAAGTTGGTCATCACATATATGATGTGTCTGTAATTGTGTACAGATTTCTCCTGGTTCTGCTCTTCTCACTCAACATCAGTTCATATAAGTCTCTCCAGGTTATTATGAAGTCTCTCTGCTCCTCATTTCTTATAGCACAATAGTATTCCTTTACATTCATATACCACAACTTGTTCAGCCATTCCTCAACTGATGGGCATCCCCTTGATTTCCAATTCTTTGCCACCACAAAAAAAGCCACTATAAATATTTTTGTACATATGGGTCCTCCTCCCACTTCTTTGATCTCTTTGGGATATAACCCTAGAAGTGGTATTGCTGGGTCAAAGGGTATGCACTTATTTATGGCCCTTTGGGCATCATTCCAGATTGCTTTCCAGAATGGTTGAATCAGTTCACAACTCCACCAACAATGCATCAGTGTTCCAATTTTTCCACATCCTCTCCAGGATTTATCATTTTCCTGTTTTGTCATCTTAGCCAATCTGGCTGGTAAGATGTGGTACGTCAGAGTTGTTTCGATTTACATTTCTCTAATCAATAGTGATTTAGAGCATTTCTAAAAAACAATTTTTAAAAGGCCTCTGAACATGGGATCATAGATCTGGAGCAGGATTTTAGTGGCCATCTAGTCTAACACCTTCTTTTTACAGAGGAGGAAACTGAGGCCCATCAAGCTGAAGTGATTTGCCCGAGGTCACATAGGTTCTTATTCAAACTCAAGTCTTCTGATTCCAAAGCCAGCATTCTTTGCTCTGCTTGTTGACTGACTTATTGACCCATCTAGGTGGCTTTCTTATTCAACAGGGTCACAGTAAGAGTCTGCCTGGGCCTCCCTCTCATCCCCTGAGGGAATTGATGCTTCTCTGAGCCTATTTGGGTTTTTCTTGGCAAAAACACTGGAGTGGTTTGCCTTTTCCTGCTCCAACTCTTTTACAGATGAAGAAACTGAGGCACAGGGGTCTAAGTGACCTGCCTAGGGTCACATAGCTAGGAAGTGTCTGAAACTGGATTGAACTCATGAGAACGAGTCTTCCCAATTCCCAATCCCGTGCTCTAACCAGTGCACCAACTGCCTTCAGTGGCTCTCTGAAGTTCTAAACCCCTCAGCTCCAAGCCTTTCCCAGCATGCTAACCCCCACCCCAACCTGCATTTATAAGTTTTGGCCTCTAGGTGGCAGTGCAGTGCAAGGCAGTTTGCCCATTGTTTTCGTCTCATGCTTCAGTGTCCTGCACCAGAGTAGTGCATTCCCATGCTCCCTTGTGAGAATTTGATGGCTTCAGATGGCAGTAGCATCCTCCTAAGCAATTTTGGAAGTTGCTGTTGGCTCACTTGGATGGATACGTTTTGGGTGAGTAGAAATGATTGCAGCTGCACGGTGGAGTGCAAAGAGGGCTGGATTTGGGGTCAAAAGACCTGGGTGCAAAACTCCAGATGTTACTGGACAAGTCACTTTGCTTTTCTTGGGGCTCAGCTTCCCTCTCTGTAAAATGAGTGGGGGGGCTGGACTAAACGATCTCTAACAACTTTCTGGGTGTCACAGAATCTCAGAGTCTGAAATAGGGATATGCAGGGGCCAGCTTGACCCTGCTTGCAAGAGCTGATTGTTAAAATTTCAGTATGAGCAGTTACACCTTGAAAATCAGCAAATAGTACAAATCAGGGCTTAATTTATTGTTTCATCGATCGTCTAGATTTAAGAAAGTGTTGGAGAAAAATGTTAATCGAACCAATTCAGCTTCAGAGTGTGTTGTGTGTACAGTTTCGCTCTAGAAACAGTTGCCAGCACATCACTGGTTGGAAGGCACCTCTGTGGTCATCTAGTCCAGCCAGTACAAGAGCAAGAATCTTTGTTACAGTATACCTAACAAGTGCCCACCTAGCTTTTGCTTAAATGCCACTGCTTCCCTACTAGACCCATTATACTTTTGGACAACTCTCATCATTAGAGAGATTTTCTTCCTATTGTTTCTAAGTTTCTCTCTCTGCCCCCTGGGGCCAAACAGAGCAAGCCTGAGCTCTCCTCCATTAACAAGTCTTCAAATAATGAAGACGGCTCTCATGCTCATCCCAAGTCTTTTTGTTTCCAGGTTAAACATTTCTGTCCCATCAATCTAGCTTGACATGGCACTTTAGATGAAGGGGGAAAATTTGTGACTTGTCCCAACTTGTGGAGTTGTTTATAATTTGGGGTGATGATAATCATTTGGTCAAGGATTTAACTGGTATATGAATTCCTACCCACAAAGATTATAACTTGTCTGTAATTGAATGTACTACCCTGAGAGATGTGGCTGAAGTTTGGAGTGGCCCAGTTCCTCTCCCCACTCTCTCATGTTTCAATCTCTCTTTATTTATTGGCTTCTTCCTTGATGCCTGCAAAAATGCCCATGGCTCCTCCATCCCAAAAGGAGACTCTCACTTGATCCTATCATTCCTGTTTCTACTGTCCTTTATCTTTTTTCCCCCTTCATGGATTCCTTGTGAGAGCTGTCTTCACTTGGTAGGTCCATTTCCTCTTTTCTCACTCTCTTTTTAACTCTACAATCTGGCCTCCAACCTCGTCATTCCACTAAAACTGTGATCTCCAAAGTTACCAGTGATCACTTAACTTCCAATTCCAGTAGCCTTGCCTCAGTTCTCATCTATCTGGACCTCTCTGCCGTCTTTGACACTGCCAATCACCCTTCTCCTTTTGGATAATCTCTCCTCTCTGGGTTTTCTTAGTACTGTTCTCCCCTGATTCTTCTATCTGTTTCCATGTCTATATTATAACAAATAATATTGCTATGAACTCTTCCATAACTTTGGGTCTTCTCTTGTTTTCAGTAGCCTAATTAGATATAATCGCAGGAGTGAAACCTCTGAGACAAAGGATATGAATAATTTAGTAGCATTTCTTGTATAAGACCAAGTAGTTTTCCAGAAGTTGAACTGATTAGAATTCTTCTAGCAGGGCATTAATTAATGTGCCTGTCTTTCCATAGCACCTCCAACAATGATCTTTTCCTGTCTCAGCATTTTTTGCTAACTTGACATTCAGGAGGTGATGGCTTGGGGTTGGTTTTATTTATATTTTTTCTGATTATTAGTGATTTCAGGTAACTATTGATAATTTATGTTTGATCTTTCAAAAGCTATTCATATTCTTTGACCACTAATCTATTAGGTAAATTCATTTTCTGCACCTCTCCTTCCGTTCTCCTTTCTCTTCCAATTCTTAAAGGGGTAGAAGGATGAAAGGACATGGTTAGGGTTGGGAGAAGAGGCTAAGATTCTAGTTTCTTGACACTCCAGACTCAAGCCCTGGTCCATTTAGTCCCAAATAAATCTATGCCCTTGATGTTAAAACATAACTTTCTTTCTACAGATTAGGAGTCATGTCCATTGGTCTGAGTTTATGTAGCATCTTCTGCAGGCCACCATACATATGGACACTTTGGAAAGTTCTTCTGATGGTTGTAATGATAGCCCAAAGACTTCCAAGACTGAGAGTCCTGTTTCTACAGAGAATAAGGTGGCTTAGTGGAAAGAACACTGACTTGGGAATTACAGAACCTGGTTTCCAGGGATGCATTCATTACCCGGCTATGTAACTTTGGATGAGTAACTACACCTCTGGGCCTCAGTTTGCACATATGCAAAAGGGTGAAGCATCAACTATGCCTGGATTCCTTGCCTCAAAAAGCTGTTGTGAAGATCAAAATTCACAGGTATGAGAATGCATTGAAATTAAACAATGTTTTAAGTACCTACTATGTGCAGTGTACTGGGCATTTAGACAAAATTGAAACTATCCTTACTCTCAGGGACTAGTGCAACATTTGTACAGGTAAGTAAATAAGCAGTTTGAGGAGGGAGAGTACAATAACAACTAGAGGAAATCTGGGCAGGCTTCCCATAAGAAGTGGCACCTGAGTTGATCTTTCCATGAAGATAAATATCTGGGAGGCAGAGATGAGAAGGGAGTGAAGTACAGTACATGGGGCAGCCTGAGCAACAGTGTGGTGGCAGGGAAGGGAATGTCAATTTTGGTGGGTGTGTCTAGGAGAACAGTGGCTCCCAATATTTTTTGTTGCTCAAGTCCTTTTCAACAACAAGAACAACAACAACAACAAAATGTTTTGTGAACCGTTGGGATAATTCAGTTTACTACTCATAATATTATTTTATATTTTTTCACTAAATACTTATAATAACAATGACAATTTTTGCAACCCAAAGCTCCCAATTAAAATTTATATTACACAATTATAATTATGAAACATAAATTTTTATTCTGTCTATAATTATGAAAATTCTAAATGTAATTTCAAAAAATTATAAAGTGATTATGAACATTTTCTATGGGACATTCTGTAAGAATTAAAAGAAGTAATTCAGCAAAACCTAATATTCTGACTATTATCTGTAAGATTTCATACTGAATTTCTTTATTTTGCAAAGTTTGTTGAAAGTAACATTTTTAATGAAATAAGTTACAAATTGCACAACTTAATAGTTAATTTCAATGTTAAACTTTTATCTGAACAAAAGTTTGAAATGTTTGACTCAACATAAGATACAATTTTCTTTTTTGAGGTACTCAGGGTTAAGTAACTTGCCCAAGGTCACACAGCTAGTAAGTGTCTTAGGCCAGATTTGAAATAGAGTTCTCCCAACTCCCGGGTCAGTGCTCTATCCACTGTGCCACCTAACTGCCCCCTTTACGCCACACAGTTTTAGTTCTGCATTGAGTTTATTTCCAAGTTTTGTTTCAAAATGAGAATAAATTGAAAACGTTTGCTCACACAAATATGTAGTAGCAACCAATATAAGAATTTTACAAGCTCTTTTGCTAAGGAGCAAGAATTAGGTTGTTGTTTTTTTTAATTTTCACCATCTAACCAACCCACAAAAATGATTAGCTAGCTACAATTAGTTAGTTATAATAGAAAATACTTATTTTCTCCTGGCTAATGACAAGCACTGTCTTAAACTACAAATACACTTAAGGTTCATTAAATATGTTGATTCATTAACAGCATTTGTAAGGAAAGAATCTCTTCAGATGTGACATTCTTCTCTTCTACCATTGGCATACCACTACACTCTCATGGAAATTCTACTGAATGACTGAGCAGTTCATTTGAAAATCCACCAGACAGAAGAGTGATTTACTATGCAGAAGATAAGTTTAAACTGGAAAACAGTCTTAATATTTCAACGAGAGGTGATATTAGGTTTGTTTGTACAAAATGTTCGTGATGGTTTCAAGATGGTGCTTGTAAGATGCATGCTCAGCCATCAGGGTTTTCAAACAGCTAGGTATTTGTGCAGCAAATGTTCGTAAGATATTCATAAAGTGCTAATCATGTGGGTATGCAGTTGATTAGATATGATTACAGGGTAAGAGGGGAATGAGGGAGCTAATCTGGTGCAGTATACAAAATGCAAATGAGGTTATCCACTTGAGCCTGGCTCATCCATTGGGATTCAATTTGTATCTGAATGTTGAACCCTTATGTCGGTTTGGAAACAATTTGATAATAGGTTGATAAATGACAAGAATGTATTTTTAGTCAAAAGTGGTCAGAGTTTGATGAAATTGCTGCATAAACACAAAAATTATCATGTACATAATCATGGCAGTTTCAAACTGATGAAGAATCAATATACCATTCTTTAAACATGCAGATGCTTGTTGTCACAGAGAAAAAATACATTTGTAACATAACTGGGTGATTATTTACTGATAAAGGTACCATTAAAGAATTTTTTACTTTGAACCATTTGGAATATCTCAAACATCTAAGGGGTTTGAGAACCCTTAATGGGAACCACTGCAGTAGAGGAACATAGAGGCTGTGAAGGAGAGTAATGAGAGATAAAATAGCAAGGGTTAGTTGGAGTCATATTATGGAGTCAGGCTGCTTGTTGCAGTTTACAGAGAAGGAAACTGAGGCCTGAGGTCACGTAGATAGTAAGTAGCAGCATTTGAAATCAAGCCAGGACCTGAGTCCATTCATCCCCAGGCCACTGTCTAGCACATGAAATGTATTACACAGATAAGGAAATCTCAATAATGATGATGACTATGGATATCTGAAGGTTGATGGTAAAAGGAGTCTGTATTTCCTTTCCATAGAAAAACTGAACAAAGAGAGGAAGGAAGTTGGTCTGAGATTAAAAACTGATAATCCACAAGAAGGAGAAGTTACATGCAGATAGTTGAAAGTCATTCAAGCTTGCAACCTGAGTATCACCCTCAACTCCTCATTTTCTCTCACCGCCCTCCCCTCCCATATCTGGTCTGTGGCCAAGTCCTATATATTTTGCTTTCATACCGTCTGTGACTTTCTCTTCACTGGCACTGCCAACACTCTCGGGCAGGTTCTCATCACCTCATATCTGGACTGTTAATAATAATCCACTGATCTCCCTGCCTCAAGCTTCTCGCCACTCCAATCCTTCACTCAGCAATCAAAGTGATCTGCCTAAAACACAGGTCTGACCATGTTACATCCCTATGCAATAAGCTCCAATGGAACTACATCATCTCCATGATCAAATATAAAATCCCCTTTTTGGCTTTCAAAGCCCCTTATAACCTGCTTCTCTCTTCCCTTTCCAGTCTTCTTATACCTTTTCCCCCTTCCACATACTCTGTGATTCAGTGACACTGGGGCTTCCTTGTTGTTCCCTGTAAAAGACATATCATCTCTCTCTATTCTGATGTTTTCATGGCTATCCCACCATTCCTGAAATATTCTCCCTCCTCATCTCCTCCTTGCTTCTTTGGCTTCTTTGGAAGCCAAAAATCTCACCACCTACAAGGAGCTTTGTCCAATCCTTCTAAATCTTAGTGCCTTTCCAGTAGCTCCAATTTATCCTGTGTATGTAGGGTGTCCCAAAAATCTTAGTGCAGTTTTAAGGTCTCATATCTTAAAGCTACACCAAGACTTCTGAAACAACCTGTATGTACACTCTGTTTGTACATAGTTCTTTGCATGTTATTTGCATGTCTCCCCCATTAGACTATGAGCTCCTTAAGAACAGAGATTATCTTTTGCCTTTCTTTGTCTCCCACAGTCTCTGGCATTCAGTAGGCATTTAATAAAGAGTAGTTGCCTGACTGACTGACAGGAAAAATTGTCAATAATCACCAAAGAAAAGAAGGAAGGAAATAAGCATTTATTAAGTGCTTACTGTTTACCAAGTTCTTGTCTAAGTCCTGGGCATACAAATACAATAAAAAAATAAAGACAGACCCTGGCCTCAAGAAACTTATATTCCAATGGGGGAGGGGAGGGCAGAAGAAAATACATAAAAGGGAGCTGAAAGGGGGGGGCAAGTAATCTAGAAGCCTAGAACGTTAGAGATGAAAGGAACCCCAGATGTCATCTAGTACAATCAGTCACTGTGTTTTTTCAAAATAATAACTATTATTTATTCCCTTAAAAATCCAAATAATTTCTCAATAGACCCCCTGACCCCCTGTAATAAAGAAAACCCTGAACAAAACCCAAATGCAAAGTAACCATGCCTAAGAGCATATGCATGTTTTGTACTGGGCCCCAGACCTCTAGAGGAGCCATAGTTTGCTTCCGCTCTTTACCGGGACCAGGACTGGCCAGTGTAGTTGACCTGAGAGTGTGGCAGCATCAGATTATTTTCATTTATATCATTTTAGCTACGTATATTTGTGCTTTTATTTTATTCTTTCCTCACTCATGGGAAGATGTAAATCTTGCTATTTTTTGGAATGTTCTATATTTGTCATTGATGATATTTGTCTCTTCTTAGGACAAAATATTTCATTACATTTATACACACATAATTTGTTCAATTGTTTCCCCAGTTGGTGGATATCCACTTTGTTTTTTTATTTTTGACGATCACAAAGAGTGCTGTGATTAATATTTTATTATATTTGGGATCTTGCTTTTTGTTTTTGATCTATTTGGGTCATGGGATGGGGAACCTGCAGCCTTGGACCACCTATGGCCTTCTAGACCCTTAAGTGTGGCCTTTTGACTGAATCCAAAATTTACAGAATAAATCCTTTTAATAAATAATAATAATTCCCCACCCCTGACCTAACCCAGAAGTTATCTAATCCAATCCATCTAACTTCCTGTGATTTTGTTGGTATAGGGAACTCCTGGATGAGGCAACTCCTCCAGGTGAGAAAAATAAGGTAATTTAATTCATGGCAATCATCAAGCAAGAAGGATTTATTGATTAAATAAACACACACACACACACACAATACATAATATACATGTTGGGAAGTATATTTTTGGACACCATAATTTAGTCTCTTCTACTGACTATTTTTAAACTAGTACCAAATAATTTTGATGATTACTGTGTTGGAAGATATAGATTGAGATTGAGTCATGCTCTGTTCCCTTCATCCCTACTTTTTTTTTCCATTATTTACCTTAAAATTCTAAACCTTTTGTTCCTCAAGATGAATTTAATTATTAGTTTGTTTAATTTTATAAAGTATCCTTTTAGCACTAAACCCATAAATTAAAGTAGTATTATCATTTTTGTTGTTGTTGTATTGGTAAGACCCAACCACAAACAATGGATCTTTCCTCAATTATTTAATTCTTTCCTTGTGTAATGAATGTTTTGTACTTATATTTATATGTCCTGAATGTGTCTTGGTATGTTATTGCAGATGGATTATGTATTTTGTAATTATTTTGAATGGAATTCCTCCTTCTATTTTGTTCCCTTTTGTCTTTTGTTCGGGTCAGTGGAAAGAACAAAAGCCCAGAGAGGGTCTCACAGAAAGTCACACAGCAAATTATGACACAGCTGGTTTCTTGACTCCTCAAACACCGTGACTCATACCCTCTGGGATTGTTTCCATGTGAAAATGGGAACATACCCAAAGGATTTAGAACCCTGAGCTGGAGGCAGAGGATTATTTGCCCTGTCAAGCAGGAAAAATATAGCGCAACCAGGTGGCTTCATTGCTTAAGGACTCAAGATCATTGTTCAGTAGAAACTATTTCAGGAATAAGAAACTTCATAGAGATTAGCTGGAGTGGAGTAGTGAAAACAGCATTGTATTTGAGTCAGGGAGTGTCAGAGTTAGAGAACAATTTAGGATTTATACAGTGTTTAAGGTTTGCAAAGCTCTTTATATATACTATCTCAGAAGATTTTCTATTTGATCCTAGAGGTAACAAGGAGCTCCAATTTCTAGAGCTAACTACCTTTGAACTTTCAAGTTTGTACCTCCTCTTTTCAGGGACTATGTGTGTGTGTGGGTGTGCGTGCATGCGTGTGTGCTTGCCCATATCCATGCACATGCAAGCTCCAGGGAAGAGTGTGCTCCCCCAATTTGGGAAAGGTATTGTTTTGTAACTATTTTTGCTATACCTTCTCAGTAAATACCCTTTTGCAAAAGTTAATTTATGTCAACTGGTTAATTGATATCATGGAACACATTGGATAGGGATGCATGAGTGATAATTCTAAAAGCCACACTTTCTAAGGGTAGAATCCTGAGAACAGTAGTTATGTTTTTCTGGGGACCAAACCTACCAGTGTGGGGATAGGGAGAGTGAACTCATTTAATGTGTTACATATGTAATGTGAAGGAATATTGGAGAGTGAAAGCAATAATTCACATGCAAGGCAGACTATATACAAAGTAACACTGATGGGATGGAGGCTGAGCAGGTGTAATGCCATGCACGAGTACCTTCCCCAAAGAGTACTACTGTGAACAGCTTTTAAAGTTCTGATTACACAGTATAGTAAACACTCCATTTATTCCATAACAAATCAAGGCAAACATTCACAACAAATCACAATATAATATTCACCACATTACATCTTATCACAGAAAAATCACAATATAGTGTTCACAACAGCTTAACATTAAAATGGCCACGTAGTTTTCACCAAAGTGGTCACAGTATTTAGAACAAAGAACAAAAGAATAATCATCTGGTTTCCCTAGGGAGGTTTGCCTCCTTACTTAATCATTCAATTATTTCACAATACAAGTCCTCGTCCACTAATGGGGCAATCATAAGTTAACTTAATCAGTCACTAAGTATCATTAATCACTAAATACAATCATTAGAAAATTACACAAACCCTCCACCCCTTGGTGTCTAATAAACTTCAATTTCATCACACGTTCAATATCCAAGGAGAGGCCTTTTCTTCATCTTGACTCAGGGTGGTCTCTTAGATTCCCTGGATACCCTTCCATGGTCCCAGCTCCTACCTGAATCCACCAAACAGTCACCTGGATTCAGAGGCAGACAGCTCCCAGGTTCTCGTCCAGTCCTCTGGGCAGTTCTTGTTACACACTGAACTTCACAGGGTCCAGTACATCTCGAAACCTTCAGCATTTCTGTTCCTGGGA
>CM053584.1:365696762-365721775 GCA_028627135.1 Pseudochirops cupreus
TTTCTGAAGAGAATAATTCCTTCAGAATTAGAGTGGAGCAAATGGAAGCAAATGACTTTATGAGAAATCAAGATACTATTAAACAGATCCAAACAAATGAAAAAATAGAAGGCAATGTAAAATATCTCCTTGAAAAAACCACTGACCTGGAAAACAGATCCAGGAGAGACAATTTAAAAATTACTGGATTACCTGAAAGCCACAATCAAAAAAAGAACTTAGAAAGCATCCTTCAAGAAATTCTCAAGGAAAATTGCTCAGATATTTTAGAACCAGAGGGCAAAATAGAACTTGAAAGAAGGATCTTGCAAATCTCATTTGACAGAGCTCAGCAATCCTCTCTGCCAGTTCTTTCAGTATTGAGAGATTTTGTTAATAGGGGGCCAAGTGACCTGAACTTATCTAGGACAGCCAGGTACCTCTTTACTTATTGTGGGCGTCATCTCCATCAGCCACTTTTGTTCTGGCATCTTCAGTACAAAGATCATTCTCCTTGACAGAGAAAAAAGAAAGATAGGGCTCTGTTCACCAAAGAGTGGCAGCATGGTGTAATGGCCATAGGATCAGCAACACCTGGGTGCAAGTCCTGCTTCTGACGCAGAGAGATTGGGTGACCCTAAGCACATCCCTTAACCTCTTATTTCCCCAGGAAACACAGTCTACAGGTTGCAGAACAATTGCCAATGTCCATCAGTAGAAGGAATTTCCTCACTGGGAGATTCCCTGCATTGATAAAATCAAACACAAGAAAGTCAGAGAAAATATGAAGATTTGTATGAACTGATGAAAAGTGGAAAGAACAGAACCCAAAAAGTAATACACACACTATATTCACATAAATGAAATAAAAAGGTTAGTGAGATGAAGTCAAGCTCTGAATAATGGAAAAACCAGTTATGATGCCGGAGGGGAGATAATCTTCCCTCCTAGCACTCAGAAGTCGGCATCATGGGACCTGAGTCTGATTAATCACCAGCGCTGCTTGCGTGCTTTTGGACAGGTTATGTATCCTCTCTGGACTAACATTTTTTTTATTATTATTATTTTTTTAATTTTAATTTTTATTTTGTCATAGCTTATCTTCTATCCCACATACTGCTCAAATGCACCCAATATCTTTCCAGCAGCCTTGCACAACCTAATGACTAACTAATCAAGTATTTGAAAAATACTAAATCTCATTTTTAAGTGGAAGCAACACTGGAGGCAAAAAATACAAGTAAGTAGAAACTGATTCTTGGTACTTGTTGATGTGGGTGGAACCGAGACTAACTGTTCACGTGAGCCTCTTGTAAAATATCTACAGTAGGTTCCATTCAAAAAACACATCTTACAGAGGGAATAGGGTTGTAAATTTTATGCAATATCATCAAAAATAAATCCTAAATGACAGTGTTTCAGTCTTTAAACATTTCTTCAAAACATCTTCAGCAATCGCAAAACACGATCACTACCATTCAGCATTTGAAGGCCTATCTTTTTAAAGAAACTACAAAATATTTTCAAAGCCTAAATGTCATTCTTTCTCCACTCAAATAATGACAGTAGAAAAATGACAGACAATAAGTACATTTATTAACTTCAAATAAGACGTTTTCCCTTTTCCCCTTCCCTCCCAATCCCCCACCATCCCTCATATGTAGGCACTGAATACAAGCAACCTCCAGGAATCTACATGTACAAATCCACATTTTAAACTATTTGTCTTTGCAGTAGAATCTCTGCTCCAGACTGATCACAGGACATCTTGCTTTAGCAAAAAGACCAATCAGATCTCCAAGTTCGAAATCAAAATTATGCCTAGATGTTGGGCACACCCTATCCACAGCACTAGATAAACTAACACAATTTTTAAGGTTGCTTTTTTCTGGGTCACGGCGGTCAGTTTTTCAATGGAGAAGAAAAATACCTCCATTCTACTCCTGAATTCAAAGAGCATTTCAGCATTAGCACCATCGTTATATATTATGTGTGTATAATCTGTATGTGTGCGTATCAGTAACATCCACATATCAATGTGTATGTGAACATTACACCCAGCCTTCGTTCTGCAAGCATTCTCAAAGACATGCTTATTCATTTACAAAGGCTGTCCAAAACCTGTTTTTACTACACAAACATGACAAAAACACTTCTAAGTTAAAGACAGCTCTAGTTACAATATCTTTTATCCTACATATTTAACAATAGAAACACTGAACATATTCTCTCTCCCCTTTCACCCCAATGTATCAAGAAATTAAATACCATGCCTTAAAAAGAAATTATGTTCTGGAATGAAGACTCAAGTCTTAGAATGATGCTTTTTAAAAATATTTCCCTCAAGCATTATAAAAAGTGATTCCCTCCCCCTCCACACACAGATGTGATACAGAATATCTCATTTTAAATGATCTGCTTATAGTAAAGTTGTGTTGTGAACCCCTTTGGTAATCTCATGAAGCCTATGGACCCCAAGTTCAAATGAAAGACATGATAAATTTCAGTTTGAGGTCAGTGAAAACAATGATGTGATTTCTTTTCCCCAAGTTTATAGAACCCTTGAAAAATATCCATTAACCCCTTCGAAGTTTGTAGATCCCAGATTAAGGACTCCTGGCTTACAGCAAAGTTACCATAAATGAATTGATCCCGTTGGCAAATGATCAACTTTTTACAAAAATAAACATCAATGAAGCCAAGGGACAAAATCTTAATTCTGAAATCCCAACAAATCTAATCTAATTTGTACTGTGAACTTCGAACTGCCAAACTTGGAAATGATTGTTTCTGAAAAGATTTACCAGTCCCAAAGTGTAAGCAGACCAAGCTGGTTTTTGCTCTATCATCACTTTCTACATAAACCTAAGTCACAGCATCTCTGTAAAACAAATGTACTCCTGTAAATGTGTGGAGGAGGCAACAGAGAGGAGAGAGCCTGGTCTTACCATCTCCCAACAGACTGGGAAAGGGAACAGGCTCAGACTTTAAACTTGACTGGGCCAAAGGGGAAGTAGCTTACTATGCTCAGGTCAAGTTTACAGGACAAATGTAAAAGCAAAGAAACGGATGGGGGTAGGGGATGCCTATTTTATCAGGTGGTTAATGAAACTAAATATATAATCAAAACCACAATAACATGGAAACTTATGAACTTGTCTTACAGAACTGAAGTAGAGGGTTAAAAAAATTATTTTACCTTTTTATAATGGAAGCACTGTTATTCACCCTAAATTCTCCTTTAACCCAATTTCTAAAATAGCATCAGCTTTTAGAAAAGAAAAATCTATTTTTGGACATCTCTTAAGAGGAAGGAAGGAACGAAGGAACGAACAAAAGAAGGAAGGAAGGGAGGGAGGGAGGGAGGGAGAGGAAGGGAAGGGGGGAGGGAGGGAAAGAAAGAAATCAACCAAAGATGTCTCCACTTCCTCCCATCCCTGAAGTGTATCCTCCCCCCACCATACACTCTCAGTAAAGCTCCATAATGAAAACCTACAACAGAAAATGATAAGAATCACATTCTAATAAGTTAAATACATTGAGCTTAAGGACATTAAGTATGTTAAGTACATTAAGCTTCAACAGAGAAGCCAATTCAAATTTAAGTTGGACTTCAAAAAAATACATCAAAATATTTTTTTTCATTTGTCTTTTACATTAGGATAACTATTTTTTAAAATGTTTAAAGAATTCACAAACAATAGCATAGCTAGCTCCAGGATCATCCCGGAGCAGGGGCTCAAGCATTTTGGGTATTCTGGACTCCTTCAGCAAGTATACAGACTCTTTTTCAGAATGTTTTTAAATGTCTAAAGTAACACAAATAGGATCACAAAGGAAACCAAAAGTCCCTATCCAAACTCACAATCCCCATCCCCACCCCAAACCTGTTCATAAAGCCTTTAGGTGGGTTCGTGGATCCCAGGTTAAGAATCTTTATTTAGGTTCAAGATGGCAATATGCAAGCAACAACAATCTTCGAAAGTTAGTTTCCTCCCACATAACGTAAAGTACCCATGTCATGTAGGCAGGAAGGCTGAGAATTTCCTTTGAGAATTTCAGAGGACAATAAAGCCATCTATGCTGGGGTTTTTTTTTCACACAGTCAAGGCTTCAAATGGACATAGTTGTTCTGTGTAAAGTATTTTCCATCCTGTTTCGATCCTTTCACTAAAAGGTCAAGAATCAGTCTGAGAAATTCCCATGTAGCATCTTCTTGTGGGGAGAGAGGGATGGGAAAGCTGTCAGATTATTCATCACATAATCAAATATTCTCTCTTCTCTGAAGTTAACTCCTTCAGTACTAGAAGACAGCCTTCTTCTGGAAACTGATGGAGCTTTCTTTTAGGATTGTAAAGACAACTCCATATGTCTCCACTCATCAATCACCGTTTGGTAAATCTCTACCAGTGATTATCACAGGTTCCAATGTGACTGTTTTATATAACTTACTTCCATCTCCACCTTTCAGAATCCGTATTTCTTTACCAGTGTTATCTTCCTTCCCACTGTCCCTACGGCCTGTATAAACCCCAAGTCACTCTGCTAAATATCTCCATTGAGCACAAAAATACTTCCAAACTACTTTGAACACAGAATTTTAAAGTTGTTTTAAAGTAGATCTTCCTCAAATGCTACTTCCTTTGTATCATACCCAAGTAGGTGTCCATCAGCTGTGGTCCAGGGGTCATTAAACAATGGCTGTCAATCACTTTAACCTTCCAATACCACCATGATAGTTCTTCCATTCCCTACTCTACTTTGTTTGGTAGGTTGTCAATTTCTCCTCTTTCTTTCATGTCACAGCTGACTCCACATATCCACCCACATGAATAGATTCTCAAACTGTCAAAACTGGCCTTTTTTTGTTCATATAGGTTGCTAAATAACCATGATCCTCCTACGTATGGATTGTTACTATCTGCTCTTCAGAAACTGACTTTAGATCTTTCAAAATGGCATCTTCATAAACTTGTGCTGAGCTTGACATGGAAGGTGCTATCATGCAGCTGCTGTGGTGAAGAACCCAGTGCCACACCTGGAGGTCATGATTGATACTCCTTCTGTACATTCATGAGGTCTGGCCTTAATTTCCCCAGCTATAGAATGAGGAGCTTGACTAGGTGATTTATTCAGGTCTGTCATGACTGAAATTAAGGTAGACTGTCTCAGCTCTAAATCTACGATCTGTGATCCTCACAATAGAGGCAGTCAGCTGGTCAATCAATAGCAAGTCAGTCAATGTGCATTTATTAAGCCCTCCTCTGTGCCACACATGGTGCTAAGTGCAGGGGATATAAAGAAACGCAAAAAATACCGACCTGCCCTCAAGGAGCTCACACACCAACGGGGAGACCACATGGCAAACACCCAGGTACGTACAAGATGAATATTTATCATAAATGGGAGATGATCTCGGACTGGGGACTGGTAGAGCAGACTGTCAGATCAGGTCATTGTATTGGGTATTTTCTGCTAACGCTTTTAAACTATGGGGAAAAAGGGGAAAGCATTCCTCCAAATGGCTGATGTTAAAAACAAAGGGCATCAATGTACCTTATTTGAAAAAAAAAAAAGCAACAAGGTATTCTCACTGCTTTTCCCCTAGGGCTGGGTCTACCTAGAACTCACTCCCTTCTCTTGCCAAAGGAGGGAGATTCCAAAATCCACTCTTGTTCTCTCCTTCTCTCCTCATCACTCCTACTCTTCAGTACCTTAGGTAACAGAGACCCCCAGATTGGACTATGATAGGTGTTAATTAGCCCAAGTATGATTTACTCATGTTGTGGGTCAGAGGTCCTTAATCTAGAGGCCATGGATAGACCTGGGAGAGTGGGGAAGGGGTAGGGGATCCATGAACTTGGAAGAGGAAAAAACATTCTGACTGCTGAATTTCAATAGAACCGGTTTCCTCTGCAATCCTATATGGATTATTTTACAGATTTAAAAGCATTATTCTGAGAAAGGATCCACAGGTTTCACCAGATGCTGCCAAAGGGTCCATGACATAAAAAAGTTTTATATAACATACTTATACAATATATACATTATCTTAAGTGAACTTCTAGCATGACCACCTTGAAAATAAGTGACCTTCCTCTTCACCCCCACCCCTCTGTATCATGCAGGAGGGTTTGTTAGAAGGATTTAAAGTCACAGAATTCCAGCACAAGAGGAAGTATGGGTGTTGAGGCTAGGGTGGGTGCTATGATGCAGCCACCATGGTGAAGAGCCCAATCTCATGCCTGGAGGATAAGACTGATACAATTTCTGTATTCAAGTGTATGAGACTGAAACAACCCGGATACAAATACTGCCTCTGTCACACACTGGCTGTGTGACCCTAGACAAGTCACTTAACCTCTCACTGCCCTCCAAATAATTCTTTAAGATTCAAGTTAAAAAAATGTTGTTCATGTGCATTGGGGGAAGGAATTTCCACATAGGGAAGTCCCCACACTGATGAAATAAAAAATGAAATGAAATTTAAAAATCCATAGCACCCCCTCAAAAAAAACCCCAGCACACTAGTGTCTCTAATTTGATGATAGCCCCCTAAGTGAGCACTTAACTTTGGAGTCCATGAACTTGATTTTTAAAAAATATTTTGATAACAATATTTCAGCATAATTGGTTTCCTTCGTAATCCCATATATTTTATTTTATGCATTTAAAAACCCTTTTCTGAAAAGGGGTCCACGGGCTTCACCAGCCTGCTGCCAAATGGTTCCAGTACACAAAAAAGATTAAGGACTCTGCCCTAATCCCACATTCACTGATCAGCAATAAGTGTTTTCCTGCAGGAACCCTGAAACAAGGGGGAACTAACTCTGTCTTAATATCCAACATAACTCATGTACAACTTCGCTTGTACTTTACTTAATAAAGTCACACTGCATGGGTGAATGAGTATATGAATAAATGAAAAGGAAAAACCATTTACTAAGAGAAGACCCATTCAAAAACTGCCCAAACAAGTTGCTCGACCGTCCCATTTTTCTTGTCTGTTAAGTGGAGAGATCAGCCCCACTTCCCTCATAGGACAGGTGTGAGGTTCAGCTGAGACCCCATTTGAGAAAGAAGCCCAGAAAAGTAAGTTCTATCGAGACGCGATACACAAGACAGAAGTAAGTGGTGCACTCACACTGTTTCTGAATCCTTACTTCCTGCCTTCCCTTATTTCTTTCCTTCTTTCACTCAGCTATTGCTGCCCTTGGCCACTTGTTTCTTTCCTTCCTCGTGGGTAGGAGGGCATGAAGTAGAAGGCCCAGAAACTTCAGGGAGAAGACACACACACATACAAGAAGCGTCATGATGGAAAGAGCGCTGACTCTGACATCGGTCAGTAAATAAGTATTTATTAGGGGTCTACTTCACGCCGAGCACTGTGCTAAGCACTGGAAATAGAAAGAAAGGCAGGAGATTTCTAAATCTCTTCTTCTCTCCCCTAGCACAGTGCTAGGCACATAGGTTCAATAAATACTTGTTTCTTGATCTCCCACTAGCCTGCTGATAAATGTTCAAGGAGCAAATGAATAAATAATGAACAAATGCAGGCAGCCAAAGGTAGCGATGAAGTTGAAACCTCTCCCCCCACGCCAGCCACCTGACGGCAGACGGGGCCCAAACCCAAGGCCAGACACGAAGGATGCTGCTGAATGTACGCACTTGGCTTTGGAGACATCCGGATGGCTTGGTTTCTCCCCTTCGCTCCAGCGCTCTGAGTCAGCTGGGCATTCAAAGGGGTTGCCAATAACTCATCCCAGAGATGCTGGCATCTCAGAGTCAGACTGTTGGCAGACGGGCTTTACTCTCTGGGCTCCAAAGTCCTTGGCGGCTACTTAGTTTTGCTTCTGATACTGCAAATGGGAGACAGAACATGAGGAGGTGAGGAAGGCACGACCAAAGCCAAGGAGGAGAGTCTCTGCTCTCAAAGCTCAAACACCCTGAATGTCCTGCTCCTGATCTCGTTCCTGCAGTGACTCGGCACTGAGAGCCTCCCTGAGAGTGTGGCCTAGAAGTGAGGGCACTAGACCTGGAGGCCAGTAGACCTCAGTTCAAATCCCACTTTAGACATAGCTCTGTGCCTCAATTTCCACATCTGGATTTGATGGTCTCTAAGGTGCTTTCCCACCCTATGATCCCATGAGCTGGGTCTGTTTTCCCAGATGCAAAATGGAGACACTACATGACCAACCTCTTTGGCCCTTAGGTTTTCCCATCTCTAAAATGGGGCTATTACTTACACTAAGTCTTATCTGACAGGTCTGTTGTGAGGAAATGATCAAAAACTCTAAGATACCCAATAAATGATGCCCCTCCCCCAATTGTCACTGCCCTCCCTCCCAACCCTGGGTTTACTCTGTATGAATTCTGTATATGCTAATCTACGTACACACAGGCTCCCCTGGCCGAGCAGAAGGTCCATGAGACCAAGGACTCTGCTGCTGTGCTTGAGCCCAAGAGGCAGCTTGCTGGAGTGGGCAGAGAGCTGGCCTTGGGGCAAAGAAGGTCTGAGTTCAGGCCTGGCTTATGCCACTTGTTGGCTGGGAGAATCCGGGCCTATGATGTAGCCTCTCCGTGATGTGGGTGATTTTCTAAGACCAGAGATTGCCTAGAAGGTGCCAACCCGCACTGCCAGAGGGCATTCATTCCTCTTTGGGTGTTCCTCACACTAATGAAATCATACCTCTAGTCCTATCCATGCGCCAGGCACACAGTAGGTGACTCATATACCTTTCCTGATTGGCTGAAGTGGGATAAGGCCAGTTATAACTGTTGGCATTCTCATCACCATTATCCTCATCACCATAACCCTCGCTCTGAGCCCCTTCTCTCCTCCAATGGAGAGTGAAGTGGGGGGCAGGACAAGGAGGCCAGCAAGCTCCCGGGAAGCAGGGGCTGCTGCCAGCTTTGACTCTGTCTCCTCAACGCCCAGCACAGGGCTTGGCACATGGTACGTGCTGAATCTGACAAGGAAGGAACGTTAGCTACAGAAGGTGGAGGTTCTGATTCGATTAGTTTGGGTGTCTATGACTCCCAGCTGACACAGCACGGTGTGGACGTAGGCCACATTGTATAGACAGGATTGTGTATCTTTGATTTTTTTTAAGAATCCTGCCTCCTCGTCGCCTTCTTTGTCTCATCTGGGCTCAGCCAGCGCCAACTGACAACAGCCTGTCTTTAAGCAGTGGTGCTCTCACCCTTTGGCCCCCCGTGATTTTCCTTCCTTCCCATATACTCTGCAGCTTGAGAAACAACAGCAATAATGGCAAGCAGTCAGATTGTTCTTTAAGATCTGCAAAGCGCTTTACAAGTATGACCTCACTCGATCTTCACAACTCTAGAAGGAAGGTGCTGTTATCATCCCTACTTTACAGATGAGTAAACTGAGGCAAACCGAGGTGAAGTGCCTTGCCCAGGGTCACATAGCTCTTAGATAAGGGTCTGAAGCCAGATCTGAATTCAGGTCTTCTTGGATCAGGGCCCAGTTCACTGCACTGCCTGGAGGCATTTATATATGACACTAAGGCTTGCAAAGTGCTTTACCTGTCTTATCTCACTTGATCCTCACAACAGCAATGGGAGGTAGATGCTATTGTCATACCCATTTTACAGATGAGGAAACTGAGGCCTGCCCAGGGTCGCACAGCTAATTGTCGTGTCTGCAGCAGGAGCCTAACCCTGGCTTTTCTATCTCCAAGTCAAGAACTGCACCTATTAGACTGGGGAATCCAAGGATGGGGCTTTGGATCCCAGGCCTGCAACATGCTGTCTTTGTGGCCTTGGGCAAGTCCTGAATTTCCTCCTCTATAAAACAAGTGCCTTGGACTTGAGGACGTCTAGGATGCCTTATAATACACCTTCCGGCTGCCCGAGGTTCAGCTGGGGCCAAGAGACACAACCAGTGGGAGGCAGGGGCACCCCCTGGGGGCTGAGGAGAGCTTGGCTTGCACTGGTCTCTCCCACTAGATCACTCAATCTCCCACCATGTCTTCTGAGCGGGGTGCTGAGCCCACGCTATGGAACTCACCTTCCTCATGACCCAGTCGGCATCTTCAATGGCTCTTCCAATAATCTGCTGGATTCTCTCTGGGCTGTCTTCATCGGCATGGACTCGGAAACTCTGGAGGGTGTGAGCAAAACAAGAAACAATTGAGAAGAACTCATAACGACAGCTAATCTATCATGGAGGAGTTGGTTTTCATGGGCACTGGAGATGAGGATAAGGGTTCAGTCCAGACTTAAAACTTAGTAAGTGTGGGGAACTTGAGATGGCTCGGTGACACAGTAAACAGGCACCCACCCTGGAGTCAGAAGGACCTGAGTTCAAATCTAACCTCAGACATTTAACACTTACTAGCCATGTGACCCTGGACAACTCACTTAACCCCATTTGCCCTACCCTCCCCCCTCCAAAAAGCCAAAAAAATAAAAAAATAAGTGTAGGGAACTCCCCGCGTGGACCCTCCCTATGCCAATAAAGCAACTCGATTACATGACAGAGATAGGGAAAATTATCTGTCAAACTAAGGATCCACGCACTGACCCATGTGCCTGAAAATCAGGACAGACTGGAAGAAAATTAGACAGCAGGCCCAAGAGACATTTTAGGGTCTATTTCCTTTTGGTTTCATTTCAACAGGTTTTTGTTATAGAAGGGAGGATGAGGAAGGGGGAAAAGGAATCCACAAGGCTCCAATCTCTTGACAACTCATGCTCACTTTGGCACGTTATGATAAGGAATAATAGTATGGGACCTCCCATTCCTTCAGCCACAGTACAACACAAAGACTCCTCAAACACCAAGTGACAGTTTATTTCTAATATGGATGATGAGAGGCCTTCCCCTCATGAGGCAATGCAATATACTGAAATGAGTGCTGGTCTTGGGAGTCGGGAAGGCCTGGGTTCAAATTCTGCCTCTTACACTTGTAATCTGCATGGCTATGGGTAAAGTCACTTAACTCCTGGGAGCCTCAGTATTGTCACCTGTAAAATGGGGATACTATCTTTAACTCTCTCACAAGGCTGCTGTGAGGCTCACATGAGATTTGCAAATTCTAAATACAGGCTACACAGATGTAATTAATATCATGGCTGTTATTATTTAATGTGGAATCACGTAATTAAAAATAAACTTTGTGTGGGTGCCAGTGGGGAGGCAGGAGAGAAGAAGACCAACTGCAGTGCTCCGATGGTAAGATGGGGACTTAGGGAAGTGAGAGATGAATAGCCAAAAGAAGGCTGCAGTGTATCAGAAAGACCACCAGACATCACGCCCAGGGCTGCCCTCCTGGGCAGTGTGACCACCAGCAGCTCACATCCTCTCTCGGGGCCTCAGTCAGGAGTGCCCCCTGAGGTCTCTCCCAGATCTAAACTGATGAGCACAGTGCCTGAGGTCATTCAGAGGGCTCTGTGAAAACTCCCCCCTTGTAGCTGACTGCCAGCGCCCAGAGTGTGCAGGCTGGTCTGTCAGCACTTAGGACAGCGCCCATCCCAAAGGGCTTCCCAACTGCTCCTGCGCAGAGGGTGCCCCTGGGGCAGGAGGCTACACAGGCAGCCTGAGGAAGCATTTTCAGAAGGCAGTATGGAACAAGTCCTGGGCCAGAAATCTGGAGACCTCCGCTCCAGTGCCAGGTCCGCAAAATGAAGACCCCGGACTCAATGATCCTTACTTTCCCTATGTAACACTTACACAGTGCCTCCTATGTGCCGGGCACTGGGCTAAGCACTTTACAGTTATTATCTCCATCACACTAGCCCTGGGAGGAAGGTGCTACTATGAGCCCCACTTTACAGCTGAGGAAACTGAGGCAAACAGGGCTAAGGGACTTGCTCAGGGTCACACAAGCATACATGTCTGAGGGAGGTTTTGAATTCAGGTCTTCCTGACTACAGGTCTAGAGCCCTATGCACTGCGCCCCTCTGAAGCTGCCTAAGGTCTCCAGCAGCTCTGATACCGGATCAGAGACTATTTCTTTGAAGCGTGACCCACAACAGACAGCAGAGTGGATAGAGTACTGAATTTGGGGTCAGAAAGACCTGAGTTCCAATCTCGCCAGTAGAGGAGCTGCTGAAGCCCCCACCACTGAACAACAGAACCAAAAGAGTCAAAGTGAAAGATTCTATCAGGGAGGGAACTGAGCAGCTCCAGGCCCAGCAAATAAAAGAAACCTGGCTGCCAGCTCCCTGGGGGAAACCGTTTCCTGCCCCAGGCCCTGGGACTGAATCCTACCTCTGATCCTTACTAGCTGTGTGACTCTGGGTAACTCATTTAACCTGCGTGCCTCAGTTTCTCCATCTGTAAAATGAAGGGGCTAGATACAATGTTCACATGCCACTCTAAAGCCATGATCCTATCATCAATTTCCTTCTCCAAGAAAATGGAACAGCCACATGAATCAACCCATGGTGAGTAATCCTGAGCTAAAAGGACTGATTACAGAGTACTTTCGAAATACTGAGCAAGGAAGGGCAGTGGTATGAACAACCCAAAAAACCTTTTGGCTTTCAAGCTGGGGTTTTGTTTGGGGTTTTTTTGGTAGCAGCAACAGCAGCCTAACTTCTCATTGTCACTGCCTTTGGCTGGCATTAAAACGAGCAGATATTTCCCAAGCTCACAACAACTGTTGGCAGAGGGAATATTCAGAAAAGCTGGGAAGCCAGCTTGAAGCTAAACACTGTTGGCAGAGAAGTACAACAGTCTATTAAAGCATTGGCTGTATACAAACTAATCCATCAATGAGTGTTTATTAAGCACCTCCTGTGTCAGGCACTACCCCTGCCCTCATGGAGCTGACGTTCTATCAGAAGACCACATGGACCCATCTAAGTTATGTACAGACAAAGCCCATGACAAGGGGACTGGGGGGTGAGGGAAGGCCACAGGTGACACCTGAGCTGAGCTCTCCAGGCAGCTAAGAGGCAGGGGTGGGGAGATGGTGCCATGGAGGAGCAGGAGCAGGAAGGTCGGCCTGGCTGGACCTCAGAGTGTGAGGAGCGTGCTGGCTGCGGCTGGATGAGGCAGGCGAAGAGCAGGGCCCAGCCTCCCACTATGCTGGGCCACACCCAGCCATGGGATCCTTCTCCCACCTGTCTGATGGCATGCTGATAGTGTTCCTGGATGTTCTTGGTGGGCAGCTGGCGGCAGCAGCGCAGCAGGTAACGGTACAGCTGCAGCGGTGTTTGGACTAACTCGGCGCCTGGCAACGGGCCCATCAGCATCACCTTCTTCTCCTAGAGAGGACCCAAGGCGAGAGAAAGGAACAATGATTAAACACCCACTATGGGACAGTGCTAGGCACTGTGCCTGTAGTAGGCACTTCACAAATATCCTCTCATTTGATCTTTGTACCCACCACGGGAGATGCTAGTGTGAACCTCATTTTAAGGTTGAGGAAACAGAGGAAGACAAAGGTTAAGTGACTTGCCCAGGGCCACACATTTAGGAAGTGTCTGAGGTCAGATCTGAACTCAGATCTTCCTGACTGTAGATCCACAGCTCTGTCCACTGTGCCACCTAGCTGCCTTTCAAAGCCGTTCATAAATTGACCCCTTCCTCCCTCTCCACAATTCCCACATCTGGGGCCACATTTGAACTCAGGTCAGAAAGCTGTTTATCTACTGGGCCCCTCAGCAGCCAACATGGTAAAGGGGGAAGAGCCCCTAACAGGGATTCCAGGCTTAGCTCTGCCACTTATGAGCCATGTTACCTTGGACATGTCACTTCACTTACTCCCCCCCCTTTTATTTCCTCTCATCTGTGAATTGATGGGTTTGGATCAGCAGACCACCAGGGAGTCAGGATTTGGCCTCACAAATCTCTCAGCCTCCCTGGGCTTCAGTTTTCTCTGGTGTGACAGGCCAGGATTCCCTCCCCTTCCCCCTGGGGATTAAGCTGAAAAGTTGTCCCTGAGACTAGGCCGGGCCAGAAAGCTCAGGCTAAAAGCCTCCACCTACTGAGACAACTTTCTGGGGGCTTCAGCCATGCTCACTGGGCTTCCTTGTCACCTAAGGGCATAAAAAGGAACTTTTGGAGTTCCAGCCCCAGCTGATGTCCCAAGGCCAAGGGAGAAAGGCTTTCCAGAAGGGAGAGGGAAGGGCCCTTCTTTCATCAACTACTCCATAAGCCAGGTGGGTCTCACTTTGTGCCAACACTGAGTTGAAGGACTGAGGTGGCCAGGTAGAACAGGCTCAGCTCATGCCATCTGTACAATGAGGGGGTGGCCTGCACACCCCACCGCCCGGGAGCTCCCACTAAAGGATTTCTGGCCACTTGTGAAAAATGGGGAGGACGTTTTCCTCTGAATTCTCTGCAGGCTGCCCAAAATTCTTTGGCAGGTCACAGGTCACGCAGGCCGCAAAGCCTCTTCCACCTCTGACCTTCTAGGGATCTGAGGACCACAGACCTGGAGCTGGAAGTCATCTGAGCCAACCCAAATCATTTTACAGATAGATAAACTGAGGCAAACAGACTGATTGAATTGTCCAAGGTCACATGGTTGGTAAGCGGTGGTGCAGTGGTGAATCAAGCCCAGTCAGGAAGATCTGAGTTCACATCTAGCCTCAGATAGATCCTGGCTGAATGACCCTGGGCAAGTCCCTTAACCTTTGTTTACCTTGGTTTCCTCATCTGTAAAGTGGGGATAATAAAAGCCCTACCTCCCCCCTCCCCCAGGATTGCTGTGAGAATCAAATATAACTGTAACACCCTCAGCGCACTGCCGGGCACAGAGCAGGAACTACGGAAATGTTAGTTACTGCTGCCAGCGTTATTACTGGTGTCAGGATACTTCTCACAACAGTTTTCTAAGGAAGACCTGGCACACAGTGCTGGGCACACAGGAGCTGCTACATAAGTGTTTCCTGATCACTGCTGCCAAAAATATAAGGAAAAGGGAGAAAAGGCATCTTCTCTCACCTTCCTGTTTCTTCCTCAAAAAAACAGCTTCTACCCTAGAAAAGAACAAGCCAGGGAGAGAACACAACAGGCTTCCCAAGTGGCCTCAGCCACCCTCCAAGGAGCTCACAACGAAGGCACTGAGGGGTGAGAATGTGGAGGATTCGACACAACCCACCCCAGCTACTTAACAAGAACAACTCAAAAGCACGGCTCTGGCACATCCAGCGGGGAGGACTTTCTGCCCCCGGGGGGGGGGAGGGGGGGCGCGGGGTGTGTGTGTGTGTGTGTGTGTGTGCAATTCATACTCCATCCTGGACAGGGCAGATAACAAGTGCCGCTATCTGGTGCTTTAAAATTTGCAAAAGCCGCCCTTAACAGACATCCTCTCCTGTCAGCCACTCAAGCGCCTTCAGATCCAGCTGCTACAAGTCTTCTTATTTCCATTTTTAGATGAAAACTGAGCCTTAGGGAAATAATGCATCTCTCTGATAACAACAGAGTCAGTGAGATCACAGATTTTAGCAGTGGAAGGAAATTCAGAGGTCTTCAAAGTCCAACCCTCTCATTTTAGAGATGGAGAAACTGAGGCCCAGACAGGGCATCCAGTTTGTGGTCCCTCAGAGAGAAGGATCAGAAATTCAAAGCTGGAAGGTAACTCAGAGATCACTAAGTCAGGACCCTTCATTTCACACATGAAGAAAATGAGGCCTGAGAGGGCTAGCACCTGGGCCAGCCAGCAAGCGTCAGAGACAAACCCAGAAGCCAGAGCTCCATGGCACCAAGGCCAGCGCTCCATGGCACCAAGGCCAGCGCTTGGCACACTAGGCCACACCGGTCAGGGAGGGATCTGTGAGCAGTCTGGGGATAGCCGAGTCTGGCTGTTATTATGAGCAATAATAACAAATAATAATAGAATCCATTTCCTCATAACAAGCCACGAGATGGTTAATCTCCCAGCTTCTGGCAAAGAGACTTATTTGTAGCTCTCCTTAGGACTCTTTAAGAGAAAATTCTAGCAGAAGATATAGAAAATATCAGAATGTCAATAGAGAAACTCTATAGAGAAGCATCTTGGGACACCTGCCCCAGAAAAACATTCTTTCCCATTTAACTGCTATTCTGTCTTCCCATCCCACAACAATGATTTTTCCCACTTTTAAGAACAAGAAATCAGGGGCCAGATATTAAGTGACTGTACAGAATGTAGCAGACAAGAGACAAGATCTCAGCCCAATGTACAGCTTTAAATGGAGAAAAAAGGTCTAGTGATTGGGGGTTTTTTTTCTTCTGATTTTATACAACATCTGGGGCCCTTAAAACCACCTACGCCAAAAGTAATTTTGTGTTCCCCCGAATTCAATTTCAAAAACATTTATCATATGCCAACTATGTTCCAGGTACTGTTTCAGGATGCAGCAAATAAATAGAAGAAGGGAGGAAGGGAAGAAGGGAGGCAGGAAAGGAAGGGAGGAAAGGAGAGAGGAAGGAAGGAAAGGAGGGAGGAAGGAAGGAAGGAAGGAAGGAAGGAAGGAAGGAAGGAAGGAAGGAAGGAAGGAAGGAAGGAAAGAAGGAAGGAAAGGGAGGGAAGAAGGAAGGAAGAAAAGGAGGAAGGAAGAAAAGGAGGGAGGAAGGAAGGAAGAAAAGGAGGAAGGAAGGAAGGAAGGGAGGAAGGGAAGAAGACTATACAACTGTGCCTCACTTTAACAGAACTCACCTGAAAATCAAGACATCACTCATCACATTACAACGTCACTGGCCTCTTAGAAAAGGAAGAATAAACAGGGCTAAGAGAAGGCACCACAGAGGGGTTGTTTTGAAAAGACGTAGGTATTATGAGGGAAGGAAGACAAACACAAAAACAAAATTTTCCCTATCTTCAGGGAGTTTACCATTTACAGAAAATATCCATCATAAAACAAAAGGACCAATTCAATTCAACAATGTTACTGAACTGGCTATCTCCCTGGGTTCTCCTGGGCTGTCTGTTTCAAAGGCTCAGCAGCCCCATGACTGCCCAGGGGCCGACTCTCCTGGGCCACTCTAACCCCAACCCCAAAGCTCCACTTCATTCCCATTCTCTGGCCTCAGCTTGCCCTGCCTCCTACTCCACTGCCCACCTCCCAACTTCCAGTTCTGAAACCACAAGTCATGATCAGGTCAACTCAGTCATTATTCCTAGTTAAAGAATGTCAATCTCCTCCACAAAGACACTCCCCACTCTCCCTATAGCTTTCCCAAGCAAAGTAGCCCTCCCTGGCCACCTCCAGGTACCATATTCCCCAGGAGAATGGAATTTCCTTGAAGGCAGAGACTGTCTCTTTTATACACAATACATACTTCATGCTTTTTCATTCATTTGTTCTCTCACACTATATGGCAAGGATTCTTAAATGGGAGTCCACAAACTTTTAAAATATTTAATAAAATAAAATGTATTAATAAAATTAAACTCGACAATAAATTCCATTACAGTATTTCAACATAATTCATTTCCTTTGCAATTTTCTGTGTTTTACGTTATGAATTGAAGAACATCATTGTGAAAAGGGGTCCATGGGCATCACTAAACTGCCAGAAAGGTCAGAGCCACAACAGAGGTCAAGAACTCTCAGTATTTGGAAAGCTGAAACCTTCCCAGCCCTCCAAGACATTAGTTTGACATTATAAATCCAGCTCCCTAATGGGTACGGGTGGTGACAGCCCAAAGGAAAATGCATGAAGGAGGATGGAATGAATTCAGTTCTCACAGCTATTAATCATAAAAATCAGCCATCAGTTCCTAGATTCCAATCCCAACTTTCAATGTGACAGCAGCAGAGATGAAGCACGAATTTGGGGCACAACCAGGACTTTCCAGGGCTGCCCCAAGGCATGCTGGGCCCGACCCAAAGACGGCCGCCAACTTTTTCATGAAGTGGCCTGCAAGACTGTACTGGCAGGTCTACCCTCACCACATAAAGTGCTAATCAAATATTGTAAATTGCTAGTCACGTAACAGATGGCTACCATCTGTAGCCCTCCAAATGAACATTTGGAGAGAGTGTAACTTTGAAATATTACCCAAAGATGCAAGCAATCCTTAGTAACCAACTCAGCAAGTATGGCTGGGAGGCTATTTTAGTCTCAATTATAATTCTTAGTCCCAGTCAATAATATCCAGTAGCTGAACCATGTGGGTTCACTTAAAGATCTGAACCAAAAAAGAAAAACAAAAAGTCAATTTAATTTAACATGTGGGGATGTGAGGAGCTGAATGGCTCTGGATGCTGCCACTTCATTACCAAAATCGTAACCTAAAATTATGTTAGTCTTCCTATTCTTCCAAAGTAGTAGCACTACCAACTCTGACTTGTTTAGAGGAGAAAAGGACTTATAACTAAGGTAGGGCAACTGGCATTTTGTCCTAGGGCACCAAAATTTAGAGGGTGCTGGCAGTTCTTATACTCCAGAAATATAGAAACAGCTGAGTTTAGCATCTAGTTACCAAAAATAAGTAAGTAAAACATGAATCTATCAGGAAGCCCAGATTCATTCCATGGTGAGGGGGCAGCTGCACCCCAAGTGATTTCCCCCTCAGGTCTTACAGCCAATTCACAGCATCATAGCTCTAGAGTTGGAAAGGGCCTAAGAGGCAGTCTAGTTTAAATCTAATTTTACAAATAAGGAAATTGAGGCCCAGTGAGGTCATGTGTCAGAGCTAAGATTGGAACCCAGGTCCTCTGACTCCTGTATTCTGTGGTCCCTGGCTCTGTTTCCCCCTGACAAAATGTGTCTTGAAGTTCATTTGAGAGGAGTTTTCACTTGGGATGTAGTTTATGAAGCTTGGCCTGAAAAACAAATAAATAAACAAAAAACTCGATACCAGTATGTGGTTTATCCAGCCCCTTCCTAGCCTCAATGTCTTTCTCCCCTACTACAAACCTCTGAGTCATTTCCTCCATTTTCTTTGCTTGCATTAGAGCAAGGGTTCATCTATCTTAGAAGTCAACAAATTTCTCAGTGTTATTCTCTTTGAAAGTATCAGCCAGAGGGCTCGCTGGAGAGACTGCAGTAAGGGTGGAAAAGGAAGGTGTGAGAATTGGCTGAGGACTGGATACCACTGACTGGACCTTTCTACATACCCAGGAGGGAAGAAATGAAACCACGGATCAGTCCTAACCACAGGATCATAAATGCAGAGCCATCATGGAGCTTAGCCCTCATCTGGTTCAACCTCCACAGTAGAAAGCCCAAAGGGGAAATGATCTACCCAAGGTCACACAGTAGTAAGACGAGACAGGATCTGAATCCAGATCCTATGATTCCTTCTTTCCACAACAACACACTACTTTCATCTTTTCTTTTTGGAAAAGAATTGAACCTTACATCAATAAAAGGAGATGACACAAAGGAATTTAAGGGTCCCCAAGTCAGAAGTCTCTCAAATCTAAGTGTTATGAACCTTTCCAATCCTTGTTCCTTCATTATGATGGGACTCTAAGTGGACAGAAATGCCAAGGCGAAGAAGGGGAAGACTGAGTATAACACAGCAACATGGAAGAGAGGGAAGGGGGGAGTAGAAAGAGGGCTGGATTCTGAGTCAGAGGACCTGGGTTTGAATCCCAGCCCTTCCATGTACCACCTATGTGACACTGGACAAGTAGCTTCACCTCACTCTAAGCCTCAGTTTCTGCATCTGGAAAATGACTGGGTAGGCCTAGACGACCTCTAAGGCTTCTTCCAGCTCTAAATAGCTGATCCTACAGTAGAATGAGTACTTCCCACTTAACCCAATCTACAAATCAAGGAAAACCTTTCCTACAAGTTTCCTGGGAGCCTCTAGAAGAGCTGGGTACAGACTCCCTTGGGGAAGCCCTGCTTTGGGTTGAGTCCTCTAATGGCTCCACAAACTCAGTGCCAAGACTTTGCCCCCAGAACGTCTACTCCACAATTCTCTTCATTACCTCTCCAGGAAACAGTTCTGGCAAGCTAACCTAGACCAGAGGAGTCTCCATTGAGTCCCATCAACACCACACTGAGGCTTCCTGAGGGCAGAAGCTGTTTTATGTTCTCTTTGTATCCCCAGCACAGGCCTTAGCACTTTTTCTTTTTTTTATTAGACTCAGGATCTCATTTGGTGCAGGGAATCTGCCTCTACCGGCGCAGCTGTCAGTCAACAAACAGGTATCAGGCGCCTACTATTTGCAGGCACTATGCTAAGTCTTAGAGGGACAGGCCCGGCTCTCAAGAGAGACAGCTGCCTGGCCCCCGGAGGGGGCTGAATCCCACCTCCCCTTGCAGACTGAGTCTCTCACGGTGGGTTCTCAGTGCTACAAAGTATCAGAGGCAGCAATGTAAAGCCAGGTCCAAGCAGGAGGAGGCCTGTCTGGTTCACTTAAGTGCAGCACTAGAACCTCCACCGAGAGGGCACTGACCTCCACAACGTCCTTGACAGACGGATCATTTGGATTTTCATGCACTCAGAGAAAGGAATGAAGGTGAAGGCAGAAAATGTTTTCTTGTTCTTGTCTTAATGGGAAGTCTGTAGCCCTGGAGCCTTCTACTCAATTTTACGTTTTTTAGCTCATTTCCCAGGCCCAAGAAACCCTACACCTTGAAGAAAGGGTTACGCGTCCCAGCAAGGTCAGGGCTGGAGCTCTAGGGCCGCAGGTGCAGTGCAAAGCTCCGTGACCCTGATGCTCATTCCCCCTGCGATCTTGGGTGTCCCGTCACCTCCCTGGGCCTCAGTTTCCCCATCTATACAATGAAGGGCTGGCCTCTCTGGGCTCCCTGGCTTCACGACCCCAAGCAATGAGCACTGGGGGGCCGCCTCGGAGTGGGGCAGGCTCGGAGAATAGCAGGAGGCGCTGCGGCCTCCCAGAGCGTCCTCCGCCCGCAAACTTTAAAGGGCCTGGTCAATATCATCTCAGGGAGAACTACGCGGACCGCGCGGCGCGTGCGCGGGACGGGAGGGCGGCCCTCCCCTCCCCCCATTCCCACAGCGGCCTGCTCCCGCCCCGGGCCCTGTTTCTGACCTAGCTCTGCGGGCAGGCGACGCGGCGTTCTACTTTGGAACGTCGGCCCGGAGGCTGCGGCTGCTGCAGTGAGGGCGGCTATGACGGTTATGGGCACTGCGGAGCGATATCCCGTCTACGCATATGAGCTTGACGCATACGGGCGCGCGCCAGATCGTCGTGCGCGCACCAGACCGTCGTGCGCGCACGGGCTGGAGCTCGCTCCAGCTCCGGGAGGGGAGGAGAGAAAGGAACACGTGCGCTGCCGCGAGCGCCCTCTGTCGAACCTTCTCGGGAACCTCGGCCCCGTGTCAACCCAGTTGTCAGCGTGTCAATCAAATCTCGGGCTGGGAGGGGTGTGAGGGTGGAATACTCCCCAGGGAACCCTCACCAGCCTGACCAACCCACCAATGTCACCTCCCCATGGCATTACCAAGTTCTCCCTTTACCAACTTTTTCCTCCAAATCCCCCAATTCCTCTCCCAGTACCTTTTCCCCAACAACGTTTCCAAGTTCCCCAGTTCCCTTTATAGTAAGCCCACCCCATAAAGCATGCTCTAGTTATGCATCCCCCAACTTCTCCCAACAATATTCCTTGGCCCCACTTTCCCTTTCCAACTTATTCCCTAGTTTCCTCTCGATGAACTCCGACTCCCCGTTCTCTAGTCCCAATTTTTTCCCCATCAAATTCTTCTCCTCCACCCATTTTCCCTTCCCACCATATTCCGGCTTTCCCTCCCCACCAATTTCTCTTGGTCCCATTCACTCCTTACCAAATACCTTCCTTTCCTCCCCACAAACTTCTCCCCAATATCCCCTGCCAAGAAATACTCTAGTCTCCTCTCTAAGAACGTTCCCCCTCCCATTAACCCATCAAATTCTTCTCCACCAATTCCCTTACCTAATTTATTCCCTCGTTCCCATCCTAACTTCCCCCTTCGTGTTTCTCTTCCCCTCAACTTCTCTTGCTAACAAATGCCCTCATTTCCACCCTACCAATTTTCCCTCAAGTTCCCTCCCTATCAAATCCTTCTCCACCAACTTTCCCCACCATATTCCCTTATTCCTTCCACACCAACTTCTTGCTTCTGCTTTCTTTTCCTGGCTCCTTTTTCCACTGAATTCCCCAGTTTCCTTCCTACCAACTTTTCTCCCTCCAAATTCCCTACTTGCCTCCCCACAAACTTTCCCAACCCTTTCTCCCTTCCCCAATCAAATTCTTCTCACCAAATTTCCTCATCAATTCCTTCTCAGTCTTTGGACCTTAACACCAAAATGTCAAACATGTTAAAAGAACAGGCTTGTAAGCCCTAAACTCCTCCAAGGAACCCCACTGGAGTATCCTATCCCCTGGATGGGAATCTGCCAAGAAAGGATTCTGTGCCCGTCCTTGGTTTTGAGTCATTACATCAAACCATAGTCCCATAGCACCTATCAAAAGAATAACTGTGACAGTAATGCAGGCATGTTTCCTTTCAGACCCACCTATAATTATAATTGAAAGAAAGAATTGCAGGATTTCATCAGAGGCTGAAATGCCTCCACGACCACTCTCTGGAAATGGAACAACGCTGTCTCATTAAAGAGGCCCTCCCCAGCTCACTAATGTTCAAAGCTAAAGTACTTCTCTGAATTGATTTAAATACAAGTTTTATATCCTGAAAGAAATAAAGATAAGGCTTTATGCTAACACAAACCCAGTGCTCAGCGAGGCTTATAGCTCTTGGTGAAATGACTGGTGAGAGCTGGGTTGTTAGCTCTGCTTCTCTTGAGTTCTCTCTCCTCTGGGGTTATTTCAACTTACTTGAAGAGCTATATAACCCCCACCAAAGAGCTTTCCTTCCATGCACACTTGAGTATATTTTTAATATCTTTTTCTTAAAGGAGAAAAAAAAATCACTCCACCTCATCCAAATGGTGACATTAGGATTCAATGAGCATGTTGTAGCCTTTTGAAGAGGAAGAGATGATGTTTCTGGAGCAGAAAGCACTCCCATAATTTTCTCCTGACTTTTGAGTCTCAAACTTTCTTTCTGTTCTTCTCTAATATCTTTGTCCATTCAGGAATTTCTAGCAAATCAATTTCCCCCCTCTCCCTTAGAAAACCTCTCTTCCTTGGAGACTATGCCCAGCTGCCACCTCCTACAGGAGAGTTACCCTAATTTCCTCAGAAGCCTTTTTATTTTTTTTAAATTAACTTTTGTTTATTTTAGTTTACATCATTCATTTCCACAAGACTTTGAGTTAAAAATTGTCTCCCTATCTTTCCCCTACCCACCACCCCAAAACAGCAATCCCACTGTATACCTCCTCCCCTAATCTGTTCTCTCCTATGTCCTCCCCCATCACCTCTCTGACTTTCTGGTAGGGCAAGATGGATCTCCCTACCACAGTGCCTGTGTATCTTAATTCCCAGTTGCATGTTATTAATTTCATATATGTATATGTATATATATGTATGTATATATATATTTTTTTTTAAACATTTGATTATAGAACTTTAAATTCTAAATTCTTACCCTTCCTCCCTTGTCACCCACCCCCACTGGAAAGACAATTTTTGTCTTTATTGTTGTTTATTATTGTCAAGATTGCTGTTCTTACTTTGCTTCCTTTGCCTGCTCATGTTGCCAGTCAATTACTTGACTTTTTAGCTCTGTGAAACTCTGCTTCTAGAGGGGAGAACTTTGTCCCAAATCACTGGGGTTTTCACAGCTGCCAGAGCTATTAGGAGGCCACCATCTCTACAGCCCCCACCAGCTTTGGCTCACTGGTCACACACCTCAGGACCACCCCCCCCAAGACCACAATCCCAATCCAGGCAAGTTAATGCAAGAGCACTTAGCCTCTGGATGATCACTTGGCCCCCCTGCAATCTGCAGGCCAAGAGCTCTGGAGCAACCACATGGAGGTGGCTGCAGGGCGCTGCTTCCACTGCTTCTTGCCCTGGGGGCAGATGGCTCGACCTGCTCCTTTCCCCAAAATTTAGCCGAGTTCCATTGACCTTTCACTTTGTCCTTGGCTCTTATGGGTTGATAATTCTGGAAAATGCCACAGCTGCCAGTTATCCACTTTCCTGAATGCTCCAGCTGTGGCTTGTCCTGGCCACCCTGGGGCTAAAGCCACGGTTTCATGCGGTGCTGGTCTGGGCTCCCAGTGTGCTGCAATGAATCCTTCCCATCCACCTGCTGGGCTGCCTTCAAAAGGAGCTTTGTTTTTCTGTCCTTTTATGGGTTCTGGAGCTCTGAAATTTGTTTATATTTATATATCAAATTTATTTCATAGGGATTTGAGGTGGTTATGGGTGGAGTTCATGGAGTTCTCCTGCTTCTACACCCTCAGGACTTTCTGAAGGACCTTACATTCTAATGAGTAAAACTCATATATACAGAATAAGTATAAAGAAACCATATTTGTTGTTGTCCATCATGTCCAACTCTCCGTGACCCCATGGACCATAGCATACCAAGGCCTTCTATCCTCCACTGTCTCCTAGACTTTCTCCATGCTCATGTTCCTTGTTTCCAGGACACTCTCTCTCCGTTCCATCCTCTGCCATCCCCTTCTCCTTTTGCCTTCAGTCTTTCTCAACATCAGAGTCTTTTCCAATGAGTCCAGTCTTCTCATTATGTGGCCAAATTATTTTTTAATTGATTTGTTTATTTACTTTTAGTTTACAAGATTCAGTTCCAGAATCCCTTGAGTTTCAAATTTTGTCCCTTCCCTCTCCCCCCTCCCCACCCCATGGTGGCGTGCAATCATGTATAGGATCTACAAATACTTTCCCACTGGACATTAGTCTGGTTGTATAGAAGGGTTTTAACCAATGAACTGAACAGTGGGAAAAAAGAAACAAAACCAAACACGAAAAAGAATGATAGCATGTATTGCTTCAGTCTCCATTTAAATTCTGGGCTTTCTAGATCTTTCTCTGAATGTAGATCCCTCCTTCCATCCTGAGCCTTGCAGAGTTGTCTTATAGCTGTGCGTTGCTGAGAAGAGTCCAGTTTATCAAAATTGGTCATCACACATACGATGTGTCTGTGATTGTGTGTAAATTTTTCCTGGTTCTGCTCTTCTCACTTAGCATCAGTTTGTATAAGGCTCTCCAGGTAATTACGAAGTCCATCTCCTCC
>CM053584.1:365722275-365755358 GCA_028627135.1 Pseudochirops cupreus
ACATTCATATACCATAGCTTGTTCAGCCATTCCCCAATTGATGGGCATCCCCTATGTTTCCAGTTTTTTGCAACCACAAAGAGAGCTGCAATAAATATTTTTGCACATATGGGACCTTTTCCCACTTCTGTAATCTCTTTGGGATAAAGGATAGTTTTCAAAGCAATAATAATTGAATTTCATTCTATTGAGATTTATTAAGCTCCTACTACGTGCAGTTTCAAGAGGAGGAGAGTGCTAATAACTAGTAGGAAGACCAATAAAGGCCTCAGGCAGCAGATAGTCTCTAAGCTGGGCTTTGGAGAAAGCTGGGGATTCTGAGAAAAGAGGACTTCCCAGAATTGAGGGGATCTTAGGCAGAGGTTAGGCATAGAAACCAAAGGGAGCGACTAGCAGTCTGGTTTGACTGAAAAGGAGAGAGGCTGAAAGGGGAAAATATGAAGCGAGTCAGGAAAAGTAATTGGGAATTGGATTGTGGAGAGCTTTAAACGTCCTGCTGACCATTTTGTATTGTATCCTAGGGACAACAAGAAATGGGGAGGGGCCAGGTAGGGAGGACGTAGATGCTCTAACTGATCTCATAAAGAGAACTTCGGTGTCTGCAGGATGGAGAGAAATCGTGACTTGGGAAATAGGGGGCCTAGCCTCAGTTTCCTCATCTGTAAAACCAGCATGATAATAATAGCTCTTACCCCCTAGGATTGACATCGAGATAGTATCTGAAAAGAGCTTGGCAAACTTTAAAATGCTGTATAAATGTTAGCTTTTCTTATTCTTCATTACTTAGTAAATAAGTCCCAGTATGTTTCTTGAGGCACTCAAAGGTTAAATTATTCACCCAGAGTCCAGCCTCAGTTGAGTCATAAGCAGGATTTGAACACGGGTCTTTCCTGATTTCAAATTGTACTTCTTTATCTGCTATCCTGCAGTCTACCTCTGTTCTTTTTCAGAACCACATAAAAATTATGGCAGACCCACCCCCTGACTCTCATGGATGAAACCCAGGCTATTCCCTCTGTGTACGGGCACACTTTTCTTTTATTACTCCCTAGTATCAGAGAAATAGACACCCTCATGGTTATACTCACCTCATTATTAGGGCATAAACAGAAAAAGGGAAGCTTTTTTTTAAGGCTAAACTTGAAGAACCTGTCGCCCAAGAGTTATGTGTTCAAATGATGTCCTTACAGGGCAGTTAATTTGCTTTGCTAAGAAAAATGTCCCCGCTTTCCCTTGAAATCTGATACCGTCGCTTAAATTGACACCCGAGGGTTTACAACCACACATTTAGAGCAAAATAAAAAATCAAGACGTTTCCTGGCAGAAGCGTTTAGGTTGTATCTTTTTTTTTTTTAATCCACATTTTGGCTTTAAAGAAACAAGGATACGTTTGCATCCAGTGATTAAACCTAGCCATTGTCTCAAAGGCTGACCATGTAAATAATTCAAATGAATTCATCAATATAGAATAGATTTAATAAGCATAATAAACCCTTTGACGAAAGCACTTAAGACACTCGGTCTGCTCCAGCTTCCCCCTGCTCTCCAGGATCTCAGATTTCCCAGGGAACCGAAGTGGAGCCTGGTTGCACTCTCCCATTCAAATTATGCAAAGTTGCTATTTACCCGGTTGCAATTTGCATGTCTCAGATCTTGCCAGAGCCTGGCATTTAAGGGGCATGGGGTGAGGAATGAATGTGCCAAAATGGAATACTGGAGAGAAAAAAGGAAAGCACGTGGAGTTAAGTACATCCTCCCTTTCCCCAGCACATCCCCAAATGTAAATAAATGGTTTAGAGGACCTCTCAGGGCTCCACAATTCCCGGCTTCTACTAAAGATTTTTTTTTTTCCCAAATGGCAGCTTTTTTTTTCTTAGAAGAAGGCAGGTTGGTGTAATTCACCAAAAAGCTAGATTTCAAGTCAAGGAGGCAGTGTGCTCCAGTGGCTCTGGGGTCATCCTGCTTCTGATGCTTGCTACTTATATTGGGTGAGTCACCTAATTTTCCTGGATCTCATCTGTAAAATGGAGCAAGGGTGGGAGAGATAAGGAGGGGCAGTGGGTGAATAAATGAATGACAAAATATTTATTTGGAGCTCACTATGTTCTAAGCTAATTCTAAGGGATACAATGTCCCTGCTCTCAAAGAGCTAATATTCTAACACAGGAACAAGGACTAGAAGAGTGAGGGCAAGAGTCAGGAAATTTGTTCTCGACAGTCACCAAGATGGGGAGGGAAACCACAAAAGGACAATCCACTGACACATTCTTTCAAGAGGCACTGGAGGGGCTGTTAGGTGTCTTGCTGAATAGGGCTTACATAATTTAATTTATCATTTATAACACTTACTAACTGTGTGACCTTGAACAAGTCACTTAACCCCAATTGCCTTGCCTTCCCCCCTCCCAAAAAAAAGGCACTGGAAACGTTGATTGGATTAGGGTTCCCAGAGCTGGGAAGATGGGGAAAGGGATGTTCAAGGGAAGGGAGGAAGCATTTATTAGGCATCTCCTATTGCCAGACACAGTCCTACCAGCTTTACAATAATCTATTCCTGACTTGGCACTGTAGAAAATGGCCTGGGTGAGGATGTGAGCACAAACTGAGTGGCTTGACTAATGCAGGTTTGGAAGGTCAAACAGCTGTGACCTTAGAGACAAGGGAGAAAATGGCCCCAGGGAAGATGAGGAAGCCTCCAAGTCCTAGTTACACCTTCTCCTAAGACTCCTGCCTTCAGGTCTCACTAGCTGTCGCTTCTGTCATGTTTGACTCTTCATTTGGGACTTTCTTGGCAAAGATCTAGGAGTGATTTGCTATTTCCTTCTCTAGCTCATTTGACAGATGAGAAAACTTTGAGATGAAGTTAAATGACCTGCCCAGGGTCACACAGCTAGTGTCTGGGGGTCAAATTTGAACTCAGGCCCTCCTGACTCCAGGCATGGCACTTTATCCGCTGCATCACCTAAGCTGCGCTTAATAGCTCTGCGAGACTTTGAGTAAACCACCTAACTCACGGGATGCTTGCAAGGCCCAGATGAAAGCATCTATGACTATCGCTTTGGCTAAATCTCCAGTATCTTTCCTATGTTCATCTTGGAATGGAAACACACTGAGGGCAAACAATGCTTCCTTGCTATTTTTGTCTCTCAGCACTCAGCACAGTGCTCAGCATACAGTAAGCCTTTAATAAATGTTTGTTGATTTAGTGATGAAAATGAGCAAGGATTTAAAAAAAAATTTAAGGTTAGATCTTGGACTAGTGATTTCAAGGGTCTAGAGAACTCCCAAATAAGGGAACTCCCTCCACTGGTGTAGGTCATCTCCTCCTCTGCAATTCAGTCTTTTTAAAAAATAATAATGTTTTATTCCCCCCCAATTACACATAAATTTTTTTAACATTAGGTTTTTTTTTAAGTTTTGAGTTCCAAATTCTATCCTTTCCTCCTTTCCCTCTCCTCTCTCTGAGATGGTAAGCAATCTGATATAGATTATACATGTTGACAATTTAGTCTTAAACAGGGGTGGGTTCTTATCATTGTGTGTGTGTGTGTGTCTGTGTGTGTGTGTGTGTGTGTGTCCTAGATGCCTTTGACAGTCTAGGGAAGCCTATGGACGCCTTCTCAGAATCAGGTTTTTAAATTCATGAAATAAAATACATAATAAACCAATAACATTAAAATTTAGTCATCAACATATTTTTTGGGGGGGAAAACAGTTCAGGACTCCAGGTTAGGAATCTTATTTACCTAGAGCACCACAGACCATCTAGAGCAGAGCACCATGCTGCATTGTGACCCTCAGCATTTGGAGTGGGACCCAAACCAGATTAAAATGTATTGGGGAAATATTTTTAAAAAGAGATACAATAGATGTCAATATGTGGTTTTCTAAGTCAATATGCAGCCCACAGTGGTGGTTTAGTGGCTCAGGTTTCTATCCAAGTGGGACATCACTGACCTAGACCCCTGAAAATTTAGGTGATTTGGCCAGAGGTCACACAGCCAATTCATGCTAGAGACTGAACTTGAACGTGGGTCTTCCTGGTTCCAAGGTAATGCCACATTCTCTCCAGTTTGTTTTTCTTAAAAATACAAAATCTCTGAGAAGTTACATGACTTGCCCAGGGGTCACATTGTTATACCTGTCTGAAAATAGGTTTGTGCCTTGGTCTTGCTGGGTCCAAAGTCATCTCTCTCTATGCGCTATGCTCTACTTTTGCTCAAATTTAAAACAAAAACAAAACACATGAACAAAATCCTGCCTGAGAGCTAGCAATACAGGAATCTCTGCACTGTTCTTTCCATGTCCACCCTTAAAAAAAAGCAAAAAAAGTTATAAAAATTCTACTAAATGAAGCAATGAGGTCCAGTGCTAGAGCATAGGACATAGTGTCAGAAAAAAACTGGGTTCAAATCTTGGTTCCAACAATTAGTAGCTGGGAGGCCTTGAGCAAGACATAATCTCAATGACCTTCCAGCTTTTTTTTTTAAACTAAATTACAGATCAGTGGTAGTGGTGGTGGGAATTCTCAACCACTGAAATCACAGATACTTAAAATAATAAGTGGAATCACCCAGAAATATAGTAAATAGGGTGTTCTGGTTAATAAATATATATCTGATGATTTCCAGCTATCCCATGCATGGTTTTTCAAAGTCTAAGATAATAAACAGCTCTTTCTGACCACCTTTTATTTAATGTCCAAGGCATACACTACATTGTGTTGCTCAGTGCTGAAGCATAATCCAGATGGATAAATGATAAAACTACAATCCATAGCCCATGGGCAGGCACAATAAAATTATTGTGGATTTTATTAACTTTCCAAAAACATGGAGAGGCAGCTGTGTCCTGGAGATGGCAATGTCTAGATAATTTAGGGAAAGTCTCATGCCATAAGCATTCATCTACCCACCCACACTCACACTAACACACGCATATGTATGTATATATGTATATATGTATTTATGTATATATACAATATGTGTATGTACACATATATGCATATATGTACATATAAATACATGAATGTATATACATACACATACCCACAACCCTGGGAGGAGGGAGGATGGTTCATCTACAGAAAACCTAGTGCTGCAAACTATTAAACTTATAGCAGAAAGAGTCCTTCAAGGTCACCCAGCCCGACCTTTTTTCCAGTAGATTGCCAGCTTCTTGAGGGCAGGGACTCATTTTCGCCTATTTTTGCATCTGCAGCACAGCACATAACAGGGTCTTAATAAATATTGTATGACTGATTTTCATTTAATAGGTTAAGGGAGGCCAAGTGATTTACTCCAAGGTCGTGCAGCTAGGGTGTAAGCTCAGGCCACCCAATCATGGAATTTCAGACATGGAAGAGACCTCCAAGGTCATCTTATCGAACTCAGACTTGAAAATGAAATGCCTTCTGTGACAAGTCAAGCCTTTGTTTCAAGTAAGGGGAAACCAATGACCTCCAGAGACAGCCCATCTCCCATTTGAATAGCTCTGATTGTTGAGTCAAAAAGAACCAGCCTCATTTCTCTTACAGCTTTTCACTTTCTTAAAGACAGTCATCCTGTTTCCCCCATCCCTACTGAATCTTCTTTTGTCCAGGCTAAACACCTCCAATTCCTTCTCATATCATGGTTTTCAGTCCCTTTGCTGATCTGTTTACTATTCTTTGGATACTCACCAGGTTCTCAACGGCCTTCCTCAAAGGACAATTACTCCAATAATCATAACCTATGTCATGGTAGAAACCCTAGCTCCATCACTGGCCTTACCCTTGGACAAGACTGAGAGAAATAATACAGATCTTCCCATCTAGACCAAGTCTAGGGACCAAGCCTAGGAGAAACATCAGTGGTGATGATAAATAAGGCTAGAACCAGCCCTTAAAGGCTCTGCTCTCCTTGATGGCAGAAGGCAATGGGTAACTTACACTTTGCAATTGGGCAGATACCTCTTTTTCTTTTATGATTTTCACAACTTTCAACTTTTTGATCACAATCAAAGACCCAGGTTTGAAGCATGTCAGACCCTCATACATTTCCCTTTCCCTCCCCCACCAAAGGACTGGTACTTTCTGGGTTTTATTTATGACCACATCGTACCATTTCTTCTTCTCTCTCCATTAATTTCAAGTTGAGCCACAGGGAGTTTAAATGGTCTATTATCTACCCCCTGAATCCACATTTCTTTCCGGGAGATAACCTCATTCATGAAAATGAGGTCTCCCCTAATTAATGTTGCTTTTTCTCCAGCATCTGTCTTCCTAAGAAAGAGTGACTCATTGAAGCTACAGTTTTGATCAACTGGGAGGAGATTGCCTGAACCCTCTTCCGGAATGACCTCAGCTTATATGTCAGCCCCCTAGGCTTCATCACCAGTTTGAACTGAAGATGAAGATTGGTCATTGGGTGATTATATCTTAAACATCCTTTCTAGCAACAGAATAACCCTCTCTTTCTCCTGTGCTCAGCCTGTCACCCTCCTTAACCCTTTCCTTCCTCAGTAGATGCCACGTGATATGGCAAAGAACACAACAAATCCAGATCCAATGAGTTTGAACCCACAAGAGAAGACCTTTTTCTCAGGCTCCTAAAAATTTCAAAAGAGCATTTTCTAGGATCATAGATTGGGCTTAGAGACTATCTAGTCCAACTCTCTCATTTTACAGGTGAGGAAATTGAGCCACAGAAAAGGTAAATGACATATCCAGGATCACACAGTCAGTAAGTATCTGAAGCATGATTTGAACTTAGCTCATCTTCAATACCCTATCCCCTGCACTGAAAACATTTTCCCTACATTCTCTCATTTTATCCTCACAAAACCCCATTGAGATGGGTGATACTATTGTGCCCATTTTACAGAAAAGGAAACAGGCAAATAACTTAAGTGATTGTCCAGGGTCACAAGGCAAATAAGTGTCTAAGGTGAGATCTGAATTCATGTCAGACTTCAGGTCCAGAGCTCTATCCACATTGCCCTACCCCCTCTCTAAGCCAACTATTAAGCACCTACTAGGTACTGTTCAGGTCACTGAGAATACCAAGCCAAAAACAAAATAACCCCTGCCTTCAGGGAGCTTTCCTGCTACTGGAGGGTAGCTGTAAGTACAGAACTGGCTTCCTTTCTGACTCAGAAACTTTTTCCCATGTCCCCCATCCACTACTGCCTTCCCCTCAAAGGCTGCTTTCAATCTATTGTCTTTATCTAGTACTGATTTATATACATGTCATCTTTCCCATTAGAATGTAAGCTTCTTGAAGGCAGGGACTGCTTTTCCCCCCTTACATACCCAGTGAGTGCTGGCACTGATGAGCAGTAATTAAGAAGTTTCCATAAAAGCTGATGGATCGACTGTGTGAGCTGTTTACATTGCCTCTAGAGCCAAGGACAGAGCCTGTGATTAGACCCCAATTTCTCCTGCTTCCTGCACCCTATTGCCCCTCTTTCTACCGCTACCCTCCCAGACCCTGGAATCTATGTTCTTTGCCTTGAGAAGGGGCAAGGTAGAGTATAAAAAAGGAAGCAAAGAAAACTGGGCCTGAAGTCAGGGAGAACTGATTTCAAATGCTGCTTCAGCTACTTACTACCCATGTGACCCTGGGCAAGTCACTTTGCCTTTGTCTATTTGCCTAAGTTTCCTCAACTGTAAAATAGGAGTATTAATACTTCTGTTGTTGTGAGGATCATATGAGATAACATATGTAAAGTACCTTGTAAATGTGTTACAGAAATTCTAGTTGTTCTTTAAAAAGAAGTTCAAATCCTGGATGCTACTTACTGACTGTGTAACCTTGGGTAAGTCACTTAGCCTCGCTAAGGCAATGGTTTTCTCCTTCATTAACTGAGGCAGTTGAACTAGGCTCCATCTGTGCTTCCTTCCAGTTCTGATTTGTGTGCTTGTAACCTTGGATAGCTACCCTCTAGCCTTCCCTGTCTCCCTAAACCCTTCCTACCAAGCCAGGCTTCTGAGTCTGCTCCCCATCTAGACAGACCTGCCCAAATGGGCAGAAGGTGTAGCCGGGAAGGTCTGTCTAGAACAGCGGTTCTCAACCTGTGGGTTATGTTCAATTTGTAACAATGAAAATACATCCTGCATATCAGATAGATTTATAACAGTAGCAAAATTACAGTTATGAAGTAGCAACGAAAATAATTTTATGGTTGGGAGTCACCACAACATGAGGAACTGTATTAAAGGGTTGCAGAATTAGGAAGGTTGAGAACCACTGGTCTAGAAGGAGGTGTTGAAGGATTAGACCATGAGGACAATGGATGCCAGCCATCTGAGAGGAAAAAAAGAAAACCATACCTTGGGGCAAAAAATATCAAACCAGGAGGCTGACTGCACTGAGGGGAGTTTTTCATCAGCTTCCCAATTTTGTCAAGGGTTGGTCTTGGCTTCTTAGCTCTACTTACAGACTGATATTCAGCATGATAGAGGACGTTTGAGGATCAAACAGAACAGATGCCATCTGAAATGAATTTATTCACTCGTGTCTATTGGCCTGTAGCTGGGGGGCTATGGCTGTCCTCTCAAATGGAATCTATTTCCCTGACATTGCTGGATCAGTTCCTCCTTTCTTATCTTAACAGATTTCCATTTTTCACTCTGGCTTGCCTAGAATGTGGAAGAAAAATAAATATTTCTAAAGTTCCAGTAACCAAGTGACAGGCATCATGTACTAGATTTTGAGTCTGAGAGCCTGACTTAGTCCACCCACCCATCCCTATCAGAATGTAGGTCCTTTCAAGGCAGAACTGTCTTATTTTGTCTAGATATTGTACACACTGGAAGTTCTCAAGCTACAGCCAATAAGCCCCCACTGGTATGCTCCCTCCATGATTATCAGGTGACATCAGTCAGCCAGATTTAAATAGCTTTTAGAAACTAGCGTTTACTAAATAGATAGCATTCATGTAGAACATCCCCTCCCTTCCCTTCTCCCCCCACTAGTATATATAGTGTCAAGGGAAAAGTAGAATCAAACAGCATATGTAGCAAAATGGCGATGCACAGGTCCTGGTACTCTATTTTCAGGAGTCTTTAAAATGTTTCCCTTAGATGTGGGCTGGCTCCTCACTAGACTCTTTGTAGAGCCCTGAACCTGCCTTTCTTCATCAAGTTCAGGCAGCCCTCACCTCCCAATATAGACACTGCCACAAGCCACTGCTGTCCCTCAGACACTGCATAGGCACCAATAAAAAATCCAAATCCTCTGACCCTCTGAAATTAACAAGATCCTCCTGAGGTCAAGTGGAAAACCAAGACTGAGGCCTTAGCACTTTCTTCCCTACCCCAGTAACTCCTGCCCAGGGTCTTGGTCAAAGGTTCCACCTCTAAGCTGCTAGATGCTTAAATTCTTGATTCTGACTAGCTCAGTGGTTTTATACAAGCCCCACAGGGTGTGACTAAATCTCTCAATTGGAACAGATTTCCTGAGCAACATCACTCCATCTAATAGATTTCACAGGTTTATCAATGGATCAAGGAGTTTTACACATAATCTAAAACAGGGATTCATAACCTAAGGGTCCATAAATTTTAAAAAAATGTATTTTGACTACTATTTCAGAATAATTTGCTTCCTTTATACTCATATGGTTGTATTTTTATGTATTTAAAAACATAATTCTTTAGCAACCAAACTGTGCATACCTTTGATCCAGCAATAATCTCTAGTAGGTCTGTATCCCAAAGAGATCATAAAAAAGGGAAAGAACTTCCATGTGCAAAAAATATTCATAGTAGCCCTTTCCATGGGAGCAAAATATTGGAAACTGAGAGAATACCCATCAATTGGGGAATGACTGAACAAGCTGTGATATATGAATGTAATGGAATACTGTTGTGCAATAAGAAATGATGAATAGGCAAAATTCAGAAAAACCTGAAAAGACTTGTACAACCTGATGCAAAGTGAAATGAGCAGAACCAGGAAAACATTGAGCACAGTATCAACAACATTGTGTGATGGTCAACTAGCAATAACTTGGCTCTTCTCAGCAGCACAATGATCCAAGACAAGTACAAAGGACCATGAAGGAAAATGCTATCCACATCCAGATAAAGAACTATTGGATTCTGAATGCAGATCAAAGCATATTTTTTTCACTTACTTTATTCTTTTTCATGTTTTTTTTTGCCTTTTGGTCTGTTTTTTCTTTCATAACTATGACTAATATAGAAATATGTTTTACACGATAGCATATGTATAATCTATATCAAATTGCCTACCATTTTCGGAAGAGAGGAGGGGAAGGAGGGAGAAAAATTTGGAACTCAAAATCTTGTAAAAATGAATGCTAAAAATTGTCTTGACATGTAATTTGGGGAAAGTGTTATTAAAATTAAAAAAAGAAATTTCTGACCAGTCCACAGCTTCCACCAGACGGTCTACTACTCGAGAATTCCAGTCCACAGAAAAAGGGGAAGAAGCCCTAGACTGAAGGCTGTAGTTGACTGATTGATTGATTGACTGATCGACTGATTGATTGATTAAGTAGAGATTATTCTAGGGCTTATTCACACCTAGGGACCAATTAAAATATGCTCTCATCTGGTTCAGGTATCAAGTGTAGCATCTTGTCACTTTAAGTGTGGTGAAGGTGATTGTCCAGGCTGATCCTCCCTTCCCACATCTACTGTTAACTTTTGTTTCCCCCAGGGCCTCATATAGTTCCTGGCACAGAGTAGGTGCTTAATCAATGGTTATTGAATTGGATAGAAAGGAAAGAAATAGATAGCATGTGCCAGTGCACTGAATCCCCAGCTTAAGATCTCTACTAGTTTAGTTCTCCACACTCACGGCAGTCACTGCACCTCCTTCCATACAGCCAGGCTGGCTTCCAACCACCCCCACACCACATTCATCAGGTAGCCTGACTACTTCCTGACACTCCTAAATGCCCTCTGTGAAATAGCAATCACTTACCTTTCCAGCTGTCTCAGCAACAGCAAGTGATGGTGAAGGAATTATCTCAAGACAGCAGCAACCCTGTGTCTCTTTTTCTCTCTGTCCCACAGTTCCAAGCTCCTGACAGTAAGAACCAAGAAGATATAGATACTAACGGGTGAGGCAAGGCACAGGCAATGATTCAGAAACCAGGAAATCCACGTATACCAAGACGCATGGCAAAACAGGGGCATTACCAGAGAGAGGGGATGTCATAACACCAACAAGTAGATTAGACAGCAAGGGTGGGACCGGAGCCCAAGCAAAGTGTTTGGGCATCAGTTACTGGATGCCGTGACTCTTGGTACTTGAGAACAAGTCCTGTTCTAGCCAGGAAGGGTTTCATGTGCTTCCTCTAGGGCAGAGACAGCTTGGAATCCACAGGACGATTAAGCGGCTGCACCCTACCATAAGAGAGAGTGAGGAAGCAGCCAGAAGGCCCAGTTGGGACACCAGGCATCGATGGTCACTGTCTTGGATGACCTCTCCATCATTTCGCATCTCTTCCTGCCAATTTCCTTTCTCCATTTTGTTTGTCCCAATGCTTGCTCTTGATTCAGGCCAAATTTCTTCTGCCTTTAATTCATCCCATCATATTTAGACTTATTTCATTCAATTTCCCAGACCTCCTTATCTTTTACAAAGCCCTCCCTTTCGGCCACTTTGGACTCCTCTGTACTATGGCCGCCATCTCTTCACCTATCCGCTGTTGACTTTCTAAAACCCATTATTTGCATCTCACACAAATAAGAGGTGGTTTATGTGTAGCACTGGGCTGAAGAAGCAGAACCAGAGCTGAAAGGGGCCTCAGAAGACATGTGGCCCAAACCCCTCCTTTTACAGATCAGGAAACTGAGTCCCAGAGAGGGAAAGTTACTTAGCCAAAGTCACATACTTCATGAGTATAAGAGCCAGGATTTGAATTCAGGTGGCAGGACTCCACATTCTATTCTCTCTCTGCTATACTGTACTATCCTATTTTGGGGAGGAACTGCAGCACATTAACTTGCAGTCATTCATGGAAATAAGTAGAAGCCAGCCGGAATAGTAAGAACCAGACATCCCTCAAGCTTTCTTTTAGCCTTTGCCACCAAACTCGACCGAGGTTATTGGTAAGATTTTTTTTTAAACTGGTTTTCATTACTGCAGGAAGCCAAGGAGGTGTTAACCTAGCCTGCAACCCTTGCAGAGCCCAGGAGAGGGCACACAAGCCTGGCTTGTCAAGGAGACACAGATGCCACACCCTTGACGGAGATTTCCTGGGCAATTAACAGATGGTCAACATAGCCACCTTCCTCAATCAAAGCCCCACCACCTCATCAAGCACAGCATACAGTGCAAAGGGGTGCCCAACAAACCATGAACCCGGGATGGACTGCAGGACTTAGAACTGGAAGGAACCTTAGCCACAAGCATTAACTAAGCAATTATGATGAGCCTGGCATTGTGCTGGGCACTGGGGAGACAAAGAAAAGCAAATAACACTACCTGCCCCCAAGGAGCTCGTACTGTAGCGAGGGAGATAAAGTTGGGGGGGAAAGTGCAGTCATGCTATATGTAAATGTAAGGTAATTCCAGAGGGTATACCAGCAATAATCGTGATAATTAGCATTCATGTAGAACCTACTATGTGCCAGGCATGCTAAGCACTTTACACAGGTAGGTGCTATTATTATCTCCACTTTACAGATGAGGAAACTGAGGTAAACAGAGGATAAGTGACTTGCCCAGTATCACATAGCTAGTAAGTGTCTGAGGTCGGATTTGAACTCAAGTCTTGCTGACTCCAGGCCAGGGAACTCTATCTGCCACCTCACTGCTATGGGAAGGAACTAACAATAGAGAGGACCAAGAAATGCATCCCCCTTTGCGAATTTCATCTCCCAGTTCCCCAGGCTCACAAGCTCAGTATCATGGTAGACTCCATATCCAATCTATGGTCTACACCTGTCCATTTTTACCATCATTAACATCTCTCCTCTGACACTGCCGGGACCACCCTTTGGGCTCTGCCTCTGTGGGCACCCTGCGCAACAGTGGTAAAGATATTTGGCAAGAGCACCTCCATGGAAGGTCGACTATCATGGTTCACCATGGCACAAAGGTCACTGTAGGTTCTTAAAGACTAGGCTGGCAGAACACAAGCTTTGGGCAGGTTCTACCAAGTGGAAAGGGCTTTGAATACAGTTCTAGTGACGGAGTTTGTCTACTGCTCAAGGTCCAGTCTTCTTAAGTGTGGAGAGGCTCATTATCAGCAGACTGACCTCTGAGAGTTGGATTCTTTGGCCATGGAAACCCTTAAAGGGCAGCTGCATGGCCAAAAGTCCCACACCCCAGCTCAGGGTGAGTGAATACTGCTAAGAAACAAAGAGAGACGATCTATGTAATCTTAATGATTGATTGATTGTTGTTCATGCTTCATTCTCAAAGAAGACTAATGACATCATGAGGGTGATATCTTGATTGATGAGTGAACTGGATTTAAGTGAAGAAGCAATGCAAAGTCATCAGCCTCACTCTGTCCTCCAGAGTCACCAAAGTCCAGTGGCAGGACAAGAGTCAGGATGATTGGCCATGGCCTGGGAAGCAGTGGGTGGCTTTGGCCTCTCTACATCAAGGTCTTTCCCAAGCCTCACTTTGTCTGAGGCAACGCCCATTCTAGGACCAAGGGCTAGGTAAGAATAATGATAATTGCCAACATTCATATATTGACTTGAGGTTTATATTCAGGACCTCCTTTGCTATGAAGAAACCTATGCCAGAGGCCACGTTCCATAACCCGTTCACTTCTCTATGACCATCCTGAACTCTTAGCACCTGAACTGTTCCTCTAGTATATTGACCTTGGCTTTGGGCAGCCTAGAAAAGTGGAATGAGCACTGATTCTGGAACAAGGATATCTGGATTCATGTCCCAGCTCCAGTACTAGCTATCCCTCTAATCTTGAGCAAGTTGGCCTTCCTGAGCCTTGGTCTCCATATATAAAATGGGAGGGTGGTGGTGATGGTGAACTAATGACCGTGGAGGTCCCTTTCAGCTCAAGATCTATGCTCCTGTGATCCTCTCCTTTGGGTCCTACCACTCTCAGTCATTTGATTAGTCCTTTCCTCCCCACCCTAACATCCCTCCATCATCTCTGATTCATGGTTCCTGCTTTTTACTTCAGGTCTGGTACCTTCATTTGGTCTTCAATCCCTCTTCTAACCAACCAGCTCTCAATCTCTCTCTCTCTCTTTCTCTCTCTCTCTCTCTCTCTCTCTCTCTCTCTGCCTCCCTCCCTCCCTTCCTCTCTCCCTTTCTCTCTTCCTCTCTCTCCCTTTCTTCCTCTCCCTTCTCCTTCCCTCCTTTTCTCCCCCTCTCCTCCTCTTCCTCTTCCTCCTCCTCCTTCACCTCCTCCTCCTCGTTCTCCTCCTTCTTCTTCCTTCTTCTTCTTCTTCTTCTTCTTCTTCTTCTTCTTCTTCTTCTTCTTCTTCTTCTTCTTCTTCTTCTTCTTCTCCTCCTCCTCCTCCTCCTCCTCCTCCTCCTCCTCTTTCTCCTTCTCCTTCTCCTCCTTTCTTTCCCTCTGCCTCTCCCTCTCTCCCTCTTGCTCTTTCTCTCTCTCTCCTTCTCCCTTTACCTCTCCTTCTCCTTCTTTTTCTTCATCTCCTTCTTCTTCTCCTCCTTTTCCTTTTCTCTCTCCTATGCTATAAAAAGTTTAATAGCCTATAGATCATTGGGAAGACAGCTGCAGACAATGGTCTTGTCTCACAAAGCCCTAAACACAGGCAGGAACTGAGACCTAGTGAGAACTGGATTTGAGAAAAAAGACTGGGGTTCCAATCTCAACTCTGTTACTTACTACCTGTAAGTCACTTTCAGACTCCAAGCTTTAACTTCATCATCTGTTAATGCCAAATGAGGAGATTGCACACAGGGACACCTAAGGTCTGTACATGTTAGAATCATGTCTTCTGTGGGACTAGGAACTGAAAATGACCATTGAACTTGCCACCACATAAAGAGGCAGGCATTTAGAACAAGGATGAGGAATAACCTGGATAATTACATAAGCTGAAACAGCTTCCGAATAATGTAGAGTTGATGGAACGTCTTTTTCAGTAATGGCAAATTTCTTCAACCTTTCTGCATCCAGGAATCTGCAAAGACTTAATTGCACATAGAGTGTTTGGATCCCAGATGAAGATAATAGTATGCTATGTTACTGTTGTATGGTATGGTATGATACTATTACTCATTGTAACAGATGGAGTTGGGAGTTTAAAAAAAAAAGAATAAAGCTAGCAGCAAATACCTTACATCTATGTATAATTGAGCCAAATATGACCCTCAGCTAATTCAATCACAAACATCAATTCGACTAGAAGTGATAAGGAACCAAAATAAATTTGAAAAGTAATCCCATTTGCCAAGGTAGCATATGCGTTTGCAGTGATTCTCAGCAAGTCCTCGGCTGGTGCACACAAATATTGTGTTAAGCCTCTCCTCCTAATAGCTCGATTCTCACATGCTCTTCAGAGAGAAAATGTGACGCTAATTTAAGATGACTTACTTATCCTGCTCAGCACATAAATAAAAAAAAATAGTTGGGAATCCAGAACATGACAGAACGCCCCTTTCGCGACTAATTAAGTGCTTTTAATTGGCAATTCAATCGGCAGATTGTACATTCTGGGCCGGGGAGAGGAGGACAGCACAGACCTTTGGTACTTCAAGAAAGAGGAGACTGTGGGGCCAGACAATCGCTTTATCCTATAGGATCCAAGGCGTGATGGTCAGCACAGAGGACAGATTATAGACTATCAACACATCTGGGAAGAAATCAGCCCAGAACAGGGCAAATACTAGAGGGTCTGTTCCTGATTATAAAATGTCATTTAGAAAGATATTTACATTGTTAATTAAGCAATGAAGCTGATAACTGCTTAGCTGTAAATTGTGCTAATCACCCCAGTGCCTGAGAAGGCTTCCTAACTCGCCAGATCAATGGTCTCCTTTTATGATAATCATGCAGGGGGTGGGGGGGAGATTGCTTGGCTCACAGCAGCTGGGGCTACTATGCTGGGGCCTTCTCCCCATCACACCATCCCATGTTATAGGATGAACAACCAAATCCTTTCGAAAACCTTTTCTGTGCATTACTTAAAGACGTCCAGCAAGAGCTAGAATCCTCCAAGGGCTGAGGTCTCACTGCAGTGTGGGGTATTGGGGCTGCACAAGGCTTCCTCAGGGGATCAAATGAGGCCATATAGTGAGGTGGATGAAAGGCTAGACTTGGGGTAATTTGAGTGCTGCCTCTGACCCACAGGGTCCTAGGTTTTGAGCTGGAAGGAACCTTGTTCAGCCATCTGAGTACAGCCCTTTCGTTTTACAGAGGGAAAACTGGTATAGAGAGAGTTTGAGTGACAGACAAGTAGTCCTGGTAGAGTTGGGATTCAAATCTAGGTCCTTTAGGACCATACACTAAGCATGTAGCAGAATTTTGGACATTATTACAGATAAAATTTATAAAAATTTTTGCTTGATATAAATTGTATTTACCCATCACCCACTGTATGGTACATATAGTTTCACAAACTGAACAAAATTTGCCTATTACACATGCAGCCTGAATAAGCTCTGAGGGTCCTTAACTCCTACTTTCAGTGACAAATGGCATCACCTAAGCAAGGCTAGCTGCATCTTCCCCTCAAGGTTCCAGGGATACCTTTGGGGGATTTGGGGTTCTTTTCTAATTCTATTGGCTCATGCTCCTACTCTAAGGTGTTTTCCCCAATATCAATCACCAGTTACAGTTAAAATCTTTTCAGCATCATCAGTACCATTTATTAGTACCCTGAGCTATTTAGCCAATTGATATCTTTTACAAAAGAGATATTTACTGAGAAGATATAGCAAAAGGAGAAGTATGAACATGTCCTCCCAAACTGGATTTGGCTACCCAGGAACTCTGGTAAGGGTTCTAGTTCTTCAATTCCTGTCCTCTCCCAACTTTTCCAAGCTTACAAGATTGCATTCAACTTCCATTCCTTTTTGAAATTTTTTTGGGGGGATGAGGCAATCAAGGTTAAGTGACTTGCCCAAGGTCAGAAGGCTAAGTGTTAAGTGTCTGAGGCCGGATTTGAACTCAGGTCCTTCTGACTCCAGGGCTGGTGTTCTATCCATTGCCCCACCTAGCTGCCCTCCACCACCACCACCCCCATTCCATTTTCAATACCCTTTCCTCTAAAGCAGGAGAGAACAAACAGTAGGGACAGAAGCTACAGCAGGTCCTTCTGGTCATGGCTTCAGGTGGACCTAGGTGGAAAAGGGAAGGGAAGGAAATCAGCATCTTTAAGTGCCCACTATATATGCCTGGCACTGTGCCAAGCACTTTACAGATATTGTCTCCTTTGATCCTCCCAACAACTCTATGAGGTAGGTACTATTGTGACTTCTGTTTTATAGATGATGAGACTGAGGTGAAGTGACTTGCCCAGGGTCACACAGCTAGTAAGTGTCTGCCACCAAATTTGAACTCAGGTCCTTCTGACTCCAGGGTCAGTGCTCCATCCACTGTGGCACCTAGTGGCCCCAAACCTCAATTTTAGTCACAGCTCCATCACTCACCTTGGATGAGTTATTGGATCTGGAGTCCAAGGACCTGGGTTCAAATGCTAACTCCAACACTTATGAACTATGTGACCTTGAACAAGTCACTTTGTTAGCCCAGATTTCAGTTTTCTCATCTGTAAAAGGAAATGATCATCCTTCTTTTACCTCTGACATTTGGCATTCTATGGTCCTTGTTCAATATTTCTTGCAGGATCTTTTCTCAAACCAGAGGGTTGGGCTGAGGTGGTTAGGGCAGCTTTGTAAAGGAGGAGAGACTGGAGGAAGGGTTAGCATTCAGCCTCACCAGCAGTGGAGAGGAGTAGGGAGGGAAGTGCATAGCAAAGTCCTGCAGAGACTGGTATTTGTAGAGCCCCTCACAGAAACAACCAATAGACAGGAAAAGTGGGAGCAAAAGGTCTGTAGAGGGGATTAATAGTTGGCAAGTTGGTCCTTGGCCTCCTGGTTTTTGGTCACAAGCTGGAACTGAAGAAGGTAAGGGAACCAAGCCCCCTCTTGCCACTTCTCTGCTATGGATCTCCACCCCCTACTCTTTCCCTGACTTGGGTCTTAAATTAAAATAAGGAAGTAGGGCTAAGAGTTCCTCACAGGCAACATGAAGGGATTGGGCTAGATCCGGGTAGGGAACCTGTGGCCTCGAGGCCACATGTGACCCTCTTGGTCCTCAAGTGCAGCCCTTCACATGTGACCCTCTAGGTTGTAAAGTTTGGGTTCAGTTGAAGGGTTAGACTTGAGGCCCCGGAGGGCCACATGTGGCCTCGAGGCCGCAGGTTCCCCACACTGGGGGTAGACGAATCCAAAGGTGCCATCCAGTTCTAACATTCTATTACCCCATGATCTCACTCAGGCTATGATTGTGCACACAACTGCTTCCACTGTTGGCAGCGGAGACAAAGTCAAATGGACAATATAAGCAGACAATTCATCAATTCAGTCCAACTGATCTTCCCTCTAACTGAATTATCCGACTGTTCAACTGAGCTGACTGATCAATTCAGAGCAAACAATCGCATGGCTCCTGTGCCCTGGTACACTCAGCTTCTCTGCACTTCAGGTGTGATTGGGTGACAGCCAGCAATTGGTGAGACGACTGGAAGCACGGATCCCTCCCAAGGGCAGCTGGGCTCGGTCATCCACAAAGAACGGGGAAGAGTGTGGATGAATGAGAGTCTCTCCCCAACCCTACAAGGTGAAACTCGAGTGTCACCTCACCCACGAGCTCTCATTTTCTGATCCTCCAAGTTCTGAATGTCCCCTTATCCCACTTTAAAAAGGACTTTGTAGGTGGTACAGTGAATTGAGTGCTGGATTCAGAGGAAGGAAGACCTGAGTTCAAATTTGTTCTCAGTCATTTATTCTCTGTATAACCCTAGGCACTTAACTTCCATTTGCCTCAGTTTCCTCAATTTCAAATGGAAATAATAGCAGCACCTGTCTCACAGGGTTGTTGGGAGGATTAAAGGAGATATTTGTAAAGTGCCTTGCAAACCTTAAAGTGTTAATATGTGTATGTGTGTGTGTGTGTGTGTGTGTACTAGTTGTCGTTATTCTTCTATAAACTAAGGCTCAGGAAGGTGGCTTGCCTAGGTCACGCAAGGAGTAAATGGTGTGTATTTGGTGAAGAGGGTCTTGAACTCCGCTCGTCTGGCTCCAAACCCAATGTTCTTTTCTACCATGTCCTTAAACTTCCAGTGGTACCTGGAACATAGTGGATACTTGATTAATATTGTTGAATTGAACAAAACCTAAAGATAGTCTCAGGCTCATTTCAGCCCATAATTTCAACTTCCTCTCTTGCTAAGAAACACTCTTTCAGCAGATATAACCTTACTTGAAATTTGCCTTCTGTCCCTTTTCCTGATCGTCATTCTTTGCTAGGTTTTCTAACAAACAACAATTTTCAGTGGGAGAGAATAGGAGGAAGGAAGAGGAGGAGGATCAAGGGACCTGGGATAAAATATTTATAAGGAGGTGTCAATCTGGGGAATTTGCAATCGATTGGATTAAATGACGCATGGTCAAAATGAGGGGCAGAGGGAATCTGAGAGATACTTTTCTAATGGCTGTGTCTGTGACTTCTGGTGCCTTTCTTCAGGGTCAGACAAGACTCCTGAATGGTATTCATAAGCACAGTCTTGTTAGGAGAGCTGCCCCAAAGCAAAAGGACAGATCAGCTCACCCTTACCCTTGGACTTCCTCTTCACCTTCCACTGCACAGAAGACAGACCAATGAGTAGCATAACAAGCCTCTGTTTTGGCAGGGGTAGGGGGTGGGGGGAAAAGCTTGTGCATATGTGCAATCTCTTCACTCCCCCCCCATACTAAGCCATGGGAGTTACATGTGCTCACCCACTTATAAACATGGATCAACATCTAGAGATCCTGCAAATGGATTTTTCCAGCCCAAGAGATGGGAGAAGTCAGGGTATTGATAGGGTTCTTACAGAAGCACATGACCAAGACAGATATGTGCTTGCTTGCATATGTCCTGAGAAGACAAGATCTGAAAGAGTACTTTCTCAGTCCTAGGGTCAGCAGTGACTGGATCACTGGTTAATGTCTTTCTTTACCTTGGTCAATAAAACAAGTCTTTATGCATTATTAAAAAAAAACAACAACCACATAACATCCCCAGGGAAACACAGAAACCCAAGCACAATGCATGAACTTCTAAATTACTGCCTTCTTTAGAGATACAGCATGCAACACTGTGAGGAAAGATAGTGAAAAATAAGCATTTATGTACCAGGCATTGTGCTAAGTGCCTTACGAATCCCACTGGATCCTCACAACAACACTAGGAAGTGGTTGATATTATGACCTCCATTTTATAGCAGAAGAAACTGAGACAGACAGAAGTTGAAGTGAGTTATCCTGGGTCACACAGATAGTAAGAGTCCGATGCAGGATTCAAACTCAGATCTTCCTGACTCGAAGTCAAGCTCTCCATCTACTCCACCACCTAAGAGAAAACCCCAGACCCTAGGGTGACTAGATGGCACAGTGAAGAGAGCACTGGCCCTGGAGTCAGGAGGACCTGAGTTCAAAACAGGCCTCAGACACTTAACTCTCACTAGCTGTGTGACCTTGGGCAAGTCACTTAACCCCAATTGCCCTGCCTTCCCTCCTCCAAAAAGCAAAAGAAAGAAAGGAAGGAAGGAAGAAAGAAAGGAAGGAAGGAAGGAAGGAAGGAAGGAAGGAAGAGAAAGAAAGAAAGAAAGAAAGAAAGAAAGAAAGAAAGAAAGAAAGAAAGAAAGAAAGAAAGAAAAGAAAACTCCAGACCCCAACAACCAAATTGTTTCAACCTTCTTTCGGGCTTATCTGCTATCTTCTCTTTGCAGTGGACCAATTTAACTAGACTGTAGCAGCACTGAAGGCAGTACAGAATGGATCTGCTTCTGCCCTACTAGATATGTTTGAAACCTCTCAGCATCCTCCTGCGTGTCCTGATCCAGCTGAGATTCTCTATCTCCATATTTCTTTAGGTCTGTTACTATGTTAGAATAAACTTCAGTTTTTTTCATTCTTAACAAACATTGCATAAAATGATCATTTCCATGTGCACAGTAGAACAGAAAATGCAGATTGTATATACAACAATGAATCTATATTACATAGAGTGTGTTTTTCCTTTAAGAATATAATAAATTCAAGATGAAACTTTCAAAATTGTCCTACTTGTCTATATTTCTCTCCAATCTTCCTTCTGTTCTCTTCTCTGCTTTAAAAAAAAATGCACCCATGCTGGTTAATGTTTTGCAAAAGTAGACATATACATGTCCCCTCAGTTCAATGGAAAGGTCAAGAGTTTCCCAGCTCAAGGGTTTCCAAGTTCAAGAATTTGAGGATCAGACTTTCTGGGGAAAGAGAAGGAGAGTTCCTTATAGAGTGTGCCTCTTAGAGAAGCAAGAGAATTATGCAAGTAATTCCCAAGTAGAATCCTCCTTGGAGAGTAAAACCAAGATGTTATTTGGACAAAAACTGGTCCTGTAGGAAGAACATTGCTTATTTAATAACCTGTCAAAGAACATCTATCTTTCAAGAGAGTCTAAACCATAGAGTGGTACTATAAGTCCTAGAGGTACTATGGAAGATTCTTTGGGAAAGAAGGACTCACCAGAATTCTGAAGAGTTGAACTAGTAGCAATCCCAAGTTCAAGTCCTCTTTAGGAATTTGGGGGAGCTGATTAAGTACTGAAATTGTCTTATGTGTTTCTATATCTGTTCATTTCATAGTATTCTGTAAAGTGAAATAAAGGCTACCCCATACTCAATTTGCATTTGCTAACTTGAGTGCTTGTATAGGAGTTAGTGGCCCTACACAATCCACATTTGAAGAGACATAAGCTTCACTTTGAAGATTTCCTAGAGAAATTCCAGGTAGGAGCAATGAGCCAAAGAGAGAAAATGACCCTCCAGGCTAGTGTCAGACTCCAGAATCATAGTCATAGATTTGGAGATGAAGACTATTTAACTCAACCCCCATTTTGCAGATAAAGAAACTGAGGGCCAAGGAGAGTAAATGACTTGCCTACGGTCATACAGTTTAAAGGTGGAATTTGAATCCAGGTCGTTTAGTTCCAGAATCAGAGAAGGAGAGGAGTAGCCATGCAGCTGAGGTCAAATGCAGAATTTAGAACTAGAGGGACCCAAGACATGTGGCAGTATGATATAGGAGAAAGAGAATTAGAGTTGATAGAAACCTGGGTTTACATGTTATCTTTGAAACTTAGAAGCTGTGTCACCATGGGCAACTGCAGTCTCAGTTTTGTTACCTTTAAATCTTAAAACTGTATTGCTAGAGCTAAAAGTGACCTCAGGGGCCATTTAGTCCAATCCAAGGGTGAGGAACCTGCAGCCTCAAGGCCCGGTGGGTAGGGCCCTCTGAACAGTTCAAATTTTACCCAAGCAAAGTTTGGATTCAGTCCAAGGACCACACTTGAGGACCTAGAGGGTCACATGTGGCCTGGAGGCTGCAGATTCCCCACCCCTGGTCCGATCCTTCATTTTACACTTGTAGACTCTCTCTCTGAAGCTACATTTCCCAATTCTCACTCATGCTGGCAGGTTAGGTTCCCAGAGAATGGTAACCTACTTTCCCCATTAGGAATCCAGGGATTCCCTCCAAAGGGTTGGTGTGGTTTCATTGTAATCATTCATGAACCCCCATCTGGTGTTCCCCCAATATTGATTAATCAGTTGAAATCAATTGTCAGTCAGCATTGATTAGTTTGAGAAAGAGACATTTACCAATGTGGCATAGTGAGAACAATTTGTACAAATTGTCCTTAACTCTGGCTTCCTATTCTAGGTACACTGCTCCTGGTGATGATGGGAAGCCTGAATCTTTGACCTTTTGGAGTTCACAAGGTTGTTATCTGGTCAAGATAGAGACTCTCTCCCTGAGCTCCTGCTCAGCAGTTCCCTCCCACGTGCTTAGATATAGCAGTTCTACCACTAGGCTGGCCTGTTACTGACACGTTTTATTTAAGCACCATGGGGCATGAACGACTCTCTTGACCAATCACCAGACACTTACTGGGAGGAGTCATTTGCTTTCATTCAGTTTGTCCCTAGTTTTCCCTTTGATTGATTGGTTCAATAAAGGCTAGGGATTGTTCATACCTAGTTTACGCCTTTGGTTGATTCTGTAACTCAGAGGTATTCTCACCCAAGGGTCAGAGCATAAAACATCTTATTAACTTAACTGGACTTGAGGAATCTGAGACCAAGGGAGCTGAAGTAATTGCCTGAATTCAAATAGAGCCCTGTCCTAGAATCAGAAATACTCATCTATCTGAGTTCAAATCAGGCCTCAGCCACTTACTAACCATGTGTCCCTGGGCAAGTCACTTAACCCTCTTTGCCTTAGTTTCCTCATCTGTAAAAAGAGCTGGAAAAGGAAATGGCAAACTACTCCAGTATCTTTCCCAAGAAAACTCCAAACAGGTCACGGAAGAGTCAGATACAACTGAAAAGCAATGAAACAAATCCAGGTCCTCTGACCCGAGAGCCCGTGTTTTTTCCACTATGCCACACTAAGCTGATTTGTGTAAACCTAGAGGCTGGGAAGGACCTGGGTCATGGTTTACATAAAAATGGAATCTCTAGTGCTCCCTAACATGGAGAATTGGCTACATTTGAACTTTAAGTAGAGATCCCAGAGAGGGTTCTGAGCTCCAAAGTGGGGAAGGGGAGAGAGGGTAGCAGAGATACAGTTGCACAATTTGGGTTAGAAAACAGTTGGGATCCTGGCTCTTCATTTGAGAAACAGAGTTCCCTCTGTGCATCTCTGCATGGGCTCCGTGCACTTTTTATAGGTAGCTTCCCTTCAGAAGCTGTAACTACTGGCCCAGTGTCTCCATCCCATTAATGGGCTCTGGGCTGGGGCCAACCGGTTGGGTTGTTTCAACCTTTGATGTGTAAACTAATCATCTGTCATTGTGCTCTAATTAAACCTAAGGCTGGGATGGATGGATTTGCTGTCAGGGGGGGCCAAGGTCCCTCTCACATTGGCAGTGGATCAGGGCAGCCTCTGGTTGAAAGCAGCTCAGTCCCAGGAGGGCAAGGAGCTCTGGAGGCCTGAGGACATGAATGAGAAGAGAGATGGAAAGCCAAGTCACACTGCAAGGGCAGCAGGCTAAGGCAAAAAGCAGAGATCCCTCCAAATGGCCGTTCTTGGTGAGGCTCTGATTTCTAGGAGACAAGAGAATCCCAGCCCTACTGCATCAAGACCTAACAACAGAGGGTCAGGCCTGGACTACCCCCTCCCTCCCAGCCCAGTCTGAGATGGGAACTGATCCTGGGACGTACAGCTAATCACAGCTGCCAGCTGACCCAAGCCTTTTCAACATGTAACTCAGGCTGCCAAGGCACACGGGTCATTTCCATCTGGAGAACTCCTGCTAGAGTGAAAGGGCTATGGCTCCGGCATCAGAAGGTTAGAAGTGGTACCCCACCCCCTCCTGGATCATTATCTATGTGTCTCAGGACAAATCATTTAACCCAGGGTGGGGAACCTGGCCACATGGGGCCTTCTAGATCTTTAAGTGTGGCCTTTTGACTTTTATTAAAGGGATTTGTTCTATAAAATTTGGATTCAGTTAAAAAGCCTCACTTAAGGATCTAGAAGGCCACATGTGGCTTCAAGGCAGCAGGTTCCCTACTCCTGACTAATCTCTCCCTCTATTTTGAGACTGAGTAACCCTGTAGAGAGGGAATCAAAGGCCCTTTATTCGAATCCTTCCTCTCCTACTTACTTAGTTCCTGGCATGATCCTGGACAAGTCACTGGGTCTCAGTTTCCACTTCTGTAAAATAAAAGGCTTGGTCTAGATAACCTCAGAGGCACCTCTATGTCAAGATTTCTGATGCTACATTCCTATGAGTCACAGTCTGATGGTCATTTGGGCAGAGAGGGCTGTTCCAGGGCTCTTGGATAAAAAAAAATTCCAAGAGAGGTAAAGGTCCAGTTTGTAATTCCTGTAGTTCAGTTGAAAAGGAGGCTCTTCTAGGTCTGTGGAAGGGATCTGGGTGTAGGATGTCATAGAGATGGAAAAGGTGGTGAAGTGTGAGCTGGGGTAGTCAGAAGGCCAAGGTCTCAGTCCCCAGCTCCTCTATTAACTCTCTGTGACCTTGGGCAAATGACTTCATGGCTCCCAACTTGTTTCTTCCTCAATTAAAAAAAAAGTATGAGGTTATTGGGCTCTCAGCCTCTTGTTCAGCAAGACAGTTGGAATAGAGGCATAGATAATAGAATATTGGGTCTGGAATCAGAGGACCGGGATTCAAACGCTAACTCTGCTACTTAGTACCTCTGAGGCCTTGGGCAAGTCAACTTTACTTCCCAGGCCTAGTTTTTACCTCTGTAAAATGAGAGGGCTAGGTTAGCAAGCGTCTGAGATCCCTATTAGCTCTGGGTCCAGCATCCTACACACCTGTGACCAGGGGATCAGCCTTATGAGACAAAAAGAACACTAGATTGGGAGTTGAAAGGACTAGCTGGGTGACCTTGGCCAAGTCACTTAAATCTTCTCGCCCTTGGTTTCCTCATCTATAAAGCGGAGATAATAATAGCACCTGGAGAAGATCAAGTTATAGAATGCAAAGCACTATGTTAGTTATAATTATCAGAGGGAAGCTCTGGGACTCCCATCATAAAGCCCGAGCTGTCCTGTTTGGTGCCCATAATATCTAGTCAGTCCCAGGTATGGTTCACATTTTACCCTTGCTGTCTTCTCTTGCCTGTTGCCACAATCTCTGAACCACTGAACTTTGTCAGTTCTACCTGCTGGTACCTCTCTTCCTCCTCTCCTTTCCTCCCCTCCCCTCTCCTCCCTTCCCCTCTCCTTCCCTCTCCTCCCCTCACCTGTCTTCTTCTCCCCTCCCTCCCCTCTCCTCTCCTCTCCTCTTCTCTCCCCTCCTATCCTGTCCTCTCCTTTAGTCTCCTCTCCTTAATAAATGATTTTTTAGTTAATTCATTCTTTATTACCAAACTCTGTGTGATTCTTAATATGGAACTCCTTTGGCAACTCCCTGTTTTCTCTTTCCAGTACCAATTGTGTCCTTTGGACCCTCAACCCCATTCCACTTACTTTGGATCTGTACTTCATGGTTATAGTACTTTACTATCCACATTCGTAGGTTGTTTGAATAAAAAAAAAACACCTTAATTTAGTCTGTATTAAAAGAAGAAACCCAAATGTTAGCTTGGATCATTTGTCCTAGATAATCAAGACTGGGTAGCTTGAAAATGGACCATTATGCTTATTCTTACTGAAAGCAAGCCAAGGTTCTTGGGAGACTTCCAGAGAGGGCTATACACCCAAAAGCCAACCTCATTCAGATGGGGCTGAGTGTGGCTGGTGGGCTTTTGTTTGAAGATGAAGAAGAAGGCAGCACGGTCAATTCTGGATGTCATTTAAAAAACTACACTGGCTGGTTATTAAACCTTTGAGAACAGCCAAGAAGGACAATGGTGAGGTGTTATTCTAGAGAAAATGTGTGGTCGGTACAGTAGTGAGAAAGTCCAGGCAGTTAGTGAATGAATAAATGAATGACTGAGTGAATGAGTTTGTCTGTCTGTCTGTCTATCTATCTATCTGTCTGTCTGTCTGTCTGTCTGTCTATCTGTCTGTCTGTCTGTCTATCTATCTGTCTGTCTGGTATTGGACCTGCTGGTTGACCTACTCATGCCTCACACAAAGAAGAAAGAATCTAGGTTTCTAACTTGGAACATCCTGAACATTAGTTATGATCTAATTGAATTGCCTTGAACAGGAAGTCATCATTAACCATAGACATTCTTTGAAAAGAAATGATTCCTTTTGGCTTCTTAAGAGCAATTATTGGATAAATCGAGTATTCTGGAAAGCAGTTTGTATAGGGATGAGTGGCATGTAACCTCATTCTTGACTTTTGCTCCATCAAGAAGGTAACAATGCCCTCAGAGAAAACCAAACACCCCTGATGAGTCATTGCTCATCAATGCTACTCCTAAACATCCAAGATTCCCCTGGTAGATTCTATCCCATGGAAAACTGTGGATAAATGATTGAGATTTGTTAATAAAATGGAACTAATGAAGTATCACATGGTATAAGACAGCCAAATTCAAGGTGGAGTTCTTCTACTATTAAGTCATGTGATCTTGGGTAGGGTCCATCCTCTTCTCTGGGCCCTCCAAGTTTATTCCTCTGTAAATTGAAGAAACTGAACTAGGAAAATTATAAAGTATCTTCCCATTGTAACATTCAGAGTCTTAAATATAAGGCATCCTTTGGAGGGTCTTTTGTAGTTCTGTTTTTAATTCTGTTTTTAAAACATTTAGTACCTACTATGCATGAGGCACCATTAAGACCTCCCTGTTAACCCCTTTCTAGTAAAGTACACAGGGCATTACATCCTATGGATAGTGAACAGTCAAGAAGTTGTTAATGGTTGTATAACAAAGTGTATTCTGGAGCTCTTCTCTTGAGGCCAGGTCTATTATATTGACCTCTTGGGTTTGGCTGTATCTTTTCTCTGTGATTGTCTGGAGCCCTTCTTTACAAGGTTCCCTCCATGTGTTAAGGGGCCAGTGAATAGCACCCTAGCATCTTATTGCCCCCAAACATCAGATTTGTTTTAACAAAGGGATATTTGTCTCAAAGATCTAGCTAGAACAAGCTACAAACATTTTTCTCCCTTGAATTTCTCAGGGGCATACGCTCTCCTACACCATCCTGTTCTGGGAGTGGTGGTGGTGATGGTGGCAGGAATAACTTCAAACTTAGATATATAGCACTGGTTCCACCAAGTTCATGCCCAAATGTGACATGACTGCAAGATAAGCCTGCATCTCATTTACTGTTGGTCCGGATTCCTGAAATTCACATCCCAAAGTCATTCCTTGCTCCTTACTAACTGCAAAACCTGGAGTCTGGAAAAATTGTTGTTTGTCCTTCATTCCTGAACAGGACCAACAACAACATAATAGTGATGTCTTGACTTGACCATGAAATGGAATTAAGTGAGGCAGAGTTTCAAAAAGTCATCAGCCTCACTCTCTCCTCTGGAGTCATCAGAGTTCAGTGGCAAGATAAAAGTCAAGATAATTGGTGATGTCCCAGATTCTGGAAGAATAAGACACCAAGGAAGGCTCCACTTTTTTCATATCTCAGGGCATCGATACTGCATTGTCTACAGCCCAGACTATGGAATAATAGGATGCTGAGGAACCCTCTGGACTTTTTGAACTTGCAAGGTCAAAGTCTCCACTCCCTTTGCTGGTCACCAAGATTTCCCAATAGCAATGGGGCCAGGAGAAGCTCACAGACCTTTGTGAATGACTCTGAAGTCAGTCAGAGAGGCTTCTCTTCATCATGTGCTAGCTGAATGGAACCAGTTATAGAATATCTATGTACACTCCATAGTCTGTCTATCCAAGGCACATCCCTTATGTGATTCTTATCACAATTCCCTTGGAAGCAATCTTCTATGTGGAGAGTTGCTATCTTCTTCCTGGTGTCCTCTTGTGTAGAGACGTGAAATTAAGAGAGCCAAATGGGAACCCTATTTGGCAAACCAGTGCAGCTCTGGGAAGTTTTCCCAACTTGGTGGCCTTTCGTGTGTATCTGAGTGTTCTTTGGCACTCTGTGCCTCCCTAAAGAGCTTTTTATGTAGGAAGTTGTTGCTGGAAATCTTCGGCACAAAATCTACCAAAGGGTTTTAGTCCTGATGATAGTATATCATGAAGTCATTGATGGATGCCTTCTTGGCAACACCTTCAGAGCCCTTCCCCATTCTCTCAGGCATACTTGTATCACTGTTAGTAAGAGGTTCCAGAATCCTTACTCAATGTAAGTGGGAATACTTGAGTTGGTAGACAGAACTGGATAGAAAACACAAGGAGTTTGAACAATCCAGGGTCAGAAAAGATAGATAACCTAGCAACCATTAGACCACTTTTTAGAGAAGATAAAGACTGGAAAGAGGATAAGCTGAACCCCTAGCCTATCTTGCCAAAAGACTTGGACCTGGGAAGTATTATTCGGATGGTTCAAAGTCAAGGTGAAGGTGAAATGCCTATTCAGCAATCCCACAACATGCTTCAATGGTTTAAGTATCAACCTCCTGTAAGATCCTTATATATTACTATTGAATATTTAAGTCTTTGTTAATGTGTACTTGTGAGTCTTTTGTTTTAAGCATTTCTTTTGTGTGGGAGAAATAAATAGCTGTCCTATACTAGGAGGAAAGAGAAGGGAAGGAAAGAGGAGGGAAGGGAAGAAGGGAAGGGAAGGGAAGGGAAGGGATGCTCAGGACCATCATTGAATTGTAATTTTGATGCTCAATACATACACTTGACCATTCTCCTTTCAGAGTGGGCCACCATGAGCCAACAACACTCCATTCTATTATTTAAAAAAAATTGATATATTTGCTTTTATATAATAGGTATTTCCTAATATATTCTTCCCCTCTTTTAATATCTTTTATAACAAAATTTAAAAGATAGATGGGAAATAAATCACCAAAACTAATCCATACATCAACCAAATTTTACATTGTATGCAATATTTCACATCCATAGTCTGCAAAGAACTGAGGCATGTGTCTTCTCATATCTGTTCTTTGGGGCTAAGCTTGGTCACCATAATTTCACAGCATTCCATTTTGAATGCTTTCCTGTTGTTCATTCCACCTCTGCTTAAAGGTACAGATCTGCCAGAAGCTTCTTCCTGATATGAAGACCCAATTCATTCAATGCCTTTAATTGGAACAAGTTTATGGTAGCCCCTCTGTGGCTAGGGCAGAATTTGCCCGAATTTCCTTTTGAAACCTTCTATTAAGATCTTTCCAGCACACATAACCCTAGAAAGTGCTTTCCTAAACAGCACTACATTGTGTCACAAAACTGTATATAATAGAGATTTGTGCTTTTATACACCACTCCAGGTAGGTGGGTCTCAGAATGGATAGAACACTGGATTTGGAATCAAGAAAATCTAAGTCCAAATCTTGCCCTATCCCCCAGCTGTGTGACCCTGGTCAAGCCACATAACCCTTTTCACCCCCAGTTTATTCTTCTGTAAAATGGGGATATTAATGCTACCTACCTCACAAGGTTGCTGAAAGATCAAAAGAGACAAACCATGTAAAGTGCTTTGCAAATCTTCAAGGACTAAATGCTAATTATCATTACTCTGTTCAGTTTTGTATATGGAAATGCTCATTTTATTTGTCATTTGTTAACTTTAGAATAAAAATAATAAAAATTTTAAACACATTATCTGCACCATGCCTTGTCATTCAAACTGCCTCCCCTAAAAAACAACAACAAAACAAAAAATGTCTCCTCCATCCAACCCCACAAATATTGCCATATTTAGCTTAACGACATATTTTAGAAAAACATCTGAGGGTAGAATATCACACCCTCACCCCTCCCTGTACTAGAAAGCCAACACCCATCAGTCTAAGAAAAACTGGCTGTGGTCCCCACACATCTAAAGAGCAGCTCCTGCTCAGGGGAACGGGGAGCATCGCACAACAAACGAACTTTCTAAACAAAGAAGTGTTGAGTCAGAAATAAAATCACCCGCTAATTGTGGTTTTCTGGAATGGATGACTGTATAATGTCCTAATCAGAAAGCCAGAATCCTATTTGCATTTAGATAAAGACTTGTTAGAAAAGAGGAGAGAATAAAAGGAGACACGAAGACGAGGTGGCGTTTCTCCCCCTAAGCCCGGCAGTCACTGACGTGACTGATAATGAAGTGCCGCCAATTAATCTCACCCCCTGCATTAGTGAGACTGTCAATCGCACCAGGATTATACAGCCCAGCTCCAGAGATGACACCTTGGATCTCAGAAATCTCGTCTGAGCCTGAAAATTCTATTTCTGCAGCTGCCATTAGCGGCATTTGAGCAAACCCCCCCGCTGGGTCTCCACTGGATGCCTTCTGCCTTGCCCCTCCCCCCAAATTATCTTGAATTCATTTGGTAGATATTTTGTATCTAAGTACAGTATTTATTGTCTCCTATGATAGAACGTAAACTCCTTGAGGGCAGGAACTGTTTCACATTTTTCTTCGCATCCTCCCATACCTAGCACAGAGTCTAATGTTTGAGGCAACGGTAATGACACAGGAAATGTTTCGGTAAGTAAGGGAACAGAAGTTGTCTCGTAAGGCGTAGGCACAGGAGGGAGAAGGAGAAAGAACAGGCTTTGGGGGAGAACTCGGAGCAGTGAATACAAAGGAGAGCTTCAGCATGAGTCTTCTACTCTCCAGATACCTGCTGGGAGCTGATGACTCTCCTCAGCCTCTCCTCTCTCAGTTACCCCTCAGCCCTCTGTTCATCTGCTCCTTTCAGACTCTCATTTTCTTCCTTCACCTGTTGCCCCTGTGCAGAACATAGATTCTGATTCAGCTAGTTAAGTCCCAGGCAGAGCTGGGGACCGTTTCTCCCCGCTCCTGATAGTGCCCAGCCATTGCAATCCCCATTCACTCCGCCTGCCTCTGACAGATTCTCTGTCTTTTTAAGAGCTGGCAGGCATTGCTCAAATCCAGACTCATCCTCAAAGATTTCAGTAAGTTCCCAGATGCTCTCAGGGCTCAGAGGGGATACTCGTTCCTCTGACCTCCGTATTCCAGGATGTCAGTCAGGTCTCAAGCTCTGATTATACTTTTCTCCCATGCACTCCATGATGCAGCCACAGCAGCCTCCCCTTCCCGTGTCTTGCCTCGCCTGTCCTTGATGCTTGGAATACGCAATGCTCTTTCTGTCACTCTGCCTTCTCTCTCTCCTCTCCTCTCCTCTCCTTCCCCCCCCCCCTTCTCTCTGTCTCTTTGTCTTTGTCTCTATCTGTTTCTCTCTATGTGTCTCTGTCCCTCTGTCTCTGACTCTGTCTCTGTCTCTTTATTTCTCTTTGTCTCTATTTCCCTGTCTCTCTCCACCTCTCCCTCTAAGAATCCCAGCCTTTGTCCAACACTCATTTCAAATGGCACCATCTTCAGGAGAATTTTTCCTCAGTGGCCCACACCAGCTGCTAGAGCCTTCTTCTTTAAGGGTATATGTATCTTGTATATTTATTTACCTGTTATCTCTCTCAAGAGAATGTAAGCTCTTTGAGGGGAGGGACATTTACAGGTAAAAACATGATCCTTGTCCATGTCTATGTTGACAAGTAGTGGCAAAGGGCAGAGTATTTCCTGTCTTTATAACTTGTTTGGCAATTAATTCAATTCAACAAGCATTTATTAAGTATCAACCATATTCCAGGTGCTGTGCCAGGCACTAAGGATACAGAGCTAAAAATAAAGCAGTCCCTCTTCCTTTCAAGAAGCTTACAGTCTATCTGGAGAAAAACAACATGGACATAGAAAATAAAATATAAAAATATATACAAAGTAATTTGCAGGGTGAGGACATTAGCAACTGGGGGGACATCAGGATGGGCTTTTCATAGAAGGGAGAATGCAAACTGAGCTTTGAAGAAAGCTAGGGATTCTAGGAGGCAGAGGTGAGGTGGGAAAACATCATAGGTATGGAATTAATCCTGTCTAACTTTGCATGTCTGCACTTTTTCCTTTCATTCCTCCTCAAAAAGTCTTTCTCTTCCTTTAAGATGTAGTTGGAGGGGGGGCAGCTAGCTGGCCCTGGAGTCATGAGGACCTGAGTTCAAATTTGACCTCAAACACTTAACACTTACTAGCTGTGTGATCTTGAGCAAGTCACTTAACCCCAATTTCCCTGCCTTCCCCCCTCCAAAAAAGACAAAAAATAAATTTTAAAAAATGTGGTTCAGGCACCATCTTCTACATGAAATCTTTCCTGTGACCAATAAAGGTCATGGCCCAGGTTTGCTCTTCCACATCATGTCTCTGCGTATCATTACTTGTGTGATTGCTCTTTGATTTCTTCTTATCCTGTGCTCCTTGGCTCTGGAGGTCTTGGTTACATGTATCTCTTTCTTTCTTGACTTTCCATTGCTTTGCTGTTGCTCTAAGATTATGTTGCATTGCCTTCTCTCTCT
>CM053584.1:365755858-365772022 GCA_028627135.1 Pseudochirops cupreus
CAGACAGATAGACAGATAGATAGATAGGCAGATAGATAGATAGATAGATAGATAGATAGATAGGCAGATAGATAGATGGATGGATGGATAGATAGATAGATAAATGGATGGATGGATGGATACATAGATAGACAGATAGACAGACAGACAGACAGATAGAGAGATAGATAGGCACATAGATGGATGGATAGATAGATAGATAGATAGATGGATGGATAGATGGATGGATGGATGGATACATAGATAGACAGACAGACAGATAGTTAGATAAATAGATAGATAGATAGATAGATAGATAGATAGATAGATAGATAGATAGGCAGATAGATAGATAGATAGATAGACAGAGCCCAATCAATGTAGCTAGGAAGTTTTCTGGGTAAAATGTTTAGATATGCAAATAAGCAATTATTAATATAATAACTCAGTTTAAGGACACCATCTCATATATATCTGTACCTCCCACCAGCCTAGCTCTGTATCTTTGCATGTAATTAAACACTTCCCTGCAAAACAGTGTGGTCAAGACACTATATTTTGTGAGTCCAGGGTTATTTCAAAATGCAAATATAGCATCGTTATCATTATCATGATGACTCATTTATATGTGACTTTCTTATGGTTTACAAAATCTTTTCTTAGTGACAGCCCTTTGAAGCAGATGAGGAAAGTACTATCAAGCCCCATTTTATAGGTGGGGAAACTGACCCCAAACTGGTAATAAATGGCAGAGTTAAGTCTCAAAGCCAGACCTTCTGACTCCTTTGCACTACATCCCACTGTCTTGCTAGGATTGACTAAGAAGAATGATTAATCTTCAGAGTGACATACGGCTGAACAATAAATGAAGACAAAGTAATTATACAAAAAGGAGGTAAGTTTGAGTAATTTTGTCAAAATAGGAAGGGCAGGGCAGTCTGGGGAGCTGGGGAAAATCTGGTTTGGTTTGAACAAGGAATCAGAGGCAACTTGGAAGTCAGTGGAAGAATCTACTTTCTTGGGAGGGTAGGAACAGTCAACTAGTTTTCGTTACAAGCCTACTATATGCCAGGCACATAGATAGGTGGTTCTTGGGAGGAAGGCATGAACAGAGTTGCTGAATGACCTTGGTCAAGACATCTTCCCCTTTCTAGGTCTTGGTTTCTTCATCTCCAAAGGGAAGTGTTAAATTAAATTATCTCAAAGGTCCCCTTCCACCCTAAAAGTTCATGAGAATTGGACCAAGGAGAGGAAAGGATAAGAGCAGTCAGAGTTAGGAATCTGAGGACCGTAGAATGTTGAAGGTGAACTGGACTCTAGTGACCAACTAGTTCAATCTCTCACCTTACATGTAACCTGAGTGTTAAATGGGTCATCCAGGCCCTTCTATGGGAGTTCCTCTCCTAGAACATCAGTAGGTCTCAAGTTTGCCTCTCCCAAAAAAGTCTTTCCAGAGACATCTAAGTTTTGCTAGTTTCTGGTGTATTCCCTTCACCCAACAACAACCAAAGCTACCGAAGAATGTTTTGATTATAAAAAATTTTTACGACAAAAAAAGACAAAATTGGGGTTCAGCTTTGAGCTCATTTAGCAAAAGAATAGAGTTGTTTTCTTCTTCTCTTCCCAAAGGATTTGGCTCCCATCCCTAAATAAACTCACTACACCAATATGGGAAATCCCAGTAGCATGAGTGTAGTTGAGACTTTGGGGCAGTTAGGTGGCAGTATAGTGCATAGAGTGCCAGGTCTAGAGTCAAGAGGACTCATCTTCATGAGTTCAAATCTGGCCTCAGACATTTACTAGCTGTGTGACCCTGGGCAAGTCCCTTAACCCTGTTAGCCTCAGTTTCCTCATCTGTCAAATGAGCTAGAGAAGGAAATGGAAAATCACTCCAGTATCTCTGCCAAGGAAACCCCAAAAGGAGTCATGAAGAGTCAGACGTGACTGAACAACAGCAAGTTGAGACTTTGGTGAAGACGCCATGTTTGTTCATCTATGCTAGTTCTACATATGACTACAAGGAAAACTCAGACTTTCGAGGTTCAGGTACTCTCAGTAGCAGCCCAAGAGCCAAAGACCTGTATAAAGATCAGCTTCATGACTCCCAGATATTTCCAGGCACCTGACTTTATTGTCCCCCAATCACTGCTTACACTTCAGTTCCATGACATTAAGAAAAAGTGCATCCTTTCCCATGACCGTTCCCAATACATATATAAGACACAAGACAGGCCTAGAAATCAGGAGTGACTTAGAATCATAGGCTTAGGAGCTAGAAGGGACATGCAATGTCATCTACTACAAGTGTCATCTTACAGATGAAGAAACAGATGCCCAGGGGGAAGGAGAGACCTTGCCCAAAGTCACGCGGGTTGTCAGTGACAGAATCAAGACTCAAATCCATCTTCTGGCTCCAAGTCACAATAACAGAACCCAGAATATATAGTATCAGGTTCAGGGCTCTAGGGATTCCCAACAAAATGACTAGATACCACATCAAAGTGGTATATACTTTGTTATGGTCCTGGTAGGTCTGTTGTGCCCGCTGTCTGAATGGATTCTTCTGTTCATGGTCTCCGGGCCCTAACCTTTTCTTAAGGAGGTTAACTTTCTGCCATCTAACCAAGGCTTTCTTAATCTAGCCTATAAATATGGATGACATTTTAATGAGGCTAACTGTTCATATACTAGCACATCTACACGCATATCAGGGGTGTGCTGGTAAATGATTAACAACCAGGTGTGGGAGGAGGGAGTGAAGGGAGACAAGACACACTTTGGAGCTTAATCTTCATCGTTAATATTTTCTCCATCACGTCCGTAAGTCTAGATAATCGACAGAACAGTAAATCAAGCCCTGGTTTGTAGCATTTGTCAATTTCTGGGGTGTAAATGCTCACATTGAAAAGTTATCAATTGGATCTCCCAAGTCTGCAGAGGCTGGCCCCAGCCTCCCCCTTCAAGCTCACAAAATGACATCAAAGGCCCGAGTAAATAGCAATTAATTCACAGTAACTTGATCTTCAGTGGCATTTCTTAGGAAATCAAGCATGATATCGTGGAAAGAGAATTAACTGTGGAGCCAGAGAGTCCCGGTTTGAATCTCAGATCTCCTACTTCCTAATTGGGTGACCTTGGGTAAGTCACTTAAACTTTCTAGATATCACTTTTACATTTCTCTAGACTCAGAGGTTAAATGACTAGTCTATGATAATGGGGCAGCTGAGTGATTCAGGGGATAGAATGCTAGGCCTGGAATCAGGAAGATCTGAGTTCAAATCTGACCTCAAACACTTACTATCTATGTGACCCTGGACTTAACTCTGTGTGCCTCAGTTTTATCACCTGTAAAATGAGCTGGAGAAGGAAATGGCAAACCCCTCCAGTATCTTTGCCAAGAAAACCCCAAATGGGGTCACAAAGAGTTGGACATGACTGAACAACCACAACCACAAAAACAAAAGGGTAAAAAAAGTAGGATAAATCTCTCTGAAATTTAAAGCTATGTTTTCTTGACTCCAAACTGGACACTTCCTAGTGCACTCTCACCTTTGTTTTAATGTCTAATAGAATGTCAGTTTCTCGAAGGCTAGGAATATTTTTTTTTGTCTTTGTATCTTCAGTGCATCCCACATTACTAAATACCTATTGATTTAGTGAACAATCTAAACAAAAATGGAACCTTGGGGCAAGGGATATGGATTAAGGAGAGGGAAGGCAGAATTATCTAGATAATGGTCTCTACCTTTATTTTGGTAGTAAAGATCTGGACCAGGAAGCAGTTCTCTGTGTGTATGTGTGCGCACAGATGTGCTCCATAGAAAGAAGAAGCTAGAAATATGTGTGAGATCTACAGGGCTCACCAACATGATGTGATTTGATGGGTATTAAGGAGGTCCTCTCTGCCCCCAAAGGTCTCCCCACTGAAAGTGCCTCAGTGCCTCTAATTCCACACTGTGAAAATCATTCACTGTACCCTCATAGGGTTTCACTTTTAAAATGTTCCTTCCCACGTTGGACCATGCATTAAACCTGTAGCCTTGGGCTAGGGTTGGTTGGCAGCCTTTGAGAAGTGGGGTGCCAGGTGGCTGCCCCATCCATCTGGGCTAAGACAAGAGGATAAAGGTGAGAACCTACCACATACACCTGCTCAAAATTGTCTGTACCCCAAACACCAATTAGAGATTCATCCTATTTGACCATTTTTCCTTTTAAAATGCAAATGCCTCCTGTGAGTTAAGCCTATTATGATTTGTGTCTTTAATCAGATAATCAGCTTGCTGTTCTTCCTAACACCTAAGGGAATGAGAGTTATGGTTAAAGGAAGGGTTTCTATATGTATTTCTGTTTATATGCCAGGAGATCAGAGTGAAGCTTGATGGTTTTAGGTATTCTTTGTGATTTCAGTATTGTCTTATACCTAGAGACAAAGCATGGCCTCCTGGCATCATGGATAGAGAACTGCCCTCGGAACCAAGAAGCCTACATTCAAGTCTGGCCTCTGACATCCCAAAAAACACATAGTAAATACCTATTGTGTGTCAGGAGCCATACTAAGCTCTAGGTTTTATGTCTGTCCCCTTAGACAGTGAGATCCTTGAAGGTAGGAGCTGTTGTTTGCCTTTCTTTGTGTCTCTAGTGCTCGGCACAGAGCCTGGCACATAGTAGGGACTTATAAATGCTTATTGTCTGACTATGTGACTCTGGGCAAGAGTCTCTCAACTCTCCACGTTTCGGGCAACGTTCTCTAAGTTTCCTCAACAGGGAATTTCCAATACCAGCAAAATCACAAGTTCAGTCTTTACCCCTTCCCGTCCTTTGAGGTTCCGTAATCATGGCTCATGTTCAGAGGATTGTAGAGGGGTTGTAGAGCAAACAATACAAAATGCATAAAGTGTTTCACAAACCTTAAAGTGCAGTCTAAATGCCAGCCACTATTGTTGTGTTTGGTCATTTTTCAGTCATTTCTGGCTCTTTCTGACCCTATTTGGGGTTTTCTTGGTAGAGATACTGGAGTGGTTTGACATTGCCTTCTCCAGCTAACAGGTGAGGAAACTGAGGCAAACAAGGTGAAGTGACTTGCCCAAGGTCACACAGCTGGTAAGTGTCTGAGGCTGAATTGAACCCAGGTTTTCCTGACTCCAGGTCCAGCAATCGGTGTACTGCACTACCTAGCTGCCTATCATCATCATCATCACTATCATCTTCTTCTTCTTCATCTTTATCATCATCATCTTCTTCTTCATCATCATCATCTTCTTCATCTTCTTCATCATCATCATCATCATCATTAATTGTCACTATTATTAGAGCCAGAGGGACTTGAGAGATGATCTCAGGTCTAGTCCAACTCTTCACTTTACAGATGAGGACAGCTGGTAAGTTACAGAGGATGGATTTGAACGCAGGCCCTCTGACTCCAGAGCCCGTGCTCTTTCCGCTGCATGAGGCACGTTCCCCGGCATTATCCTAGGTCCGTTGCCCCCTGAAGTGGTCTCATATCCTGACTTTGAGGATATCTCCCTCTTGAAGGCGTCAAGTCCTCCTTGTCCCCCCACTGATGAGGCCTTTGTTCTGGCATTGAAAGCTCAGCTCCTCTGATTCCCAACCCAACATTCTAAGAAGGGTGGTAGAGTAGAAAAGTCCTGGATTTGAAGTCACAGGACCTGGGTTTGAGTGCCCTCTGTCATTTAACCACCTGTGCAATATTAGGTAAATCATTTAACTTCCCTGGGCCTCCTTTGTCACATTCGTAAAAGAAGAGAAGGGTGGGTTAAGAGGCTTCTACCAAGTTCTCAGTCCTTGGTGGGATGATCAGAGTGTAGACCATCCTCAGGGGCTACTTTCCTTCTCCCACTCATGTTGGCAGGCTGGAATCCCAGAGATCAGCTGAATTTCTTTTCTCAGGGCTCTAGGAGTAGTCCTGAGGATTTGCAGACAATCTCCTACCATGGTTGACAAGCCCCCATTGGTGTGCTCCCCAATATCAATTGGCCAGTTCACATCTCAATATCACTTAACCAACAAACTTTTACAAAGGGATATTTATACTACAAGAAGATGCAGCAAGGACCAACTGAGAGAGTCATCTCCCAAAACTAGGACACTCACTATTCCCTCTGCAGACCCATTCTGTCCTTGGGGGAAACTTAAAGTGGTTACTACAAAATGTTTACCTCCAGTCAACCCTATGGATCATGGTATTTCCTGGCCTAGCAAATCCTTTTCTCCCTTCAGAGAATCCCCACCAAGTTCACTTCTGGGTGTGGCATAGCTAGAAGACCAGTCACTCCCTCAATAAGTTGGGCTAGATGAAGCAAGTCACTCATCAGGCCTGGTCCCCCATCAGATTTGGTTGCTAATGATTCCAAATGATAAGGGGACTTTTGGTGACTTTTCCCAACACTTAGAAACTGTTCTATTCCACCTCACATGCTCATTTGCCTAAAATCAGGAAAGAATAAATGTAAGGAAACAAAGGAAACGGAGGCACTATGAGTTAATGGCATCAGGGTTGGGATACAGCGACCTCTGCCATTGCTGCTACATTTCCTCCCCACCTGGAGACCCATGGCACTTCTTCTTTCTCCTGAACCCTTTCATCATCACACAGTAAGAGGAGAGAAAGCAGGCAAAGGATACCCGGCTGAGCTTTGAAGTGAGGGGCAGAGCCCCTCTGTTACTCATGACCAGACAGAGACTTGCTAGACCTGGCTGTTATTAGGCAGAATATATTATAAATACACTAAAGCCTGGGCCCTTGAGGTTCAGTCCCCATTATTATATTAGATTTTTTCTCAGGTCAGTTCAACCTGATCCTGATATCATTGTGGGGTGGATGGTGAGTGGGAGAGATGGTATTGTGAAGGGCAGAGGTGTTATAAGCAGACAGAAAATGGGGAGAGGAGAGGAAAATTTCCTGGTTGATGTAAGCTGGAAAATTCATCCATGTGCCACATGTTACAAAAGACTGGAAACACTGTCCTACAGAGAGACCATAAAAAGGCCCTACCACCCATTGGCAAGTTCTAATTAATCTCAATTGACCCAAGAGAGGATCCAGCTGATGAAGGCTATTGGCAGCTTCCCAGCTCTGAATGCTGGTGGTGCCTGGCCAGATGAGAGGAGCACTGGGTCTAGACAGAATCCTTTTCTAGGAGGGGTGTGAGCACAGTGTCACCATCCTCATTATTTAAACACCAGGTTTGTAGCCGTCTTGAGGCCCACTTGGAGGATTAATCCTCCGGGAAGTGCTTCTGGTCACATTCAGGAGTCATGCTCTTTTGATAAGAGCAGAAAGAGTTGTAATTCTTTTCCCACTGACAAGCCTTCAAGGGAAAAATGAAACGGTTGAAAGCCTATATTTAAAGCATCTCACAATAGCTTACGAGTCAATGTGAGTGAATGTTGCATGAACGGGGGAGACACTGTGATGGACAGAAAATGTCAGACAGCAGAGAAGGGAAGATGGTGAGTCTCCACCACGGAGTCTCCTCACTACCAAGGCTCTCACTGGAAGAATGGGACATGGAATGAATGCTCAGGGCCTAGCCTGTGAGGCTGGGTTCAAGTGAGCAGCCAGTCAAGCCAGCTTGGGAACAGTGAGGGCCCAGAGCCCAGTCTTTATTTCCCCCCACAGATAATATAAAACTAAAAAAAAAAAAACCTCACAGAATGTCAGAAACAATGAAGACAATGCTCCTTCACTCTTCATTAAATCTCCCCCATCCTACCCCCACCACAACCATGGACATATAGAATTTTCTAGATTCATAGTACTAGGCTAGGGACTGAAGACCTTCTGTACTTGGGTTTGCTAAAGAGTCAACCCCTAACTTTCAGTTGAGCTGCCTGCCCCCCTTTCCTGAGGGACCTATACAGAACTGTGTGTTTAGGGATCTCTGAAAAGGAATTTTAAACTTGGGGTTCCCATCAGACCTACCCAATCCAATTAATTTACAAAAGTAGGAAGGTAAAATCCAGGTTTGCTCCCCTACATTGTGATTCTGTCCTTTCCTGTTCCTCTAGAACCATCATCACATAATTGAACATCTCTTCTCTAAAAGACTAGACCCAGGAGCTCTCTCACTCCCCTTACTGACCCCAGTGAGGCTGTTTCTCAGGATATGTGGTTTCCTCCTCTCTGATTCCCCTCCAGGAATTTCTAAGAGGTTCTGCCACTGCTATCTCATGATCTAAGAGGATTTCTCTGGGTGACTGTGTCAATGCATATGCTTCATCCCACGTTAACCCCTACCGATCCACTTAGATCTAGTCTGTATTTCGTTGTGGTTCTTTCAACCGTTTCTTTGAAGACTTTTGTGTGCCTTTCTATAGATCCAAATCCTAAATACTCCCAGGGAGCCCTACAATGACCTCACCCAATCAGATCAGTCTCTTCCAGGAATCAATCAATTATCCTCAGTGAGGTGGGAAGGGCTCAGCAATCATCCTATCCTGGGCTACCCAGCACCTGCATCAAAACCATGGGATCAATGGAGCTGTTCCTACCTAACAAAAAGACATGAGCAAAGTCCCAAGTGAAGACTCTCCTTCAGCCTTGTGAAGTCACCCAAGCTTCTTTCTGGTTACCCCCTCTACCAGCTCCTATATCTTATTCTGCATTATTATCATGGTATGTAGTTGCATATTGCCTATTTGCATATCAACCAAATCCCTCTTACCAAATTCTAAGTTGCACGAAGGTGGGGATTGAATCTTAACTAGCATTGCTGACTTTCCCAGTATCTTGGAAAATGCTCCAAACACAGAAGATGACTTTACTCCTATCTCTCACACCCAGCCCTCCATCTACCAGCCCTGTGCCTTCACACTGGCCATTCCCAATGCCTAGAACACACTCCCTCCTAATTTCTGCCTCCCTTCTTTCAAGGAACAGCATCACTTTCTTTTTTTTTTTTTAATTTTTTTTTTATTTACTCATTTACTTTTAATTTACAAGATTCAGTTCCACAATCACTTGAGTTTCAGATTTTCTCCCCTCTCTTCCCCCCCCCCCATGGTGGCGTGCAATCATGTATAGGATCTGCAAATACTTTCACATTGTACAATAGTTTGGTCATATAGAAGGGTTGTAACCAATGAGTGATCACTGGGAAAAGAAAAAAAAAAAAGCAAAATCACACATGAAAGAGAACGATAACGAGTTTTGCTTCAGTCTCCATTTAAACTATAGTCTTTCTATATCTTTCTCTGAGTTTAGGTATCTCCTTCCATCCTGAGGCTTGTAGAGTTGTCTTTAGAACAGCATCACTTTCAAGGTGAAACCTTCTCTGATGTCTTTCCCCCCAGCACAGTCTCCCTCACAAACTTTTTGTTGTTGTTGCTTAGTCATTTTCAGTCATGTCCAACTCTTCATGACCCAATTTGAGGTCTTCTTGGCAGAGATACTGGAGTGGTTTGCCATTTCCTTCTCCAGCTCATTTTACAGATGAGGAAACTGAGACAAAGAGGGTGAAGCGACTTGCCCAGGATCACACATCCAGTATCTGAGGCCACATTTGAACTCAGGACCACCCTGTCAAATGTCTTCACATTTAATTACTTTAACTTTAATGAAATTCGATCTCATTCACTTTATATTTATGCTATCTATTTTTATATTCTTTTAATCTCCCCCATCAGAACATAAGGTGCTTGAGAGTCAGGATTTCTCACTTTTGTCTCTTTCCCCAGCACCTAACTCAGTGACTTGCACATAGCAGACATTTAATAAATACTTACTGACGGATCGACAGAGTGACCATTTCAATTCAATACACATTTATTTATTTAAATGAAGGATGAATGAGATTAGGAACAGCAGCCTGGCTTCTCTAGCTATGGGGTCTATGAGCTTAAGATCTCCCCCGACAAGAAATTCTTATTCCTTCCAGGGTCTAGGGCAGGCAGAGGGAACTGGGGAAGGGGGAAGAGGATGGTGCAGAGACCCTTATACTGGCTCCCCAGTCAACTCAGATCCTGGCTCTCCCACTACTTAGTACTTCCCTCTGAGCCTCAGTTTCTCCATCTACAAAACAGTTGATCTGATCATTGAGGCCCCATTCAGCCTTGTTGCTGTTGCTGTTTGTCCTTGGTTCTCAGAGAGGACCACCCATTAAGTCTTAACCTTTTGTTCAAAGCAGAGGCAGGTGCCCATAGGTCCCTTGGGGGGTTTTCCAGTCAAGTTGAAAAGAGTTTTTTTAACAATAATGATAAAGTAAGAAGTATAGTCCACACGCTTGGTCCTGGCTATTTTAATCAGCCATGTTGTACAGCACAGAGTTATCTAGCTGTGAACTCCAAAAGACCTGAGTTCAAATCTTGCCTCCGACACTAGTTACCTGACCCTGGACAAGTCATTTCAACTATGTAGTGGGGAGATTTTAACTCTGGTCCTCTGACTCCAAAACAAGGGCCTTTTTCCACTTTATAAAAACACTTTACATCTATTCAATTCAGTTGCTTCCTAGATCAAACCAGAAAGGCTGACAAATTGCCCTTGAAATCCTAAGACTAATCAACAAGGACAATAGAGTCTGATTTTCAAAAAAATTGATTTTTCACCCAGGAGGCCATATCTGAAGGAAATCCAGGTATCCCTGCATTCAACTAGAACAAGGAACACGTTGCACTGTCACATGGAAGAATTAAGTTTGCCAACAAAATGGAGGGCCACGTGTGTCAAGGGATCATGGGCTCCATGTGACCAACATCTTACTCAATTGTTCCAACAATCCTGTGACTTAAGGACTACAGGTATCATTAACCCATTATCTAGATGAGGAAATTAAGAGGTTAAGAGAGGCTCAGGGAGGTTAGTGGCTTGCCTAGGGTCACCATACAGCTAGTAAGTATCAGAATTTGAACACAGATTGTCCCATCCCCAAGACCAGAACCCTCTTCATCATGCAGCCTTTCCACGTCAGCTATTAATAAGAGAGACTCCCTAGGGACAAGGAGGAATTAACCTCTTTCCTCCTCTACCCCAGCAGAGTTAGAATCCCAGAATGCTGGAGATGAAAGAGCCCATGGAGAGCTCATCTGGCTCTTATTCTGTGAAGGATGTTGACCTCCAGGGGATAAAGTGGTTTCCTCCAGATCCCACAGTAGTAAAGTACAGAAGTGGCATCAAGCCAAGGTCTCCTGCCTCCAAATCTGTGCTGTGCTCATTCTATTTTCCAGGCCTCATTTTCCTTCTCTATGAAATAAAGAGGTTTGACTGGATGAACTCTAAGTTTATCTCAAGCCTCTGGTGTGGTGACTAAGATCTGTCTCTAGCCCTGTCCAGGGAAGAGGCTGTTCTGAGTCTAATGATCGGGACCATTTATCTAGACCCAATCCCAGAACATCAACTGGTTGTAAGAACTGGAAAGGACTTTTAAAACATGATATGTTAAAGCTAGAAGAGATTGAGAATGTTAGGACAAACCACGGCAGGGAGACTTTATTTTTATTATGAAGTGGGGGAGCAATTGGGGTTAAGTGACTTGCCCAGGGTCATACAGCTAGTAAGTGTCTGAGGCTGGATTTGAAGTCAGATCGTGCTGATTCTATGGCTGGGGCTCTATCCACTTAGCCACCTAGCTGCCCCAAGGAAGAGACTTTAACAGGGGCCTCAAGACCATATGTGGCCCTCTATGTCCTCAAGTGTGGCCCTTTGATTGAATCCAAACTTCACAGAACAAATCTTTTTATTAAGGGGATCTCTTCTGTGGAGGACCACATGTGCCTCAAGGCCACAGGTTGCCCACCCTTGCTTTAGAACATGGAATGTTAGGACATAAAATGTCAGAGGTAGAAGGGGCCATAGATTTTAAAATGTTAGACTATAAACTGTCATAGCCAGAAGAAACTTTGGGATATAGAATGCAAAATAGAATAACAGAGTACAAAGATATTTGAAAATAAACTTAGAATTTTTCTAAATGTGTTTTTAAAAGTTTTATTGATGCCTTTTTAAATATTGCTGATATTTCTGGATATATGCTTCCTTCCTGCCGCCCCAGAGAGCTTTTCCTTGCATCAAAGAGCAAAACATTTAAGCAAAACCTGCAGATGCATCTACTATCCCTTCTCACAGTGTGCGCGGCAAGCAAGGGGCCCCAGAACATCGCCTATCTTTAAAACACATTGCTAGTGATATCTTTTGTTCTAACCTTAACACTTTGTTTTAATATTAACATAAAACATTTTCACATAGTTTTAACTTAATTTCCCTATATCCCTTTTTCTTCTCTGTCCCAGAAAAAGAAACTTTTTTCTTAAAAAAGAGAAAAAAACAATAAAACTGATCAATAAATTTGAAAATATAAACAATGAGATCCTGTACTTGATCGCAGGCCCCCATGGAGGGGCGGGGGGGGGGGGAGAGAAAATCGGAAACTCAAGGGATTGTGGAACTGAATCGTGTAAACTAAAAGTAAATAAACAAATCCATTTAAATTTTAAAAAATAAAATTTAAAAAATATATGTATAAGCAATGTTACATACTCAAGTCCCCCCTACCAAGGTGGGTGACGGGTTTTCTCCTGTCTCTTCTTTGGGGCCATGCTGGTCATTTGTAATCTTACAAGATTCACCTTCAATCATTTTGTGTTTTTATTTCCTCTTCCATTGTTCTAATCATTGAGTATACTATTGGTTTTTGTAGTTCTGCTTATTTCACCCTGCATCAGTTCATGAGAGGATTTCCTCAGTTCTCTAGATTCGTCATATTTGCCTTTTCTTACAGCATGGCAATATTCCAGTACATGGACTTGCGTAGCCGTTCCTCAATCGATGGGCATCCACTTTGTTTCTGGTAGAACATAGAATACAAGAGCCAGAAGGGCCTTTGTCCATCTCCTTATTTTACATAGACCCGGGGCCATCTCCAGAAGTCCTGATCTCTTACCACTGGACCAAGATGGCTGCAGAGGAGAGAGTGAGGCTGGTGACTTTGCACAGTCCTGCCTCACTTAAATCCAATTCACTTGCAAGTCATAACATCACCTTTTTGATGTCATTGGTCCTCTTCAAGAATGAAGAACAAACAATAATTTTACACAGGAAAAAACTGAGGCCTGGATGGGGGAAAGCAGCTTTCCAGAAATCACATTGCCTAGCTGGAATTAAGTCTTCACACCATGCCACTTCTGCCGTCCAGGACCATTATTTCTTCATGCTATATTCCTTCCTTTTCAGGCTAACTGCCAACAATCTTGAACTAATCCTCATGCTTGTTTACAGAACATTGTCAAACTTGCAAGTGTCCACAACTGCTATCAGAACCAAGCAGTACCACCAGTGACCTCCAGTATAATGGGGAATGAGAAGGAGCAAAGAGAGCTTATCATCCCATGTGCATCTCAGTTGGAATCCCCCTCCCCCCTCCCACTTTCTCCCCATTTCCCCTTTGCCCTCAATCCACCCATACATGTGATAGCCCTTTGGTCCAAACCGAGAGCAGATAGAAAGCCAACATTGTATCTGAGGCCAGGGCTCATGAGCCTCTTAGCAGAGATTTTGATCTCATATGGTTCCATAATCAGGTGGTTACATGGGGGTCCATGATCCCTTGGCACACGTGGTCTTTTATTTTGTCAGCAGATCTGATGCTTTCTCTGTAAAAGAGGGACTCTGGCTTTGTTGTAGCTGACTACAAGAGAACTTGGATTTCTTAAAGGATATAGACTCTGGTGTGAAAAAAAAATCAAGTTTTTGAAAATCAGATTCTATTCTCCATCAGTCAACCTTAGGATTTCAGGTACTCTTTATCTTCATCTCTGATTTGATTTGTCCAGGATTTGGATTGAGTTTTTCCTTGCATTGTTACCCAACAGTAGTGGATTCATTCACTCAGTGATTTTCTGAGCTGGAAGAGATCTTAGAAATTGTCCATCCAGTTCTTTTGCAGAAGAGGAAACTGAGGCTTAGGGAGGGGAGATACGTTGTCCAAAGTGGCAAGGCTAGGACTTGAACTCAGGCCTCCTGATGATTAGGCCAGAATTCTTGCCCATTCAATTAAAAACAAAATTCCCCAGAGTCAGGAGGAGGACCTGAGTTCAAATCCAGCCTCAGACACTTACTAGCTATGTGATCTTGGACAAGTCACTTTCCCCAGGTTGTGCCCTAAAATAAAAACAAAAACAAAATAGATTTTCTCCTATTGTGTTAGCCCTCTTCAACTCTAGAAATGTCTCTACTCCTCAGCCTCAGTTTCAATTAGTTGGTGACCTGTAAACAAAGGTGGATTAGCCTTAGAGGAGCCCCAATTTAAGAGAAAACTTGAGAAAGGCAGTGTAACATAGTGGAGATCTTGCATGGACGTGGGCCAGAAAAAACCAAATGCAATGTCGTGTCTCATGCGCTTGCTAGCTTTGTGAATGAGTGCAAGTCACCTCACCACTCTCAGCCTTGGTTCTCCCATTTGTAAAATGGGTACAAGGATACCTGAACTGCTCCAGAGCTGTTGTAAGGAAAGTGCCTCTCAAACCTTGAAGGTACAGGCTTGTGGGTTATTACTAATGAATCCTTTTGTCACGCAAATTTATCTGCTTCCTAAATTTGTATTTTCATTCATCAAGTCTCTTTAAAGTAGTTCATACTTATAATTCCCCCAAACTGAGAGTCACCATTAAAAGTTAATGTTGTCTTTGTGAAGAAATGAGGTTTCTTTGTGAACTCTGGGAGTACAGTTGTTGATAGGCTGTGTTAATAAAAGAGCACGGGGTTTGAGATCCACCTCTGTCTTTAAATCTATGATCCTTTAGTCTGGGTTCAAATCACAATAAGACCTTGCCCTCTCTAAGCCTCAGTTTCCTCCTTTGGAAAATGAGAGAATGGGACTCTGTGATTGTTAAGTGCCCGTCCCTGGCTGTCATTTACCATTTGGGTGAGCTGGGGTGAAGTATCTATCCTTCTGGGGCTGCATCTGTAAAAGAAGGGGTCAGGACTGGAAGACATGTGAAGTAACTTCCAGTTTTAAATATATGATCCCACAAGCCCTTCTAGACATTCTTTGGACAAAATATCTGGGCCACTGAAGTACGGACGGGTATGACTTCCCATTAGTCAGAAGGTTTGGTGCTGATTAGGATTCTACTTTAGGGGATTGTCCTAGGCCATATGTTGCTGTTAGGGCAGTCATGAAAAGGGATGTACACAGGATTTAGAGGCATCCTTGTGGTGGCAAAGATTTCAGAATGAAAAACGGGGCAGGTGCATTAAATCTTGTCTCAGGCACTTGCTAGCTGTATGGATATGGGCAAGTCACTTAATATTGTCAGGAACTGATCTTGAGGCAAGAAGGTAACAATTTCTTTTTCTTCTTCTCCTCCTCCTCCTTCTCCTTCTCCTCCTCCTCCTCCTCTTTCTTCTCCTCCTCCTCCTCCTCTTCCTCCTCCTTCTTCTTCTCCTTCTTCTTCTTCTCCTCTTCCTTCTCCTCCTCTTCCTCCTTCTCCTCCATCTCCTTCTTCTTGTCTTCCTCCTCCTCCTCCTCCTCCTCCTCCTCCTCCTCCTCCTCCTCCTTCTTCTTCTCTTTTTCCTCCTCTTCCTCCTCCTCCTTTTTTTCCTCCTCTTCCTCCTCCTCCTCTTCTTCCTCCTCCCCCTTCTCTCAGAAAGACCTTGATTCAAGTCCTACCAGAGATACTTAATAGCAGTAGGACTCTAGGCAAACCACCTAACCTCTCTCAGTCTCAGCTTTCTAATCTATAAAATTAGAGCACCTACCTCATAAGGCTACTGTGAGGATAAAATTATATAATATATATAAATTGTTTTACCAGACTTAATTTTGTTGGGGTGGAGCCAAGATGGCGGGGTGGAAGCAGCAGCAACATATCGCAGCTCTCACATAGCCACCCCAAAATACCCATAAAATATGACTCTAAACTAATCCTAGAACTCCAAAACGCACACAAATATACCTTCCACTAAAGTCAGCTCGGCTACGAGGAACCATATCAGCACTGTGAACTGAAACCAGCCTGGCCTGAAGCCAGGGAAAAGAAGGGATCATGGCAAAGAGAAGGAGGAGGAGAGTGCAGCCAGAGCACCCCCACCAGGGGCCTCCAATAAACATGAAGAATGCCTTAAAGCTAGAGATGAGCTGAAGAAGGATTTTCAAAACCAAATAAGAGAAGTGGAAGAAAAATTGGGAAGAGAAATAAGAATGTTGCAAGAAAATCATGAAAAGAGAGTCA
>CM053584.1:365772522-365791992 GCA_028627135.1 Pseudochirops cupreus
AAGGAAGGAAGGAAGGAAGGAAGGAAGGGAGGGAGGGAGGGAGGAAAAAAACTATGAATCCCTATCCATTTCCTATCACTTGTCCTAACATAATCAAATGAAATCAGTGGGTTTTACCACTAGAATCACAGAACTGAAAAGAGACCTAAGTGGTCATTTAGTCCAAGCCCCTCATTTTAGAAAGAGAAAAAACAGACCCAAGGGGTCCCAGACTTTGCCCAGCCACACAGACACTTTAAGGAACTCCAACCTAAGGCTTCTGACCACAGATCCAGAGTTCTTTACTCGGCCACATTCTGCTACATCCTGATGTACTAATGAGGAAATTCTGTCTAAACTCGACCAGACAGGAAGGGATCTGTCTTTCATTTCTCTAATGCACCTCCAGGAAATCTCCTTGCCGCCTTTGGTCACCTATTTAGATACCCAATAACAATTAGAATCAATGTGTTTCTTTTCATCCAATCTAAATGCCTCCTGTTCAATTTAAACCCATTTCCTCTTGCTGCCTTCTCAGGGGACAGAGTCTGGGTCTCTGATGGCTCACTATAAAGATCTGACAAAAGGTTTTCTCATTTTAATCAACCCCGTCCTCCCCCAGACTAATGGATCTCCTTCCCTTTAACTCTTGCTAGGTTCCAAGTCTTTTTCCCTCTAGGTTTTTGTTCCCCTATTCTCTCTAGATTCTCCAATCCTACAGTAAGGTAAGCCCAGAGAGGTTAAATGAAGACTGGGTCCCAAGCTTGGAATTTCTCCATCTTGCCACGTAATGATTGCCCCAGAAAACTTCCCTTCCTTTATTTATCCCGAAATATCTCCATCCCTATCAACGTGGCAGAACTGATTTACATCTGGCACAAGCCTAAAAATATATGGGCCAGGAAACTTTCATTGCCTTTTTATTATTCTGGTGACACACGCAGAAATCTCACCCCAAACAGTAGCCATGACTTTGGAGGAAAGAATTCCACAGGAGACCAGAGGATGATGCTTTTTATAATTGGATAAGTAGGGCTTGTACTCTTGCTTACCAGTCCTATTGGCATCAAGGGAGGAGGGGGAGAAGGGGTGGCGCTGACTCAAAAGGAGAATTGATCTTTCAAATCTCATTTTCATTTCTGCCAGCCTCCTATCAGACCCATCATCCCTCTATAGTTCTGTTCCATGTATAATTTATACATTTGATTTCACAAGATCATTTTGTGTCTTGTTCGAGGGTGTGGCGGGGGTGGGGATGCAGCGGATGCAGGAAGCTCCCTGTCTCATTTTCCTAAGAGAAAGAAGCCATAGATATTTTCCAAACACTAACTTGGCTTTCTCCTAGAAGATCATTTTTTTAAAAGATGATTCTGAAAATGACTTTCATGTCTCTCTTTTTTTTTGGAATGAACTGGCCTGAATGATGTCCCCTGTTCACCCATGAGGCAGGCTTCTCACCAGCAGTGCTAGGGGCCAATGCCAATTTCTACCTCCCCCGGTGTCTTGGCAATGAACTTCTGCTAAGCGTTGGGGGGAGGGGAGGGACCGAATGTGAGGTACTGGCCGCTGCCTCAGCGCTGGCCAGCTTGCGCCTGTCCCCTGCCTCAGAGCTACCAGCTACCAAAGGATGCTTGGTACTAGCATCTGTACCCCTTACACAGCAAAGAGCACAAGCCAAGGATTTTAATCTTCCTACCGTTCAGGGTGCCCCCTCAAAAGATTAAAGTCAGCTTAAGAATAGAGGATTCTTTGCCTTAAAATCGGAAGGAAACAACGAACTACTTCAGAATCTCTGTCAAGAAAACCCCAAATGGGGTCATAAAGACAAAATTCAACAACAATGATTCAGATCTGGAAAAACAAAAACCTTAGAAGGCATTTAGTCCCACTCTTTCATTTTACAGATGAGAAAACTGAGACCCAGGGAGACTGAGATCTGAGTCCCGGTAAAGCCAGAACTTAAACTTGGGTCCTGTGACTACAAACATGGCACATTTTTGTGCGTGGCACAATTTGCTTTAATTCAGTAAACATTGATTAAGCACCTCTTATGTTCAAGACATCTTAGAAATCCTTTGAGCAAGATGAGACACTTGCACTGCCCTAAGCAGACCAGGAAAAGTTCTATCCAAGGGTTTTAGGATTTGGAGCCAGAAGGAAGCCAAGAGGCTGTCCAGTCCAATCCCCCATTTTACAGATGAGAAAATTCAAAGCGGGTTAAGTGAGTTGTCCAGCACCACACAGGTAGAGAGCAGAATAGCCAGGATTGTGAGTCTAGGCCCTCTGGTGCCATTGTATGACTATGAGAGAGAGACAGAGACAGACAGACAGGCAGGGATAGAACTTCAGAGAGAGACTGAGAGGTGGTAAAGCTCTGCATGGAGAGGGGCTTTGGGCTCCCCAGAGCTTGGCTGGCACATAGTAGGAGCTTAATAATCGTTTATTAAATAACTGACCCCATCTGGGGCTAATATGTGGCCGATAAATAGGGGCCTCTGTTCTTTACCCCTTTGTAGTTAATCAATAAACATTTATTAGGTGTCTACAATGTACCAGGAACCTTGCTAAGCTCTGGAGATACAAAAAGAAACAAAAGGCAACCCCTGCCCTCAAGGAGCTTACAATCTAAATTTTACATTTGTTCTTCCCTGCTTTAGATGAAGTAATATTGGAGATAGCTATGACCTTGTGAGCTTCAAAAGGTCAGAATAGCAAGTGCCACAAGTCTGGGGGGAGGGGGGTGCTGATCCATGCTGAGATTTACCAGAAGCCAGACTGTAAGAGGTAAAGTTCCAAATGACTTGTCTGACCCAATGCAGATCCAAATTAGCCAAGAGGGAGGTATGGTTATTCATGCATCGGGCATGCTGAATTCAGAAATTGAACTTGTCGGGGTAAATGCTATGTAGAAACTACTTTAAATTGGAGCCTCCCTTCCCCAAGGACTGAGGTATTGTAGGGGAGAATGGGCCCCCAAGTATTGGGGAAAATGTTTATACTTCTGTTCTTGCTCCATCTTCTCTGAAAACACTCCTTTGTAAAAGCTAGCTGATGTTAATTTGTTGAATGAAACTGAGATATTAATCATGGGCAAGTTAATTGGGGGGAAGGGGTAGAACACACTGGAATGGGGGCTTGAGCCAATAGCAATAGAGAAAAATTACTTCCCAAACCCTCAAGAGTACCCCTAGAACACTGAAGGGGAAGATAGAGCCAGTATGTCCCTGGGAATTCTACCTCCTAGTTTACATGAGGGTTGGGAGAACAAGCCCAGACTTTCACTAAGCAAATAAGTAGATACACAATTGTCCTCCAAGTCAAGAATTAGGTTACGGTCCCTCCTCTGACATATGCCAATTGTATGACCCTAGGAAATCCCTCTCTTGGTGCTCTAGGCAAATCCTGAAGACTCTAAGTTGCAGGACTGGTACTGACTGGCATTGATAAAGGAAATTCCTCACCATGAGCTCTTTAAAACAATGAAATCCCAAGTCTAGTTCCTATCCTATCCAGCAGCAGCAGCAGCATTACTACTACATTGAGAAGTTCCTACCCAAGGCTCTCCTCTGAAAGAGATCTTGAGCTCTTTTGGTGGAATTAAATCTCCTACCTGAAGACAAGGTTATATATAGTTCAAGCTTGGGACACTGAGGCAGAGATAGGACTTGCTTGCTTCCTGTAGTTTTTCCATACTGAGGCAACTGAGCCCTGTCTGAAAGGCCAGCCCATGCGGCAGAGGAAGAAGCAGGAACCGGGGCAGTTTCTATGCACATCCTCCTCAAATGAACAACATATGTGATTTATGCAAAATGGTATGCAAATGAGCGATGGCATTTTTCAGTCAACAACTTGAGAATTATTTAAAGAGGATATCCACCCAACTTGGCAAGAGGCCTCAGTTATCTCATGCCAGTCTCTGTCCTTCCCAATTCTGGCTGAGTGCAGTGAGGCAGACCTGAAGTCCTGCTTGTGTGTGAAGTGAGGCCCAGAAGTAGCATTTGGGCCCAGAATCCCGTCTTCCAGTTTCTATTATACGTTGTCATTCCTCTCTGACTTCTAACACTGCACAGAAATGGGGAAAATCCCATCTGCCGCCTTCTACGTCTTTCTCATTCCCCATAGAAAGACCCTTCCAGCAGGCAGTCCAGGGTTTTCCTTGGCATTTGGGGGGTAACTTGTTTTGTTCCCCGTATTGAGGAAGGAGCAGCAGTGAATAAAGGAATGAATGAATAAAAAGCATTTATTAAGTACGTGTGTTACATCAGGTACTGCGCCAAACACAAGGGATACAAGTACAAGAGAATAAGACAGCTTCTATACTCAAGGAAATTGCGTTTTTTTAAAATCTACATTATTTTTCCCACTGTGCAGAATTTTTATTTTTTAGAAAGGAGAGAACAACATATTATCAATAAGGTGTCACAATTCCCAGAGTGGCTGGTGTCATCAAAAGACTGAAGAGTAAAAAGGAGTCGCATTCTAAGAGAAGACAACACGTAGGGGAACGTGGTGGCTGGGGAGGGGTGCTCTTGGCAAGGAAATCACAGGGCAGTTGAATGATACAGAATTTTCAGGAATTGCAGCATTGATTTGATTTCTAGTCTCAGAGCTAGATTTGGACCCTGCCAACCTGCACATTTTGTCTGGCCTCCAGCGGGGCACCTAGTCAGCTCAGGAAAGAAGAACCCATCTTACTTTTTTGTCACTTTCGTTCTGCCTCAGGCCACAGAGCAGCCTTCTTTCCCAGCAGTTTCCCTTCTCCAAAGGAGAATCTATTTCTCTTTTCTTCTTCTTCTCCTACTCCCAGACTCCTCTGCTTCCCTTCACCCTCCTCCTGTCCCCTGCTACCACCCACCTCCTTTGGGTGCTTGTTTTCTCAGAGGACTCCTATGCAGACCAGACCTACAACCAGCTAATGTTCAATAGCTCTGGCTATGTCTGAAGCTACCTTCATTAGGGCATTAGGGAAAAGCAGACACCATGGTGACGGGCACCAGAGAGATAAATAAACAGGCAGGGTGGAGCCCACTTTGTTCTGTGCAGGCCCCACGGCCTCCCTCCCCCAGCACCGAACAATGCAGAAGTCACCTCCCCAGCCTGAGAGCTCAGCAGAGGGGGGCTGCACCAATTAGGGGCTGGCTGGCTGAGGTTTTCATTTCTCTTTCCAGGGAATTGAATCCCTCTAGGATGTCGAGGCTCTAAAGAGAAAGCCTGCTGTGCATCTGCCGTCTACAGAAAAGCAGAGGCCTTCTTGTCGCTTTTGAGTAGAGTCAAAAGTCCCAGGACAGAGGAAACCGGGCCAGGGTAAAGAACCGGAAAAACCGGCTCCAGGGATTTCCAGAGCTGAGCACGGGATGCCCTCAGCAGATCCCCAGACTCTTCTTCGAGGTTCCCGCCGATTATCATCTGTTTTCTCCTCTACCTTCTTTTGACTCAAACTCTCCTTCATTCTTTTCAGAGCAGAGGATTTAGCACTAGAAAGGCCCTTAGAGGCCATGGAGCCCAACCCCCTCATTTTACAGATGAGGAAACTAATGGTAGCCAGGGGTAGTGGCCTAATCCTTCATCCATGCCTATTTGCTTTTAAAGGCTCCTATCTGGAGTGAGTTTCTCAGGCCAAGCTGCTTTTCTATTTCTGGGGCCTTTCCATCTCCCCAGAGCCACTGATGCCTTTATCTACCTCCTTTAAAATAAGGCCAACATGGTTAACCCAAGAGCCAGGGTTGGGATGATTGTTAGTCAGACCTCCAAGAAATAAAAAATGGAAATAAACTTTTAATTATGTAGCCTGCTCAGAAAGGAAAAGAAAGTCAGGTCAGCATAGTGAGAAGAGGCATGAACCTGCTGTTAGCCTGTGTGCCCCAATGACTTTGTACGTCTTGGGGGGATATTTCTCTGTCCCTCCATCCCTAGAATGTGAGGCCCTTGGATGGGCAAGTGGGTGGGAGAGTGGGAACTATCTCCTTTTTGCCTTCATCTCTGATGCCTAGCCTGTGCCTTCTGCGGAATAAATGCTTGCTGAAATAAATTGAATTGAATGACCCAACACTCCAATGTCTCCCCAAAAGGGTACCTTTCCAGGGTTGTTGTTCCCTTTGGAAGAGCATAAGGACACAAGGTCATGAACTTAGAGATGGAAAGACCCTTAGAGGCCACTGATTCTGACCCTCTCGTTTTACAGATGAGGAAACTAAGTCTAGAAAGCTCATACAACTTGCCCAGGGTCACACACCCGCTATCTTCCCGAGTCCAAATCCAGTGTTCTGTTCCCTGGGCCACTTTTCCCCATCTTCAAGCTCCCTAGTCCACTCACCAACCAGTCATACACCAGGAATCTCCAGAAAAACAGGCAGCAAGAGGCTAGAGGCCGACCTTGCACCATCCTCGCAACTTTCTTTGCAAACATTTATATTCTAAGTTACTTTCCCACACATCACCTCACTCCAATTTCTCTTCTTCATTTTAAATGCCTTAATTTTGATGGCCATAAGCTGCCCACTTAATTTGGGGTTTACTGGTTAGATTTTCTTTCTTTCTTTCTTCCTTCCTTTCTTTCTCTTTCTTTCTTTCCTTCCTTCTTTCCTTCCTTCCTTCCTTCCTTCCTTCCTTCTTTCTGTCTCTTTTTCTAAAATTGTAAACACAGCTCACTCTGAAGCTCATAGATTGACCATAGTAGGTCCCTATGCAAGCTCCACTTAATGGCTATATTTTGGACACTCCCGGCTTAGAGTGAATGTCAATGGTAACTTTCTCTTTGGAACAGCAACCCTGAAGGTCTTCCCTTCCCAGCTTGATTTTTTTCTTCTTTTTTTTCTAATTAAAAGGGCCATCCCTTGACTCACTTCTTAAAGAGGGCTATTCACTGAGTGGGCATGACCTCACTCTAAGCGAGGACTTGAAAAGGCCTTAACCTAAAAGGGCTAGGGTCTCCCACTGCATCCTAGGTTATCTCCAGTTATCCTGATGAATATCTGGCCACTGGACCTAGATGACTCTGGAGGAGAAAGTGAGGCTGGTGACCTTGAACAGCCCTGCCTCACTTAAATCCAAGTCAATGCAAGTCATGGCATCACTCCCTGATGCCATGGTCCTCTTAGAAAACGAAGCCCGCCACTAGCATGAGCATCTTCTGCTCCAACTGTGGCTAGAATTGTTTGTTAATGAGCTTCACAACAGAGTGACTTCTTTCTGAACCTGGAGAACAAGATAATCATTTTAATCAGTTGACTAAATCTGCTTTGCCTGGGTCAGGGGGCAGGTATAGCCTAGACCTGGAGGAAATGACCAATTATTCATTATCTCTTCGGCATGGTGTAGTAATAGGACTTGGCATCCAGAAGAGGAATTCCAATCCTCCCTCTGCCATCAGCTTCAGAGGGGGTGCAAGAGCCAACTCATACTGGGAGCTGAGAGTTAAATTGTCAGCGTGAACAGTTACTTGGAAATTGGCAAACACTCTAAATCGAGGCTCGATTTATTGTTTTATTGATTGACTAGAGTCTAGACTCTAGACTTAAGAAACGGATGGAGAAAATGTTCATACAAATTAGATTTAAAAGTGTGTCGTGTGTACTTTCCTTTCCCCAGAGAGCCGGTTAGTAATTATTTGTCAGCTCACCTCTTTTGTGTGATCCCGTGAAAGCTACTTCGCCTATCCTGGCCTCGGTGATCCCATCTGTTTGTAGTGGCGTTCTGGCACATGTTCAGAGCACCTGGGACAGCATCAGCTCCACATGGGAGATGCCAGGAGCTTGCTTCTTGGAGAGCCATGATGCAATGGAAGAGGAGGGCCTTGGAAAGACAATGGAATAGCCTTGGATATTCTAGAAAAAGTTTGGTTAGCTAACCATGGGGTGAATGGAAGCCTTCTTGATTGGCTATAGGATTATTCCAAAGGTCTTGTCTGGCTTCCACCATCTTTCTCATACTTAAATCTTCTCAGTTACTCTGTTACTGGTGATATGTCTCTCCTTCATGCATGGTTTCTGGTGAGAGACCATGCTGAAAGGGGAGAAGCCTTGGGGTCTTCTCTCCTCAAAGGCCATGTGTTCTCAAGAAACAGACCTCAGTCCATGGCCCCTGCATTCATTCTTTTTTCCTGCTCTTGGTGAAGAATGGAATCCTCAACCTTATGAGTTTTGAAAGTGTCTTGAAATCCCAGCACTCTAAAATTCTGGTTTGTAGCAGGGACAGCATGGATGTCCTGGGGAGCAAAGAATGACCTTCTGGAGTGGCAGACAAGTAGAAGGAAGAATCATCCAGAAGTCACATTCCATATGGACACGAACTTGGTGGGACCAATGCTATGTAAGAACCGAGTGAAGTTTTGAGCCTATTCCCCCTGAGACTGAAATGGTATAAGAAAAAATATACCTCCATGGTACTGAAGGAAGTATTTGTATGTTTGTTCTTACTACATCTTTGAAATAAATATGCCTTTGTGAAAAGCCAATAGCTGCTAAGTAGTTAAATGGAACCGGGGCATCATCCCCTAACAAAGGGGGGAACATAACTGGGTGAAATAATCCCCAGAACCCTGAGGGGCTGATGAACAGCCTGGTTCTGAGAGAGGGTGTCAGAGAATATTGGTTACAAGTACAATGAGGGAGCTAAACTTGATGATTTTCTAAGGTTCCTTCTAGATCTAAATCTACGATCTTCCTCCTCTTCCTCCTCCTCCTCCCCTTTTTCCTCCATATGTCAGTACCCAAACCACCAACAAAACCCTATTAAGATGGGAGGCTGAGCTCTAGCATGAAGAGATTTATCCCTCTAACACAGAAAGTTTTAACATTTCTCATGTCAAAGGACCCCTTGGGTAGTATTTGGTCAAGCCTATGAAGCTCTTCCCTGGACAATGTCTTTAAATAATTGAAGGAAATGCTGGATTTCAGTAGGAGGCTAGTGAAAATAAAGATGTGCTTTTTTCCCCATTCAGGTTCCCAGATGCCCTGAAATCTATCCATAGACCTGAGGTTAAAAATCTCTGCTCGCACAGCTAGCTTAATGTGGACCCACAGCCAAAAGACTGGCAGTTTGCCTTCTTCCTTCAGCTGTTCAGGGTTAGGCATCTCAACACATCCCCACTGCCTCTAGCTGGCAAGAGAAAAAGGCAAAAGATTTTAGGCAAATTGGACCGTCCCCATTGGTTTGCTTTTCTCTTTTTCTATATTGTACAGGGAAAGTCCAAGCCAGTGGGTAAGTAGACTGAGCCCAGGGGTTCAGAATAGATCTCAGATGCCACCTGTGTCTGTTGACCCAGATTTGATGTGTGAGATGATTCTAGCGGCTTGGCTCCTTGCCTTAATCTGGGCCGGGATTCCCCTTCAGGCTTCTGATCTCCTCCTGGCTTCCTGTCTGCATGTCTGCCATCTATCTGGCATCCCTGTCAGCCCAAGACTACTCCACTTAGAAATCTATATAAAACCAGGGGAGGAAGTACACAGCTTCTGCCCTATGATCAAAGCTTACCCATTATGCTAGTTAGGGCCTCTCATGGATGCTCTGAGCAAACAGAACTGCTGCTTGTCTGTCTGCCTATCTACTGAACTACCTACTTATCTGACTCTCTTCCTGCTTGTCCACCTGCCTGTCTACATTCCTGTTTACCTGTTTTCCTGCCTTTTTGACTGTCTTCCTGTCTGCCTGCCTTCCTGTTTATCTGCCTGTCTTCCTGTCTCTGCCTTAGTATGTGCCTGTCTTCCTTCATTCATTCATTTATAGTGCCCAAGGGCACTCGTTAACTCATAAGGCAGGTCCCTGCAAAGAATGGCCTATTCCATTTGCTCTGTGAGTTTACATCAACTCAAATGAATTCATATTAACTCAAATCAACTCATAGCTCATGAGCCCCAACCAATGGGCTTATCTTTAATAGTCAGTCAAAGGATATGATTAGTCCATAGCAAAGGCATTTCATGAATGGCGTAGTAAAAAAAAAAAGTAGCAACATTTCCCCCATAAATCTAGGGTCCACTTTCCCATTATTCTATTTCCTGTAAAGTTGAAAGAGTAGATTTGCATAAGGCACACATGGAGGAGTCCACATGTGGAAAGATAGCGTTCACCTTCAACGTAGTAAAATATCTCTTGGTGGTTTCATCATGCTGCCCCTGCCAAGCCTCCCCTGATGCACAGTGTCTGCCGGACACTGCTCTTCTGGATGCTCCTCCACTGTCATCCTGCTGGACCCTTCCCTGTCGAGTTCAAAGTCAGAGACATGTTTAATAGTTATTTTAGAAAAGTATTTATTGCAATCACTGACCAGCAAAAAGTCTTAGCTATGATGCAATGCCTTTTCAGATTCTTTCCCCTCAATATTAATCACTAGCATTCTTTCAGCACCTTATGCAATTTTCACTTGATCCTCATAACAACCCTGGGGGTTAAGTGCTATTATTATCCCCATTTTACTGATAAGAAAACTGAGTCTGGGAGAAGTTAAGTGATTTTTCTCAGGATCACACAGTGTCAGAGGCAGGATTTGAATGCAGGTCTTCCTGGCTCTGATTCCAACACTCTACCCACTGTTATACCTAGCTGCCTTACTGAATGACCTGTCCTGTTACCCTGAAAATCTGGACTTTGGGGTCTCTTGGCAGATTGACAGCCCTAGAAAACAGGTTCTTTAGAACAGACACACTCATAGCTAAGTAATAAGTGTCCTTAGGTTCAAGTCTATCCTTTCTTCAGACTTCCTAGTGCAGAGATTTGGGCCTCTCATAGAGAACTTTCCTTCTACTTGCTGATTTTCATCTCTCAAAGTTAAACAATAAGCCACGTAAAGGTTACTTGCCCAGTAAGTTCCAAAAAACCTCTCCATGTTTCCCTAGTTTTCCAACCCAGAAACTTTTATTTCTCCTATGTTGATTACTGGGTGGAGGGATGGATGATACCCAGAGATACAGCCCAGGGGGCAAGGTGATTGTCTTTACTGCCCAGCTAGTAACATTCCTGACCTTTTATATTCAGATACAGCCAGCGAGAGAGTGTGAGCATACTCTTAGACATCCATTCAAGAAGCATTAAATAAGTTCCTGTACGCAAGACACAATATTCCATTTTGTTGGAGGGAATATGGTATCCGCCCCTCCTCCTGTTTCAGTTCATGGCACCCACACTGTGGGTGTATTGTGATCTTCACCTTCTGAACACAGCAGGAAAGAGACTGTCCCAGCCTGGTGGTTTTTAAAGATGGCAGCCTGCAAGTGATCCAAGAAGTTACTCCCACCAACATGATCGGGGAACACGGGAAGGTAGTGTGGCCTGAGCACCAGCAGGGCAAGCCCCCATACACACATCCGGGTGTCTGCATATACATACATCCACACATACTCATACACACACGCGTGTGCATATATACATGTATGTGTGTCCACACGCGTGTATGCACATGTATGTATATGTAGTTACATTAGTGTGCATATATGTGGGTCTAGAGTAAATACAAATCAGTTTGAAGGGGGGAAGAGCTCTTGTGGCTCATCACGCTGACCGTTCCCTTGTTCTTGTCTCAGGTTTAGAACTGGCACAGGAATTCTTCAGCAAAGGAGCATGAACGGTGCTTAGCCTGTTAGTCACAGCACGAAAACATGCCCCCCTCTATCATCTCCGTGGATGGGATCGACTCTATTGGGTCTTCACAGCAGGAAGGTGGCCAGGGGTGGAGGAAGGGGGAAAGAGGAGGAGGGGTGCAAGGCCTAATACTGAACCTGCTCACCAAGTGAATGGCCTTGAAGCCACCAAGAACATCAACAGAACTGAGGAGCTCTGCTTTGCCTTGGATAAATTGGATAAATTGACAGGAAGATGGTGTTCCCACTTTCCAAAGAGGAGGAAGGGTTATCCCAAAGAGTCATTCTTGGAAAATGGAGCTTGTTTGGGCATCAGAATATAGAAAACTGCTAAGTTTGTACTTGGAGCATCGAGGACTCAAGCAAATAGGTTTGGGCATGAATGCTGGGATGTATGCTCTTTGGAAAAGGCAAGTTCATTTCACCTAAGACTTTGACATGGCAGTAGCTAAGGTGTTGTGAGCTGGGCCTTTCTCAGCGTAGTCGTACAGTCTCCATGCTGTGGAGATTGTAGGTAGCTTGTGTTCAGTACTAGAATGGAATAAGCCATTCCAATGTCATTTGATAGTTAAACAAAGGAGATTTATTTAGCCATAGTGGGAGAAGAATATTCACTAAGGACAGACTTGGAGGATACCCTGAATTGACCAGTTAAGTGAAGGTCACCTGTCTGAGTTACCCATTGTGGTTCACCAGCCAAGTCTGAGAACACCTAGGGATCTTTGTGGTTGTTTTGTATTCAGACAACCAGAAAGTGATGTCAACAGCCTGAGCCTTTAGGCCCCGAAGCTAAACAAGTCTCAAGGATGCTTTTAATACCTTTTAAGGAAAAACTAGCCTAATTCTGGAGCAGCTTAGATGGCACAGTGGATAGAGCACTGTGCCTGAAGTCAGAAAGACCCAAGTTCAAATTTGACCTCAGACACTTACTATTTGTGTGACCCTGGGCAAGTCACTTAACTCTGTTTGCCTTAATCTCCACTTTCTTTGCCAAGAAAACTCCATAGACAGTATGGTCCACAGGGTCACCAAAACTTGGACAGGTCTGAATAACAACAAAATGCTTAATTTTCATGGGGCCGGGGTTAGGATATTGCTCCTACCACACAGTTATACAAAAAGAAAGCTGGGAGAATGTGTAAAAGATAAGTATTATGTAAGGGCATGTTATATAAGATGTAAGTACATAATACATAAGAAATTATGGAAATGAAGGAATCAGCCTGACATCCCCCAAATAAAGCTGAGACACGAGTAAAAGGCAAAAAGAAAACATATGTGAAAAGTAGTAGACAGCTGCAAGGCAACGTGGTATACTAGAAATGGTCAAAGGCCCTGAGTTCAAATCCTCTCTCTGACCTTTACTACCTGGGTGGCCTTAGGTAAGTCAGTTAACCTCCTTGGGTCTCCGTTTCTCATCTGTAAAATGAGGGGGGTGGACTAGATACTTCCTGAGGTTCCTTCCAACTCTAAATCCAAGATGCTCCAAGTCACTGGACCTGGAAAATGAGGCATTGGATTCGAGGGTCTCCAAAGTCCCTTACAGCTCTTGATTTCTAAGCCCAGGATGATGAGCTGAAGCGGGCCATTCCCAAGCAGGGTGAGCACCATAAAGTCTTGGAAACACATAGAGAAGCCCAGCTTTTAAAGTCTGAAAGCCCCACAGTGATGTTGTTGGGGTTGCCAGGGAGGGCGCTTCTGAGCTGAGGGGCCCAGCAGTCATGGGGCAAAGACCCCCATGAGAGAGGCTCCTGCTACAAAAGAGGAGTCCCTGTGTACCCAAAAGATGAGAAACTGACCAATGTTCAAAGGCAGGGCCTGCTCCTCTCCCAGCAGCTCTGAATGAGTCAGCGGAGTATGCCACCAGTGCTGGAGCCACCAGAATCAGCCACTGCTCCCCCTTGCCTTAAAGACAAACAGATCAGGATTCTGTGCCATGAAAGTGTCATGTGTATATTATGGCCCAGGTACAACAAGTGAGCTCCCAGAACTCAAGGACAGTGCAGTAAGTGAGTGAGTGTGTGTGTGTGTGTGTGTGTGTGTGTGTGTGTGTGTGTTCAAAGCGATGTCCAGCTCAGGGCAGCTGTCCAAGAAATGTTCAGTGGGAGCAGTGAGAATGCCAGGGTCAGATTAAGGTTGTTTTAGGCCCTGGGCACTTCTGTTCCATGAGCAACCTGATATTGCAATGAAAAAAAATGCTCTTTTCTCATATTAATTTCTTTCATCTCCTTACCCCGCTTCAAGTCTGATCCCACCAGGTGCCAGGTCCTACAGAAAATTTTTCCTGATTCTCCCATGTTTTGGTGCTCTCTCTGTCCTCAAATACACAGACAGATAGATTAATAGGTAGCCTTGAAAAAAAGTAAAGATTCTACAAGGAATAAAGACGCGGTACATTCCAGGCAAAGATCAGAGGATCTCAGGTCGGAAGGGACCCCAGAAGCCAGGCAGACTAGATCTTTGCCCCTCCCCCCTCCCATTTTACAGAACAGGAAATAGACCCAAGGAGGATGACTGACTCGTCCCAGGTCCTATGGATAATAAGCATCAGACCAACCTAGACAAAAGACTGGAGGTGGGAAATGTAATACCTAGTTCAAGGAATGTTCTCATGCTCAGGCACAGGTGTGAAGAGTCAGGCCAATGTCAATCTTTTTTTTTTAATTTATATTCCATTTAAAATTTTTTTCATTTAATAGTCCTACCACAGTTGTAGTTATGGAGAAAATGTATATATAATACACATTATATAATTTTTGATATATATTATGTAATTAACACACACATTGTATTATATATGAATATATGCAATTATATGTGTATATGTACATGTATACATATATACGATAGCACTGTAATAGGCACATATATGTACAAATAGTATACATAGATACATACATGGGCAGCTAAGTGGCACAGTAGAGCCTTGGGTCTGGAGCTAGGAAGACCCAAGTTCAAATCTAGCCTTGGACATTTACTAGCTGTATGGCTCTGGACAAGTCATTTAAGCTCTGCTTGCCTCAGTTTCCTCATCTGTAAAATGGATATAATATAGCACCTGCCTTCCAAGGTTATGGAGAGGCTAGAATGAGATAATATTTTATAGCACTTAGTACAGTTCCTGGCACATGGTAAGCACTATATAAATGTTAGTTATGTTTATATGTGTGTGTATAATGTGTGTGTGTATATATATATATATATATATATATATAAAATATGTATTATATGTATACAATGTATATACACACAATGGATGCATATATACACGTGTGTGATGCGTGTATAATATGTGTATATATGCACATATGTGTAATATGTATATGTAATATATGCAATATATGTATATAATGTAGGTATATATAATAAATAATATATGTATATAATAATATAATAATATTTGTATATTATTCCAAAAGCCTTAACACGGTTTTAAGCTATGAAAGCTTTAAACTATAAATATGTGTGTCTATATGCACATATACATATATACATATAGATAAGGAAACATAAGATGGTCACATTGTAATGGAAGGCCAGGTAACAGAATACTGGCAGATCCACTTGTATAAGACCTTTGTATAAGGGAAGCCTCTGAGGAATGTATAGATTTAGTTAGATGTGATCTGGAATGTTCAATTCCTCATCTCCAAAGAGGGCCACAATTTTCACTTTTAAGCAGAATAAGAAGGTAACCATGGCTGAATGCTTACTCTTCCACTGTCCTATCTCCAAAGGGAAATTGGGATAGAATGATATACATCTGTGACACATCAGATCTTTGTAGTCTAGAACTGTAATGCTTTTTAGGGGTTCAAGAGAAAAGCTATTTTTTTCTTTGTTTTTTTTTTTTTGTAGGGCAGTTGGGGTTAAGTGACTTGCCCAAAATCACATGGCTAGTAAGTGTTGAGTGTCTGAGGCTGGATTTGAGCTCAGGTCCTCCTGACTTCAGGGCCAGTGCTCTATTCACTGCACCACCTAGCTGCCCCAAGAGAAAAGCTATTTTTCATCAGTTGCCCTAAAGGGAAGCAGAACAGTTAGCTGATTCTGTCAGCTGATCCTCTGTCCCACCAAACACTTTTACACAGAAGACAATCACAAATATTAAAGCATTATATTCATCAATGTATGTATTAAAACAGTAGTGTAGGAAGTTATACAGATTAGATTGAACTATAGAACACACAAGAGTCAGGGGCTCTGGGACTCAAGAGGAAGAAGAAATCTTAGTTCAATCAAGGAGAAAACAATCTCACCCAGGATGTCTGCTCTTAGTAGTTTGTGGCGTTGCAAGCACTGAGGATCAAAGGATGTGTTGGACTGTCTTTTCCCACATGCCTGAAGGTCTCCTGTCTGCCATTCAAGGGTCACGTCTTACTGGACTCAGGCGTCCTTACAGTAATTCAGCACCTCCTATCACCTAACTCAGGGGTCTCTCAGCCGATCAGGAGTCATATCTTGCTCTGCATGTACAGCACACTGCATCACCAGGGGATTGCGAAACCCTCCAGGAGTGGAGGTAAGGCTACATTCATATTAATTGTATGCTTCTATATGCTATAGATGTTCTCTCCCGCATTAGACTGTAAGCTCCTTGAGGACAGGGACTTGTTTTATTTTTGTCCTTGTAGATTTAGCACAGTGTCTGGCACACAATAGGGGCTTAATGAACCTTTGTTGACTATGGATTACATTAATAAGACAAAAGAAGAAAGCTGAAAAGCTAGTAAAACAGGGCAAGACCTTAGTAAAGAAATGGAAAGGAATTTTTACGGGTTGTCAGGGAGATAACATGTTGAAGACAGTTTCACTCAGGAAAAGCCTACAAGCAGCTTTGCAACAGCAGTTTTCCAGGAGAGTTACTAACGAGACTAAGAACTAAGGATCTCACCTCCAGCCAACATCCAGAGGAAGAAGAGCTTTACAATGACCTACATAGAGTGTGCAAAGTCTGTGTCTCTGCCATGGTCAAGGGAGAGCTCCTGGCACTGTAATGAACAACTTGGAGCAAATTCAGAACGGGGAAAAGATTGGAGGGAAAGGTGGGTATGGTATGCCATCTTCCAAATAGAGTCTTTGACCTGTCCTCCTGAAGGGGTATTGGTATAAGGCAGAAGAGTTCTGGAAGAGATAGTTCTGCTCACACTCATGAGAGGAAAGAAGGGTAGTCTGGCCCTTCTCCCCACTCCCTCTCCAAGTCCACCAGCCCAAGACCTTGCTTTCTCATCTGCTTCCGGGATTTGTTTTCCTCCCCATCCTTGCATCCTTCTCAGTGTAACAGTCTGGCAAAGGAACATAAGACATGTGATGTGAGAATGGTGGTCTCTAGACTGCAATAGGGAAAAAAATCACCCCTCCTCTGGGTGTCAGTGCCTAGGACAAAGCCCCAGTTTCTATGACCTAGTTCCAGTTTTGTTGCTATCTGTGCTCAAAGCACAGAATGTTCACCCTCCCAGAAGAGAATGTAAATGCCTCAGGGTTATCACAGAAAAAATAATCCATGGTCAATATGTCAAGGATCTATGACTTCATCGGTATGGAACCTTCCTGTACTGGGCAGATTCCAACACGTCAACAATTTAGTAAGCAGAGTTATCCAAGGGTCACAGCAGTTCCATGGACTTATCCTGAGTCACTCAAAAGTGTCCAATGTGGGATTTGAATCTAGCTCTTCCTAATTCCAACACCCCATCTACTAGGCTCTAATGTATCTCTTTGGAGAGTGAAATATTCCTAAAATATACATACACACACATGGCTTCAATGCAAAAATGAAGGAAAAGATGATATGGATCCATAAGTGCAAATATGGTTTGTCCTTTGCAGGTCACAGCAAATTTTCCCTGCTCTCTGTCCACGCTAGAGGCAATAGCCTCATTCTTTGTAGTTCTTAGTAGTAGAAGAAGCAGAGGGGAAATACTAAGCTATGTGAAAGGGTAAAGGATGGAAGAACATCTCACAGTGAAGAAAGGGAAAGAAAAAGATGACAGAACAGTTAAAGAAAAGGGGGTGAGATATGCATGCCCCAAAGAAGTTGTTTGTCTTTCTTGCAATGAGGATGTGTCCACAAAGGTGCTGCCAAGAGAGAGAACATTCTGTAAGGGCCAAAAGAAGAGAAGGGAGCTGGGACAAGGATTTGTTGATCTGGTCACAATGACAGGGAGGTTTGCTATCTTCCTGGGTCTTGTATCCAAAACACAACCAAAATCTCCTCAAGACTGGTCATATAAAATGATTCCCACTCAATTCTGCTGATTCCTTAAGCACAAGGACAAATCTGAGGAAGGAGTCAGGAATAAAACAAAACCCCTGGCCTCAGGTGTCCATCCACAAGTGCATCAGGCATGGGTAATAAGAAAGATTAATCAAATTAACCAGCAAAGGAGGCAAATCAGAGGCAGAGAGGAATAGTGGGAGGGCAGTAGACTTGGAGTCAGAAATTATTGTTGGTTAGACTCTTCGTGACCTTATTTGGGGTTTTCTTGGCAAACATACTGAAGAGACTTGTCATTTCCTTCTCTAGCTTGTTGTATGGATGAGGAAACTGAGCGAATAGAGTTAAGTGACTTGCCCACAGTCACACAGCTAGTATCTGAGGTCACATTTGAACTCAGGTCTTCCTGACTCCAGGCCTGGCATTCTTTCCACTATGTCACCTATATGTCAGAGTCAGAAATACCCAGATCAAAATTCCACCTCAGACTTTCACTAGCTGTGTGTTCCTGAGCAAGCCTTTACCCCCTCTCTGCCTTAGTTTCCCTATATGTAAAATGAGGGGATTGAACTTGATGGCTTCTAAAGTCCACTCCAGCTCTAAAATCTATAGTCCCACGAAATCATTGAGATTTTGGGATGAGATTCATTACTAAAATATGACTCTGGGAGGATATATCTTATTTTTTAAAACAGGTTGGTAAATGGTGTGTGGGCAAAGTAGCATCATATATCAAGAAGACATACTCATGTGCATATGTCTGTATTCAAGAAAGGAGTTTCCATACCAGCAGTACCCTCACACTGGTGAGATACAGATCTCAAATAATAACAACCACAAAAACTCATGGAGGAAATATATTAGGGTGAAGACCAATGGAAACAGAAACAGAATGGATTTTATCAGTGGACTCTGCTACAGACCACCTTGACAGAAAGAGAAAAAGGATGAAGCCTTTGAGAAACAGATCACAAGCCTAAAACAGAGGCATGACCAGGGAGAACTTCAGTTATCTGAACATCAGCTGGAGTTCTCTCTGTCAACATTAGAACTATCAACAACTTCTTGACTTTCCTTAATAATAATTTCAACTTTTAAAAGGCAGAGGAAACAAGAGAGAGAAATTGCATTCTGGAGCTATTTCTCACTCCCAAGGAAAGACTTTAAAATGATGGGAATGTTGGGGGGAGAAATAATTAACCCATCTTAGAATTTGTGAAAGAAAAAAAAAAGAAAAAAAAATATGCTGAGGATAGTCTGACACAACCAAGTCAGGGAGAGAAGTAGGAATTCCACAGATCAAGGACAGGTTTGACTATGCCATTTCCATATTTAAGAGTCTTTGCTAGTTCCCTATTAATTACTTTTAAATTAATTATAAATTACTTTGCTAGTTCCCTAATAAAAAACAAACTCTTCAGGTTGGCATTTGAATTCCTTCACAGTCTGGCTAGACCAGGGGTGGGCAAACTATGTCCAATGGATCAAATCCTGCCCACTGCCTATTTGTGTAGGGCCAATGAACTAAGAATAGTTTTTGCATTTTTCAATAAAATTCTGTATTCGCTGTTGGGATTATATCCCAAAGAGATTACAGAAGTGGGAAAAGGTCCCATATGTGCAAAAATATTTATTGCAGCTCTCTTTGTGGTTGCAAAAAACTGGAAATATAGGGGATGCCCATCAATTGGGGAATGGCTGAAT
>CM053584.1:365792492-365808656 GCA_028627135.1 Pseudochirops cupreus
GGGAGGGGAGAAAATCTGAAACTCAAGTGATTGTGGAACTGAATCTTGTAAATTAAAAGTAAATGAGTAAATAAAAAAAAAATAAAATTCTGTATTGAAATATGCAAAAACTTTCCTTAGCTCAAAGCAGGTTGCAGTTTGCAGATCCCTGCTCTAAACTACCCTACTAGGCATCTCACGTTCTTTTCCTTCACACAGCACACAGTCAAGTCAAACTGATATATTTGTTCTTCCCAAGTTAGGCACCCCATCTCCCACATTCATGTCTTTGCACTGAATGACACATCCGCAGAATGCACTGTCTTCTCACCTCCTCTTGGGATCCTTTTCTTCATTCAAGACTCAAATTGGGTACTCCCTCCTATGAGGAGTCTTACCTGATTTCCCCCCCCCCACTCCTCCACCTCCCTCCCACCTCCACCCCCCGCCAAGTATTAGCACTGTCTCCACCCTCAAATTATCTTTACTAACCTACCTGTGTGTGAATTGTATCCCTCATTAGAATGTAAGCTCCTTGAGGATAGGCAGTCTTTTTCATTCTATCTTTATATTCCCAGCACCTGGCACAACAGTTTACATATGGTAGACACTTAGGAAATGCTTATTGGATAAAACCAAATTGATTTCCATGACTCATACTTTGTATCTCCAGTGGGACAATGGGTGGAAGGGAGGCAGATTTCAAACTAATTGGGTTGAAGAACTTCCTAATAATCAGAACAGCATCTATGTCTTAAGTAAATTCAGGAAGAGAAGAAAGGCTAAAGGAAATAGGAACATTAGGGACTGAGGTCCCCTCTTAGTATTAATCAAAGGGGATAAGGACTACTTGCGATAACCCTTCTCCTCTGGTAACAGCTGCCATGTTTCCTCCCACCTACTCACCCTACTGAGCGTATCATAATTGACATTTACATAGAGTAGCCACCAGGCATAACGAAGAGAGATCTGACCTTGGAGTCAGAACAACCTGCTTCTGTGACTTATTGGCTATGATCCTGGACAAGTCACTTAACCCCTTAGTGCCCCTGGCAAATCTCTAAGGCTCTAAGTTACAGAGCACGTATTAATCTGCTTTAGTAAAAGGAATTAACTCACTGAGAGCTCCCTAGACTGATGAAAACATAAAAAGCAAAAAACAAAATGTAGCTTCCCAAGGTTTGCAAAGCTATTTACATATGTCACCTGTGGTAAGGTATAGGTACAGTCAAGTACCGAATGAGGTGCGCCAAGAATTATTATCAGCACTTGACAGAAGAGATGAGATTCAGAGAATTGACTTGCCCAAGGTCACAAAGTCAGAAAGTGTCAGAAGTGGGATTTAAACCCACTCCAAGATCAGCATTCTAACAATGAGGCTGCTTTGGGTTGTGAAACCGATGGCACTTTTCCATCAAGAATCACATATTAAGACCTTACTCTGCAGAAAAGATCCTTCTCAGAATGCTGCCCCCAGCTCACTGTGCAAGGGAGCTCATACAGTAACTCCAGGGCAGGGGGCAATTAGCAGCTCCCCCCAAGCTGAAGCTCCAACGTGTTATTGCCTGGATAATTTACTCTGTAAAGTCGAAGACACCTTTGCTCTAAGCCGCTTTCAGAATCTATTAGTAAGGCAAGAGCTCGGTGGAGTCTGATTTTCCCTTTATGAACAGGAGAAAAACAATGACATTTTCTACACCTTATTGTTTGGTGCTAAGTATCACCCAGAAGCCTTATTTAAAACCCTGTAATTATAATCCCACTAGGTTTTGCCACAAAGCCTCAATTTCATAAACATAGTACTAAGAGACAGGATTAGCATTTCTATTGTTTTAGCAGGAACCTTTTAAACAGGAGGCCTAAAATGATATTCCCATGTGTTCCCTCGCTTCCCCCTCCCACTTTCCTATTTCCAAGGAAGATCTCTGAGAGCCTCCCAGTTCCCTTAGAAAAGGTGTGTGACTTACCCACCCAACAAAAAAAAAGGGACAAACTGAAAAACATCCAAGCAGGAAAGGCCGATATTATGAGGAGAGGTCAATTAGGAGAAAACTGGGACTTTCCAGGAGATAGTACAGCCCAACATGGAAGCACTTTACCAAGAAGGAATTCTGGACTCTTTCTTCCATGAAGCTCTTTTCCAGCAAGAAAAAACAGACTAGGCAGGATGGATGTGATGTTTGCTGTTCAAAAACAGCAGGAGGTCAGCACGAGGGGAGTGGATACAATCACAGACCCGGAGTTGAGAAAACCTAGGTTCAAATCCCAGCTCCAATATTTACTAGCTGGGTGGCCTTAGGGACCTGTTGAGTCCAGTCCTGTCATTTCACACATAATGGGAGACTGGCCAATGGAGGTCCAGCCCTTAAAAGACGTGTAGGGGGGCTTCATCTGCTGCCAATATACATCAGGGTAGGGGGTTAGAGCCCACTTCAGGATCTCTGAGATGCCATACAACGGCATTTAAAGCATGTGAAATTTTGCTGGGTCTGTTTCCTGTTTGTTTACTACCTAGTGAGGGGTGTGGGGGTGGAGGATGGAGCCTTTGTAATTGGAGACTAAACCTAGGAAAGGTTCCAGCACTGAAGGACTTCTCTTTTCTCCCTGCTGGCCACAAGGTGTAAGGACAAGTTTCTGAGCTCCAGTCCTGATGCAATCTTGAGTAGTAGGTAGTACAAACATTAGACCCATTTTAAAGAGGAAGAAACTGAGGGACAAGGAGCCAAAGGGATTTGCCCATACCTCTAACTCACACATCCATCTGACCAAGGTCAGAGCCAGAATTCAAATCCAAATTTCTTAAGACTACTGGGTGTAAGGATGGAGAGAGACATAATATGTAGTTATTCCTAACCCTAAAATCCTGTGGACAGCCAAGATTGTCTTTCAGTCCCTGCCCTCAGGGAGCTTCTGTTCTATATACGAGACAGCAAGTGTATATGTGACTGTAGGAAAAGTACACGAAAAATCAGAGAGAGAGAGCACTAATGCCACTCAGACTCACATATCTACAAATTTCCAAGTTAACTGAGTAACTGATGTTACTGATATAGGCTATCCAGATGATGAGGAGATTTTTTTCTTTTTTTTTTTTTCCTGAAAACACAACTAGAATTTTCTTGGGAATCCTGAGCGTAGTTGCTAAAGGCAGAATTTAGTGTTTTCTTAGCTGAGTGATTTGGGAAACAATGGGAGGAAGTTCAGAGAGAAAGAAGAGAGCCAGAGAAGAAACAGAGAGAGAGAGAGAGACAGAGAGAGAGAGAGAAAGAGAGAGAGAGACAGAGAGAGAGACAGAGAGAGAGGAGAGAAAATGGACAAGAGAGTAGCACTAGGACAGTGTAAGCAGGATCCATACAATGTGGTTTCTTGAAAAGTAATGTAGGGGTGGCTAGGTGGCACAGTGAATACAGCACTGGCCCTGGAGTCAGGAGGACCTGAGTTCAAATGCAGCTTCAGACACATAACACAAAACTAGCCGTGTGAGTAAGTCACTTAACCCCAATTGCCCTAACTGCCCTCCTCCAAAAAAAAAGAATTTATAAGACAAGAATGGATGAGCAGTTTCTTTTTTTATTTGAAAAAATTTTTAAATCATATTTCATTTTTTTTCAATTACATGTAAAGACAATTTTTAACGTTCATTTTTTAAAAGTTTTTGAGTTCCAAATTTTTCTCCCTTTCCCCCCTCCCTCCTTTCTAAAAAGGTAAGAATTTGAAATAGGTTATGTATGTGCAATCATGTAAAACATTTCCATAGTCGTAAAACACATTTTCCATATTAAGCAAGTTCTTTAAATGGCTCCACCTGCTTCAAAGCATGGTCCCTTCAAGTCTTGCCCAACCATATGATGATGTAATAGCAGGTGAGAAAAGATACAAATCCAATCCTCCAGCTTCCGGATAAACCACACAGCTTTCTCTGCAATTAAATTCACAAGGACACATAACGCAAAGCATGGATTCATGAATCTAACCACAGAGATTAAACTGGCCAGAATCTTGGTTATATTCCAGCTCTAAGTCTTTTTTTTTTCTTTTGTCTTATAGTAGACCCTGTCTTTGTATGCGTGTTGTTTTTTTAGACATAAAACAAACCCTCCAATCTGGCTCATGCTTCCATTCACCTTCCTATCCCAAGGCTCTCTTAATGAGTCTGAGATCAAATTAGCTTTTTGGCTGCCATAGTTAGCCATTCTCCTCATCTCATTCAATTCTGGGTCCAGTTCTTTGTGTATTTGTACTGTCCTGACCAAGAGATATATCTATATCTATCAATCTATCTGTTAGGAAGCTTCTGGCGAGATACATTTCTCTTTGTTTCTCACCACAGACAACAGCTGCCCTGTAACTAAACTGTGGCATGCTGACCCATTAGCGTTCTGCTAACACCCCCAGATCTTTTTCAGAACAACTATCCATGCCTCCTATAGCTTATACTTGTGGAGTTAATTTTTATTACACACAATGACAAGCCTTTACATTTACTTTCTCTGAATTTAATCTTCTTAGACTCAATCTAGTGCTCTGCTTTTTCAACATTCTTTTGGATCCTGTCAGCTAGCCCACTCAGATTTGCTTGTACGAATTTGATGAGCTTTATCCAAATCATTGACAAAAACGTTAAGTGGCAGAAGGCCAATCACAGATCCCTGAGGTACTGCAATGGAGACCCTCTGTCAATCCATAAGGTATTTGCTATGGGATCTTAGTTAAACCCTTCTGAGGACTGGGGGTCTCAGTTTTCTTCTCTACAAAATGAGAGGGTTGGGTTCCATGGTCTCTGCAGGTCCTTTCAATTTTAGCATTCTTTGGCTCTATGATAACATCACTGTCCTCTCCAACAGATGTCTCTCCAACATCTTGAGGACTTTCCTCAATTCCTCTTGACCTCATGAGGATATCAATAGAGAATACAGGTTTTCTATCAGTAATCCCTTAGTTCTTGCCACATGGCCAGCCCAACTTGTGCTTTTTGCTCACACACTTCTTAATAACATCTTTTATGACTTTCCTCCCTTTAACTCCTTATCCACAGTGTGTTATAGGTTGCTCTCCCCCACTTTGCACTTCTCCATTTCCCTCTGAGTGAGCCTCAATTTTGATTCTTTGGAGGCCTCCATGTTCTAAGATTTGTGGCCAAACAACATCACCAGAAAAGGTTTTATTTTTAAATTGGACCTGTGATTTCATTGGCGTAGGGAACTTCTGATGAGCGAGCCCCTTCTGTCAACACAGGGTAGCATTTTAGCTTTTACAGAGTTGTCTGGGGCACTGAGAGTTTAGGTGATTTGCCCTGAGTCACCCCACCAGTATGTATCACCAGAAGTGAGACTTGAATATAGGGTTTCTGACTCCGGTTCTGGTTCTCTGTTGGCTAGGTCACACTGCTGACCATCACCCAGAAGAACACTCATGTGAAAAAGGTGGGTCTTTGCTTCAGAGAGAAGCCTGGAGATAGTAAAAGTATTACACAATTTCCCAAAGGCAATCTAGCCTACTCTCCTCTTATTTAATTCTGGGTCCAACTCCTTGTACATTTGTACTGTTTGTCCCAGCCAAGACATATATCTATATCTATCCATCTACCTGTTAGGAAGCTTCTGGCGATGTGTTTCTCCTTTGTTTGTTTCTTACTAAAGACAAAAACAATCCTGTAACTAAAAGTACCCAAACCCTTGGCACAATTTGTGTCCATTTATATATTAAACACTCAGTAAAGACATTTCCTGTTCCCTGATCATGGGTAGAATGAACAACCTATAGAGCTCATCCATCAGTATATCAATCCTCTCTCTCTCTCTCTCTCTCTCTCTCCATCCCTCTCTCCCTCCCTCCATATGTACACATATATCTATACAGACAGATCTCTATGTAGATCTACAGGCATCTATGTGTTTGCATGTAGGTATGTATACAGATAACTTTCCCTATAGATCTATAGATCTAGATAGGTATATCTATAGATATTATATATCTCTATCATTTTAATATGATATATCTATATCCTATGATATATATCCTGTATGTGATATGAAATATATCTATATTTATAGATCTATATAGAAATCTATCCATATGGATATAGTTATACACATCTATATGCAAACACATAGATAGATGTCTGTAGATCTACATAGAGATCTATCTATATAGATATAGATAGATACACACACATATATGCAATATATATGCATAAATATGGAGAAAGAGAGAGAGAGGGAGGGAAGGAGAGAGAGAGAGAGAGAGAGAGAGAGAGAGAGAGAGAGAGAGAGAGAGGATTGATATACTGATGGATGAGCTCTATAAGTTGTTCATTCCACCCATGATCAGGGAGCAGGAAATGCCTTTACTGAGTGTTTAATATATAAATGGGCACCCTCTCTATTTGTAATTGTGCCAAGGGCTTGGGTACTTTTAGTTACAGGACTGTTTTTGTCTCTAGTAAGAAACAAGCAAAGCAGAAACACGTCCTCAGAAACTCCCTAATCTGGGGTTGTTATTGGATCTGCCTTTGGAGGTTAAAGACTGCCAAGCACAGGGGCATTGGCTCCCTTATTCCAAAGGGAGAGCATGACAGCTCAGGGATTCAGCACCATCTATCCATCAGTTATCCCTTGGCTCTCGCCACACAGTCTATTCAGGAGGTAGACCCAACGCTGCTAACAGTGTTTTGTTTGATTAGGGTTTGGTTGCTCTTTTTGGTTTTGGTTTTGGTTTTTTGTCCTACTGAGTGATTACAGATGCCTGGGAGGCATTGTTTTCCAAAGTGAAAGGAAGGAAAACTAATGGACACTCATCTGTTGCTCTCCCTGAGCAAGAAGCAATAGTTGGGTCAAGAACCAACCTTATCTTTCTCTTCCAGGGGTCAGAATCCCTGGGTACCAGTGAGTGGGTAATGGGTTAATTTCAGTGACCCATTTGCGGGCTGCTGAAAATTGCTTTTTAATCCTAGCTCTCAAGGATTTCCTTTGAAACCATCTGCTCAGCCCTTCCCTCCCCCCCCCCCCCTCCAGCTTTCCAGCACACAGGATTACTCCTGGACCAGACTTTTCTTTTGTGAGACGTAATACATCCCCGGCCCATCCAGATAATAATTCATGGGACTATGTTTTCATTTTGGTGGCATGGATTTTTTAAAAACCAATTGCAAAAAGAAAATGTTTTTGTTTTCATTTTGTTTTTAAAACCAATGTAAAAGGTAAAAATCAATCGAACATACTTTTCTGGGACAAATGGACTTTTCTTGCCCCTGATATGGACAGTCTGTGCTGTCTTCCCAGGCTACATACAGAGCTTCTATTTTGTTTTTCCTACACCCCATTGCTTAGTTGGCTGAGAAAAGCATTATCAAGTTGTGACTATTGACAGTCACGTCCTAGGTTAGTCCGTGAGAACAACAGTAACTAGGCATTTGTCCAACACCTTAAAGCTTACAAAGAATAGTCCATTTGGTCCTCACTGCCCTGCAACCAGTCACTAAAATTCTCTCTGGGACAAGACCTATAAATTACTCATTAATTACCTTATATTTAACTACCTTGTACTTACTCACATTTATTCTGCATTTTTTCTATATGCATACTTGTTGTCTCCTAAGATAAAATGTAAATTTCTTGAGAGTAGAGACAGTCTCATCCTTTGCAACTGCATACCCACTCCCTAACACAGCCCCAGGCATGTTAATAGGTACTGAATAAATGCTTACTGATTGATTGGTCCCTTTCAGTGCTAAATCTTATAAGTCAAAGAGCTTTCATTCAATCAGTCCACGAGCATTTGTTTCAATAAGCATTTGTTAAGCAACAGCTGTATGCCAGGCACTATCCTAGACACTGATGATACAAAGAGAAAAATGAAAATAGTCCCTGATCTCAAGGAGTTTATATTCTACTAGTCCCTTACAATTGCCCTACAACATCCTCATCCAGCTTCCTCTCAAAGACCTCCAGAAGTGGGGAGCCTACTCTTTCCCACTCTATTTTGAAGATGGTTTTTTACTGTGTTTTTATCACAGCTTGTATTTTTATATTATAAGATGGGTGTACTCATGTAAGATATGTATGTACGCGTGGGTGGGCACAAGCTTGTGGGAGTTATAGAAAGATGTCATCTAAGGGTTCAAGAGAAGAAGAGACTAAGACAAGGCTTGTATGCTGCCAGATATACTAGATGGGAGAGTAGGGGCAGAGCTGTGCTGGTAAATGTTTAATAAATGGGTCTCTGAAAAATAAAATGCAGGCATGAGCCACTTCTAAGTTTAATCGGCATATTAACGTTCTCTCCATCACTTAAGTCTAGACAATCAACAAAACAATTAGTCAAACTTTGATTTGTAGTTGCTTAGGTGTAAATGCTCATACTGAAATTTTTACAATCAGCACTTGCTAACCAGTTTGAGGGGCCTCCAGCACTTGGGTAGGGGTGAGAAAGAGGGCCAAGTAGGCTGCAATAATACCAGGATGCTAGATGGTGCTCTTTCCTCCAATCTCTGAGCAGTGTACTGGACTAGAATCCTATCTATTTATTTGCTCCACTTCATGTTCTTCATCTAAAGAGATCATTTGGAGAGCCTGAAGAGTGCCTCCCTTCAACCACATATGTCTCTCTTCCAAAGAGTTTTTTTCTCTGAGCCTACCAATTATAAAGATCATGTCCCATTCATTATTGTCTCCATCAATCTAGAGTCAAGTCTCTTTTCTATGTATTGCACACAAAATATTTCAGGCTTGATAAAAGCTTAGTCACATTGTTATTGATCAGACCTATGATTTTGTCGGTTTAGAAAAATACCCAGTGAGAAAAACTCCTATCAGTGTTGATCAATAATTGTTCTGTAATTTATAGTTTTATAAATATCAGTTTGAGAACTGGATGCTGAGGGGGTGCCCATCAACTGGAGGATGGCTGAACAAGTCATGGGATATTAATATAATGCTACAAAAATTGGCGAAGAAGATGGTTTCAGAGAAACCTGAGAAGCCTTGTCTAAACTGATTTAGAGTGAAGTGACCAGAACCAGGAGAACAATGTATACAATCATATCAACACTGTAAAAACAAAAAGTCCCTAGAAAGACATATTTATTCTTAAGAACAAAATAACCAACCATGATTCCAAAGGACTTATGATAATATATGCTACCCACTTTCTGACAGAGAGGTAATAGATGCAGGATGTAAATGGAGACATTTTTTGGACATGGCCAATGGGGAAGTTTGTTTTGCTTGAGTATGTACATTTATGTGGTCAATGAAAACTAAGAAGTTTGTTTTTTTTTTTTCCTTTTTTTCCCCTGGGGGGGGGGTGGTGATAAGGAAGGAAAGTAGATTTATGTTCATCAAAAATTGTAAATTTTCATTTAAATAATTAAATTATTTTAAAATCATTATAAAATAAAATTATTAAATTTCAATTAACCTTAAATTGTAATTTAATAATTTAACAATGAATTACATATATACCATTTATTATTAATAATAAGTGATTATTTAAGTTTTAATAATTTAAATTTAATTAAAATTAAATGAGTTATTTTTTAAATGGAATTATTTTTCTAATGTATACAAATTCAGGAGCACTGAGAGAATGAGTGACTTTCCCAGGGTAACACAGCTAATATATGTCAGAAGCAGGATATGAATCTTCCTGGCTCTGAAGTTAGCTCAGCTAGGTCCAGATTAGTACAAATAATGAATCTCATTAAGTAGTGAGGTTATTCAAATTTGAACTGCATATTTCCATTGGGCTGGAATCTATTACCATAATTTACATAATATAATTTCAGATAGTGTGAATTCACATGCATTCACCCTTCAGTTACTTCTCAGCCTTCATTATCCTCCCAGGATCTAGTTGTGTTTCAATGAAGGACACCCTGGATTTACCTTCTTCATGTCTCTATGCCTTGCATCCTATCCTCAGATGCTTAGATTCCCTCTCTGCGGGTTTTGAGTATATATATCCCATTTCCCCAGCTAGATTGTAAATGCTTTAAGTAAAGACTGTCTCAATCAGTCAGTTAACAAATACTATTCAAGTGCTTCCTAGTGCTAGGCTCTATGCTAGGAAGTGGGTAACAAAAGCAAAAATGAAACAGTCCCTGCTCTCAAGAAGCTTACATTCTAGTAATTACATGTATAAGTAAACACACACATACATATGCATAATACAAAATAGATACAACACAGTGTGAGGAAGAAGTGTGCTCCTAGCTGAAGGATCAGGAAGTGCTTCAACTAGAAGGTAACACTTGGGCTAAGTCTTGAAGGAAACTAGAGAATCCTAAAGGCAGAGGTGAGGAAGGAGCTTTCTAATTCATACTATAGCGTGGGCTATCTCATGGAAATGCTCAGAGTAACTCTTCTTAGTTCTGGTCAACCTCATAGGACCTTTGGGGTCTACTTCTGGCCATGTGGTGACCAGGCATTTGGGGTTTCTTGGGAAGGACTTGGTGTTTTAGAATGACATATAAACTTGGCAACTAGGTGGAACAAGAGATAGAGTGCTGGGCCTGGAGTTAGGGAGACTTGAGTTCAAATCCAGCCTCAGACACCTACTAGCTGTGTGACCCTGGGCAAGTCACTTAACCTCTGTCTGCCTCAGTTTCCTTATATGTAAAACTGGGGTGATAATAACAGCACTTACCTTTCAAGGTTGTTATGAGGAATAAATAATGTTTGTAAAGAACTTAGCACAGCATCTGTTACATGGTATACATTATATAAATGCTACTATTGCTGTTATTATCATTTCCATCATCAGCATTATTATTATTTATTGTTATTAGCAATCCCTGAATGGTCACTTAGTCTTCCCTCCATCACATGACAGTGGCAGGCAGGGCAGGATGCTGCATCAGTTAAAAGGAGAGAAAGCTTTCAGTTTCATCTCTCAAGCAGCAGGTCTTATGCTCTGTCCTTAAACACTGCTCACCTCCTCTCTACTCACATATACATTGTGGACTCAACTTGGCCAACCAGCACCTGATGCTTGACTGTCTTTTCTAATTTGTGTTTCCTTTCCTGAGTAGGTAATTAAACATCTCTCTCTGGGTAAATATGAAAGGGTTAGAGATGATCTTATGAGTTCAACAGGTCCACATACCATAGGTCTTATTGGGTCAGAACTGGTCAGCAGCAAGGAAGTTTCTGCTTAGGAGAACTTGGTAATCGACAAGATGGTTGTTGACCCAAGCCTGTCCATTTCACCAGCAGATATACACCAATAGTTGTATAGACAGTGCAGAACTGAGGTGAAATGTAAAAGATCTCATTAGGAATCTTACAAACTGCTTTATGTTCAAGAATCATCCTCCCAGCAGATCGTAACAGTAGTTAAAAGTTGTTACTGAACCTCATTTTTGTGTTGTTCCATTAATGTATGTGGTTAGTCTTTTATGTTTAATATTCCTTTTTTGTGTGAAGGAATAAATGGCCTGTCCCATACTCCTTTAGAGGAGAAACCATGAATGTAAACCTAAAGATAGGTTTCAATAATTTGTCCCTAAGGTCAGGATTCAATGAGCTGATGAGTGTTGGGGGAAAAAAAAAGACCAATCCATATCATCAGAGGCAAGTTCCTCTAAGAATAAACCTGGTTCAACCACATGTCTGGGCGCAGAGCAAAAGGACCCCTTGGAGAGGAGAGAGTGACACAGCATCCCAGTCATTGGGTCCATCAGTAGTTTCTTAACGTGAAGACCTTTATCTCCTAAGATCTACCTTATATTACAACAATGTACCAACCTACCTTTAATTTTTATCAGCTTGCCCCCACTCCTCCTATCTTTCCCATTGCCCAACTATCAGAAAGTAGAGTGCCAAACAAACAGAATCAGCCCTTCCCTAAATTATCTTGTGGGGTGTGAGAGTGTGTGTGTGTGTGTGTGTGTGTGTGTGTGTGTGTGTGTGTGTTTTATTGTCCTATAGAATGTAAACTCCTTGAGAGCAAGGGTCATTTTTCCTCCTCTTGTCTTAGTAGCTCAGTGGTAGAGGCTTAATAAATATTTATCAAGTCCACCAAATTATATTGGTGGCAGCACAATTCTTATACTCATCCATTTTAAGATTAAATTCTTAGTCACTTTCAACTCTTCCCTCATCTTTACCCACTACATACTTCCAATCTTGGGCCAAATCCTGCTAATTCAATCCTTACAATAGATCACTCCTCTCCTTTATACTCCTCCCTCCACCGCACTAGTCCAAGATTTTGTTATTTCTTACTTAAACTATTAAATGCAGCTTCTTGACTTGTCTCTCCTCTGGCCAATCCATCCTCAACAGAACTGCTCATACAACATTCCTAAAGCACAGGTCTGACCCTGTCACTCTTCTGCTCATAAATCTTTAGGAACTTTCTATTACCTCCAAGATAAACACAAACTCTTCACTGTGGTGCGTAAATCCCTCCACGATCTGGTATCAAACTACCGTGCCAAACTAATTTCATATTACTCCTATTTCAGACTCTCTATAGCCATCAGTCAGTAACTTTTTTTTTCCTTTGTGGCTCACCTTATCCGAATTTATTACCAAAACCAGATCCTGGTGGCCATTATCTATCAAACCCCAGGATTCTATCCTTTCCTCACTGAGTTTCAGCACCAGCTCACAGTGTCTCTCCATCCCAACTCCTGCTCTCAGACTGAGGCAATTCAACATACACGTCCCTTCAAATGCCCTAACTTTCCAGTTCCTCTGTTTGCTCAATTCCCATGACCTACTCCTTCACTCCCATTATGCTCTACCTAAAGATGATCACCTACGTTGTGTACCCTACCTAAAGATGATCTAGCCATCACCCATAAGTACTGATGGCTATCATGGCCATGATCACAAACTCTGAGGTTCCTTTATGTAATCACTATCTCCTATCATTCCATATCTCTCTGTGCCTCACTCCTCCCAGGCCTATTCTTCATCTTCCCAAAATCTGAAATATTTCCACTCTTCAGTATTTTGCCTAGACATCACTTATGCTCTGGCTCTATTCTTCACTCTTTGGAATCTTGAAGCCCTTAGTAAATTAATTAAACTTTTACTCTTGGATTTCTGATTCCCTTGTCCTATTACTGCTCATTTACCACCAAATCCTTCATAACCTAGAACATTCCCACCTTTCCAGTCTTCTTACAACTTACCCCTTAGTCCAATGATGCTGGACTCCCTGATGTTCTGTGAACAAGACCCTCCATCTATTGACTCCAGACATTCTCTCTAGCTATTCCCATGCTCTTCCTTCTCCTCATCTCTACCTACTGGTTTCTGTGGTCTCCCCTGAATCTCAACTAAAATCTCATCTTCTATAGGAAACTTTTCCTGGTCTTTTAATTCCAATGCTTTCTCCTTTTTCATTATTTCCTACTTATCCCATACATAGTTTGTTTGTAAATATTTGTTTGTTGTCTTTCCCTTCAGATTGTCAACTCCTTGAGGGCAGGAACTTTCTTTTGCTTCTTTTTGTATCCCCAGCACTTGGCAGGTGCCTGGCACATAGTAGGTGCCTAATAAATGCTTATTGACTACCTGACTCACCTAACCTGGACTCTCCGCTATTCTCAACATCCACCTTCCCTATTACTGCTGAATAGAATTGGAGAAAGTCTCACAATCACATTGACTAGCACCAAGTCAACAAGTTAAGTCAACAAATATTTATTAACACTTATTATGTGCCAGGCACTGGGAATACAAACATAAGCTAAAATAAAGACAAGCCCTGGCATCAAGGATCATGCATTTTATCAGGGAAGGTGACACATAAAAGAATAGAGTAGGCAGAGTAGATAAAGCACCGAACCTTTGTGGTTCATGTGGAGTCAAGAACTGAGCTTGAATCTAGCCTCAGACACTCATTAGCTAACTGTGTGATCCTGGAGAAGTCACTTCTGTTTGCTTTAGTTTCTTCATCTCTAAAATGGAGATTATAATAGCTTCTACTTCCCAGGGCTGTTGTGAGGACCAAATGAGATAATGCGCATAAAGCCGTTTGCAAACCTTAAAGTCCTATGCAAATATGAGCTGTAAGGGAATTGAAAGGTAGAGGTGGAGATGACCCACACAGGGACAAAGATTTCTCCCCAGTTACTTGAATTCCTTCTCATTTTAGCTGCATTGGATTTGTGCAAAAATTTTACATTTTAAGTAACTGCAATTGACTGTTTTTTTCTTCCATGATCTTTTCTATCACTTGTGTGGAGACTGTGAACTTCTCCCCTATCCATAGATTGGGAAGCTAATTTCTTCCTTGCTCCTCTAATTTGTTCACCCTTTATGTCTAAGTTATGTATCTATCTGGAACTTCTTATATGGTGTGAAATGTTGGTTGATACCTAGTTTCTGCCAGATTACTTTGCAGCTTTCCATGTAATTTTGTCAAATAGCAAGTTCTTGTCCCAGTAGCTAAAGTCTTTGGGTTTATCAAACAGCAGGCTACCATGTTTGTTTGTTTCTTTATTCCATATACCTAATTTGTTTCACCAATCAACCTCTCTATTTCTTAACCAGTACCAAATTGTTGATTGCCATAGGGACAGCTAGGTGGTGCAGTGAGTATAGCACCAGCCCTAGAGTTCGATCTCAGACACTTAACACAAAAACTAGCTGTGTGACCTTGGGCAAGTCACTTAACCCCAATAGCCCTCCAAAAATCAAGAAAAAAAAAGATTGCCATAGGACTGACCCTTCCTACATGTACCTCTATTCCATCCCCTTTCTCTCTTTTTTTCTTTGCAATAGATTGCTCCCACTATTATGTCCTCTTTCTCTAACCTTAATTCTCTTCTTATTTACTAGTTCTTTCCCTCCCTGCCTACAAACACATGCAAGTCTCCCTATCCTAAAAAAAACCAACTCACTAGATCCCACCATCCTTCTATCAATCCTATGCCTTGCCTCCATTTCTCAGCCAAACTCTTACACTTTACGTCTCCACTTGTTCTCTTTTTCATTCCCTCTAATCTGGCTTCTAACTTCATGCATCAGTTGAAACTTCTCCTTCCAAAGTTATCATCATCTCCTAAAAATCAAATCTAACGTATTTTGCATAGTCCTCTTCCTCTTTGACTTCTTTCCTACATTTGACTCTATTGATTACTCTTTCTTCTTGGATACTGGGTACTCTTTGAATTTCAGAACACTGCTCTCTCTTGGTACTTTTCCTCCATATTAGATCACTCCTTAGTTTCCTTTGCTGGTTCATCATCTATGTCATACCCTATAATTATAGGCATATCCAAAGCTCTGTCCTGGGACCTTTTCTCTTTTCTCTCTATATTCTCTCTCAGTGACCCCATCAGCTTTCATGGGTTCAATAAGCATTTAATGACAATGATAATAATGACAGTTAACATTAATATAGCACCTACTGTGTACCAGGTACATGTGCTAAATTTACAAATGTTATTATTTGGTCCTCACAACTCTGGGAAGTAAGGTGCTATTGTTATTCCCGATCTTGTAGGTGAGGAAATTGGGGTAAAAAGGGGTTAAATGACTTGCCCAAGGTCACTAAGGCAACTATCTGAGACCAGATTTGAACTCATCTCTTCCTGACTCCAGGTCCAGCACTCTATTCACAGTGACACTTATCTGCTTCTATTATTTACATATATCATTGCAAGTATTAAATACCTACAATGTGCCAAGCACTGTGCTAAAAGCTGAGAACACAAAAAAAGGCAAAAGAGAGTCCCTGCTCTCAAGGAGCTCACGGTGTGATAGGAGATACCTACGCAAAAATGATGTACAAACAAGATACATACAGATGCACTGAAGATCATTGACCGAGGGAAGGCACTACCATTGAGGGATAGCAATAAAGACTTCATGTTAGAAGTCCCATTCTAGCTGGTATCTGAAGGAAGCCAGGAGGCAGAGATTTATTTTTTTTTTTTGATATGAGATTCTTTATTAAATTTTTTTGAGTTACATCTTTTCTCCCCGCCTTTCCCCCCGCCCACCACCCCAAAACAGCCATCCCAGTATTTCCCCCCTCCCCCATTCTATTCTCTCCTATGTCACTTTTTGGTAGGGCAGGATGGATCTCCCAACTGCAGTGCCTGTGTATCTCAAGTTCCAGTTAGATGTAGTCAATAATAATAATAGTAATTGCATATATATATATACACACATACACACACACACACACACATACACACACACACACACACACACACACATATAT
>CM053584.1:365809156-365870061 GCA_028627135.1 Pseudochirops cupreus
GTCCAGCCGCCCCCGGGGCACAGCCACGGCTTCAGGCCAGGCTGGTTTTGGTTCGCAGTGCTGATATGGTTCCTCGTAGCCGAGCTGACTTTAGTGGGAAGTATCTTTGTGTGCGTTTTGGAGTTCCAGGATTGGTTTAGAGTCGAGGCAGAGATTTATAATAATAATAATGTAATAATTATAGTAGCTAATATTTATATAGTACCTACTCTGTGCCAGGCACTGTGCTAAGCACTCAACAATTATTATCTCATTGGATCCTCACAATAACCCTGGGAGGTAGGTGCAAATTTGTTGTTCAGTTGTTTCAGTTGTGTCTGATTCTTCATGACCCCATTTGGGGTTTTCTTGGCAAAGTGACTGGAGTGGTTTGCCATTTCCTTCTCCAGCTCATTTGACAGATGAGTAAACTGAGATTAATAGGGTGAAGTGACTTGCCCAGGGTCACACAGCTAGTAAATGTCTGAGGCTGGATTGGAACTCACATTTTCCTGACTCCAAGCCCAGCACTCTATCTACCGCACCACCTAGCTGCCTAGATGAGGGAAGAGGGAATTCTAAGCATGTGAGGTAAGCAATGGAAACTCACAGAGTCAGGACATGAATGTCTTGTGCATAAAAAACATGGAGGTCAGTGTTACTGGATCACAGGTGCTGTAGGGGAGAGTAGGTGTGACTGGAAAAGTAGGAAGGGGATAGGTTATAAAAGGCTTTGAACATGAAAAAGTTGGTTCCATATTTGATCCTGGAGGTGATAGGGAGTTGGAGTTGATTAAACAGGAGAGAGAGATTGACATGACTTAATCATACTTGGCCTTTAGGGAATTTAATCTGACAACTGTGTGGAGGGACTTGCAGCAGGAAAACCAATCAAAAACCCATGGCAATAGTCCAGACTTAGAGGGATAAGAGTGTCTATACAAGGGTGGTGGCAGTGACAGATTAGATACAAGAGATGTTGCAAAAGTAAAATCAATAGGCTTTAGATTCAATATGGAAGTGAGAGAAAGGAGTTAAGGAGGTCGTCTCAGGTATTAGCCTGTATGACTGGAAGGATGGTGGGTCCCTCAGCAGTAATAAAGTTTGGAAGACAGGAAGGTTGAAGGGGAAAGATAATGAGTTCTGTTTTGGATGTGGAGAGATTAAGATATCTACAAGACATCCAGTTTGAGAAGTCCGACTGGCAATTGGAGATAGGAGACTTGAGGTCAACAGAGACATTAGAGTTGGATAAGTAGATCTGAGAATCATCCCCAAGGTGATGATAGCAACCCAAGGGAACTGATGAGATCACCAATTGAGATAATTAGCAAGAGAAGAGAAGAGGAATCTAGCAGAGCCTTGGGGATACTCACCCTTAGTAAGTATGACCTAGATGAGGATACAATAAAAGAGCCTGATAAGGAGTGATCAGACAGGTAGGAGGAGAAGCAGGAGAGAGGAGTGTCCTGCAAACCTAGAGAGAAGAGAGGGACCAACAGTATCAATGGCTGCAGATGACCCCTAGATGTATCTATCCAGTACTATTATCTCTGCTGAGCTCTAGCTCTGTCTTACCAGCAGGTCTGGGAGTTGGAAGACTTGTTTTCTATTGACTTTGCCTCTTATCATCTTTGTCACTGATTGGCTTTGTTGAGAAGCTTTGTGACCCTTCACAACTCCTGTAACCACCTGAACCTTAGTTCCCCTCATGTATAAAGTGGGGCTAATAATACTCATTCACCTAAGTTGCTGTTGGAGTGATTTTAAGGATTTCACATGCTAGCATATGTGAACGTGCTTTGCAAATTTAAAAGCATTCTACAAATGTCAGTTATTATACAACAGGGATCTTCAAATGACTCTATTTAAAGCACTCCCTTCAAATGACTAACAGGTTTTCAAAAACCCCTAGGGAGGAAGCTTCCTTTGCCCACTGTTCCATAGTGAGTGAGTAGGCTGGGCAAAAAGCTGGATGAGCCTCTGCTAGGTTCCTACAAATACCCCAAAGAGATCAAAGAAAGAAAGGTCCTATGTTCCTCTAGAATACTAACAGTAGCATTTGTTATAGTGTGCATTGAAAACAAATGAAAATAGATGCCCACTGATTGGGGAGCGACCAAGCAAGTCATAGTACATGAATGTAACAGAATAGTATCACTCCATAAGAAATAGTTAAAATTAATCCAGAGAAGCATGGGAAAAGTTATATGGACTGATGCAAAGTAAAGGAAGCAGAATCAGAAAGATATACACAATGACTACAGCAATGTCAATGGAAAAACCAAAAACTTTAACTAGACACCATGTAATTAGGATGGTCCAGTTTAGCCTGAAAAGATTATGAGAAAATATACTTCTTTCTTTATTGGCAAAGTGGGCTACTATGGCTATAGATACACTGTCACTGGTGGATGTATTAGTTGATTTTGATTGAGTGGGGTTTTTACTCCTGTAATCCTATTGTTTTATTCTTGCCAATTCATGCCCATTCTTTTTTCTATTCTTTGTTACAAAAAAATGACTTGATGGGGAGGGGAAGAGCAAAAGACAGATTTGGAAATGAATAAGATTTTAAAACAAAAGGTATCAATAACGTAACAGGATAGGCTTTGAGAATGGATATTACTCATTCTCCTCAGAGTTGGGGATCACCCTGATGGGGGCAAGATGGAAGGGCAGATTTTAAGACGTCAGGGGAATAAGTCACCTATTGTAGATGGTAGAATAGGGAGCTGTGAGACAATGTAGGTAACCAGAGTGAGTTTTTCAGGGGTTAGCAAGAGAAAGAAATCATAATACAAGGAACTCTGGTTTTAAAAGTCAGTGGACTAATAGAGATGGTGACCACTTCTGATGATGGTGGAAAGAACATTAGGCTGGGGGCCAGGACACCTGCATTCTAGCCTTATCACTGCAACTAACATGTGTGACCATAGACAAGTCAGCTCCCATTTCTAGACCTTAATTACAGCCTCTAAAAAATCAGGAGGCAACATGAGAGCCAATAGGAAATGTATTGGCTTTAAGTCAAAAGATGTGGGTTTTCATCCTTACTACATTTATAACCTGAGGCATTTCACTCTTCTCTTTACTACTCAGTTTCCTTCTCTGTAAAATAAAGACATTGAGAAAGATGATCTCAGTGGTACCTTCCACTACCAACACGCCAGGGTTTTTGTAGTAAAAACTCCTATTTCTTTAGGGTTTGCAATACCCCTGAAAGGTATATAGTGGATTGTTGTTGTTCAGTTGTGTCAGACACAGTAAGCCTATTTGGGGTTTTCTTGGTGAAGATACTAAAATGGTTTGCCATTTCCTTCTCCAACTCATTTGACAGATGAGGAAACTAAAGCAGACAGGGATAAGTGACTTGCCCAGGGTCACAGAGCTAGTCATTGTCTAAGGTCATGTCATATTTGACCTCAGGTCCTCCTGACTCCAGGGTCAGCACTCTATATACTGTATAAGCTATCTGTAGAGATATTCACAAAACATACAAAGTGGATACAAGGTAAGTTTGAATAGGAAGACACTACCAGGAAAAAAAGGGAGGAAAAAAGCATACAAAAGCACAGAAATTAGAAACGGGGCATCACATGTGAGGAAGAACAAGCATGGCTGGAGTCCCTGATTTCAGGATCAATGGTCTAACATTTAATGCTGTTCCTCGCCTCTAAGCTTCTTTATAGGACTCTTCTCTTGTTCCAAAAACCATGTTGTCAAAGATACATCCAAAGAAGTGGACACCCAATTACCAACATGTGCACATACACACATGTGTATGCACACATATGCACACACACAGAACATGTACCCAGTATCTGTCCTTGGGCGAGAGCAACAGTCTTCTCACTTACTGGGGCTAAATGAAGTGAAGGAAAATCAGAAAAATGCAAATAGGCTTCTTATTTTAGGCACATCAATCTCAGTAATGCTCATATCTGATCAAGCTTATCTTTTGGATGATAATTAGGATAATGGATAAATGCAAAAGTTTATTTTTACTCTGTCTGTGCAGAGCCTTTCAGAATGTGTAAGCATAACTGTCTTGGCTCTGCCTGCTTCTATCAGAGGAAGGGAAGCCCACACAGATCATCTGCTGCAGGGGACTTCCCAAACAGCAGTAACCCCTCTGAGCTTGGTGTAGATTGGGAGGAGAGCTAGGTTTGGAGGTCCACCCAACCCAGGACAGTTGTCTCCTTAAACCCTGAAGAGAATGACTAAAAAAAGCTGAGGGCATCTCTTTGCATAGAGATCTTTAAAAGCAAGAGAAATGCATCAGGAAGGAGTGAAAGATGGACTTTTACATCATCTTCTCCCATCCCCAGCACTCCTGAGCTGAGTACCTCTCTAACTCTCTCTCTCTCTCTCTCTCTGTCTCTCTCTCTCTCTCTCACACACACACACACACACACACACACACACACATACACACACACACACACACACACTCCTTCCATTTGTATGTTTTCTTCTATTAGATTGAAAGCTCCTCAAAAGCAGGGACTGTCTTCATATTTGTATCCCCAGCATTTAGGACAGTGCCTGGCACAGAGTATATGCTTAATAAATTATTTACTGTCTGGCCATCTGGAGGAAGATTGGCACATTGACCACTCCTAGCAATCCTTTCTAGCCTATGATCCATCTGAAAGTGCCTTTTGGGAAGTGACATTTGAAAATGTTCTTCTGTCTAAAATGTCCTGAAATGAAAAAAAAGAGATAGTAAGGGAAAATCTACCCTTTATAAAACCAAATGTGACATTGTTCTACATACATGTTGTCCCAAAAGTCTTAGTATGGTTTAAGCCATCAAAGTTCATAGTATGGCATGTATTGGTATATGTTCATCTCTCTGGATGCTGCCTCCAACAACAAGATGGCAGCTCACCCTTTGCCTGCCCATCTTGTTCAAGTCCTACCCATTTTCTCCTACAAATTCACCACAGGGTCAGGGAAAGAAGGGGAGCTTCTCCACTATCTCTTGATTTGCAAGAATATCTTTGGAGCCCCTGGGCTATCCGCCTGTTATCCCTCATTCTCCCCATGTTGAAGAGACATAGTTCACTTAATCAACCAATCAATAAACATTTAGCAAGTGCCTACTATATGCCAGGCACTGTGCTAAGCACTGGGGATACAAAGAGCAGTCCCTGCCCTCAAGGAGCTTATGATCCAACAGGGGAGACAACATACAAACAAATAAGTACAAACAAGCAGTATAAATAGGAGATAATTAACAGAGGGAAGGCACTGGAATCAAGGGGGCTGGGGGGAAGGCTTCTAGTAAAAGATGGGGTTTTCTTTGGATTTAAAGGAGCTCATCCATTCTCTTCTCCAGTTCTCCCTCAGAGGTCTTCATTTGTTACATGTTTTAGTCTGTTCATATCTGCCCTGCATCTCTCCATTTCCCTCAGTTCTTTAGAGACTATTGTGTTCTCTCCTGCAGCTATATAGCAACACCAGTAAAATGGCTAGAGGTAAGCATCTCACTGATATGGGGAATTTCCAGATGGGGAAACTCCATTCACCACTGCAGATTGGCACCTCTCTCTAACTTTCAGTCTTAGAGAGTTTCCTAGAGAACTGAAAAGTTAAATGATTTGTTCAGTTTGTGTCCGAGATGGGACCTGAACCCAGATCTTTCTGGCTTCAAGTTCAAGTCTCCATGACTACTTCTCCCCAGTATAGCACTGGTATTGAAATCATGGACTTTGGTTTTAAGGAAAATCTGAAGGTCAATAAAGGACCCTGCAGTTTCCTGAAGGCAATCAAGCCTAACTCTGCCCCCTAAAATCTAGACCCAACCCCTTGTCCATTTGTACTATCTATCTTAGATGTACAGATCTAGGTATGAGACTTTACAGGCTACCCATTCCTTTGAATGTCTCTTTGTTTGCTTAATTTCTCTCATGTTGCTAGTCAGGTCAAGCTTTTTTGAGTGTTACAGAAGACTCTGCCATTTTCCAGGACTTGAAACCACTAGCATAACATCACCTACAGAGAGGAACATCTGCAGAACCTCACCATCATGGGAAATCCCTATTTCAGTTGAAATCTTCACTAGGTTTCCTCCATCACTGTGGTGAACGACTTTGACAAGAATACCTCATTTCATGCCTCATTTAATGTCTACAATCAGAGGGCCATTGAATAAGGGCCATGATCGTTGTTGCGGTGTCTTTCTATTTTGAATGATGTTATATATGAATGGGAGAAAACTTGTTGGACAATGTAATGGTAATGAAATTTGAAGATCCCTTTGTATTGGAAGCTCACAGGTACTTAGCACCTAGTTTCAAATTAAGCCTCTGTTAAAGAAACAGGAGGTATGAACCCCTGTTGCTAACATAACAGGAAGGGGCTGAACAGGGAGGGGCAATACTGTATATAAGGAAAAACCCCATCTGGGAAAGTCAGAACTTCTTGGGATGAACACCTGAAGGCTAGGCTAAACTGCTGGACTGGAACTTCCATGGAGAAAGTGATTTTGATTTTGAGAATGGGAGAAAGTAATTTTGATTTTGAGAATGAAGCCACTAAAGATTCCCAAGGGCCAGCCGGTGCTGCAGAAGACTGAGGAAGCATGACTGTGATGCCGGTACTTTGTATGAATCTATTTGTGGCTTTGTTAAGCCTTGACTTCCCAGGAACAGAGACTGTGAAGGATTTAAGGTGGACTGGACACTGTGAGCTTCAGCATGGAACAGGAACTGCACAGAGAGCTGGACAAAGAACTAGGAGTTCTCTGCCTTTGAACCCAGGTAACAGTTTGGTGAATCCAGGTAGGAGCTGGTACCATGGAAGGAGATTCAGGGAATCTGAAAGCCTGCCCTGAGTCAAGATGAAAAGACCTCTCCATGGGTACTGAGTAGTGATGAAATCATGATTTACTTGTGACTGTAGGGTGGATGACCTGTGTATTTCCCACTATCCCCTAAGAGGGTACTGAGTAGTGGCTGATGACTGAATAGTGACTAATGACTGAATAGTGACTGATGTGTAACTTAATTGCACTCCATGGGTGGAAGACTTTGACCTTTTGTACTTTATGACTGAATGATTGAGTTACTAAGTGATTGATTGACTAAATGATTGTACTTTTTCAAAACTGTGTGACCACTTTGATGAAAACTATGTGGCTATTTTCTGTGATAAGTTGCTGAGTTATTATGTCATTATGAATGCTGTACCCGGATTTTCTGTGAATGTTTTGCTCTGATTTGTTATTGAATAAATAGAGAATTCACTATACTGTGTAATCAGAACCTTGAAAAGCTGTTCACAGGAGCATTCTTCTGGAAAGCTGCTCATGCATGGCTTTACAGAAGAGAACATTTAAGGTAGTGTTTGATTCTACTAAATCAAATATGTTTTTATAATTAGCAATCAGTAAACATCAGGAGATCTTTTATTCTCTAAATGTATCAGTCAATTGTGGGACAGTAAAGATTATGGGATTTTGGGGAGGGGGGTAATATTGTTACAAAAGTCTGCCTTTTCTTTCTTTTTTTTTTTGGAGGGGGAAGGCAAGGCATTTGGGGTTAAGCGACATGCCAAAGGTCACACAGCTAGTAATCATGTCATGTGTCTGAGGCTGGATTTGAACTCAGGTCCTCTTGATTCCAGGGCTGGTGCTCTATTCACTGTGCCACCTAGCTGCCCCAAAAGTCTGCCTTTTCTATGCTAATATTATACTAACCTCAAGGACTCCTTCAATTTGTGTGCAAATAATTCTCATTAAAATTATATTTAGATAAGCATTTAAGTTAGTTGTGGCTAAAGTTCTCTCAGCCACGTGTAGCCTTGATAGATTCTAGAGGGCTTTGTCCCAATCCTCATTCACACTGACAAATTGGGTTCCCAAAAGGCAGCTAGCTACATTTCTTCTCTGGGTTGTAGGAGTACTTGTAAGGAGCTGGAGGCATCTTTCTAATACTATAGCAGAGAAGCCCCAATCAGTGTGTTTTCTCCTCTGGTTATCAGTTGATAATCAGTTCATTAACTGTTCAAAGGGGATATTTACTAAAGTCTTAGAGCAAGAACATTTGGTACAAAACATTTCACCAGGGGAGGCTAGGTGGTGCAGTGAATAGAGCACTGGCTCTGGAGTCAGGAGGATCTGAGTTCAAATACCACCTCAGACACTTAACACTTACCAGCCATGTGACCTTGGGCAAGTCATTTAACCTCAATTGCCCTGCCTTCTCCCCTCTAAAATAAAAAAAAAACACAATCAAAAACATTTCACCAAAAGTCTACACCAAACTCTCCTTCCAGTACGTACCGCATCAAGGAGGTGGGGGAGGGAGGACAGGGGAGAGCTTAAGCTGAGAGAGCACATGTAACATAAGGGTAACTCGTGGCCCTTGACTGCCAGAAATTCTTTTTGCCCCTTAGGGATGGTATAGCTTTCATATTGGGTTCTTTGTAGAATCTGTCTCCTTATCAAATCCAGTCTGTCCATGGCTTCCAATGAAGATACTGCCATTGGCTGTTACTGTCCCTAGAATGCTGCTAGGAGACCATGAAATGTCCAGATCTTGAAGTCCTCCAAAGTTCACAAAGCTTATCTGTCCAAGAGGAGTAGGCAAACAAGGCTTAGGTTGTGGCCAGGACTCCCTCCTCCCCCTTCAAATGGAACCTTCTCAGAGGTTGTACTGGAATACTCCTGACTTCCTTCTCACTTAAATGCAGTCAGAGAAAAAAGGACTTGATTTGGTTGGTTAATGACTTTTTGATGTATACCTAGCTCTGATTCAACAGCCAATAGAAAGGCCCCTCTTCACCCCATATTAAGAGGACAGAAAACAGTCATAGAATTAATGCCTATGAATTCTCCAAAATAGACACCATGGCTCCCCATTATACTTGCCTGGAGGATGGAACCAAATTGGCTAAGTAAAAGCAGGGACTTGCTTGAGATCTCCCCCAAACCCTTCCAAATATCTGTAAAAAAAATGACTCTAAACAAATTCTAGAGCTACAGAATGCACAAAATGACAGAATGAAACATACTTTCAGCTCAAGACAGCCTGGAAGGCTGTCTGGAAGGGTCTATCACACCAGGTTGGGAATGGAGTACACAGCATAGACAGGAGTACACATACCAGCATAGACAGGGCTGAAGCAAGCCTCAGGGCACTGAATCACTGGCAACTGTGGTAGTTTCCAGACTTTTCAACCCACAAACACCAAAGGAAGTATAGAAGATAGTTGGAAAAATCTGTAAGACTCGGGTGAAAGAGGAGCATAGTCTGGCTGGGGCCTGGCAGCAGCAACGGTTGTTTCTGGAGCTCTGGGCCCACAGACAGTGGAGGATCGAGTGGCTGATACAAAACCCCTGAAGCCTAGGACAATACACCCAACACTGACACCTACTCCCCATTGGAAGTAGAGTCCTACCTTTACAGAGTTAGAAAGCCAAGTATTTGGCTGGAAAGATGAGCAAACAGTGTAAAAAACTCAGACTATAGAATCTTACTTTGGCGAAAAAGAAGATCAAAACATACAATCAGAAGAAAATAACAAAGCCAAAGCTCCTACAACAAAAACCTCCAAGAAAAATATGAATTGGACTCAGGCCATGGAAGAGCTCAAAAAGGATTTTGAAAATGAAGTAAAAAAAAATAGAGGAAAAATTGGGAAGATACTTGCCTGGAAACAAGTTCACAAATATCCACAGGAAGGTTGTATCCAGCAAAGGACATCATTCATGTGCCTAAGAATTGGGCTTTCACGAACCAGTCACCTGTTACATTAAAAAAAAATCTGAATTTTTTCCCAAGTCTTTGTTATCTTCCTCTCCTCCAGACACCTTAAGAGTCAATCCTTCAGCACCCTTGCAATGGGTATTGGATGGCTCTCCTCTGTATATACTTGGTCTAATCCAGTTGGTTTTCCCATCTTTTTATTCTCATCAGTATAATTTCTACTTTTTCCTATATATGTATCCATAATTCTGAAGTTAGAGTCAAAGTGTGGTGACTTTACTTCAGTGATAGTGGCAGTTGTTTGTTATAAACACTTTTTAGATCTTTTCAAGTTTTCCTTTTGTCTGTTTCCCTCATATTTTCAATCTTAAATGTCCTCAGGATGACTTTGCTTAATTGAATCTCTTGCCAAGTACAGGATTTACCCTCTACTGTTCTCTCTGTTTTATAGGCAATACTACTTATAACCTTCCATCATCCTTCTCTGTAAGATTTTGTGAGTTTATATTCGAAACCACTGAAACTATATATTTTAAAGTTTTATGAGCTTATATTCTAAACCATTGAAACTTTATATTCTAAAGTTTTATAAGAGTTTCTATCCTAACTTCTTCTTAGCTCTGTGTATTATAAATGTGTGTTGAATTGGGGAAAAAAAAGAATTTGTGTCCTAAACCACTGAAACCTTTGACTACTATCTTTCTCTGTTCTCTCTGCTTGTTGTGTTAGGCAAGTATTTTTTGACTAAGGCACTTTTTAAGCTCTTTTGGTTTTCTTGTGAAGGTAATTAATTTACATCAATGAAAATTCTACAGAAAAAAAATACTCTATGTCCATTCTTCTGTCCATTACTCATTTTTCATTATCAATAATTCATTTGAATAGTCAAAATTGAGTTGTTTTAGTAGCATACTATATCTTTTTTTCACTTTTATACATTCTTCTAATTTGATACTAATTTCGGTCTTTGTTTTAACATCAGTTATTTGCCTGTATATTAACAATTGATTTAGTATTTTTTTCCACATCAGTAATGAGTTGTTTCCTGAGTGTTATATCATGGTGTAAACTATTTTTTGTGATGCTATTGGGTCCTTATTGTGTATAGCACCTTCCAACTCTTTTCTTTTTAAAATTCTTTTCAATTTTGTTTTACGACCAACTTCATTTCTTTTTTTTTTTTTTTCGCTTTCTGGAGGGGAGAAGGTAGGGCAATCCAGGTTAAGTGACTTGCCCAAAGTCACAAAGCTAGTTTTTTGTGTGTGTTAAGTGTCTGAGACTGGATTTGAACTCAGGTCTTCCTGACTCCAGGGCTGGTGCTCTATTTACTGCACCACCTAGCCACCCCTATCAACTTCATTTCTAAACATATCCCTTCCCTTTCCCTGCCCATTAAGCCATCTTTATAACAAAGAATAAAAAAGAAAGTGAAAAATAATTAAGCAAAACCAACCAACACACTACTGATTCTTTTCTAGAAGAATGATTTAGAGATAAGAGGCTTCTGGGTAGTTGACAAGTCGTTGACCCCTATAAGTTCTTAATTCCTATGCCAATTTAAACATATTTCTCACCGGTTTCATTGATTCCCATTTTTATGTTGAAATCACTAATTATCATAGTATATGTTGATTGAATTTGAAGGAGCAAGCTGAGTTCTTTTGCGAATTTCTCTGTCTTTTCATCCCTTGCAAGAGATGTTGGTGTCTAAGCCACAAATACCCATAAGCATTGAAATAGATGGTCAAATGTTCTATGACATTTCTTCTTGGGACACACAATGAGGTCAACTCTGCCAATTCCTTTATTTGACTCTCCAAGAAGAGCCTTTAAGTCAGCACCCTCCAATTCACTGCAACTCCCTTCTTTCTTCTAGTTTCATTTATACTGAGAAAGTCAATATTGACTCAATTCAGTTCCTGGATAATATGGCCATTAGTTAGAAAAAGATCTCACATTTAGAGTACCAGCTGCCAAGTTAAAGTAGAAAAGTATAGAGAGGCTCATCACCAGTAGGCCAGCCATTTAATGATGCTCTCTTTAGCCCTGGCAGCTCTGAGAACAAAGAAAAATCTCAAACATACCTAAGTCAGTCCTATACAATTCCCTTCTGCAGTGATGGTGACATGGAAAGAATTACCCAGTTCTTAGACCACTTAACTTGACTATTGGTATTCTAAAGGGGTGTGTGTGTGTGTATGCCTGGATCAATGGTTCTCAACCTTCCTAATGCCGTGACCCTTTAATACTTGTATGTGGGTGTCCCACTGCATGTGGGAGGACCTGCCTGGAGACGGAGAGGAGCGGTGTCTCCTTCCTAAGACTATTGGAAATATGTGTTTTCCGATGGTCTTAGGCAACCCCTGTGACCCCTGTGAAAGAGTCATTCGACCCCCAAAGGGGTCACAACCCACAGGTAGAGAACCACTGACATAGATAGATAGATAGATAGATAGATAGATAGATAGATAGGTAGAAAGGTAGATAGGTAAGTAGATAGGTAGAAGAGACAGACAAAACAGAGAGAATGGACCTTCTGGGTGAAGAAACTTCTTCACTGAAGATCAGCACCTTCTCTGCAACTTAGTCTTCAAAATTTGCTTTGAATACAATGTGTAGGGTCACACAAGCAATATGTATCAGAGGAAGGACATAACCCCAAATCTTCATGACCCCAAAACCAGCTCCCTATTATGCGTTTCTTCAATACAAGTGGGTCTGTGATCTATTTCATGGGTATGTACCCTCTCTCTAATGGTACAGCCCATTCCTATTTTCTTATCACACACACACAGAGTACATACATATAATACTGCATATATCTTATACACACATATATAGTACATATAATATAGCATATATAACATATAGCATACATACAGCATGTGTACGTGTATAACACATGCATGTTGCATCTGTTGTATATACACCTGTATAGTATATACATATATGCCGCATATAGTATATACACATATACAGTATTCACACATATAAAGCATACAGATACACATATATACATATGTGTATGTAGTATATAAATATATACAATATGGCACTATAAGTACATATATAGTATATTCACAGATATATAAAACATATACATGTATATATAGCATACATATATAATATATACATATACATATAAAGTATGTATATGTATATATATCTATATGTATATACATACATATAAAGACACACGTGTGTGTCTGTGTTGTGTGTAAAGCTTTTAAAATATTCCTTGATAAATGCAACCACAGAGATAACCTTGTTAAACTTATAATCTGGTTTTTAACCTCATCATTCAACTGGAACTGTTCTCTCTAACATTGCTAATTATCTCTCAATTGTTGAATCCAATGGCCTTTTCTCAGACCTCATTCTTCTTAATGTCTCTGCAGCATTTGACAGTATTGATCCCTCCCTTCTCCTGGACATTTTCTCCTCCCTGTGTTTCTGTGACACAGCTCTGCTGGTTCGCCCCTGACTGTTCCTTGTCAGTCCCCCTTGCTGGGTCATTGTAAGTGTCCCACCTCCCATTCATGGCTGGTCTCCAAGGCTCTGTCTCAAGCCCTCTCCTGTTCTCTTCTCTCTCTCTGTGCTTTCTTGGTCATCTGCTCGGGTCCCTGGGAGCTGTCATCCTACTACATGGGTTTAATGATTATTTCTCTGCATGTGGCTCCCAGCACTTTATATCCAACTCAAGTTTCTCTACTGAGCTCCAGGATGGCATCATCACCTGCCTTTAGGGACCCTTCAAACCAAAGGCCTCAGAGACATCTCAAACTCAACTTGTGCAAAGCAGAGTTCACTCTCTTTCCTCCAAAGCCTAGCTTTCCAAATTCTTTATCCCTGTAGAGTAATGAGGTACAGGTTCTGGGAACCCCCTTGAGCTCTCCTTGAATTTTCCCACATGAGGCCTGAGGCCATAAGTCTCTCATTATAGCTGGGCCCAAATCTCTGTTACTAGCCCAGCCCTCTATTGTCCAGCTACTTCCCATCCTTGATCCTCCCAAAATATCTATACCCAAATCTATTACCCTTAAACTAGCCTAGCCCTCCATTATCTGTCATCTCCAGGTAGTCTCCAGCTATTTCCACCTCATTTGACTCTTCTTGAAGACCCTCCCCAAACTCCTCCTCTAGAATCCTCCCACAACCTTTCTGTATATAAGACCCATCTTGCCTCCATGAAGGAACCGAGAATTATTTATCCCAGACTCACTCTGTGTCAGATTATTCTGGCCTGCTTGTTCAATACAAGAGTCACAGATACCTAGGCTCCTTAAGAGTCTACCCATTATGGCAGATCTCGAATAAACTTTGCTTTACTTTGGCTGAGGAAAGACTTGAGTCAAATTCATTTGGCAGGACCATGCCGGGGCATGTTGGTATTTTGGGGTTGCACTCACCCCTAAACCTTAAACTTCAACATTTTATGGCTTCCTGACCTCATCACAGAGGCCACCAGTGTTTTTCTAGTCATCTTGCTTTGTAAATTTGGAATTATCCTTAAACCTTCCCTTACCCTCAACCCCCACATCCAATTGATTGCAAAGTCTAATTGAGTGTCCTACAGCTCATAACCTTCCCTTCCCTTTGGTTACATGAGCATCCTCCAATTCAGGACCTCACAACCAGCCAATAATAATAGCCTCCTAATCACTCCCCCTGACTTAGGTCTCTCCCCTTTCCAATCCATCCTCCACTCCGCTACCCAATTAATATTCTTCAAGGAGAGGACTGACCATCTCATTCCTCTACCTGAGAATCCCCTGTGGCTTCCTATTGTCCAAAGAACAAACCCAAATTCCTTCATTTGTCATTTAAAGGCTTTCTCAAGCTGGCTCCAGGTCCCAGGTCAGATTTATTGCCCTTTACTCCCTTTCACACATTCACCGTTTCTTCCCCATTGGCCGACTTGCTGTTCCTCCTATGTGACCTTCAGTGCCCTCTGTATAGGCTGCCTGTCACCATGGGGTGCCCCTCCGCCTCACCTCACTTCTCAAATCCCTACTTTGGTTCAAAGCCCAACTCAAATATTAAAAACAAAAACAAAAAGGTGGTAATCTGTTTTGTTTAACTACTCATGTTTATTAAAAGGATTTTCTTTTTTTTAAATGAGGGGAGGTAGAAGGGAGTTAAAAGATTTTTATTCATTGAAATAAATTAAACTATTAAAAAAAAGAAAAGTCCACCTCCTGCAGGATACCTTCTGTGATAGCTGCATTTCTTAGCTCTCTCCACATCTTCCTTATTACTTTATGTGTGTATGTGTGTGTATGTTAAGTGTGTGTGTACACATACAACTATCTTTATGTATACATCAATATCTATGTGTGTGTGTAAGTATGTGTGCACACACGCAACTATCTATATCTATATGTATACCTCTATATCTATGTGTATATATGTATAATCTACATTTATCTATCTATACATCTATATAAAATTTTCTTACCTGTGTATGTGTAGTTACCCCTCAATATAATGTGAGTAGCTTGAGGGCAGGGACAATCATCACAACTCCTTGCCTGATTCGTTGTCTACCATCAAGTGGATCCTTAACAAAACTAGTGAAATAGATGAACGAATGATTGAATGAATGACTGGTCCTCTAATTTTAAATCAAGGGAACAATAATGATATAGCTAGAATGTATATAGTACTTCAAGGCTTGCAAAGCTCTTTACATTGGTTATCTCATTTGATCCTAGTAACACCCCTGAGGTAAGTGCTAGTATTATCACCACTTTACAGATGAGGAAACTGAGTCTGAGAGTGGATAACTGACTTGCCCAGGGTCATACAACTAGTAAGTGTCTGAGACAGGATTTGAACTCAGGTTTTCCTGACTCCAAATCCACTGCACCACCTAAGGATCTTTCCCCTACCAGGGAAGAATCGGGGAAATATATGCTCACCATAGGTGCACCCAAATGGAAAAGGGTTTCCCTATAGATAATGAGGTCTTCTAGATAGTCATGGGTGCACAGTTTAGGGATAACTCCATCATTCCATGGAATATTATAAAATATTACTAAAGATATGGGAGGGGGCAGCTAGGTGGCAGCAAGGCGGCTCAGTGAGTAGAGCACCAGCCCTGAAGTCAAGAGGACCTGAGTTCAAATCCCATCTCAGACACTTAACACTTACTAATTGTGTGACATTGGGCAAGTCACTTAACCCCAATTGCCCTGCCTTCCCCCCTCCAAAAAGAAAAAAAAAAGGTGTGTGTATGCATGTGCACATGTGTGCGGGCACCTCAGTAAAACACAAACCTCTCAATTTGTCAGTGAAAGCTCTGCACTGCCTGGCTCTCACCTACCTCCCTAGTCTTATTTCATCTTACTCCCCTATGCAGAATTTCACCTTTAGCCAAAATGAGCCACTGGCTAACTGTTTCCTCTACCCGAGGTTCCATCCGGCATCTCTGAGCCTTTGCACAGATGATCCTTTGTGTTTGTGTAACTCACTCCTTGGCACAGTCTTTAAAGTGTCTTTACCAAGTTAAGGCATCAAAGCTAAACTGGGGTGGCCTCAACCTCAGACATCTGGCCTCACCCAGCCAGATGTTTGTAATACAATGCCTCCTCCCCAGTTCTCCCGAGTACCTGAAAACCTCTCCCAACTCCTGAATTTTAGTGTCTCTCTTCTGTTTAATCATTTATCCTATACACAGTTTGTTTGTTGTCCCCCCAATTCAACTGTGAGCTCCTTGAGGGCAGGGACTATCTTTGGTCTCTTTTGACATTCCCAGTACTCAGCACAATGTCTGGTACGTAGTAGGTGCTTCATAAATGTTTATTGACTTTATGACTGATAGAATCCCCTGGCTTCCTTCAGAGCCCAGCTCAAGAACTCCATCCTCCTCCAGACCTTCCTAGCTCCGCCCACTCAGTCTTCCCATCTCTCCCTCTGCCCCCCACCCCCACTTCTCTGCCTCTTGAAATTACTTTGCATTCTTTTAAATATACTTTGTGTAGCAGATGTTTCTAAAGCTTTGTTTAATCTCTGTGGGGAGCCAAGGGGCCCCAGAGGTTCCCATAAAGAGAGTCAGAGTTTGTCAGATGCCAGGAAGCTGTGAGATCCTGAGCTCAGCTTTCATTGGAAAAAAAAAAGTCAAAGGAAAGGATGAGAAAGAGACAAGATCCATATGTGACCACACAGGTCTAGGATACTTTTCTATCCATTTGTCCTTTAGACCTGAACTTCCTGGCCTCGGTTCCCGACATGAACTAGGAGCAAAAAAACCTGTCCATTGAACAGATGAGGAAACTGAAATCAATACTACCACCATGAATGCCACCTTTGGTGTGCATCACTTTTAGCAAATTCTCTTTATAAACCGAAAATCACACAACATGTGTTCTGGGAGTAGAGTGGTTTTGACAAAGAGGATCATCTCCTGATAATGATGTTGTTTCCAACATATTTTAAGTGACTCAATTTACAAAAATCTAATTTATACCCAGCTTAAAAAAAAAGAAAAGACGTGCATAAAACAAGACGTACTCCTATTAGCATTGTTTGTTTTATTGCAAATACTTCATTCTTTAATATTTCTCTAGACTACTTCGAATGTTTAGTTGTTGATTTCTCTCCCCACTCCCATACCAGTATGGGCTAGGGATTTCATTCGTTTCAGAAACTCAGAGCTAATCAGAGGAAGGAACTCTAGGAATGAAGAGTGCTTCCAATCTGAGAAATCCCAGGGTTGAGTGAACTTGCAGGGTGAAGAGCCTTCTGTGGCATGGTAGAAAAAGTCTAGAGAGTCTGCAGAGGATTGCTTTTAAGGAGTTCACTGATTAATGGGAGAGATAACATGGAATTAACTCGATAAATACAGGATATATACAGATTAGAGAAGAGGCAACAAAAACCCATGTAGTCAATGGTCTTCATCAATATAGTCTCAGTCTGCTAGCTTTGTCTTTCACACAGGCTCCCGTGGCTGAATATTTGTGTATTCCAGCCCACTAGATGTTTTTGCAGCTGATACATTATTGACACTCTTCATCTCTGGTCATTTATACCACCAATGTACATCACACACTTAGAGGCAAGGTGGTGCAATGGATAAAGGGTTGGACCTAGAGTCCAGAAGACCTGAGTTCAAATCCTTCCTCAGATGTTAATTAGTTGGTGTGACCCTGGACAAGTCACAAAGCTTTCTGGGGTCTGGTTTTTTTACCTATAAAATGAGAGGTTGAACTTGACAGCCTTTCCAGCTCTAAATCTATGAGATAACATAGGTTACCTAGGATCAAATGAGATAATCTATGCAAAGCATTTTGGAACCTTAAAGTGCTAACTAGAACTATGACCTTACCTCTAGCCCATTTCCTCTCTTGCTAGATGTTTTTGGGCAGTCACTTCACCCTTTAAGCCTCAGTTTCCTTGTCTGTCAATTATAGATAACCACGTCTGTAATCCCAGAGTTATTATGAGGCTCAAATAAGAAAATTTATATATAGCAAGTGTTGAATTAGCCAATGGAGAACATTCTAGAGAGTGTGTTGCTAGAAGTACCCTGGAGATTCCTGGGATGTGTGGGACTTGGCATTTGGTTGCATTGGAGATTAAGAACTCCCTGGCTGCTTCCAGCACAGAAAGGATATTGTGTTTTAGTGGGATGTGGGAAATCCTGAGTGGTCCCTTGATTCTCCCCCAACCCCTTACAGAGTCCAAAGAGAAGACTCGGGCTGGTTCTTTTTTCTTTTGATTCTCCAGGGGGCATCACACAACTCTAATTCTTTTGGTAAGAGGTGAGTAAGGGTTGTGGTGACCTCCCCCACATGGCAGCGAAAATAGAGGGACTCAACTCAACTGAGCAAGTTCATGCCTCAGCCCCTGGTTGCCTTTTCTGCTTTTGTATTAGTCCTTTTGTGATTTTAGGTGAATAAGTATCTGACCTGAAATGGAGATGTCCAGGCTTGGAGGCAGGGATAGGCCAGGTTAAACTGGCTCGGGGGAGCCAATTGTTGACTTTTTAGTGTGAGCAGTTATAGCTCAGGTATCAACAAATGCTACAAATCAGGGCTTGATTTATTATTTTGTTGATTGTCTAGACTTAAGATAGTGATGGAGAAGATAATGGTAATGCAGATAAAACTTAAAGATGTGTCATGCACACTCCCCTCCCTCCCCCAGAGCTGGTTGTTAAACATTTATCAGTGAATACCTTCTTAGAGACAAATTTGTGAGTTCAAGAGATACAAAGGTGGTACGTCCTTGTGGTCAAAGCAGAATGGCAGCAAAGATAAGAGTCTCCAGCACTCTTGGAGAAGATGATGGTCTCTAAGACAACGGCTCGAGCCTGGCTCATTTTGCCAGCAGATGTCTTCCAGGTGTTATTTAGGCAGTGCAGAGCCAAGGTGAAATGTACAAGGCCTAATTAGCAGTCTCACAAACAGCTTTATGTTCTGATGAGATTTCTGTTTCAGTCTCCCGGTAGATTATAACAGTAATTATAAATTGTTACTGAATCCTGTTTTAAATTTGTTTTTTGTCAAATGTACACTTGTGAGTATGTTCTATGTTTAGCCTTCCTTTTTAATGTAGAACATAAAGATTTGTGTCATAGCTGATTCACATTATACATCAAATGCCTTTTAACTCCCCTTTTCGGGGGAAACCCTAGAAACAAGCAATTAACTAAGCTTTAAATAATTTGTCCCCAGGGAGCCAGGGTAGGAGGTTAATGAGCCAAAGAGTGTGAGAAAAAGGGGCCTGGCCTCCTCCTCACTAAAGGCCAGGATCCTTTAGGATCAACCCCAATCTGGACAGCATGTCTGAATTCAGAGTAGAGAGAGGCCCCTTAGGAAGAGGGCATGGAGCAAATGCCTCAGAAAAGGACTTTAATGTTAAAAACATAAAACATCTTGCAAATTCTGAGGCATTATGGGAATGCCAGCCATTTCTAAATGATAATAAATGAATAAAAATCATTTATAAAACAAAACACTGTACTTAATCATCAGTCTTCTGGAATCACGCTTAGTCATTGCATTAATCAGAGTCTTTCAAAGTTGCTTTTCTTTCCAATCTTGTTATTATATAAATTGTTCCCCTTGTCCAACTCACTCCATTCCTTGTCAGTTCAGATAAGTCTTCCTAGATTCCTTTAAAACTACTCCTTTCGTCATTTCTCATGGAACAATAGCATCCCATTTCATTTATAATGCCATAATTCATTTAGCCTTTTCCCAATTGATGGTGCCTCCTTAGTATTCTAATTCTTTTCTCTAACAAAAGAGCTCCTATACTTATGTACATCTGAGTCCTCTTTCTGTAATCTCTTTGGGGTATGGGACTAGTAGAGATATGTCTAGGTCAAAGAGAATGCACAGTTTAGTGACTTTGGGGATATATTTCCAAATGGCTTTGCAGAATGGTTGAACCAATTCACAGTTCCACCAATAGCATGCCTACTTTCCATAGTCCCTTGAATAATTATCATTTTCATTTTCTGTCATCTTTGCCAATTTCATAAGTTTGAGGTAGAATCTCAGAGTTATTTTAATTTACATCCCTTTATTAGTGATTCAGAGAGTTTTTTCACATGGCTGCTGATAACTTAGATTTCTTCCTTTGAGACCTCCCTATTCATATCCATTTATTTGTTGGAGTTTACATTTGATTAGAAGGACAATACATAATGGGAAATGGTGACCAAGGAAGGGTGCTTTGGTCTGAAAAGTTAAGGGGTTAGTAAGTGGAACCAGTGAGCAATAGACTGACGTACCCTTTCCAGTAGGGGTGAAATTCATTGTTTGGAGCTACTGAGCCCCAGTTAATGGGATATATCCCTATGTCTCTGCTAGCATGCCTAAGATGAATGGGGTATCTATAACCAAGAAGATCTAGAACAGAAATGACTTAAGTGTGAGTACATGGCAAACTTTTGGTGGTTTCATCAAGGTACCTCATTTTATGGAGTCTGGCAGTGACCATCATAGGCATTCAATGAATGTGTTGTGTTTGTTATATCCCCTGGCAGCTGTACCCTCCAGACCACTGGACTTTCAGAAACCATGCCTAGGGAGACTTCATCTGCTCAGCTTTAGATCTCCTATCTGGGGCTTGCCTGTCCTGACTGGTGAGTGAGTGAGCACACTATATCTTACTGGCTCCAGACCAGATCGTGTTTTCTAGACCTCAATCACAGTCATCTTCTTGTCTTCCCTTCCCTGCTCTTTCTCTTCCTTTGGGAGCTGCAATCAAATGAATACTATTGCTTCTGGAAAGGACAAGTCAGTCAACCTACTCCATCCTTGTGGCTCCAGTGACCATCTGGTCTTCTCAACCTAAAACACACCTCCCTGAATCACTAATCCCCTATGTGTGTTCCTTCTTCCTTTTAGAACATTTTCTTGAGGAAAGGACTATCTAGTTTGTTTCTGATTTGCATCCCCAGATTTTGGCAAGTAGTTAGTGCTTAATGGGTACTTCTCATTCATTCGTTTGTTCGTTCATTTATTCCTCCTTAGGATCTTAGGATGTAGAACTCAAAAAGAATTTAGATACTTACTAGCCTCAGGCATTTACCAACTGGGTGACTCTGGGCAAGTCACTTAACCACTGCCTGCCTCAGTTTCCTCCACTGTAAAATGATAATAACAGCATCGACCTCTCAGGGTTGTTATGAGGATCCAATGAGATATTTGTAAAAAAAAAAAAAGTGCTTAACAATAGTAAGTGCTATGTAAATGTTTATTCTCTTACCCACTTTAAGCAGGAATAAAATTAGAAGGAAATGAGACTTTGACCCAGGGTGTCAACAACAGGGGGCATATTTCTTCTCTGACCCTTTTACTTCGAGGTTCTCTTCTTGCCCTGTGCCACATGGAACTATGAGGGTCTCTACCCTTTAGATCTGCCTCTCCCATGAAGGTTTCTCTCCCCTCCCACACTACCAACATGCTTTCCTCATGCTTCTGCCAGCCACCTTTCCCTTCACTATCTGTTCCCAGGGTTGCTTATTGGAAAATGGACCTTACCGGGGAAGACTGTCTTCTGTTGGCCACCCCTTGTCTCCTCTTAACTGAATTTCCCCAATCATCAGAATTCCTGATTGTGGCTGTGTCTTGGCAAAGACGGGGTCACAGAACCCAGCATTAGAACTGGGAGACACCTTAGTGGTCTAGACCTAGTCCAAGCTCCTCATTTACAGATGAGGAAACTGAGACCAGAGAAGGAAAGTGAATTGCCCAATGTCATGCAGGGATGAAATGACAGGACTGGGATCCAAACTAAGGTCCTCTGACTCTAAGTTAGTAGCTTTTCCTATTATGCCATGACATTTGACTAATTAGATTTCTATTGGTGGGGGGAAGGGAGGCTATATGACAACTGCTGAGCGTTTACAGTTTAAGAGAAGGTGGAGGAAAGGAAATGAAATGTTAAGGATGACAAAGTCATCGTTTTACCAAAGCCATTTTTCAATTAGACCCATATATTCATTCTTCACTCCATTACCCACAAAGGCACATCTTGTGCCTTTATTGGTATGCACAGGCTAATTATGGACAGAAGACATAATTATAAGACAGGAAATGGATTTATAGACCTCATCAGTGTGAAGTGAAGATCCTATCACTGGTGTCCCCAATACCTGACTGCCATCAGTAAATTGAGAGCTGCACTTGGAGTCAGGAAGACCTGAGTTCAAATCCTGCCTCAGACATTTATTAACCATGGGCAAGTCAGGTACCCTCTGTCTGCCTCAGTTTCTGCAAAATGATTTTGATAATATTTATATCATAGGATTGTTGTGATGACCAAATGAGGTAACATATGCAAAACACTGTGCAAATATTTAATTGCCTTACAAATAATAACTAGCTGTTACTTATTTTCTTCAGTACCTTCACAGAGCCAAAAACAAGTGTCAAGGATAGGGTCACTTGAGTAAACTGAAAGTCCTATGCAGGAATATCTAATTCTTTAGAAGAAAATCCTCCTAAAAAGCTCAGCTGGACTGAAGCAGGCTTCTGGATATCAAAGTCTCTTTTTCAGTTGTTTGGGGATTGGTTGAAAGAGTCCTAGATATGGAATCAGACAATCTTGATTTGAAACTTGACTTTATCATTCACTGCCTATGTGACCTCAAAAAAGTCACAACCTCTCTGTATCTCTGTTTCCTCATTTTTAAAATGAGGAGACAGGATTAGAGCACCTCTAAGGTTGATTCCCAGCTCTCAATTTAGGATCATTTTGCTATCAGAAAATGTATGCCCCAATTCCAGCTCTGCTTATTCTAATTAATTCTAATTCTAGCTATGGGTTGGCCCTCAGGCAATTCACTCAATATCTTTGGAGTCATGACACCTGGATATGATACCCAGGTTCAATGCTATGTGACCAAGAGGAAGTCATTGGACTTCTTTGAGACAGTTTCTTCCTGTAAGACGGAGATAACAATAGTTGCGCTATCTACCTCATAGGACTGTCATTGGAATAGTGCTTTGTGGCCATTAAATTCTACATGAATATGAGTTGTTCTAATGTTGAAGCCATTGGTTAGGGGAAATAATACTATTATGGAAAAAAAATATTCTAGAAAGCAAATCATGCTCTATAATGAACATACTAATAATTAAAATGAAGACAAAAATGACAAAATCACATGAATAAGGAAATCATATTCTTCACTCTATTCCTGTCCAGGTTTGGGGCTACAGACAGGACTAGCCACAGGGATTCTGCCCCAGGTGCTGAGGCAGAATCTTCAGGTCACAGGCCAGGTTACTAGAAGGCCATCTTAGGGCAGAAAATTTCATAATCTTAAATTTTATTTTGTAAGGAGCCAGAAATGAAAGGAAGAATGACCAAAAGAAAAGGTTCAATTATAGGATTATTCAACATGAAACAAACAAACAAAGATCCAAGGCAGGAAGTCTATCTAGGATCTGAGAGTACTGATTGGCAGAGAGATGGTAATGAGATTTAAGGAGTGGGCAGGAACATGTAACCCAAAGTCAGATCAGAGTTCAAAGAAACTCAAGTGTTCAGACAGGTCTGAACTTAAACAAAGACTTTGTAAACAGTTTGTTACCCTTGATGCAGTGAGCATGAAGGCCTCCTTTAAGCCCTACCATGGGGTATTAACCCCACTCTCCCCATTTCTTTAAAAACAGCTTCAGCGGTGGACAGCTCCCTCCCAGCTCTAAAGCTATTAAGCTAAATTTTCCAGATTGTCCCAAATCATGGAACAAATTATCTTCCATGAGTCTTGCTGATGGCATTCTCTCAGCCACTCATCTTCTTGAGGTGCCCCAGCTGGCTAATGCTCAATGCTAAAGAGATCAGCAAGATTCCATGTTTGGTCATTTTCAGTTCCTCAGTCACAGATGGAATCCCTTGGACCCTAGGGTGCCGATAGACAAATGCTTGATCCATAAGTCACGTGGAGGAAGGGTGTGAATACACCAATGAAGCAAATTCATCTCTACCACAGAAGAAGAAAAAATAAACCAGGGAACCGATCCCACAAAGGAGTTGGCAAACACTTACTGACCTAACATAGTTCTTGGAACTTAGTTCATGCTTAATAAATGCTTAATAAATTTTTAAATAAAAAGATTGAGGAGGCAGTATGGAACAATGAGAAGAGTAATGAATTTGGAGACAGAAGATTTGAGTTCGAATTCCACCTTTGACACTTACAATCTGTATTACCTTGTACAATATGTGACCTCTCTTGTCCTCAGTTACCTTACCTGTAAAACTCATCCCACCACACTAAGCCCAGCTAGATCTGTTACATGTGGCTAAAAATAAGTTTATGTTAGCTATTAAGATCCCTTCCAGATCTAGATCTATGATCCTATGAATTTCTTGGTCGTCAGTTTCCACCTTTGTAAAATGAGAGAGTTGGACCAATGGCCTCCCAGCTCTAGATCCAGGAACCTGTGTAATTCTATCACAAAAGATAGCTCATTGTGAGGACACCCTCTCTTAGCCCATGTGATTTTCTGGGTTTAAATCTTGCCTGGGTGATTTACTATCTGAATGACCTTAACAAGTCATTTATCCTCTCTCCTCTTCCATAAAATGAGAGTCTTGGACTAGATGTTCTCTAATGTCCCTTACGAAGCCATTGACAGAGTCAGAGGATGTAGATCTGGATTTAGAGAGGACTCAGTTCAACCCCCCTGACTTCACAAAGGAGGAAATAGGGGATCAGGGAAGTCAGGTGACTTGCCCAAGGTCTCACAGATATTAAATAGCCTAGCCAGGATTCAAACCTAAGTCCTCTGATTTCAAATTTCCACCATACCTAGACCAGCTATGTCTGTTTCATGTAACTACGATATAAGCTTACCAAAAAAAAAGCTTATGATTTTGCTGGGCTGAGTTTCTAAATATCCTCAGGCACTAATTGATAGGTAGTCTTCACATAATTCGTATGAATTTTAAAATTGCTGTTTCCTGACTGTATTGTTCCCTTTGGTGCTGCTCCCACATTGGCATGTGGCTGCCCAAGCATGCTGCCTCCAAAAGTTGGATCCTGATAATAGCCCTGTTGTGCTCAGCAATGTGTCATATCATTTACCAACAAACTAACAAACCCCATGAACCTAGAGAAAAATGAGGGGGCTGTAATTACAGCATCTGATATTGATGCTGTTCATTTCTTTCCTTCTTTTACATTCCTTTGCTAAAAATCACTGTGGGGAGCAGGTACCACAAAATGACAGGAATGAAAATATCAAGCCACATTCAAGGCACTGCCACCAGGAGCCCAACACCCAGCAGTTGGACAATAAAACAACAGGGAAAGCAGCTGGCCCTTGCTTAACTCCAAGCGGGAGGCTAATCTGAAAAGATGGGTCATGGACTCTGCCCAGAAGTGGGAAAGGCCAGGACTGTGCTGAGGGAAACATGCCCATCAGCCTATCCACAAATCCATTTCAGGTTAATGTTTGTTCTCCTCTAAAAAGTATGTGAAGCACCCAGAGCAAAGTCCAGGGCAGAATGGTAGAAACGGTCCAGATGATGGCTCACACATTTAGACATGAAGACCTCAGAGGTCAGCTAGTCTAAACCCTTTATTTTACAGATGAGGAAACCAAGTCCCAGGGAAGTTACACGTGTTAAGATCATAAATTACAGGTCTAGAAATAGATGGGGTGTCAGAGTCATCTCATCCAAGCCCTTTATTTTACAGATGGAGAAAATGAGGGGCAGAGATGCAGAGGAGCTGGCACTCAAGCTATTCTCATGGATCACAATTTGCTGAACCCATCCCGTGAGATGGGCATCTGCTTTGCTCCCAGTTCATTGCTGCTATACAAAGTGCTACTATAAATATTTTGGTGTTTATGGGACCTTTTAAAAAAAAAAAAACAACATTGATTTCTTTGGAGTATATATGGCTGGCAGGGGATCTCTGCATCAAAGAATATGGACATTTCAGTCATTTTCATAGTGATGAATAGTGTGTCACCAAGTGTGACACAGAAGCAAATGACACACAAAAAAGCATATGTGATTTCAAGTGATATAGTTGAAAGGGCTCTGGAATCAGAGGACCTGAGTTCAAATCTTGCCTTTGATGCCTACTAGCTGTATGACCTTGGGCAAGTCACTTGCCCAATCTTCATGTTCTTAGCTTCCTCGTTTGCAAAGTGAATGAGGCACGGTTGCGGGGGGGGGGGGGGGGGGGTTGGACTAGATGGTCTCTAAAGTTCCTTCCAGTTCTAGATCTAGGATCTTGTGACCACCCTGGCCCTCAGTTTCTTCCTCTACAAAATGAAAAGAGTGGACCAGATGGCCCCTCAAGTCCCTTCCAGCTCTGGGTCCATGATCCTCTCCCACATTAGGGGAGGCACAGCATCCAGAACCAGGGAGGTGATTGTCTCACTGTCCTCTGTTGCACCACACTTAGAATATCTGTATTCTGTTCTAGGCACCACATTTTAGGAAGACCATCGACAAGTTAGAGTAGTGAAAGATCAGGAGATTATGACCTATGAGGACTGGCTTAAGGAATTTGAGATGTTTATCCTGGTGAAGAGAAGATTTAGCAGGGTCATGTATGATAGCTGTTTTCCTAAGTTCCTACCTGCTCTCACATTCTATTAAGTCTCTAAATTGGTGAGGAATGTTCTAATGAGGCACCAAAGAAAGATGGTTCTTTCTTTGAACTTTAGAGGACAAACTAAAGTTATTTTCACCATATGTAACAGTTCTTGCTGGCTTGGTATGGTGGGATGAGTTTTACAGATAAGGAAATTGAGGATCATATAATGCATATGGGCTCCCTTGCTCTCCTTGGCTAAGGAGAAAGAGGCAGAGACTGGTTTATTATAGTCTTCTCCCCATCACCTAGCAGCATCTGGCAAAGAGAAGGCTCTTAACAAACATTTGATTGGTTAATACAGCATTGCACGATCCTCTGAAACATATAGACCCACATATCCCTGTCTGCAGTTAATAGCACTTAAGTCAGTAACGACCCTCTCCCACTGCTCTCCCTTCCCCCTCTACTCCCAGCCTGCAAGGGCCCTGCTCCAATTCCAGCAGAAATTAGCTCAGAATCCGACTGTGGGCAACCCACAGAGAGGGAATGGTGTTCTTGGAGCAGCCCAAAGCAATATAGTTCTTGAGGGAAACTAGATTCAGCGGCTCAATATCCCAGTCCCAAGTGTCCAGAAAGACGTCAGTGAAAATGGTGTAGAAGTATTTATCCATGTGCTGCCAACCTCAGTGTCGGACATCACGTGAGAACTGCCAGGTACTGGCCTCTGCCTACTGAATCTCCCTGGAGGGGTCTCTCTGCGCCCTCCATGGGCTCAGGCTGGTTCTCACCTCCAAGGAGTTGCCTCCCAGGAGGGAACAAGGATCCTTGATTTGGAAGGTGGCTGCTGGCTCAGTATCTATTCATAGAACAGATCATAGATCTTGAGCTAGGAAGGACCCCAGAGGCCCATTTTACAGAGGAAGAAACTGAGGCTTTGGATGTAAAATGACCTGTCCAAGGTAGTTAGTATCAGAGGCAGGGATTTGAATCCAACTCCTGTAACCCAGAGTCAGAGCTCTTCCCATCATACCACACTGCCTCCATAATTCTTGCTGCAGGAATCCTCTACCTACCAATTCCTTGATCTTTGCCTGGTTTCTTATCCACTGTGACTCTTTTTATGGTTTGGGTCCCTGCTGCTTCCTTGTTGCCTTTCTGCCATCTCTTTTTTCTGACTCCTGGTATCCTCATCCTGCTTATCCTGCTCTCTGTTAGACTTTGGAAGCCCCTGATCCCCCTTAATGCTAGTGCATTCCCCTAGATCAGCAGTTCTCAACCTGTGGGTCATGACCCCTTTGGGGGTCCAATGACCCTTTCACAGGAGTCCAGGGGTCACCTAAGACCATCAGAAAACACATATTTCCTGATGGTCTTAGGAACCAAGACACTGCTCCTCTATCTCTGTCTCCAGGCGGGTCCGCCCACATGCAGATACACCCACATACGAGTATTAAAGGATCTCGGCATTAGGAAGGTTGAGAACCACTGCCCTAGATAATCTCAAATTTATCTCCTCTATATCTTATTTATGCATACTTGTTTGCCTGTTATCTCCCCTCATTAGACTGTAAGCCTCTTGAGGACAGGAACTGTTTTTGCCCTTCCATTTATCCCCAGCAAGCAGCACAGGGCCTGGCACATAGTAGGCACTTAGTAAATGTTTGTTGACTTGGAAAGAAGATTGGGATACGAGTCAGAAGATCTAGGTTCCAGGTTGTCTCTGTTACTAGATAGTTGTGTGAACTTGAGCAAGTAAGTCACTCCCCTTTTATGAGTCTCAGTTTCTTTCTCTGTAAAATGGGGGACGATGTACTAGATAGTCCCTAAAGTCTTTTTTAGTTCTGGGATTCCAGGAGGATTTTATTTATCTATTATTTTATTTTCCCCAGTTATATGTAAAAATTATTTTTAACATTCATTTTTAAAACTTTTGAGTTCCAAATTCTCCCTCCTCATCCCACTCATTGAGAAGACAAGCAATTCAATATAGGTTACACATGTTAGTCATGCCAAACATATTCATGACAGTCGTGTTGTGAGAGAAAACATAGATAAAAAAAGCCTCAAGAAAAATTGTAAAAGTTAAAAAAAAAAAGTATGCTTCCATCTGTATTCAGACACCACCAGTTCTTTCTCTGGGAATAGATAGCGTTTTTCATCTAGGGTCCTTCAGAGTTGTCTTGGATCACTGTATAGTTGAGAATAGCTAGTCATTCACAGCTGATCATCTTACAGTCTTGCTGTTACTTAGTACACAGTACATTTCACTTTGCATCAATCCATGCAAGTCTTTCCAGGCTTTTCTGAGAGCATCCTGATCATCATTTCTTACAGTACAATAGTGTTCCATCATAATCACTTACCACAACCTGTTCAGACATTCTCCAATTGATGGACATCCTCCCAACGTCTACTTCTTTACCCCCAGAAAAGAGCTGCTATAAATATTTTGTACACATAGGTCCTTTTGCTTTTTGGTTTTTTATCTCTTTTGGGATACAGACCTAGTAGTGGTATTGCTAGGTCAAAGGTTTTATAGCCCTTTGGGCATAGCTCCAAATTGCACCACAGAATGGTTGAATCAGTTCACAACTTCCGGGGGGATTTTTTGCTCCACTGCTAACTGCTGGCCTCTGCTGATGGCCCACTGCTGACCCTGCTGCCTGTTCATCTGGTCCCTCTCTGGCCTCTGGTAGGCATTGGGTTCTCCTGGTCCTGACTCCCTCGCCTGAGCTCATGTCCTGCTCACTGCCCCATGGCCTGGCACTGACATCATGAGAGACGTCAGCATCCTTTACTTCCTTTGTGGTGGAGACAAGCCTAACAGCATCTCATCACTTTCTGCAGACACTCTACAAACAGGGTCCATTTGTTCAGATCATGAGCTGCCATACTAGGTTTTCTGACTCTGGTCAGCATGATCTGCCAGCAAGGGAAAGGGCTGCCCATCTCCTGAGTTACACAGTTAAGCACTTAACCCTTCTACAATACTCCTAGACAAATTTTCAAAATCATCATTATTATAATTATATCTCCGCTAAAATCACCTTCTGATGCCTGATGGTGGCATGAAAGGGACTCTGGATTCTTGAAGAGAAGAAGTGTAGTGTGGTACTTAGAATCTAGACAAGAAATCAGGAACCAACTCATATCCCTTCCCTGGCGCTTCCAAGCTGTCTAAGTATGGACAGATCACCCAATTCCTTGGAGTTTTAGTTTTCTTTCTACAAACTGGAGGTAACTGTTACCTACTTTGGGAGACTGCTGAGGGGCTTAAATGGCCTGGAATCTGGCCTCTCATTGGCTTCTGGCAAGCATTGGACTCTCCTGGTCCTGACTCCTTCCCCTGAGTTCACATCCTGCTCACTGCCACATGCCTGGCACAGACCCTCCCCATTTCTACCGCTCTTAAGCCTTATCTTCCCTCAGGTGCTACCTTCCTTGACTCCCTGATTTATTTGTAAAGTCTCAAACACTCCCCCTTCAGTTTTCCTCTCTATACGCATATTTCTGAAAGACAACATGGTATAATGGATTCAGAGCTGGCCTCGGCATCAGGAAGACCCAGGCTCGAATGATGCCTCTGATATACCCTGACTGTGTGACTCTGGAAATGGTATTTAATCTCTCAGTTCCCCTAGGCAACTCTCTCTGACTATAATCTTGCAGACAAGTGCTGTACGACATAAGAATAGGGAATTTCCTCACTCAAAGTCCCCCTCAACTATCAGATCACATATCTGTGCCACTAAAAAGCCAGCAGACTTTCCTCCCCCTGTCCAGAGCAGATCAGGCCTCACAAGTTGGGGACATCTTCCTTCCTTTACAACCACAGCACCTACTGACCAGACTTCCAGATGTTACCCAGGCCAACTGTCCTGATTCGTGAGAGCTCATCATATTTAGGGCAGCTCCATACGCAGGACTACGTGCAGTATAGAGTCAGAAAGACCTGGGTTCAAACCCTACCTTGTCTCTGGGCAAATCACAATTTCTCTGTGATTTAGTTTTATCATCCGTAAAATGAGGGACAAATTCTAAAATCCATTTTCCTATGATCTACGAGTCCATATACAACCATGCTTCATGGACATCTCTGTTCTAAAGTTAGCCCATGTACCAACCCCCCTACCCTAGCCTTCCATCTCTTACTCTAAGAACTATAATTAAGCCATTCCTACCTTTACTTCAGGCAGCTAGGTGGTTCCGTGGATAGAACACTGAACCTGGAGTGAGGAAGTCCCAAATTCAAATCTATCCTCAGATACTCACTAGCTGTGTGACCCTGGGCAAGTCACTTAATCTCTGTTTGCCTTAACCTACTGGAGAAGGAAATGGCAAACCACTCCAATATCTTTGCCAAGAAAACCCCCGGGACATACGATTCATGGGATCATGAAGAGTCAGACGTAACTGAGTGACTGAACAACAGTGGCCATTACTTCTAGGGAGGGCATTCCAATTGATCGCACTATGACTCTACTCTTTGTCCTAGAGATTTCCCAATCAAAAATACTCTTCCCTCGCCACCCCTGAGGGCAGGGACTGTCTTTCTTTCATATTTTGTATCTCTAGCACATAGCACAGAGTAAGGGCTTAGCAAATGCTTTTTCGTTCATTGGTCTCCCCCGCCCCCCCAAAAAAGTCTTATTTGTATCCACACTTTATCCACCAGTGACATATAAGCTCCTTCAGAACAGAAACTGTTGCTTTGTGTCCTGTGTCACTAGCTCTCCGTCAGCACCTCACAGTAGGAAGCAATTCAGTGCAACAGTAAGAACCCTGAACTAGAGTCACAGGACCTGGGCTTAACTCTCATCTTTCCTATTGACAACTTGTGTGACCTTGGACGAGTCATTTACCACCATGGGCCTTAGTTTCCTCATGAAAATTATAGCTAAAAATTGGAAATTGAAGGAATGTCCATCAATTGGGGAATGGCTAAACAAGCTGTGATACACGATTGTAATGGAATGTTACTGTGCTCTAAGAAATGACAAGCAGAATGATCTCAGAAAAACCTGGAAAGAGTTGCATGAACTGATGCAAAGTGAAGCAAACAGAGTCAGGAAAACATTGTACACAGTAATAGCAATATTGTTCAGTGAAGAATTGTGAATGACTTAGCTATTCTCAACAATGTAATGATCCAAGACAACTCCAAAGGATTGGTCATGAAGGATACTATCTGCCTCCAGAGAAAATACTGATATTGTTTGAACACAGACTGAAGCACACTTTTTTTTACTTTCTTTCATCCTTTTTCTCTTATTTGAGTCTTTCTGTACAAAATGACTAATATGGAAATGTTTTACATGATTGCACATGTATAATCTATATCTGATTGCTTACCATCTCAGGGAGGAATAGAATTTGGAACACAAAACTTTAAATGAAAATGCTAAAAAAAAAAAAATTAATAATACTAGCTAGTATTTATAAAGTGCTCTAAGGTTTGCAAAGTGCTTTACATATATTGCTTCATATTATCTTGGCAATAATCCTGAGAGATAGGTGCTATTATTATCCTCATTTTAAAGATGAAGAAACTGAGTTACAGAGAGGGCAAGTGATTTGCCCAGGGTCACACCTGTCTGAGCTTGGATTCAAACCCAGGTGTTCCTGACTCCAGGTCCAGTATTCTATCCACTGCATGACCTAGATGGTGTCTTACTTCCTTTCCAGAACTAGAACTCTGATTCTATAATCTGTGTAGCAAGCATTTAAGAAATACAAGTTGAACTGAATCAAATTGAATTTAATTGAAAGCTATGCCCGTGAAACGCTAGCTCTGGCAATATACCAAGGTGGAATATACCAAGCCTCGTGGCCATCCAAGGGCCAGCCAAAACTCATCATCAGAAAATTGTCCACCACATGACTTGTTTAGCCATGGTAGCTCACAAAAGTAATCTACTAATGCAAATAAGATCTGCCATCCCCATTCTTGTAGGATTAACTCCAACCATCAATAAGTAGTTACGTGACATGGAATTTGTCACTTCTTGACTCTGGGCCTCAATTTCCTTCTCAGTGATAACTGTGACAGGAATCTGTGACAGGAATGTGTTGGGTTAGGTAATCTCTAAGGCCCCTTCCAGCCCTGACATTCTTTACCTCCATAAAGCAATGAGGTGATCAAGCAAAGTTGTTTTATGTGGGGAGTCCCTGACTGTTCTCTCTCTCTCTCTCTCTCTCTCTCTCTCTCTCTCTCTCTCTCTCTCTCTCTCTTTCTCTCTCTCTTTCTCTCTCTCTCCTCTCTCTCTCTCTGTCTCTCTGTCTCTGTCTCTCTCCCTCTCTCTCTCTGTCTCTCTCTGTCTCTCTGTCTCTCTCTCTCTCTCTCTCTCTCTCTCTCTCTCTCTCTCTCCCTCACTCTCTCGCTCTCTTGCTCTCACTCTTGCTCTCCCTCTTTCTTCTCTTGCTTTGACTAGTAGAAAAGTGGCAGAAAGTGCCAAGCTCCAAGTTGGAGCCTCTTCTGGAAGTGGTTGCCATTGACCGTGTTCATAGGATGATCTTTCTACAGCCCAAAGGGATCTCAGAGACCATCTAACCCAATCCCACTCATTTTACAGACAAGGAAACTGAATCCCAGTGAGGTTGAGAGCTTTGCCCAAAATCACACAACTGGTAGGTATTAGAGGCAGAATTTGAACACAGTTGCTCTGACCCCAGAACCAGTTCACTTTCTACTGTACATAATATCGAGATAGAGTTATTCCCTTATTAATTGGAGGGGTTAGGGCATTCAGGTGGTGCTTTGTATAATCTTGGACTTCTGAAGTTAAGAAAACCTGCATTCAAATCCTGACCCAGATACTTGTAGTTGTATGAATCTCGGCAAGTCACTTAACCTCTATTTGCCTCAGTTTCCTCAACTATAATACAACAATAATATTAGCACCTACCTCCCGGGGTTGTTGTAAATGTCCAGTGCCATAATATGTGAAAGCTGCTTTATCAATCTAACAGTGGTGTATAAATGTAGTTGTTGTCCAGAGTGGGAACCCACTGTCTCTTTCTGAACTCGGGACTTTGCTATTGAGCTGACATGCTGAGGTATAGTCTCCAAATCAACAAAGATTTACAGAGCCTCTGCCACATGTGAACTGGGGGATTCAAAGAAACTGATGTGACCTGTGGTCCAGGCCAGCTCTAGGTTTACACAGACTCAGTTTCATCCTGGGGGTGGACCAAAATATCACTGTCCTTGGCTTATTTTGCACCCCAACCCAAGTTTCTTCTGAGAAATCTCAGAATCTAGCTTATGTTTAGGTCTCTGCAGATGTGGGTAATAGGTTTCTCAGTTACACTGCAAGGAGATCAAAGAAAAAGAAAAAGGATCAGCATGTATAAAAACGCTCATAGTAGCTCTTTTTGCAGTGGCAAAGAACTAGAAGCTCAGGGGCTACCCATCAGCTGGAGAATGGTTGAACAAATTGTGGTATGTGAATGCAATGAATAGAATACTATTGTGTTATAAGAAACACTTCAAGAGATGGATTCAAAGAACATGACTTGCATGAACTGATACAGAGTCAAGTGAGCAAAATGGGAAGAAGGTCTACAATAACAACAATGAAAAGCAAACAACTTTGAAAGACTTGAGAGCTTTGATCAATGAGATGACCAACCATAATTACAAAGGATTGTGAAGATGATGAATGCTATCCACCTCCTGACAGAAAGATGATGGATATGACCAAAATGGGAATTTGTTTTGTTTAACTTTGCATATTTTTAATGAGTTTTGTTCTTTTTTCTTTTTTTTTGTCTTTTTGGTCCGGGGGGGGAAGGCGGGGCAATTGGGGTTAAGTGACTTGCTTAAGGTCACACTGCTAGTAAGTGTTAAGTGTCTGAAGTCAAATTTGAGTGCAGGTCCTCCTGACTCCAGGGCCAGTACTCTATTCACTGCACCACCTAGCTATACCTTTTTGTTCTTTTTTCTGATGGGGGGAGGTGAATGGGAGGGAAAAATGCTTGTTAGTTAATAAGTTATTCTTTAAAAACAGGGTTCCAATTTTCTACATAAGCACTCAGGGTAACAGCATATATTAGATATAGGACAGCCTTTATTCTACCCCACAGAAAATAAGAAAACAAAATAAACTCCCACAAACAAGCAATATTCTTCCTGGTAACCTTCACTTTTGCTCAGAATCTGAAAGTTCTCTAAAGTCAAAGAGCTGCCTTAGTATCTAGTATGGATTCTCTTTGTCTTTTGGCTAGAACCACCCCAGAGAGTCTGGTAGCTGAGATTCAACACTGGAGCAAAATGAGACACTCATAAGTCTTTCAACAGTTAACAAAAAGAGGTTTATTTAGCTGTAAAATAAGAAGGACACACAATGAAGAAATAGTGATTAGCTGTGGTGGGTGTGACTCTTCCTGCTTGCCTCTGTCTCCATTCAGAAAGACAGAAACTCATCTAATTAGCGAATTTATGGTATATCATCTCATGTGGTCTTGGACACACATACCAAGTCGAAAGAGCCCTTGTCTCCTTGCGGTCTGGCCTCTTTTAACCAAGATGTCACATCAATATGGGCAGCTAAGTGGCCCAGTGGATTAGAGTGCCAGGTCCAGAGTCAAAAAGAGCTGAGTTCAAATCTGACCTCAGATATTTACTTGCTGTGTTACCCTGGGCAAGTCATTGAATCTGTTTGTCTCAGTTTCCTCATCTATAGAATGAACTAGAGAAGGAATGGCCAACCACCCCAGTATCTCTGCCAAGAAAACCCAAACGGGGTTATGAAGAGTCAGACAGATTGAACAACAACCTCCATATGGCCTGAGGTCACCCGAAAGTTTTACCAACAGCCATAGGCCTTGAGCCTTATCTCCCTAGGCCCACTGGAAATAGCTTGGTACAGTGAAAAGAATACTAACTGTAGAGCCACAGGACCTGGGTTCAAATCTTGTCTGTGACAGTTATTACTCCTGTGGTCTTGGGCAAAGTTGTTTAGCCTCTCTGTAATGAACAAGCATGCGATGGCCTCTGAGGTGTCTTCCAGACCTAGATCCTCCACACTTCCCTCCTCCCCTTTCTTTCCACCTCTTTCCCTTTGCTCTCATCCTCCTCAGGTTAATACCCAGGGAGCTGGTGATCATGACCTGTGTGACCTTGGACATCTCACCCCTTCTCTGGCCCTCAGTTTCTTCATCTGTAAAATAAGAAGGTTGGTGACTTGATTTCTAAAGTCCTTTTCAGTTTTCAATCAATGATCCTGTGATCAAGTCATAGTGACAAGGTTTGGACCATGATCTCCTACTTATCCCCTCTTATCTGTTCATAGCCTCCCCTTTTTTTAATAACTAACCAATCCAGATGTCATTCATGTGTCAGTGTGTCACCTTAGCCATTACTACATTGCTGAAGCAATAGGCCAACACACACACACACACACACACACACACACACACACACACACACACACACACACACACCCCTTTGCTCCAGCCTCAACAATCCTCAATAGCCTGGAATTCTATAAAGGCTTTAAGACTCTCTTGTGCTTGATCACCAATAAACCAGCCAGCTAAAACGTTCCCCTTGTGTGCAGTTGCCCTCATTGGGTTGATTCACAGATCTTCCAGGCAGCATTGCTCCTCAGGACATTTTCCATCTCTGTGTTAATGAGGCCAAGCCAGTGAAGGACAACAAAGCAAGTCTCAAACAAAGCAGGATTGCCTGCACAATCACCAGCACTTAGGAGGAAAAACTACTGAGCAAAGTCCAACCTCTACTCCAAACCCATCCATTCTGAATGGACAGTCCCAAGAATCTCTGACCTCCTGACTCCAAGCCCAGCACTCTACCCACTGAACTTATTTGTTCCAGGTCATACAGTAGTAGTAGAATCAAAAACTGAGCCCATGTCCCCTCATCTCAAACCCTGTTCTCTTTCCACAGAAAACAGAAAGATGTTATGAGAGCTTAAGGTATCATCAGTAACTACTTATCCAACTGCTGGGGGTGCAGGCAGGAAAGAGAGTAGAAAAGAGCAGAGGCAGTCTAGGTCTCTCAGAAAACATCAAAGGGATGAAGGTTCTCTTCCAAAGTATTGCTCGATGTGCTCTTAAAAACTCAAGCTGCATGAGAATTTGCATAATAGACTTCACTGTGCTCTCTTTGCTACCAAACAGAGAGCTCAGTCTGGTTCAAAAATTGGCATCTGGTCTACTGTGACCAGCCAACAAACTGTTGATGAGATCAAATCATAAAGAGCTTTGGTCTTCATGATTTAATGAATAAGAGTGAAGAAGAACATAGAATCATGAGATGTGGAGCTGGAAAGGACCCTACAATCCTATGATCAGATTTATAGCTGGGACATTAGAGGTTATTCAGCCATCTCCTCCTCCTTCCTTCCATCTAGTTTGATGCATTTTGCAGAGGAGGAAACCAAGACCCAGAGAGGTCATGGAATCAGGATGGATTTAGAGCTGGAAGGGACTTTAGAGGTCATCTAATTGTCCTTCCCCAACCAGATTAACCCCTTCATTCTAAAGATGAATCTTGGAGGACTGAATGATGTGCCCATGATCACAGAGCTAAGCAAGTGCCGCAAGAAACCCTGAACCTATTGACTCTAAGTCCAATCTTTTACTCCCAATAGTTCCTTGCCGAGGTTACCAAATAGAGTAGTCAAGAATTGAACCTTTGTCCTCTGACTCCAAATCCAGTATTCTTGGGAGCATATGGCATCATCAGTGATGTTTATAGGCATTATTCTGCACAAATATTTTTATCTTTCATTTTTAAGATGATGCTACTTTTGCTATGACCTGCTGAGAACTGCAGCATTAAAAGAATTGTCTATGAAAACATAATGTACAAGTCACAGAAAGGACAGGGACTCTGTGTCCAATTTCCTCATCAGGAAAATGGGCACATGATCAACTTGTAAAATTGACACAGGGAAATCAACAAGCATGTATTGAATGTCTGTTAACGGGCTTGATGACTTTTACAGGTAATATAGAAAGAATCTAGGCATTGTGCTATAGTGGAAGAAGAAATGTAGTGGGGGACCAGGATTCATATCTTATTTATTCCATTACTACTCTTGTGACCTTAGGCAACTCATTTAGCTCCCTCTGGGTCTCAGGTTCCTCATCTATATGAGGGAGGGAACAAAGGTATTGGACAAGATGGCCTCTGAGGTGTCTTCTAACTCTAGACCAATGATTATATAAGTCACTTAACCTCTCTGGTCCTCAATTTCCTCATCTGTAAAAAGAAAGGGTTGGAGTAGATAGAGCTTCAAAATTTCCTTCTACTTCTAAAATTTATGCTGCTATGCTCTTCAGATCCAGTCCCAGAAGACTTTCCTTTGGTATAAACAAGGGCAAATGAAATGACATAGGTAAAGACCTTTGTGAACAGTAAACTGCTTATACAAAAGAATACTAGGCATTAATATTATTATAATAGAGGGGTGTGTGTGTGTGTGTGTGTGTGTGGGTGGGTGTGTGTGTGTGTGTGTGTGTAGCAATCAACCTGTAAATGGTCAAATTGTGTCCATGTTTATTTAAGGCTATGAGACAGGAACAATCTTTGGTCATTAGGAGAAACGGCCAAAAGTTGATAGATAATTTTTAATGTTTTACATCACAGTAATTTCTAGATATATGCTCCCCCTGTTCCCTAGGGAGCCTCCCTTTGTAACAAATTAAAACAGTTAAGCCAAACCAACTATTGTCTGTCTGACAATGAATGCACTGTCCTGCCCCCAGTGTTCCCCCCACCTCTCCAAAGAAATGAGACTAGTATGTTTCCTCATCTCTTTTCTGGGACCAAGATTGGTTATTTATTGGAATTATACAGACTTCAGCTTTGTCTGATTGTTCCAAAAGATAATACTTACATTGAGAAAAGTCCCTAGGAGGAGGTGGGTTGGGAGGGTTGAACTAGAGGTCTAGAAATCCAAGTGCTTGTCCCATTTCCACTATTTACCACATGTGTGACCTCATGCAAATCACTTCTAGATCTCAGCTTCCTCCTTATAAAGTGAAGATGTTGGGCTCAATGGCTTCTGAAGCCCCTACTACAAATTCATAGCTGTCCTCAATCCAGGGCCCATAGCCCCAGATAGCCTATCCCCATGATAACAGAAAGATCAGACCCAATATGGCATGTTTATCAGCAGCAACCAGCCACCCCTCCTCACTTGGCATGGTAAATCCCCTGACACTGAAAAGGATCTGGGGACCAAGACAGATGGTTGACATCTTACCTCCCCACCACTACCTCCATGGGCCCCTTAGGAGAGGGCATGGGGACACCTAAGTTTGGTAGGCATACAAGGAACAAAAGGGACCAACTCCCAAGTATCCTGGGGGCTGGGCTGGCCTGTGTGGGTAGTGTGCCTTCTGAACACTGGCTGTACTGTCTCTTTCTTTCTAAGAACTGAGATTTGGAAAAAGCCTAAATTGGATGGCGTGGTAACTAGCACCTCCAGCCCGACCTAAGATGGAGAGGTGGGCTGGAAACAGCTGTTCTGGAAATTCAATAAGAGGGAGATTGCTAGAGCCTGAAAGCCTTCAGGGCTGACAATGATGAGGAAAAGGAGTCAGGAAGGGAGAAGGGGCAAAGGGATTGAGGGAAAGAGGAAGGGGCCATAAAGATGAAAGAGAGGGAGGAGCAGAGACAGAAGAAGGGGGGAAAGGGGAAGGGGAAGAAAGAATCTGCATAATGGGAGGGAGAAAGGAAGGAGAGGGAGGAACAGAGAAGAAAGGGAGGGGAAAGGAGAAGAAAGAATCTGTATAGATGGGGAGAAGAAAGGAAGGAGAGGGAGGAACAGATAGAAGAAGGTGGAAAGGGAAAGAGGAAGAAAGAATCTGCATAAAGGGAGGGAGAAAGGAAGGAGAGGGAGGAACAGAAATAGAAGAAGGGGAGGAAGGGAAAGAGGAAGAAAGAATCTGTATGGATGGGAGGAAGGAAGGAAGGAGGACAGAGATGGGAGACAAGTAGAGCTGTAGTTTTGAAAAGGGAACAGGATACTGAGGGAGAAGTGGGTGATGAGTGGAGGGCTGGGGTGCTAGAAAAGGAAGCCTGGGAGATGAGGCAATCTCTCTATAACAATTTCTTTCCGTGGCATGAACAGTTGTGGTTGATGGTCTGTTCTACACAGTGAGCTCTTTGGCTAGAAGATACTCACTAGCTTTGATCTCTCTTACTATTATTAGTTGTAGTTGTAGGTGTAGAATTGTTTAAATGATGATGACACTTTTGTAGAGGGGGGGAGGTGCAAGAAGGCAGCGTGGGTTGTCCTTAAATAAAGTTCCTCCTCTTGAGCATGAGAGCATTTATGCTCTGTATTACAATCTCCATCCTTGAAAAGAAAGTCTAGCACCCAGAGCAGGGGTTCTTCACCTTTTTTATGTTCTGGACCCCTGGGGCAAGAGTCTATTCACCCCCTCTCAGAATAAGGTTTTCCAAGTGCAAAAAATGCATAGGATTACAGAGGAAGCCAATTCTTCTGAAATACAGTTATCAAAATATTATTTTTTTAAGTTCATGCAACACTGTCTGAATACAGACAGAAGCGTTCTATTTTTCACTTTCTCTGTTTTTTGAGTCTTCTTGTACAAAATGACTAATACAAAAATATTTTACATGGTGGGCCATCTAACATATCACATTGTTTAACTTCTTGGAGGGGGGGAGGAAAAATAATTGGAAACTCAAAACTTCAAAAAAACAAACCCAAATGTTTAAAATTTGTTTTTACACGTAATTGGAGGGGAATAAAATATAACTAAAAACCTAAAAAGGAAAAGTTCATGGATCCCCCAGTTAAGAACCTCTGATCTAGAGGAAACAGTAAGGAAAAAGTCATAAGAGCCCAAGATCAGAAGGATGAACTTGTTTGAGGTCTTCCTTATGGACAAAATGCTAAACCTGGAACCAAGAAGTCCTGAGTTCAAATCCTGCTTCTCCTTCATGCTTAGCTGTGTGATCACAGACAAGTCACTTTCCTGAACTTCAGTTTCTATGAAATGGAAACGGTGGTACCCTTAGTGCTTGTCTCGTTGAGTCGTTGAGAGGCTCAAATACGACAATGTATGAAAAGTTCTCGGCAAACTTTGGGAAATACTTGCTGTTATTGTTGCTGTTGTTTACCTGCAAACAGGTCAGAGGGCCCCAAAGCTAGCCTAGACCAAAGGGTGTCTGATCTGTTCTTAAAATGAGTCTGAGGAGAGAAGTCTTTAAGCAAACATCGTTTGGCCCTAGAAAGTTACCATATGTTTTCCAAATGTAGGGCTTGGGTTTCAGTGGTTGTTGTTTTTGCCCGACATCTCTCCTTCCTTTCACAGCTGAACTGGTAGAAGAAGCTTAGATACGTTGGCTGCCTTCACTTCCTCTCCTCTCACCCTTCAGCTTCTGGCTTTTGAACCAAAGTCTCAACTGAAACTAAACATCCCAAAGTGCTGATGATGTCTTAATCGTCATTTCTGCTAAGACCTTCTCCTTCCTGACTGCTCTGTAGCACTCAACACTGTTGACAGCCTTCTTCTCCTGAGCTCTCTCCCTCTGGGTTTTGTGACATTGCTATTCCTTAGTTCTCCTATCTGTTTGACTGGTTTTCTTTTTTCTGCTTTCTTTGCTGCACCATCATCCATACTCCATCCCTAAACTGTTTGGCATATGCCAAGAATCTGTCCTGAGTCGTCCTCTTTTCTCTATACAGTATTCTCCTTCCCTCAGTGACATCATCAGCTCCCATGGGTTCTGTTAGCATCACTACAAAGAAGACTCCCAGATCCATATAGCCAGCCCTGAACTCTCTCTCTTTATATATTTTGTTGTTGTTGAATCATTGTTTAGTCATGTCTGAATCTCTGTCACCTCATTTGGAGGTTTCTTGGCAAAGATACTGAAATGGTTTGCCATTTCCTTCTCCAGCTCATTTTACAGATGAGGAAACTGAGGCAAACAAGAGCTGGCCTTATTGGCCAATCCCCCCATTACGTGTGCAAATAACTTTTCAAACTTTTGTTGTTGTTGTTGAGTCATTTCAGCCATGACCAACTTTTTATGACCCCATTTAGGGCTTTCTTGCCAAAGACACTAAAGTGATTTGCCATTTCCTTCTCCAGCTCATGTGACAGATGAGGAAATTGAGGCAAAACAGGGTTAAGTGATTTGTCCAGGGTCACACAGCTAGTAAGTGTCTGAGGCTGGGTTTGAACTCAGGAAGATGAGACTTCCAGACCCAGTGTTCTACCCATTGGACCATCTAGTTGCCCCTCTGTTACATATTAAGTATTTAATGAATGAATTCCTTTTCACTGCTTCATTCATTCTCCTGAACTCCAGTCCCACATCAAGAACTGCCTATTGGATATTTTGCACTGGATATCTCACTCAAAAAAGACTGTGGCCCAAACAGGACTCCTTTTCTTTCTCTTAAGACCTATCCCTCCTCTGAATGTCCTTATTTCTATTAAGGGTACCACATTCTTTCCAGACACCCAGGTTCACTACCTCAGTGGCATCCTCTATTCTTCACTCCCTCACCCCCCACATCCAATCATGTGCCGAGTTTTGTTGATCCAATCCCATAACACCTCTCATATCCATTCCCTTTTCTCTAATCCCTTAGCAGCCAACCTAGTTCAGGCACTTATCACCTCCTGCTTGGGCTGTCATAATAGCTTCTTGACTGGTCTCCTAGCCTGTACTCTCCTCTCTCTAATCTGTCCTCCACACAACTGTCAAAGTGGTTTTCTTAAAGCACAGAGCTCATTGTGTTGCTTCCTTATTCAATAAATCCCATTGCCTCTTGAAGAAACTACAAATCTTTAGCATATAATGCCCTTCACAGCTATGCTACTTTTCTACACTTTCTCCTTCATGCACTCTGATATCCCACCATACTGACCTTTTGACCATTCCTGCCACATGATCTTTCACCTCCTGCCTCATGACTTGGAACAGGATCTCCATCCTCCATGGTGGAATGGAATCCTCTCTCCTCCACCATTTAGGATCCCTAGTTTCCTTAAAAGCTCAGCTCAGACACCATCTCCTACATAAGGTCTTTCCCCACCCACCCATCCACAGTTGTTAGTGCTTTCTCCCCTCCCTGCAAAAATTACCTTCTTAAAAAATTCTCCGGGGTGGCTAAGCGGTGCAGTGAATGGAGTCAGGAGGACCTGAGTTCAAATCTGGCCTCAGACAATTAACACTAGCTGTGTGACCTTGGGCAAGTCACTTAACCCCAAATGACCCTCCAAAAAAGCGCAAAAAATTAATTCACACGTACACATGCATACAGTATGTAATTGACATGTCACATATCTGACACACACATATATGTATATATGTATACATATATATGCACATCTTGTCTCCTCCCTAGGAAGAATGTAAGCTTTTGAGAAAAAAGACTATTTTATCTTTGCCTCTGTATCCCCAGCACCTACCAGAGTGCCTAGCACTTAAAATATATGCTCAGTAATTGCTTGAGTTGGTCATATGTGGGAGCTTGAGTGGGGTGGGGGAAAAGAGATAACCTGTTTATCCAGATTGTAAATTTATTAAACTATTCACTTCCTGAGAGAAGGGTGCCTGTCTTACATCCCTTCCTATTTAGAACATGAACTGCATATGATAGACCCTTAATGAATGTTTGTTGTCAAATGTTTCTCGTCATATTCTAGGTGTTTTAGGCTTAGGCTATGCATTACCAATCTAACTTGCTGAAGAGAAGGGACTGGATGTGAGAAATGGTATAAATGTAGAAACTGTAAGATTTGGCAATTAAGTCCATAGAGTGAAGGAAAGTGAGGTGCTAACAATAATGCTGAGGTTATGAACTTGAGACATTGTGAAGATGGTGGTGCCTTCATCAGAAATAAGGAGTTTGGAATAGAGGAGAGCTTAGGGGGAAAGGCAATGGATTCCATTTTGCACTTGTGGAGTTTAAGATATCCTTGGTAGCTCCTGTTTGAAATACCCAATAGGCAATTGGTGATATAGATCCAAAGCTCAGAGGAGAGACTGGGGCTATGTATGTAGATCTGGGAGTCATCTGCATAGAAATAGTAGTTAAACCCATGGGAACTGATGAGGTTACCAAGAGAGTATGGAGGGAGTAGGGAAAGGGGCCCAGGAAAGAACTTGAAGTTACCAAGAAAGTGTGGAGGGAGAAGGGAAAGGGGCCCAGGAAAGAACCTGAAGTTACCAAGAAAGTATGGAGGGAGAAGGGAAAGGGGCCCAGGACAGAACATTAAGAAACACCTGTTTGGGGGTGTGATGCGGGCAAAAAGCCAGCAAAGGAGACAGAGAAAGAATGGCCATACAAGTAGGGGGAAACTCAGACAGAAAGTTAAGTGTCATGAAAATCCAGAGGGGAAAGTTTATTCAGGGGTAGAAGTGAGTCAACACTATCAAAAGCAACATATAGGTTGAGGGAAGTTAAAGCTGAGAAAAGTCTCTAAGAGATCATTGGTAACTTTGGAGAGAGCAGGTTTAGTGAGTAATGAAGTAAAAAGCCAGAATACAAAGGGTTTAGGAGAGAATGAGACAAAAAGAAGTGGAGGAGGTGAATGAAGACAACTTTTTCAAGGAGTTTGGCTTAGATAGGGAGAAGAGATACAGGATCATAGGTAGAGGGGATGGTAGGGTCAAGAAAGGATGAGAGAGACTTGGACGTTTTTGAAGGCAATAAGGAAAGGACCAGTAGATGGGGAGAGGTTGAATATTCAAAAGAGGAAGGATGACTGAGGATGCAATCCACTAGAAAAGATGGGAAAAAATGAGATAAAGTACAGGGGTCGAGGAATTGGTTTTGACAAGCAGAAGGGCCATCTCTTTGTCAGAGATTTCAGGAAAGAAGGAGAGAATAGGTTGTATATCATTTTGTTTTGAAATGAAAAGATTGGGAAAAGAGACAGCTGGCATCAAGGCCTCAGATCTGTTTGGTTTTTGTTTTGTTTTGTTTTCAGGGAAGTGGGGAGAAAAGAGACGATTTGAAATAGCTTCTGTAGGGAGCGACATAGGGATTTGATTATGGAGGAATACAAGGACTGCCTTGCTGCAGTGAGGGCCCAGTGGAGTTTGGATAACGTGAATTTATAATGTAACCAGTCAGCAGTTGCAAGATTTCCTGTAGCTTTGTTGGGTGGTTCACAAGTAGGAGTATAAAAAGTAGATGATGAGAGCAAGCTAGAAATGAGAAGAGCCGCAACAGAACAAAGGGTCAAAGGATTCAAAAGCAGAGAGCAGTACAGAGCTGAGGTGGCTAATAAATGGGGTGAGGTTGAAGCAGGAAGAGAGTGGGGCCCAAGGTCACACAGCAGCCAAGACAGGATTAGAGCAAGGTCCACTGTCGTTAAATTTGATGTTCTTTTCAATCTATCAAGCTATGTTCCTCCCCACCCTCAACCTCTCCCCAGGCCTTTTGGAAAGACATGGATGAGAATTACTTAAGATGAAAAGGTGTAGAAGAGTTGCTATTTACATCAATAGAAGGAGTACCCCATATAAGCAATCTCATGAATCTATCCAAGTACTAAACATCAAAGTATTTGAGTATTCAATCATTTCAACTTCAACAAGCATTTATTGATTGCCTACTGTGTGCAAGGCACTGAGGAGACAAGTATTCGAGTAAATAGAGGTATTATTGTCCTTCCCATTTTTTGTTAAGAAAACTGAGTCTCAGAACTGTTTGCCCAAAGCAAAAAAAGTGTGCAGCTTTGATTCAAATTTGCACCCTGATTTTGGAATATTTCTACAGTGGGAACTAATCTCCCCTGTTACAGGTAAATAACAGTGACAATAAATTTAGCCTTAGATCTTCTCCTGTAGTGAAAACAATACTGACAGCCAAATGACAAAAAAGTTCCACGTCACTAATAAGAGAAGTGTAAACTAAAGCTACTCACAAAACACACTGGCGAATAGGACTTCTTAAAGATAAACAGTGTTGGAGGGGCTCTAGAAAGACGAACACACACTGTTAGTGAAATTGTAAATTGGTCCAACTGTCTGGAAGAATAATCTACGTGAGAAAATCAGTTCACTGTTCATACCCTTCAACCTAGTGATTCTGCTACTGGGCATAGACCCTAAGGAAATCAAAACAAGAGAAATAGGTCCCACAGATAACAAAATGAAATCTTTTGTTAGTGGTAGCAAAGAACTGGGTCGATGGTATTTAGCCATCAATTGGGGAATGGCTGAACAAATTGTGCTGTGTAAATGTACAGGAATATTATTGCACAATAAAGAGAAAGGCAGTGTGGCATAAGGGACAGAAAGCTAGATTTCATATCAGAACAATCTGGGTTCAAGGTCCATCTCTGATACATACTAGCTATGTGATGAAGGGAAGTCTCTTACCCTGGCAGTGCCTGTCTAAGAATGGAAGGAGCTGATCTGCAGTGGTGGAGAGAGATATTCTTCATGAGACATTCCCTTTACCAATGAAATCACAGTTAGGATAGAAAAGGGCAGGGGAATAGCATGAATTTAGAGAAATATAAGAAGACTTACATGAGCTGATATAAAGTGAAGTTATCAGAATGAAAGATATGTCAAAATTGCTACAATGATACACATGAATAAAACACTGACATGAAATGAAACTCACTAATTGTATTAACCAATCTTATTTTTGGAGAACAGAAAATAAAACATTGCCTCGTTCCTTAAGGAGAAGGGTGAGAGACTCTGGGCTGAGAGAATTGTATACACTGTCAAATGCAGTTACTATATCAAGTTTGTTTTTGCTTAACTGTTTTTCTTTGTTGAAGGCCAGGGTTCAGTGCTTAGGAGGATGGCAGGACTGCATGTGTCAGGAAATTACTGAGATGTATTTTTAAAGGCATCAATAAGATTTTAAAGTCAAAAAAGAAGGAAGGGTTCTAGCCCTACTCTGTCGTTAGTCTGCTAGACCTCAGGAAATTCCCATCTCTTCCCTGAGTCTCAGTTTTATTCTCAAAAATATAAAGGGGTTAATAAACTTGTTTTTTTTTCAATCTGTTGATAACTCTATTTCCATACAAGTGACTTCCTTTTAAATTGTATGAATACAATTGTATGAAGTGTATATATTAACATCATTCTGAGTAGAAGATCATAGGTTTCGCCAGACTGCCAAAGTCATCCATGACTTTAGAAGGGTTGAGACCAACTGATTGAGATGGACTCTGAGGTCTCTTCCTCCTCTGACATTCTGCGATTCAATTGTTGACATTTCTAACACATATTTGGAAAGACTTACTCTCCAACATGTTTCATTTTCAAGCAATTAAAACAAGAAAAAAGCAACTGTCTTTCAAATAAATGGAAGATGACTTGGACCGGCAAGATAACAGAGGGGTCACTGGGCTCGATAACAATGTCTTTTTCCTGCTGTTTGCTAGCTCCTCTTTGAGGTCCATCAATCAGTGTTTATAAGAATGAGACCAAAACAATGGCTTTATTTGCTGTGTGAGGCCATGAGGATGTGTTGAGGAGATAGATATGGGGCTTACAATGAAGGCAGAGAAGGTCAGAGCCAGTACCAAATTCATGCCAGGGCTAAGGTTTCTCTTTATCTCTTCCTTAGGTGGAGAAACAAACAAATCTGTCTATTGAATTAATTTTTATTAAATGTTTACTATGTGTCAAGCATCATCTTAAGCAATGGGATTACAAATACAAAAAAGCAAGCCCCTGACCTCAAGGGCCTTATATTCTAATTAGGGAAGACAACGAATGTAAGGGAGTAATAGCCAGGAAGGGATGTTTTAATCAGAAAAGTCATAGGGATGTTGAGTGAAGTCTCAGGACGGTCTGTTCCAGGAATGGTAGTGTTAACTATTGTTCCCAGAGCTACAGGTGGAAAGAGCGTTAGAGCTGAAGGAGTGATGGCGTAAAGCTAGCCAGGAAGCAGCAGGCAGCCTGGTGGGTCTGGGTCTAGTTAGTTACAGAGAACTGCCACCTGGGACTGCAGGGTGGGGGCCTGAGAGCTGGCAAGGAAGATGGGCTGAGAGCAGCAGGCTCTGAACTGAAGGCAGTGTGGTAGAAGGGACTTGAAGTCAGAGGGTCTGAGTTCAGATCTAAACTTTGCTACTTGGCAGATCTGTAACCTCAGACAGGTTATAACCTCACTGAGTCTCATTTTCTCCATCAATTTTCTCCTCCATAGATTCAGATAATTGAACTGGAGGAACTTGAAGAAACTTTCTAGCTCAAAATCTTATGATCCCTCACCTACCAAACTTTTACCCATCCCTTACAGCTCAACTGAAACACCACTTCCTCCATGAAGCCTTCCCTACTGATAAAAGCCTTCCCTCTCAGATGTCCCATTGGACTTCATTCTGAATCTCTGATGTGCTCATCATGGAACACTCTACTATTCCAATGTTTCTATAATCTCATCAATGCAGATGGTCCCCCAAATGCCAATGATGTATATCAAAGTCTATCAATGTCTACCCAGCCTGTGCAATTCTCGGCCATGTCTTCTCATTAGTTTGCCATAGGTGAGTACATCCAATGTGCTGGCAACCTTCCTGCATGGGGTTAGAAGTAGAAACCACAGGACTCACTCCTGCCACACGGCCCACTCATCTTCTTTTCCAAACATATGTTTGCTTCTTCTGACATAATTCCTCAATTGTTTTGTGTCCCCATCTGCCCATGCCTACAAGGTATCTCTCTGCTGTCCTCTGAGCGGTCCCCAACTACAATCTCAGAGAGTGTGGTATTCCATGACTCACGACATAGGTAATTCAAGTTACTCATGTTTCACTGTTCAATCCTGAGATAGTAAATTTTTCCATTTACAGTTTCTCTCCAAAGATACACAATGATGAATTCTACAGATTATTTATCCATATGGACTAGGCAGGAATCATTTTTCATCCACTTGCTTTTTCAAGTATAGATAGTTTTAGGGGGCTCTTTTAGAGGGCTCCACAGTGTTCTGAGGTTTGATATAAGTGGCACAATGTCATCTACAAACAGGGCACCTTGAAGGTGCTTACTATTCCTTTTCAATTTGGACTCTGCATTCAATCTCCTCGATGAAAGAGACAAGCTTCTTTGGCAAGTTTTATGCTGTTTTATGCCTTACTATTAATGACCATTGAACAAGATTGTTGCGATAACTTTTTGGGAATCTTGATGATTTTGACATATATATTATAGGCATCTTATTGAAGGAATACCAGTAAAGAGACATTTATTCTAGCAAATCAAATGTTTTCACACAGTCAATAAACAATGAGCACAGTGTGATCTTACATTATCTACATTTTTTCTATCAATTGTGTGATTGTTGAGATGTGGTTTCCTGTAGAGGATCACTTGCAAAAGTCTGTATTTTCCTTTCTAATACCCTTGTCAAGGATGCCCTTGAGGCATCTCATGAAATTGTTATATAGGTAGGAAAGTAAGCATATGGGTCAGTAATTATTAATGTTCTCCTGGTCAGTAATAAAGTCTGATACTTTTCCATATCTTTGTATACCTTGAGAATGAATCTTTTGATGCTCTCAAAATTGTGTTGCCTCCAGCACTGACCTCCTCTGGGGATACTTGGTCTAGTACAGCTGCTTTTCCCATCTATTTTCCTTCAGCAGCATTTATACTCCTTCAAGAAGCACATCCAGGACTACGATGTCAGACACCAAGAGTGGTGACTCCATTGTCCTTAATGATAAAAATAGTTTGTTGTAAAAAAAAAACCATTACAGATCTTTTCCACCTTTTATCTTATTTGATGTCCTTCTTCAAGTTTTATACTTAAATACCTTAAGTACTTAAATTATTTTTCTTAGATGAGTCTTTTGCCAAGCTTTCCTTCAACCTGATTTTACTTCCACTGCTTCTTGTTGTTTTATGAGACCATATTACTCAAAATCTACCATCCTTCTCCATAAGATTTTACAGAGTTTATATTCTAAAACAGCATTATCATTGGCTGCCATATTTCTCCACTACTCAAATAAGTCAAGAGCTTGTTGACCAAGGTGGTTTATAATTTCTTCCAGTCTCCTTATGGCAAGTGATTTATGTCAGTTAAATTTATAAATTAAATTATTAAATGTAAAGAATAAAAAATATGGAATAATGACATTTTATTTCTTTTTTTACGGAAGAGACTTGACTGGCCTGCTAGTCTAACCCACACCCAAATAGAATCTCATTATAATATGAATGACAAATGGTCATCTTGTTTCTTCTTTTCCTCTAGTGAGGAGAAACCCACCCACCCCGCCCTCAAGGTAGCCCATTACACTTCTTATAGACAGCTCTAACTGCTAGTAAGTTTTCCTCATCAAACTTAAAGTTGTTTCTTGGAGAATTTCACACTTTGATCCTGGTTCTATCCTCTGAGACCAAACAGAACAGGTTCAATCCCTCTTGACAGACTTGCAGATGCTATCTTGTGTGGCTTGAGTCCCCTCTTCTCCAGGCTAAATGTCCCCAGTTCCTTCATCTTATCCTCATATGACAATAATCGGGTTGTGGTTAGACCAGGGCAAAGAACAGAGGAACTATTGCCTCTGTGTTCCTGGAAACTGTGCTGCTCAGTGCAGCCCAAGATAGTATTAGCATTTTTGGTTGCCATACCACACTGCTGACTCATATTGAGTTTGTCATATATTAAGGAAAAAAAAACCTTTTTTCCCACACATGAAAACATGTTTCCCACATCTTATACCTATGAAGTTGACTTCTGAAGCCCAGTGGAAGACTCTACATTTATCTCTTATTAGATTAGGCCTATTGGGATCCTAACTCTGCCATTCACTGGGTTAGCTATCCCTCTGAGGTCGATGTCACCTGGAAATATGATAATATACCATTTATGCTTTTGATCGTCGTTGACAAAAATGCAAAGTAGCACAGGGTCAAGTTCAGGTCTCTGGGACACTCTATGGGAGACCTACTTCAACACTGGCTTGGCTCCACAAACAACTGCTCTTTGAGTCCATTTAGCTAGTGCCAAATCTAACTTACTGTACTGTCCTTTAACGCACATGTCTCCATCCTTTCCATCATAAGGCCCGTATAAGATATTTATTGACAATTTTGCTTTAAAAAACCCTAGGGAAATTGATCTCTTGGGTTAGTGACCCCATCAAACAAGAATATACAATGGAATCACATATTAGGGAAAATTAGGGGTCAGGGGGACAGGGACAAGGAGGAATCGAGCTCCAAAGTTAGAGCATAAAGTCCAAATAGTTTATAGCCAAAACTACCATTGAAAATTCCTTAAGCTGCCCCTAAAATGCAACACTGTGTCTTTAAACAGTGGTAACTGGAAAGGGGTTAGAGTGACTTTAAGGGGATAAAGTGCTACATAAATGCTAGATATTCTTAATGTTCGTATTAGTTTTAAAGGAAATCAGAGAACTGTTGGACCTGAGACAGTTCCTATGGAAACAATTGAATGTAAATTCCCTTCTTCACCCTTTCCAACTCAGACCTGGATCAATGAAGAAGTGAGAACCAGGACTTCTACTCAAATAGAAGAAAACGCAAGCCCAGTAAAGACTTCACTGCCAGGTAAAATGATGATTAGGGGAGAAGTAATCTTCAAAGGATTATATGCGTAAATATGATTCTATTATAGGAGAATTACATTACCATGTAACTGTTTCGACGTCCTGGTTCACGGGGTGGCAAAAGAAAACATGAGGTGGTCAGAAGGAACACAGACAGCAAGGACCTTCTTTCTAACTGAGCACTAAGGCTGGCCTGTGTCATTAGCTCTCTCAGCCTAATCAGAAGGAACAGACTATGTGTGAGGGTGATGAAGAGGAGAGTCTAGAATAACTGTCAGTGAGGTGTTCACACCAATCAGTAAACATTTAAAACCTATTGGGAGGGGCAGCGAGGTGGCGCAGTGAATAGAGTACGGCCCTGAAGTCAGGAGGACATAATTTCAAATCTGACCTCAGACACTTAACACTTACTAGCCCTGTGACCTTGGGCAAGTCCTTTAAACCCAATTGCCCTGCCCTCCCCCCCTCCAAAAAGAAAAAAAAACTTATTGGGTGCCAGGCACTGTGCTAGCACTGGGAATACAAAGAGAAAAAGTGAGCACAGTCCCTACCCTAAGGAGCGTACTGTCTAGTCAGGGGAGAGGACGTGTAGATATATAGGTATACGTAAAATTATCTCTAGCATTTATATAGCTCTTTAATGTTTGTAAAGCACTGTATATATGTTATCTCATTTGATCATTGGAAATATGTACAAGTTAGATACAAGGAGATTTGGGGCGGGGGACACACAGGAACACCAGGTTAGAGGGTGTCAGTAACGTCCTCACATACAAGATGGTATTTGAGTTGGACCCTGAAAAAAAAAAAAACCTAATGACTCTGAGAGATCAAAATAAAAAGAATGAATTTTGGGTGTTGGGGAAAGTCTGTGCAAAGTCTTGGAAGTGGGAGATGGAGTGCTATATATGAAGACCACTAAGAGAGGTAGTTTAGCTAGACAATAGTATACATATGGAGGAGAGTGTTGTGCAATAATGATGGAAAGGTAAGTCGGGGCCAGGTTGCGAAGGTCTTTAAATGCAAAATAAGAGTTTATCTTTGGTCCCGGAGGTAATGCATAAGGACTGCAGTTAATTGGATAGGGGAGCGGCATGGTCAGCTTTACCACCTTAGGAAAATCCCTTTGGCAGCTATGTGATGGATGGATTGGAAAGAGAAGCCACTTGAGGCAAGGGGACTAATCAGGAGGCCACTATAATAGTCCAGAGAAAGCGCATGAGTTCTTGGCTAGGATAGCAGCTATGGGAGTGGAAGAAAGGTAGGGGCAAGAGATGTTCTATAGATAGAAATGACAAGATTTGACCATTTTACTTGGGTTCTAATTAGTGCAAATAACGAATCCTGTTAAGTGGACACATTATTCAAATCCACACTGAATATTTTGATTGGGCTGGAGCCAATGATCATATTTTACATAATTATAACTTGAAATTGCACAAATTAAAATACATCCGACCACCCACTTCATGGGATTGCTACACATTCACATTTTTAAGTGGTAATGGTGTATACAAGAGTGAGTGAGAATTTGAGGATAGCATAGAGGTTGGAATCCTGGGAAACTGGAAGGATAGAAGGATGTTGGTCCTCTCGATAGACAGAGAAGTTAAGAAATGAGGGAAATCTGGAGAGTTCAGTTTCACATTTCTATAGGACATTCAGTGTAGAATATCCAATAAGCCATTACTGATAGGTGAGCAAAGTCTAGAGACCTAAAGGTAAGATTAAATCTTTTAAACTTTTTCTCTGAAAACATTAAGCAGTGTCTTTTGTCTAAGAATCTTTAACCTGGGGTCCTTGCAGTTTTAAAAATGTGTATTTTGATGGCCATATTTCAGTATTTGTTTCCTTTGTAAGCCTATGTATTTTATGCATTTAAAATATGATTTTGTGAAGAGGTCCATAGATTTCATCAGATTGCCAAGACATAGAAAAAGGTGAAGACCTCTGATGTGCTGCCTGAAATCCCACCATTAAATACTCATTCTTTCAGGACAACGAGCTCAATTTTTAAAAAGCAAATATCACTTTGGTGAATAACACCTTAAAGAAACTTTCAGTCATTTATACCTTAATTCTGTACTTTTAAGTCTACCATGGTGCTAAAAGCTAGTATCCTGTCTCACATCATCCTTCCATCTCATCCTCTCACCTCATCCTCCTACCCCACACTCCTACTTCATCCTCCCACCTTATCCTCTCATCTCATCCTTCCACCTTGCCCCTCCAAGGCTTGCTAGGCAGGAAACTCAATTGGCTTTCACAAGGGCATCAGAGGCTAGGTAAATGAAGATGGAGATGGAATTTTCCCATCAGTAGGGCATAGGCAGAAGATGGTCATCAACATAGTCATGGGTCAAAACCACCACAGATCTCCCAATTACTCTTTGTAAGTAAAGAAAGTTGCCACACCAAGGAAATCCCACATCTTTGAAATAGTGAGGCTAAACCAATTCTTTTAGGGAACTGGGGCATAAATGGGCAATATTGTGCCTAAGAACAACAGCTATTTCCTAAGAGGCTGGTGGCTCTACTTTTTTTTTTTCTGGGAAAATGAGAAAACCAATTAGATGCTTCTCTTTCCTAGTTCAACAGTCTTTCCCCTAATGACCTCTAGGCTTGAAGCTTCATGGGAGCAAATTCATGGGAGCAAAACAGCATTCAAAGCTGCTCCCCCATCACTCAGTCACGCTGGTTGCTTTTAATAGTCTTCCCAGAAAGAATGATTCAGTCTTCCCTCACACTGAGGTGTGCAGGAAACCTCGGTCAAAAGCTGTCTCCTCCCCACCTTAATGATTTAGCTTGGAGGCTTCTATTTGGAGTAGAAAACAACTGCCTCCAATTTTTTTCATCACCCAACCTCACCAGTAAAAAAAAATTTTTGATCATGCTCTCCCATTATGAGTATTTTTGCTACCTTATCCATTATACATATATATGCTAATCCTACCCTAATAATAATTATGTACATTATAATACACAAGAAAAACTTAGAAGAAAGAAATAAACACGCCATAGTATTAAATCTCAGAGTCAATAGGGAGCCACTGGAGATGATAAAGCAGGGGAGGGATGTGGTGAGAGCTGAGCTTTAGCAAATCACTTTGGCAGCTGAGTGGAGAAGAGATTGGAGCACAGAGAGAGATTTGAATCAGGGAAAAACTTTAGAAGGCTATTACAATAAGTCAGGTGAAAGATGAGGAGGGCCTGAACAAGGGTAGATGCTGCCTGAGCAGAGAGGATGGACAGATGTGAGAAATGTGGAACCAGAATGAGAAGATTTGGCAATCACTGGTTGTAGGGTGAGGGTAAGCTGGGACTTAAGCTGGAACAGTAAGGTAATGAAAGTATGGATGCAGAAGGATGATGGTGCCTTCAACAAATGGGGAAGTTTAGGAGATGAGAAAAGATAATACAATGGTATCCATCTATTAGAATCCGTTTATGACTGTTCAACCCAGGTGACTTACTTCGTAAATAAAAAATTAACTCACCTAACTCCTAACTCAATTAACTAAGATAAAATATAAGCTCCTCTGTTTCGCTTTTAAAGCCCTTCACAATCTGGCCCAAACTTACCTTTTTACCTTTTGACTGGTACCTTCCCTCCTTCACTCTGTGATCCAGCCTAACTGAACTTTTCCCTGTTCCTCATTCCCAAAATTGAATTTCCCATCTCCAAGCCTTTGCATCCATCAGTCTCCAAGCCTTTGCATCCATCAGTCCCCATGCCTGGAATGCAGTCCTTTAACTTCATAGAGTCCTTTCTTTCCTTTAAGATGCAGCTTAGGTATTAACTCTTGAATGAAGCTTTTTTCTTATCTCTCCCAATTGCTACTGCCCTCCCTCTTAAACTGTCTTATATTTAATGAGAAAGAGAGAGGAAGAGTCTCATATAAGCTCTGGAGCATCCTTATCTCAAACCCTATTCTCACAAAAGAATCTTGCTTTTTTTTTTTTGAAGAGCAATTGGGTTTAAGTGACCAAAGTCACACGTCTAGTAAGTGTGTCAAGTGTCTGAGGCCAGATTTGAACCCAGATCCTCCTGACTCGAGGGCCAGTGCTCTATTCACCTATTCACCTAGCCACCCCAACTCACAAAATAATCTTGGGTGCTGGAGCGAGGCCTTATCCAGGTTGAAGGTATAGGGCTCCTCCTAAAGTGTAGAGCATTATTCTTTAGTGCCATTACTTTGAGCCACCACCGATGTGCTTCCCTCCAAGATTATAAGTTAATAATCAAGTTAGTCAGTCCACTTTAGGTAGCTTTGGGGGGAGGAGTTGCTAAAATGATACAGTAAAACTAGATGGGTACAAAACATCCTCCAAAAAGTCTATAACACACTGGAAAGTGGTTCCAAGCTTAGAGACCAATGTGGCCAAGGGGTAACTTACAGCACCTGGCTGTGGGAGTCCTTTGTCCCATTTGTGAAGTGCTGAAGAAGTTTCCTTTAGGCATGTTTTAGTTACTTCAATAGATGCCTTTATGGGATCCAGTATGTCCTTGTCTTCCAATGCAGATACTGCTGAGTCAGATGTGATTGGTCACTGATGAGAAGATGGGGGGGTCCAATTATCCTCCAGACCCTTCAAAGACCACAAGGTCCTCCTCCAACAAAGAGAAGGAGGAGGGAGAGGTGACTCTAGGCTGAAGTTGAGGCCCCTCAGGCATTTTAGCTAGAACCACTGAGGCACAATTGTTCCACTATTTGGAATTCCCCTATTCCACCTAACTGATACTCAGAAGGTATAATTGAATCCTCAACCATTTGGAATAGATTTCTGGTCTGGTTTCATTTCTCTTCATCCTCTTCAAAGTCTTTTCACACTTTGTCTGAGGTCATTGACTGGTTGAGAGGTGTTAACTCCTTGCTAAGGCTAAAATAGGGATAGAGCGGGTTTAGACCCTACCTTCGCATGTTTATTAATTTCATACTTATGTGGTATATATTTCTATAATACTTCTTGTCTCCTCCATTAGAATGTAGGCTCAATGTGAATAAGGATTGTTTCATTGTTGGTACAGCACCAAGACCAGTGGTTAATAATACAGGCAGCTAGGTGGTAGAGTGGATAGATTGCTGGGCCTGAGTCAGAAAGACTCATCTCCCTGAGTTCAAATCTGGCCTCAGGCACTAGCTGTATGACCCTGGGACAGTCACTCAACTCTGCCTCAGTTTCCTTATCAGTAAATGAGCTGGAGCACAGAATGGTAAACCACTCCAGTATCTTCATGAGGTGACAGACTGAACAACAACAGAAAAGATGCTAAATAGCTAAATACTGGTTAATTAGTTGATTTGGTTGATTGAGAGGCTACAAAGGCTAAAAATCAAACATGAATACCTTTCCAACTTTACGTCTTATTACTGTGCTCCTCTTCCTGCAGCCTACTTTATAGCCAGACTGACTTACTTGTTCTTTGGGCTTGACCTTCTTTGCTGCCCCCATGCATTTGCCAAGGGCCCTTCCTCACCCCACTCCTTACTACCCAGAATGCCTCCTCTTCATTTTCACCTTTCAGAATCCTCTTCTAGCAAAACTCAGTTCAGATGCCCCCTCCTCTATCTAGTCTTCCGAATCCTCAAAGTTCCTTAAATTTCCTTAGTATGCTTCTGTTCAACCTTTTCTTTGCCCTCAAAGCTCTGTCCCTTATAGGAAGGAAGGAGGACAAGAACAACCTTTTAAGTGCCTACTACTGTGCTAAGTGCTTTACAAATATTATCTCATTTGATCCTGACAACCTTTTAAGGTCGGTGTTATTATTATCCCTTTTTTACAGATGGGGAAACTGAGGCAAATGGGGGGTTGTTTTTTGGGTGTTTTTTTTTAAGTGCTAAGTCACACCATTAGTAAGTGTCTCAGGCCAGGTCTTCCTGACTCCAAGCTAAGTGTTCTATCCACTGTATCCCCCAGCGACCTGTAAGCCTATTATATTGATTTGTATACATGTACTTTATCCACACAGCTGCCAAAGTGATCTTTCTAAAGCACAGATCTGACCTCATCTCATCACTCCTCTTCTCAATAAGCTTCAGTGACTCAAGCAACAAGCAGTTGACACTATTGTCATGTATCTGCTAGGCTTTGGGGTTACAAAGAAAAAAAAAAGAAATAGTCCCTGATCCTAAGGGGCTATGATCTCTAAGGTCAAGTACAAACCACTTCATCTGATATTTAAAGCCCTTTACAATCGAATTCCAGCCTAACTTTCCAGGGCTATCATACATCTCATCCCTTTGTACACTCTATGGGTCAGCCGAATAGACCTACTTAACAGTTCCTCATACACAACATTCCATTTCCCACCCCCCTGCCTTTGCACAGATTGTATCCTCCTCAGTTCAAGCACCACCTCCAAATAAAGCTTTGCCTTCTGCCCACAATTTACCAGTGATTCCCTGCCTTAGAATTATATTATATTGACTATGTGTGTGTATGGGTGTATATACACATACATATCCATGCATATATATTGTATGTATTTTTCCTGAGACTTGGTGTTTCCCTCATAGACTATAAATACCTTGAAAACAAGGACTATTTCTTTCTTTCTTTTTTTTTTTAATCTTTTTATCCCTAGCACTCAAAACTATGCTGGGCATAAAGGAAGCACTTAATGAATGTTTGTTGATTGAACGAATGAATGGATATCTTATTCTGGCCTCTGGCGTCAGATAACGTCACTCTGATCCTTGTATTCCCAGAATCAGCTAGTGTGTGCTGGAGGCAGCTCATCCCATTTGCAAGATTGTTCAATTTTCATTGCGAACATACACCCCTGGGAAATTGGAACACTACCGGTCCGGGCTTGATTTTATGCTTTGTTGATTGACTAGACCAGAGAAAGTGGTGGAGAACATACTAATAACACAAAGTAAATTTCCAAGTGTGTCCTGCCTACGTTCCCCCAGGCCAATTGTCTCCAGACTAACTCTATCTCTGCAACAAAATAGTTCCTTATTTGCAGTAGTTGCTTTATAAGCATTTGTTGATAATTTTAGCTGAATGGAGTGGAATTGATATCACATCTAACTTTTTTTAAGAGGCTCAAAGACCTGGTGCACATTTATACACATTATAATTATTATTCCAGTTGGGTATTTGATGAAACTAGCAGAGTTTCATGTTTTGGAGTCAATTCAAAATTCTAGCTATTTATATGACCGGGAGATTTTTGTCCTAATAATAACTTATTGTAATGTACTTGGTAAAGATGTCCAGAGCTGTTGTAATAAATTAAAACTAAATTCAGCAGGAAAATGATCTGGGGATTTTGGGGACTTCAGACTCAACATGAACCTGCACTGGGTCAGCAGCCAAAAAATGAATATGAGGCGACATCAAGAGCGTCCAGAATGAGGGAGATAACCACCCTTCTGCATTCCTTCCTGGTTGGGTCACATCTGAATCCATTAATCAATTGATCAACAAGCATTTATTAAATGCAAAAGATATACAAGATTACAAAGGAAATAAATATTGAAATTTATTAATTAAATGCCAACTGTGTTCCAGGCAAAGAGTTAAACAAGAGAGATATAAAGACAAAAATGAATCCGTTTTTGCCCTTAGTTTACATTCTGTTGGGAGAGGTCACAAAAATATATACATACAAACAGAATAAGGGCAAAGGTGGTTTAGTGAGGGCACTAGATACTGGAGAAATCGGTAAAGGCTTCGTTCAGAAGATGATGCTTGAGCTGAGCCTTGAAGGAAGGGATAATGTGAAGCAGAGATGAAGAGAAAAAAGCATTCCAAGCTTGAGGGATAGATAACCAGTACAAAGGGCAAAGGGGGAAGTAGAGGAGAGACAGAGAAGGGTGAGGAGAGAGACGGAGAGAGAGACAGAGACAGAGAGACAGAGACAGAGAGACAGGGAGAGAGAAAGAGCCAGGGAGAGAGACAGAGAGGAGTGGGGAGAGGGAGAGAGAAAGAGACAAAGAGAGACAGAGACACAGACACAGACAGACAGAGAGAAACAGACAGAGAGACAGGGAGAGAGAGAGAGACAGGAAGAGAGAAAAAGACAAGGAGAGAGAAAGAGAGAGACAGAGACAGAGAAAGAGACACAGAGACACAGACAGACAGAGACAGCTAGACAGAGGAAATGAAAGAGATGAAGTGTTGTGTGAGAGAAGCAGCAAGAAGACCAAGTTAGGTATTGTGGAACGTGGAAAAAGAAGTAGTGTATATGAGGTTGGAAAGGTAAGTTGAAGGACAGTGTTCAATTCTGGGTGCTCCATTTTAGGAAGGCCATTAATGAAGCAGATGATGTCCAGAAGAGGGTGAGAAGATTACAGTCTATCTCCTACAGACCAGCTGAGGGAGTCATAGAAGGGATTCTTGATCAGGTGCTAGTTAAAGTAGATGGGCTCCACGCTGCTCTGATCCTATGACTAATCTGAGCTATAAAAACTATAATGGCTATCATTACTTGAACGCTTCAAAAGGCCTATGAGGAGTTTAATCTACCAGTGCTGCAGGTCACAATCCCTGCACAGCTCAGTAGGGACAGTTTGGAGCAGACATAATCTGTCATTGAACAAACTCAAAGGTCAGAAAGTGGCAGTCAGCTCCATTTCAAGAGCCTACAATTATAACCTCTCCACTCACTTCCTCTAGTTCTGTTTTCTTCTCTAAAATGGGGTCAGGGGATTGTTCTGAACTCTCTCTGAGGTTCCTTCAAGCTCTAATGATCCGTAACTGTATGTAGCATTGGAATAAGGCATTAGTGCAGGAACTGCTATAATTATTGTTATATAATTTTGTAGCTTTGAGAGAGGAGCTGGAATATTGGTGAATGCTCAAACAAAACCCATTATTACCTTAGGGTTTGAGGGAAGGTCCCCTAACACTAAATGAACATCATGCAGAACTGGAGAGTTTAATGGTTTTAGTGAAAATTCAAAGGACAGAGCTTCTAGACAACTTTTGTGTTGTTGAAGGCTCCTATTCCAATAATAGCAATCTACATCTTTACAAATCAAGAGCAAATTAATTTGAACAGTAATTTAATTGCATATGCCAACTCTGAGTCAGTTCATACAAATCTTCCCATGTTTCTCCAAATTCCTTATGTAACTCATACAAAAGACTCAAGGTCCTTGTCCCCACTCCCAATCACAGTTACAAGTAAAGTCTCTTGAGGGTTGGCTGCCTACATCTCCCCCTCAGGGTCTCAGGAGGAGACCCCTGAGGAGCTGGGGTTTTCAATAATGCCCTCAACTCAAGTCCCTCTTCTGCTGTTTCCGGAGATCATACTCATGAGAAGATCATTCCAAATCCAATTCTCTTTTCATTACTCCATAGCTAAAAAGAAATTTCTGTTACTAAAATACTATTTAGACACCTTCTCGTGTCTGACCAGAGACGAATAAAAGGCAACAGCAACAGGAATGTCCCAAGGCAAGGCAGAACTATGGCATGTAGAGTGAGTCCTATCTTTGAAGGCAGAGTTCCTGAGTTTAAATCATGCTTTGATCGCTTACTATGTGTGATCTTGAGAAAGTCATTTCACTTCTCCCTTAGCCTCAGTTTCCTCATCTGTAAAGTGAAAGTAATTGTAGCACTCATCTCACAAGGTTTTTCTAAGACTCAAATGAGATAACAGAAAATGTTTTTACTCTACTTCAAGAGCCTACGGTTGCAGCCTCTCC
>CM053584.1:365870561-365894760 GCA_028627135.1 Pseudochirops cupreus
AGAGGAGGTAAGGGGAGAGGAGGGGAGAGGAAATGAGGGAAAGGGAGAGGAGAGGAGAGGAGAGGGGAGGGAAGGGGAGGGGAGGGGAGGGGAGGGAAGGGGAGGGCAAAGGAAGAAATTAGAGAGTAAAGGAGGGAAGAGAAGGGGACAGGAGAGGAAGGAAGAGGAGTGGTAGGATAACTAAATGGTTTGAGGTTCCTTTTATCTCTAAATCCATGGTTCAGTGTTTCAGTGTCAGGGAGAGGCAGGGAGCAGCTCCTGACGTTCAGAGCAGAGACAGATTACTGGGGGAAGGGCATGGGAGGACAAGGGGACCTGTGCTGGGATGGGATGGATTCATGGAGGGGATGGGTACTTCTCATGTGCTTTGGAACCTAACTTTTACACTTTCTGGGCCTCAGTTTCCTTCTTTGTAAAAAGATGATCACGAGTGGGGCCTTAAAGGAGGAATGAAGAGGGACAGTGATTTGTATTTAGTGGCAAGTTGCTCTGGAGAAGGAAATGGCAAACCACTCCACTATCTTTGCCAAGAAAACCCCAAACGGGGTCACAAAGAGTCAGATGGGACTGAGATGACTGAACAATAACAGCAGCAACAAAAGAGATGAGTTGCTTTGGAGAAATGCTCCTCTGTTCTTTCGTGTGCTGGTGTATTCTGTTTCTAATAGACTGTAAAATGCTCAAGGCAGGGACTAAGTCTTCTAACTACTGCACACCTCTGATGCCTAGCAGGGAACCCAAGATAGAGCTCCACACAAAGTGCCCAGTTAATGTTCCTTGACAGCCCACCTATCTGAATCCTTCTAAACAGACATCATAAGTGAGCTGACATTTATGTAGGGCTGAGAAGTGCAGTAGATAAAAGTGTGAGTTAGAAAGACTTGAGTTTGAATCCTGCCTCAGATGCTTACTAGCTCTGTGACCCTGGATAAGTCACTTAACCCTGTTTGCCTCAGTTTCCTCATCTGTAAAATGAGCTGGAGAAGGAAAGGGCAAGCCACTCAGTATCTCTGCCAATTTTGGGAGCTGGATAAGCCTGAAAAATAGCTAAACAACAAGAAAGTTTCTTTCAGCTCTTAAATTTATGCCTGGAAGCTAGCTGGGCAATGAATTAGATCTGGCTGATGAGACTAGGTAGAAAAAAGATGACTAAATGTGTCTCCACGTTGTGCTGCCCCCTTTGCACTTACGCACCTACATGCACATGTGTGTGCGCGCGCACACACACACACACACACACACACACACACACCATTCTCCTACTTATTCTCTGCTCTATCACCCTTTGATTTTTGACTAAGCATCATCTCCTGATAACGGCTGCCATTTGTTCAGGACCTTTATCTACGGCTCTCCAAACTCATTATATCCCATTATCTCCCACTGAGAGATCCAAGCAGTTCCTGTAAATACTGGGTGGCTACTTTCTATAAGGACTGGATATAGAAATGGATGACCCCACAGAATCAAAGAACCTCACCTTTTGAAGGGACTTCAGAGATCCCCTAGTGCAACTCATAACTGGGCAAGAATGTTTGTTAAACTATCCACAACACGTTCTGCTTTCAGCAAAGGCAAGCCCACCACCTCCTGAGGCAGCCCATGTCACTTTCTGGACATCTCCCATTGTTAGGAAGTTTGTGCTGACTAACCTCTCTACCTACTTCAATCCATCATTCCTAGTTCTTCCCTCTGGGCCGAAACAGAAGAGTTTAACTCTTCTTCCACACGACAGCCATTGAAATGCTTGAAGACAGTTATCTGTCCTCCTCCTGCATCTTCTCTTTTCCAATTTAAGCATCACTACCTCCTCCAAATGAAATGGTGGATGGAAGGAGTGGAGCAGTGCTGATCAGTTGGATGAATTTCTCAATCATCTGATTTGCAATAGCTTCATAAAGGGAGATTCCCTCAGCAATGTGCTCCTTGGAGGAGGAAGAGAATGGCCGGTGGTGGCTAGCCCTGCAGCTAAGGGTCTAAAGCCCTTCCATGGGAGGGGATGAAGGGAAAGACGGTTAAGCTTTTCCAGCTCTATTTTTGTGAGTTGCTCAGACAATGAAAGTTCAAGGTGAAAGGGAAATATTTCTTTGCTAGTATCTCAACATGCCTTATCTTCTGGGGTAGTTTAATGGGCCATTTGGGTACTTTACATTTCCATATTGGTTCATGGGATGCCTGTCAGTTATTTACATCTTTTGCATCATCTTGGTAGGCCAAATGAAGTCTGGCCCATACCTAATGCCCACATAAAGTTCCCATGCTTAGGTGGAGCCCCTACATCTGGGGAAACCTAGATAGGAGTTAAACCTAAATTTTATTTTAGCATTCCTGAGTTAATTTCAGATTGGGGCAATAGAACAGGGAGATAAGGAGGAGTTTTTGTGGTTAAGATCAGGGGATCAAAACTGGTCCACATAAAAACCAGAGTCCTTAGGTGGTCCCTGGGCCTTTTGTTCTCTCCCTTCCTCCCTGCTAGGGAAGGGAGGGGGTGGGGAGAAAAGGTCCTTCTTGTCTGAAAGAATATTTCCCCACCTTGCTCTTGCATGAAATGCCAAGATTAAAATGCATAACCTCCGAGAAAGGGACCACACATTGAGCCTTATCAATCATTTACACCCACAGCAGGAATAAGTTTATCAGAATCACAGTCCTAAGAGCTAGAGAAAAGCTTAGTGCTTATCTAATACTAACCCTTCCTTCTAGCGTGGAAATGGAACTCCAAGAAGTAATGGGATTTGTCCGGAGTCACCCAGTAAGGAGCAGAGACAGGGTTGGAAACCAGATTCTCTGACTCCAAAAGCAATGAGCCTCCCCTTGTTGCCAAGCTGCTGCTTTCCTGAAACCATGTTTTTATTTAATTTTTTTTAATTCTTTTTTTCCACTTAATAGTATTTTTTTCCCAATTACAGGTAAAGATAGTTTTCAACATTCACTTTTATGAGATTTTGAGTTCCACATTTTTTCTCCCTCCCCTCTCCCCTCTCCAAGAGGACATGCAATCTGATATAGACTATACATGTACAATCATATTAGACATTTTTCTACATTAGTCATGTTGTGAAAAAAGAATCAGTACAAAAGAGAAAAACCATAAGAAAGAAAAAAAAGAGAAAGAAGATAGTATGCTTCAATTCAGACTCCATTGTTCTTTCTCTGGATATGGGTAGCATTTTCCATCATGAGTCTCCTGGAATTCTCTTTGATCATTGTATTATTGAGAAGAGCTAAGTCTATCAAAGTTTATCATTGCATGATGTTGCTGTTACTGTGTACAATGTTCTCCTGGTTCTGCTCACTTCACTCAGCATCAGTTCATGTAAGTCTTTTCTGAAATCTTCTGGTTCATCATCTGAAAGCATGTTTAAAGGAAAAATGAAGAGAAACTATGGCTCTAGGGGCTTGGTAAGCTAGAGAGATGAAAAAGAAATAGGCAACCACCAACAAGATGGAGAAAGGGTCAGATTAGGGAGGTCGGAAGAGCCAGAGACAAGCTTCATCTCTTACATCATTTTGCCCAGGACCTGCCTTGTAGACAGGTACCAAGTCTCTAGTTCCATTGATCCAAGAAACCAATTTGGTATTGTGTTTACTTTGGGTTTATATTTTGTGGGGGTTTTTGTTGGTTTTGTGTGTGTGTGTGTGTGTGTGTTTATTTCTCTTTTATATATCCCTAGGACAGAGTTTCTTAACTTGAGGTCTGTGAATTGTGAAGAAAAAAATCTTAATAACTGTCTTCTGATATAATTGATTTTCTTCATCATCCTATATATTTTCTTTTATGCTTTTAAAAATATCCTTCTGCAAGAGGGTCCACAGGCTTCACCAGACTGTCAAAGGGAGCCACAACACCAGAACAGGTTAAGAACTCCTGAGAGCATGTGAGCTCTTTGAGGACAAGGAGTGGTTCATTTTTACCTTTGTAGCCCCAGCTCCTGAAGGCAATATCATGTCCTGAAGCAGTGTAAGACTCAAATAGAAACACTAATCCATATGTACATAAGGTTCTTTTCAGGTCACTTACTGATTTAGTTTTAAAATGTGCTATTACCTGGAAAGACTTATATGAACTGATGCTGAGTGAAGTGAGCAGAATCAGGAGAACATTGTACACAGTAACAGCAACATTGTATGATCAACTTTGATAGACTTAGTTCTTCTCAGCAATACTATGATCTAAGATAATTCCAAAAGACTCATGATGGAAAATGCTGTCCACATCCAGAGAAAGAAATATGGAGTCTGAATACATATTGAAGCATACTATTTTCTCTCTTTTTTTCTTTCTCATGGTTTTTCTCTTCTTTTGTCCTGAATCTTCCTTCACCACCTGTCTAATGTGGAAATGTTTAATATTTAATATATACATGCATAGCCTATATCAGATTGCATGCCCTCTTGGAGAAGGGAAGGAAAAATATTTGGAACTCAAACTCTCATAAAAGTGAATGTTGAAAACTATCTTTACATGTAATTGGAAAAAATAAAATACTATTAAGGGGGGGAATAAAATATGGAAAAATATGATATTATGTTTAATTATTTTTGTGTTTATTTTGTTAAATATTTCTTAATTACATTTTAATCTGCTTCTGCTCTCACTTGAGAGTGTTGTGGACCTCATGCAGCCCATTGACCATGGATCTGATACCTCCTATGCAATGGCTAAAAGGTCAACCTCAGCAGAAGACCTGTGCCAGAAGCATACTCCCTATGCAATGGGCCAATTTGCTTAGCCTCTAAATCGGGACAACACTCTAAGTCCCTCAAGTTTCAAAGCTGTTGATCTGCCTGCAGTGGTGGGAAGAGTTACAACAGTAAAAACAGAGGTCTGGAAAAAAAAAAACCCACCACCAAAAACACTCAAGGAACTTCCAGCCTAGGGGAGAGACATTTTGTTGATGAGTCATTTCAGTCATGTGTGCTAACACCATTTGGGGTTTTCTTGGCAAAGATACTGGAGCAGTTTGCTATTTCAGTCTCCAGTTCATTTTACAGACAAGGAAACCAAGGCAAGCAGGATTAAATGAATTGCCCAGGATCAAGCAGCTAGTAAGTGTCTGAGGCCAGATTTGAATTCAGGAAGATGAGTCTTTCTGACTTCAAGTCTGGCACTCTATCCAAATAAATATAAAGTATGTGAAAAACTGGTACAAATCTCTATGGGATATGTCATCAGTGTTACTGCAGGCCATTTTTCCCCCTTAGGTTTTCTGTTTTGGGTATGGTTTTTTTACTTTCAAATTTTATTTTTCTCTCTTTCAAATTTAAAAATTTTAAAACCTTCATACTGGGGAAGGGATCCAAAGGACAGAAGATTTTCATGGTGTCTTAAGAAATCAGGAGAGGTGGAGCAGAGAATAGAGCATCAGCCATGGAGTCAGGAGGACCTGAAGTGAAATCCAGCCTCAGACACTTGACACTTACTAGCTGTGTGACCTTGGACAATTCACTTAACTCTAATTGCCTTACCTTCCCCCTTAAAAAAAAAAAAAGAAATCAGTAGAGGAAGTAAAGATGGGTTCCCTTAAGCTGTGTGGGTGACAATAGGAGAGAAGAAACAGCTGCCTCCATGGAGAAACAACGATAGAATGGTTTTGTTTTTTGCCAGGAAAGTGAATGACAGATGGAAGACTCAGTGACCATCTGAGTTGGATGGGCCTCAGGGGCTCTGGGCAATAAGCATTTAATAAGCTTTTACTATGGGACGGGCACTGGGCTAAGCATTGCAGATACAGCCATAGAGAAAGACCTTAGAGGAGCTTATATTTGTAGGGGGGAGACAACACACAAAAAGGAATGAACAAGGGTTTGGGGGCAAGAAGAGGCGGCCATGGTGCTGAAGTCCAGAAAATTAGACCCACAGCCAGGAGGAGAAAGGAGGCTGGCATTCTATGTCTTTGTAATCCTCACTGTAACCTTTCTATTTCTCGGAGCCTAGACTTTCTTCAAGTATCTGTGATTTTTCCAGTGTGGGTTCTCTCTCAGATGAGGCAAATTGCAGCTCCTCTAGAATTTAGGAAGCTATGGAGCCATTCTAGCTAGTCTAGTCCTTTCCATATTAACACCCCTCCCCCCAGCTCCATGCTCCTTCTTTCAGAGATATCCCAGGTTCCCTTTGAGCTCTATCCATTACCTGTAACCATAAATCTCTTAGGGGGGGGGGGGGGGAAGGAGGATGGCATAATGAAAAGAAAAAAAACTGGCCTCAGACTTGGGTATGTTTTCTGACTCCTAAAATTCTGTTTTGAGTGACCATAGTGGGCAAATTACTTCTCGAAGCCTCAGTTTCCTCATCAATAAAATGGGCCTAGTCTCACTTGTACTATCTCCTTTGTAGGTTTGTTGTAAGAAGAGCACCTTGTAAACCACAAGAGAACCCATGTGACGTGAATATAGGGTCTGCTCTGGTGTTAGGAAAACCTGCCTCTGACATGCACTAGCTATTTAACTCTGAGCAAGTCACTTGACCTCTAGGTACCTCAGTCAAGTCTCTAAGATTTAAAATTCAAGAAAAATAGGTGATCAGGAATTCCTTGGATCAACAAATTCACTGGTCGAGATCACAAAGAAATTTTTAAATGCTGTTTACATGCAAGATTTTGTTATTCTTGTAATTGTTTTCTTTGGGAAAAGATCTATTGTGGAGGTAGCTTTAGATTATCCATGCTAATGGGGCAGAAAAAAGGCACAGATAATGGGAAATAACAGATAATACAGAAAGAACTCAATTGGCTTTTGACTGTGGTCAGAAATACAACTAATTTACATGCACACAGAGACACATACATCCAATTACCCTCCTTGGCATCTGGTCCCAGATTTCTACCATCTTAACTATTATCAGCCAAGGCCAAGGTGAGGTGCCATGTGGGAGGAAACCTTGAGTATTGCAGATAAAGCCTGAGTACCCAAGGATGAACAATAGTTGATTGTCTATATGTCATGGCCAAAGACTGGAACATGCCATATAGCTAATGTTCACAGCAGGGAAGAACAATTCCCAAATGTATTAATTAGGATTTTATTTCCAATTCTATTGAGAAGGTACTGTCATTTCCCCCAGGTGTCCTTCCTTGATAGAAAAGACAGGTGAAATAAGAGAAACACAAATTAAAGCAACCCTGAGGTTTCACCTCACACCCAGGAAACTGGAAAGATGACAAAAGGTGGAAAGAATAAATGTCACAAGGGCATTGGAGAGACAGGCACACTGATTTCCTGGCCATTTAACTCCCCATGCTACCTTCACTTGGGCTATCATCTTCACCACCTCTTCCCAACCCACCACAACTTGAAATTTGGTTCCCCTGTCCCCATAGATAGCCTTTCCTGTTATCTTGCTGAAGAGTGGTTGTAGCCTACTCCACACCTTTCTGTTATGTGTAAATCCTCTCCCACCTCCAACATCCCTTCCAGCTACCTGATGTGTTTGGTGAATTCCTTAATAGCAGAGATTATCCCAGCACTTGACAAAATATCTGGTATATAATAAGTGTTTAAGAATGCTTGACCAATCATCTAATACACAGTTGGTGAAGCTGAGGTGGGAGTGGGTTCTTCTGGAAAAGTGACTTAACTGGAATTTATTGAACCACAGAGTGACATGAACAGACCTGGGCTTTTAGGTCATCTGTGTGGAATATGGACTGGAGCAGGGTGAGCCAATGAGAGACTATTTGGAAGTCTATTGCTGTCCAGGTGAGAGGTGAGGAGGACTTGAACAAAAGTGGAGAATGTAAGCAGAGAGACGTAGATGAGAGCCTCAGAATAACCTTGCTTGATGTCAGTTCTCATTGGCAATAACCAAGCTTTATAACCTGACTTGGGGGCACTGCCACACCACCATCCTAGAAGTCCTGCTCTGCCAGGAATAAATGACACCTCTCCACTGAAAGCTCTGACCCAGAGTAAGTCACCCAAAGATCCATGCAAAGAATCTATTGGGGTAGGAATCCCAGACCCTGCTGACCTGAAGTTCTTGGTCCAGGGACTTGTGTGAGCTTCCTACCTAGAGAATACCGTACAGAGTCTCAGGGCTATCAATGTACTTCTCATTTCTGTGGGAAATGGAAGGAACTTTGGAGGCACAGATGGATGGGGAAGGGTGAGAGGTTCACCAGTTCACCAGTTCAAGAAATCTATGATGCTGGTACCTGCCTATAACCCAAGGTCAACTGCTTCAAACAAGAATGAGAACCCAAGTCTAGTTGCGTGGCCTGTCCAGCTTCTCTCACCCTGATCTAGAATGGATCATTTCAACCTCAGACATTTCTTACACATTTCTAATGCACTTATAAGTAAATCATAAGATTTAGGGATGGGAAGGACTTCAGCAGTCATATGAAGAAGGCATAGCACACTAGAGAGTGCTGGATTTGGAGTTAAACATCTTGGTATTGAATTTCAGCTCTACCACTTACTACCTGTGTGACCCCAGATAGGTAACTTACCCTCACAAGGCCTCAGTTTTCTCACCTATAAAATAAAGGTGTGAGATTATATGACCTGAAAGTTCACTTCAAATTTCAAATCTATAATCTTGTTATAGTTTCCAGTTATCTTATACAGTGGTCAGAAATGATGCCTAGCACATACATGTATTTGATATTATCAAATATTTGATATTATATGTATATATCCTACAGAATGGAATGGGAAAACATTTATTAAGCCCTTACCCTGTGCTACAGTCTGGGAAGCCAAATAGAAAAGAACATCATTCTCAAGGAACCTCCCTTGAGACAATAGTGATACCTTGACAATTCATGAAGGAGAGTTTCATGTCCCGTAAAGGTAGATGAAAAGGTCAGTATTTAGAGTCTAGCAAGTGAACAAAGTATCAGAGAAGATGGTAAGCACCCACTGACCAAGCACTATGGGAAAAAGGACAAGGACTCAACGGTATCAGGTTGGAGTGGGCTTCTTGGTTACCTCCAGGAGATTTAGGAATGCTAGGGATGAGTGGTTGGCAGCATCCAGACAAGAGTGAGTATCCAGCATCTGATAGTAACTGGGAAACAGGGGTTGGGGAGAGTGGGGGAAAAGTTCCCTGAAGGGTCTGAGCCTGCTGGTCCTACAGGCCCATTGGTGGGCTAAGGCAGGGAATGGGAAGGTCCTCAGCTCTCTGCCACAGCAGTTGCTGGTCCTCTGCCTTTAATAGAATGTAACTCCATGAAGTCAAGGATTGTGTCTCATCAATATCTAAAACAGTGGGTGCTTAATAAATGTTTATGGTTTGATCTAAACTGTGTACTTCCCCTGTGCCTTGTAGAGCACTCTGCATATAGAAAGTGCTAAATTAATGTGAATTAAGGTGAATCAAACCTGCTCTCCCCTGGAGACATCCCAGCTGTGCTAGAGGTTGTGAGAGGAGGGCTCCCTCAGCTACTCACTGGTGGACTGAATAGTATGTCTGTTTACTTCTTGCCAAGCCTGCATGTTTGAGCCTTGGCATAGCTTTATTGGGAAGTTGTCTTCCTTTGCTTTTTTCCCCAGCTGTGTAAACTTTGAATCATTGATGCCTATTATCAAGTCCAATCAATTGTTTGTTTTAACCTGAGATCCTCTGCTTTCATTCAAGTCCCAAAGTCTCCATGACTAGCTGTGTGACCCTGGGCAAGTCACTTCATTTATGAGTTTTAGTTGCCTCTTCTAATGGATTAGAATTCAGCGGTTCTCAACGTATGGGTCACGATCCCTTTGGGGGTTGAATGACCCTTTCACAGGGGTCACAGGCCTAAGACCATCAGAAAATACATATTTCCAGTGGTCTTAGGAACTGAGACACCACTCCTCTATCTGTCTCTAGGCGGGTCCACCCACATACAAGTATTAAAAGATCGAGGCATTAGGAAGGTTGAGAACCACTGGATTAGATGCTATGGACTCCAAATCTAAGATCCCTCCCATCACCAAAATATTATGACCCTATGATTAAAATGTTCATTAAATTGCTGGAATCTCACACATCGTGTCCTTTATATCGGGAACCCAGGCTCAGAGGATGTTTTTACTTACTGAAATTTGTAACCAAGGCATGATACATCCCCTAAACTTACAGATACTAACCTTGCACAACTGAGTTGGAAACAGAGTGAATGAATCATTATTTCAATTATGTTTTTTCCTACTATGTACGTTAGCTAATATTTCATGTCTGCAAAATAAATATATGATACAGCAAATACGGGTAAATAGGAAAATGACCAACATTAACCAACTAATGTCCAATATCAACCAAAGTATTTTTGCCTTTCTTTGTATCTCTAGGGCTTAGCATTGTGCCTGCTACTTAATAAGCTCTTAAGAAATGTTTTTTGTTACACATAAATAAAAATACTCTACTAGGGCATAAATGTGCCTTTGATTTCATACCTCTATTTTTACTGAATGACCTGGTAAATTAAACCACCAACATCTTGTCAGAGGGAAATGTCTTGTTTTGGTGAATATCACTTGGCCATTACAATGTATATTATGCCTCAGCTGGCTAATACTGGCCGTGTTGCCTGTGTGTACATAATGTAATCAGTATATTTTTGAGGAATTCTGGTACAGTGTTCACTACCATGGTAAGGAAATCGAGAGAGAGAGCAAATGGGATCCAATAACCCTGAAAGCTGTACCTTTTCCTCACCTCCTCTGAGGTTACATACAGGTAGCAGATCACAAACCTTCTGGACTGTCTCGTCAGGCAGAGCCATTGAATTTTTGTTGGCAGAGTTTGTTATCCATAAGGAAAGAGAATAGAGGGAACTAGGACAGAACAGAGATAGATTAGACAGATTAGATTTGTTCTTTGGAACAGAACAGTTAGGCTGTAGGAGTATAAAGTTCCTTCTGATGCTTGGGGCATGGAGAACACCAAAGAATCTGGGTAATACTGACTGTCACATGGCAAGTGAATCCATCAATAGATCAAAAACCATGCACTGTGTCTACCATTGTGCCAGCTACAAGACAAAAATGAAATAGTGCCTGCCCTCTAGAGGTATATGTTCTCTTGTGAAAGTTGCATCTGTGGTAGCCTTCCATACACTTCTCGATCCTCTCAGTCACACAAGGGTCAGAAGATACTCCCAGTTCAAGGCCATGAAACCCTGATATTACCACAGAGGACCTGATGGGCTGGTAGTGAGTGGGTAGAGAGCTTTAAGATCATTTCTAACTGTAAACCAAGATCTTTTAACATCCTCCAAATGAGATTCCAAACTCAGAGTCAGAAATATGTGGTAGTATTTGTTGTTTTGAATAAATAATCCTTCTTTTTGTTCCTTAAAGATTTCCAAAGAGGAGAAAAAAAGATTAATCTACTTCTGGCATAACCTGATTTAGAGCACTTGTCTGCCCTGCCCAAGACAAATGCTGAAACATTTTTTAAAAAAAATCCTTGTTCACAGTGCTTGGAATTACCTCTTTCTTCCAGGCTGGAAAATACATCAACTTGGAGACTCATCAGTACCCTCAGTCCCTTTAACTGGAGGACTTGGGGCCAGAGCAAAGAACTCCTCCAAAGCCTCCTTTTAAAAAGGGCTCTTGGACCAGTCAACTCTTCACTTCCTACCAGCTGGTCTCTTTGGATTTGACCCCACTAATGAATCACTTCAACCATCCTCACTCCCCAAGAAATGATGAACGTTAACCAAAGTGTTATCACTCTGGGAGCACAGGTTGGGGCAGCTGGAGAATGGTTAACCCAGATTTCAGGTTCTCAGTGCAGCCACACTCCCAAGGTTCTACAATCCACAAGCCCCTACTGATGTGATTACTTCTAACAGTCAGCTAGAGGACACATTAGGAAACCAGGGCCTCACCAAGCAGTTTGACATCTGCCTCAGTATCTACAAGCATCTTCTTCCCCCTCCCACTTTCCATCACTTGCTTAGGAAACAATAATCAAATAAATGCTATCATTGCTCTTGGAAAGAGTTCACTGAGCAGAGTTCACTGCTCCAAGAATCTGCTCACCGTTTCTACAACTCTCCACACCAATGCGCCCTTCCTTTGCCGCCACCTCTCTAATTCTTTTGCTCTATTACAATATTTCCCTTTTAGACTATAAGCTCCCAGAGGTCAGGGACCATTTCACTTATGTATTTGTATTCCCAGGGCCTAGTACTTTAGCTGGCACAAACTAGGCACTTAATAAATGCTTTTCCATTCATTCATTCAAGGCTACAAGTACAGACCCAGGGACAGGCTATGATACATACACACCACACACACACACACACACACACACACACACACACACACACACACATCAAAAGACCAGCTTAGCTAGTTTTAGAGACTTCTATCACCAAAAGTTTTGCCCACAAGATAATGAATATTTCTTGGCCTCAGAAACTCATGAAAATGATTACTAAGGGGGAGGGGGCCTGAGATCTTGCTTTGGTAGAATTAGTACCCACACTGATGAAATTAGAGACCTTTTGAAGTCTTGGGAGTGTTATAATGATGATGATAAAATGCTTTATAACTATAAGCTATTATTACTAAATACTTATGGACTGACTCATTACAAGAATTCTTAATTGATGTCCTTCTATGTGAAGATAATTGCTTGGGACATGATGTCTGCCCTCTGTGAGAGGAATAGAAGAAAAAGGTGTGGTATATGAGGTTCAGCTGAAGGAAATAGGGTTGTTTGTCTGGCTAAGAGAAGATTCAGGGGGCAAGGATGACTGCCTTCAAACATCTGAAGAGCTGTCATGTGGAAGAGGGATTAGATCATGGAGGACAGAACCAGGATCAGAAGTAGAAGGTGAAAAGGGATCAGTTTGGGCTTAATGTCAGGAAACATTTCCTAACAGTTCTAGCCATCTAACCATAGCATGAGCTTGTCCTGGATAGGGTAGGCTCATCTTCCATGAAGGGTTTTTAAAAAGGGTCAGGATTACAAGAGCAGGTTATCATTTGTAAGTTTGTCTAGTCTATTTTGCCTTGATTAGAGATTTTGGTAAGTGGAAGCATCTGCTGAGCTTGGATCCCTGTTGTCAAAGGCACCATGAATGAAATTCAAGCAATTTGATAGACACGTTTGTCATTACAAGATGTTAGAAGTGATCTTGGAATTAGAGTTCATAGCATCTGATCCATATCTTTTATTTTATAAAGGAGGAAGTGGGATCCTACCCATAAGTCTGAGGCTGAATGATCCCTCATTGGGTACATTATAGCAGGGATTCATTTGGTAGATAGGATGGACCAGATGGCTATTGAAGTACCTTGTAACTCTCAAATTCTGTGGTCTGTGACTCTATAACATATTTCATTCATAGATTTTGATGGTGGAAAACTTTGAGACAATTTAGTCTAACCCTTTCATTTTCCAAAGGAGTAGACAGAGGAGAATGATCCACCTGAATTCTCCAATCTGTTTACATGTGTGTTATAATCCTCATCCATGAAGGTCTTCTGTATCTGGTCTTCATTGTTTCAACACCATGAGCCACTGTGCTAGATGGATTTGGCAGGGAATCTGTTCCTCAAGGTTAGTGTCCTTATCAGTTCATTCTGAGCCACTCCCTCCTTTTTCAGGGGTGCTGGTAGAGACTAATACAATGCCAGGCTACCATTGGAGAGGACAGTGGTACAACTCGGGGAAAGGGAAGATTGGTGTCATCAGACTCCCAAGTTCCATATGTGATGGGTCAGGAAAATTATTACATGTTTCCATCTAACCATCAATCTAGGGATACATTCTTAAGCAAAGTGGGATGTGGGTAGCAAATGTGAAATCTTGAAGGAAATATTATAGTTCATAATTCAATTCAGAACAGGATAGATATTAGAAAATGATAGAATAACAGATTCTAAGAGTGAGAAGAGATCTTAGAGGTCATCTAGTTCAAATCATGTCTTAATAGGACTCCTCTACCACATTCCCCCAGTCCCTTCTAAAAGACCTCCAATAATGCATTCAGTAGAAACAAATGCACCTGTCTCCTTTCACTGGGGAGGGAGGAGATTATGGGTATAGAATGCTGCCTGTTATGGCCAGTTAGTTTTCTTTAACAGGTTTGTTGTTATTGTAAGAGAAGGCTTGCTGAGAATGAGAGTAGTAAAGAGGCGTTTATATCCATAAATGACTATGGCGGAAAAACAAGAGGCATAAATAAAACCTTGAAAAAAAGACTTTAAAAAAACTTTTTAAAAAAGAGAAAAAAAATTTTTTTTTTTGCTTTTTGGAGGGCAATTGCGGTTAAGTGACTTGCCCAAAGCCACATGACTAGTAAGTGTGTCAAGTGTCTGAGGTCAGATTTGAACTCAGGTCCTCCTGACTCCAGGGCTGGTGCTCTATTCCCTGCGCCACCTAGCTGCCCAAAGAAAAATCTTACTATATTTGCATGACAAAGTGATTTACTATGTTTAATACTTTTAATAACATTGGAGAATGAACCTGTATCCACTAAATTTATTTATGAATGAAGTAACAAAGAATCAGTGAATTTTTGCTAGTTGTATCAGATCTTAGAATATTGTGTTATCTTTAGAAAGACATCCATAACTGATCAAAAGAGTTTGAGTTGACCATCTATACAAAGAAAACCAAATGGATGAAGAATGTCTATTACCCATGTTATGAGATCCAGGCAAATGGGCAACCTATAGAGCTTGCCCATAAGTATATAGATCTGAATAAACAATGAGTTTGGCCCAGAATTAAATAGGAGGCTGGAAGGTTAGGTTGCCTTCCGGCAATTGCAAAGCTCCTTTAATAACGCCAAACTTATCCTGGAACAGCAATGGAGACAAAGAAAGGAAAAAGACAATCTCTGTAAATAAGTATGTACTAATACCCTGCAGATGAAATACATTGTAGAGAGTCAGCAGAGGGAAGGCACTAGCATTAAGGGGGATTGGAAAAGACCACCTCAGATAACAAATAAGGAACGATGGAGAGCTAAAGTATAAGCTGTCGTCAAGGCAGCATAGAAGAAAAAGAGCTGGGCTGGCCATGTGAAAAGGGCAATGAATGATGCATGGACAGCCCAAGTATTCCAATGATACTCCCAAACTGTCTAAAGAAAGCTAGAGAGCAACCCCTCTCCCAACTCCAGCACATTTGGTGGATGTCCCCCTTCCCCCTTCCATGCAAAGTTCTGGAAGGACATGAACAAAAGTCACCCAGAAAGGCTGGGCATGGAAGGGCTACTTCATTGAAAGGAACACCCAAATAGATGATCATTTTGAGTATTTAAAGACCTGAGTAACTTTCTCTTATATTAGATTTTTAAAATCTCTTGCTTTTATGGCTAGGAAAATCAAATGATTCATAATGGAGGAGGTGAGATAGAGGAACTAGGTAACAGTACAAAATAGCCATTTTTCTAGCATCTGAGGACCTGGATTTGATCCTACCTCTGACCCTCACTAACTGGGTAACCTTAGGAAAGTCATTAAACCTCCTTGGGCTTCAGTCTTCTCTCTGTACAATGAGGAGGTTGAACTAGATGGCCATCTGGCATCCTGTCCAGATCTAGGACCTTTCCACAAAAGGGATCCTCTTAATAGTTGCTTCATGTTGAGAAGTGAGGAGGGAAGTTCATCCTGGAGATCTAGGAGGGAGGGTTAGCCTTGTTAGCTTAGAAGCCTGTACATGTTCCAGCTAACTGGAGTTTTAAAAAATGCTCATTATAATTTTGTCTGACCCCTTCTTGGGACCTGCCTCATCTTCTGTCTCATCGACTTTGAGCCCAAGGCTCCTGTTTTTGTTTCCAGTAATGGCTCTAGTTGTTACCTGGCACTCTGACCCAGTTCACTACATTAGACCCATATGCCTTTGCCTCTGGCCCTTCTGGAGGCTGCTCTGACTCATGATTGCCAACCTTTACTACAGATACACCCAAGTTACAGCTTTTTTCTCAACCTGCCATCAGTTGGCTGATCCTGAGACCGTGGCATGACAAATGGAGATGAATCAGCTAGCACCCTGAAGGACTCTCGATCCTTTTCCATCATTCTGCTTCAAGACCTGTGAGGACAGAGAGTTCAGTACGTCCTCAGATAGCTCACTCTATTTTTGCACAGCTCTGATTTTTAGGTCTTTTCCCCTCCACCCCGCAATCTTGCCATAGATAGAAAACCATGGGATCCTGGAAATGGAGGGACCTCAGGGGTCATTCAATACAATATCTAACCAGAACCTAAATCCCATTTACATCCTCAGCAAGTGGCAATCCACACTTATGCTTGATAACCCAAAGTGGCCAAAAACCTACTACTACTACCCGAGAGAAATCACTGCATTGTCAGATCCCCTTCCTTTTAAAGAAAAAAGATTTTAATTCTTTTCAATGAACAAAATCCATATTTCCTCTCTCCCCGCCCCTATTGAAAAGAAAGAAAAACAAAACCCTTATAACAAATATCCATGGCCAAGCAAAATAAATTCCCTCGTTGGCAATGTACAAAAAATGTATTTCTCAATCTGCACTCTAAATTCATTATATCTTTGTCAGGAGATGAGCAGCATGTTTTGTAATAAGTCTTCTAGAATCCCTCTCCCTTCTCCTACACACACACACACACACACACACACACATACACACACACACACACACACACACACACACACACACACACACACACACTCCTTCAGGAGCTCTGCCTCTGAGCTAAGCCAGGCTAGATAGATCAAAGAGAAAGCTGGACTACAGGTGAACATAGGATGACAGAATGCACCACAGAAGTATAGATTTAAAGCTGGAAAGAACATTGGAGATAATCCAGTCCAACCCCAATACTTTACTCATGAGGAAACTGAGAAACACAGGGAAGAAGTGACCTATCCAAGGTAACTTGGGTAGCAAGTGGCACAATTAGGATTTGAACTTGGGTCCTCTGACTGCAAATCCAGGGCTTTTTGCTGAATTATTTTCCTTTCTACAACATGCTGCCTCAAGTAGCACCCTTTTATAGGGCTTCAACTCATGCTGGCTATACTCTTTTTCGCTCCTTAAAAGGGAGGTAGAAACTATGATCCAAACAAAGAAGTTTATTGAAGGGACTAATTACCCTGATAACTAATAAAGTATTCCTCATGTCTTACTTAAGTTTCTGCTGCAGACATCTGGTGCTTAGTGGAAACCAAAAAGCTATTAATCATATAACTAAAAAAGCTCAAAAACAAAAAACAAAACAAAAAATCCTTGGGCTTTGCTTCATTTCCTATGCCTTTCAATATTTCTTCAGATTTGTTATTTTTTGTGACTCCACAGTTCTCCATTCCATGAATACATCATAATTTGTTTACCCCACTCTCAAATCACAGGGTTTTTAAATTTTTATTTTAGGAGGGACATTGACAAGTTGACCAAATGGGTAAGGGCACCCAAAGCAATGTAATATTAGGACCTATTGAAAGAACTAAGACTGTAATTTAGCCTAGAGAAGAAAAAATTGGGGTATAGGGGACAAGAGGGACCATGATGGTTGTATCTTTAAATACTTGAAGGACCTCTGGATGTCTTTCTTTTGGCTTAATCCCAGAGCTGGAAATTGTAGGGAGACATATTTCAGCTCAATATAAGAGAAAATTTCCTAAAAATTAGAAGGATCTGACAATGCAGTGATTTCTCTCGGGTAGTAGTAGTAGGTTGTCGGCCACTTTGGGTTATCAAGCATAAGTGTGGATTGCCACTTGCTGAAGATGTAAATGGGATTTAGGTTCTGGTTAGATATTGTATTGAATGACCCCTGAGGTCCCTCCATTTCCAGGATCCCATGGTTCTATCTATGGCAAGATTGCGGGGTGGAGGGGAAAAGACCTAAAAATCAGAGCTGTGCAAAAATAGAGTGAGCTATCTGAGGACGTACTGAACTCTTGTCCTCACAGGTCTTGAAGCAGAATGATGGAAGTAGATCATCCAGTTAAGTCCTAACTGAATTGAGCCTTGAAGGAAATGAAGAGGAAAAGGTGAGGAGAGAGTACATGTGCATGTGGGGTGTCTGTGGGACCATAGAGAGGTAAGGGATGGGATGCCAAGGTAGTTTCTTGTTGTTTGTTTATTTTTCAGTCATGTCTAACTCTTCATGAGCCCATTTGAGGTTTTCTTGGCAGACATAATGGAGTGGTTTGCCATTTCCTTCTCCAACTGACATATAAAGAAACTGAGGCAAACAAGGTTAAGTGACTTGACCAGGATCACACAGGTAGTAAGTACCTGAGAACACATTTGAACTCAGATCTTCCTGACTTCAACCTTGTGCTCTATCCACTGTGACACTTAACTGCCCCTATGCCAAGTTTAGAGAAGAGCAAATAAATTCAGGCAGGAAAATAGTGTGGAAGGGGAGGAAGCTGAAATAGATCTAGAAAGGTAGGGTGGAGCCATACTGTGAAAGGTTTCACATGCTAATGGGATCTGGGTCTACATTAAAAACAAGGAGGTGATGGCAGTCCCTCTGTTCCCTGCCCTTATCAGATCACCCCAGAGTCTCGTGATCTCACAGTTCATTGAGGATAGTGACCTGCTAGAGAGTGTGCAGCTAGAGAAAGTGATCAGAATTTCGAAAATCAGTTGAAGGAACTGGGAATGTTGAGCCTGGAGGAAAGGTGTCTGTGGGGCCAGGATTGAGGAAAGGAACATGATAGATATAGTTTAACATTTGGAAAATTGTCACATGCAAGAGGGTTTAGCCTTATTCTGACTGGTCCTAAAGGCAAAAACCCAGGAGCCCTGGGTGTAAGATATCAAGCAGCAGATTTAGGACTGATGCCAGTGTCACTCCAGCTTACAAATTTCTGAATAATTAAAGCTATTCAAAAGTAGAAGGAGGTAAAGGATTCCTTTTCCCTGTAGGTTTTCAAGCCGGGGCTGGATGACCACTTATTTGGCATATTGTGATGGAGATTATTTGCAGTTGGACTAGAAACACCAAAAACCCTCCCAGTTCTAAAAAAATTCTGTGAAATGTCCAAGTGAGGAATTTGCATTCTATCCTAGAAGGAATAAGGAATCACTGATGATCCTTGAATGAGGGGGGTGACATGGTCAGACCTGGGCATGAGGAAGATTCTTTTGGAAGCTGTATAGAAGATGGGTTGGAGAGAGGAGAGACTGGAAATTAGGAAATCCTATAGGAAGTGATTCTAATAATGCTGGTCAGGATCTGGACCAGAATAACAGTTCCCCTCATTGCTCTATCAGCAAGCAAGTCACAAATTCATCAGCTGCTCTGCTTTTCAGACAAAGAGTTCTAGCAGATGTCCAGATAGCTGAAGTCCTCCCATCAACAGGCAGATCTCAAATGCCAAAAAGGGTAGAAATAAACCAGCCTGCAAACATTTAATTAAGTGTCTACTATATTCGAGGCACACTAGTGGATATTAACGAAACATACAACGTAGTGCCTAACCTTGTAAAGTTTGTTGTTGTTTGTCCTTCTTTCTTGAAGAGGACCAATGACATCAGGAGGGTGATGTCTTGACTTGCAAGTGAATTGGATTTAAGTGAGGCAGAGCTGTGCAAAGTCATCAGTCTCACTTTCTCCCAGTTTACAATCTACCTGGAGAAACAAGACATATAGGCACAGAAAATCAATCAACAAAACATCTATTGAACACATGTTATGAGCCAGGCAATCAATTAAGTATTGTTGATAGAAAGAAAAAAGCATATAGATCCCTTGCCCTCAGGAATCTTACATTTTGATTTTTAAAGACAAAGATAATTAGTAAAAATATTCATAATACACAGAGGATTATGATAAATCTAGCAGTCTTTTATGGGTAATAAAGTGAGATTATCATCATCTTCAAGGGAAGTTGCACAGAGCATCTGAGGCTTGAACTGAGCCTTACAGAAAACAGAAAAATAATTCACACGGTAGGAAAGAAAGAAGCACATTAAAAATTGGGGAAATTGTGAGCAAAGCTTAGAGAATTGGTAGCATATAGTCAAAGATTAGTAGGAAAATCTGGCTATAGGGAAGAGTTCATATGGGAAAGAGATTGGACTCATTCTGGTTGACTTCCAGGAGAGACCCAAGGAGCAAAGGGTGATTCTGTGATTCCATGAAAATTGACAAGATTTGGCAACTGTAATGCTGTGATCCTAAGTTTCAAAGAGGTAGATTTTGACTGGATAGTAGGAAAACCTTCCAAACAATTAGGAAATGTAGAATGTACTGTCTCTGGAAGTGATGGGAGGAAGGGGAAAATATCCTCCCATGGGAGGCTTCCAGGCAAAGGCTGAATGTCCACTTGCTAGTAATATTGTAGAGAAGGGATTTATGTTTAGACACTTGTTTAGACTAGATGGTTGCTGACATCCTTTTCATCTCTGAGATACTATGATTTTGTGATGCAGGTGAATTGAGAGATACATTCAGAAAGGTAGATTGGGACTAGATCAGAGAAGGCTTTGAATGTCAGGATGAGAAGTTTGGGCTTTACCTATGGGCAATAGGGAGCCATTGCAAGCTTCTGAACTGGACAAGAGTCATGACAAAGCAGTGTTTGGGGATGATTTATCTGGCAACGGCACACTTGGTCAAATGAATCCAGACAGTCTAGCAGCAGGAAAACCAGTTTACAGATTATTGAAATAGTCCCAGGGGAAAGGTAAAGAGGGTTTGAACTAGGATAAGTGGGGGAAAAGGAGTAAGTGATTAAGAAAGATGATATAGGAAATGCTAACTGTACATGGGAGCAAAGGAGAGGGAGGAATTGGAGATACTGGAACTCCAAGGTTTTGAATCAGGGAGAATGGTTATGCCAATGGTAGAAATAGGAAATTAGGAGAAAAGGGTAAGTATTGAAATGAGGCCTTGTTTGCCTTTCTTGGCAAAGATCATGAAGGGGTTTGCCATTTCTTTCTCATTTTACATATGAGGAAACTGAGGCAAACAGAGTTAAGTGACTTGTCCAGGATCCCACAGCTAGTTAAGTGTCTGAGGCCGGATTTGAACTTGAGGTGGTAAGTCTTCCTGACTGGAGGCCCAATACTCTATCCACCGCTCCACCTAGCTGTTTAACGCCCCTAGACGACTCTTTAAGAATAAATTAAAGGGCAGCTAGATGGCCCATTAAGTAGAGCACCAGCCCTTAAGTCAAGAGGACCTGAGTTCAAATTTGGCCTCAGACAATTACCAGTTACTAGCTGTGTGACCTTGGGCAAGTCACTGAACCCCAATTGCCCTGCCCTCTCCCCTCCAAAAAAGCAAAAATCTTAAAAAAGAATAAATTGAAGATTGGTTGCCACCTGTTTTTGTAGAGGGGGTGTTTTATGCCCAGAGTCTCTTTTCTTGCCTCCCCTTCCTCCTCCCCCCTTTCTCCCATGATATCATTGACCTAAACCAAAAAGAAAAGTGATCAGACCAGAGGCAGAAAAAAAAGGACTTTGGCTTTTCAAAGGGGCTCTCAGTGTGGGATGGGATTGGATAGTTAGCAAGGGCTCCATAAAGGATTTGAGCTGGCCCTTACATTCGAGGTTGGCCCTTATAGAAGAAGAAAAGGTAAGAGGGCGTTTTCGGTAAGACCCCAAGCAAAGACCCAGCAGTAAAGAGGGTTCTTTGGGAAAAATTAGGAGACCTTCCTGGTTGGAATAGGGTGTGTATTTGTGGGAGTAGTAAGAGATAATGCTGGAAATAAAGTGATTATAGAAAGCCTTGTCCCTCCTTCCTCGATTAGAGGACATCTTGGTATTTAACTTTCCTCAGGTTCTTTTTTTCCTTTCAGTGTGGTATAGTGGAAAGAACCAGGAGCACCCAGGGAGGAATCTGGCTTCAAACACTTACTTGCTACTTGTCTATAGGTAAATCATTTCACTCCTGCAAGCCTTAATGTCCACATCTGTAAAACGGGTGGTAATCTTTGTGTTGCAGTATTGTTGCAGTGAATATCAAATGAGATAATGCTGCTTGTCTCTTGTAAACATAAAGCCTAGATAAGTCTCTGATCTAAGTAATCCCATTTCCTTCAGTCTTTTCTTAGAGCCCTTTTCCAATTCTTTCATCACTCCAATTGTCCCACACTGGACTTTTTCCAGTCCTACCCATCTTGCCTTCATCTTGAACAGGACCCAGCCCATGCTTAGCATAAGAACAAGATCACCTCCCACACTTCCTGTACACTATATTCCCGTTCATGCATTCCAGTGTCCTGTTTGCTTTTTTAAAACAGCAACTGCTATCTTGCTGACTCACATCCCACTTCCAGTTTATCATCCCCAGTGCCTAAAAAAATCCTGAGGAGAAAGGCCTCTCAGCTGATGCTTTTGGGGAGGCATGGGAGTGACTAATGGATTGACCCCAATGTTGGTACCCCTTCTGGATGAAAGATGGGAGGACAGAAACCCCCATCCAAAGCAAAGTCCATTCGGTTGCTTCTTTTCATCTCTCAGGAAGCCAATCACATTTTGCTTCGCTTTGCAGTTTGTATGCACGTCTTACTGTCCTTCAGTTCAAGTCATTAAGTTTTTATTAAGCACCAAAAATTATGCTAGGTGCTGAGCATACAGAGATTTAAAAGAAAAAAAAAATTAATCGGCTTCTGCCCTCAGAGAGCTTATATTTTGGAGGAACATGTGGATAATTCATCTTTCTATCCTTCCACCAAACTTGAAATTAAAAGAAAAAGGATGCATCAATCTTAATTTGCAGTAGTGAGCATTCGTAAAGCAACTCCTTTATCTTCCATAGGAAGCGAAGCTTTGAAGAATGCGCGAGAAGAAATCTCTGCATCAGAATGGCTGGGATGGTGCAGCATGTGTCAAGATGCCAGGGCTGGTTCAGTGACTGAAATACTAGATGACCTTCTCTTTCTCCTCCTATTGAAGCCGTCTAAGGTCAGGGTTATTTGTCAAAGAGAAGGTGAAGGCTTGTGTCTCCAAATCAAGTTTAGATAACCATTAGATGTGGCTAATCCTTGGTTTGGACTCCTCCCACTAAATGTAGGCCCCACCCCTTAGCACAGGCCCCGCCCAATTCTATTGACCCCGCCCCTTGAAGAGACCTTTGCACAAATGACAGCGAGGTCTCCATAGCCCTACCCTATATGGAATCTGGGGGAGGTACCGACATCAATTCTCACTTCCATTTGACAATTCCAGGTGTCCATCTTACTAGCATCCCGCCTTCGCTCCGTCCCCTGGTCAGGATTGGTGGTTCTATTCTTTGTCTTCAGCCTATGATTGGTCCTTTCATTCCACCTCTCTCTTTCAGATCTTATAGCCGAGGTTAGCACGCAGCTTCCTGCTCCTGCCCCCCAAAAAAAGAAGAAAAGAAAAAGGGAGGAAAAAAGCGGGCTAAAGAGAATGTCACCGGGGATCTTTGGTTTCCGATTCGCTTTCGGACCCGTCCTTCAGAACGAACTCTACCTTTCGATTGGACCATAGACCTGCCTATCGAGGCTCGAAGGCGGGATTTCCCAAGGAGCTCCCCACCTTGCCTCCACTGGCCGAGCTACCCGCCTGTCTGGGGCTCCGCACCCGCGATTGGAGGTGGGCGCGGGGAGGCGGGTTCGGATTGGCTGAGGCGGCCGGTCAGTGCGAGTCGGGGGCGGGGCCTCGGCGGCTGGTTGCGCGTGTCCGCCGCTGGCTCCGCTCTATCCGGCTGTGCAGGGAGGTGAGTCCGGCGGCGGCGGCGGCGGCGGCGGCGGCTGAAGGAAGGAGGCGGCGGCGGCGGCGGCGGCGGCGGCGGCGGCGGCGGCAGCGGCAGCAGCAGCAGCAGCGGCGGTTGCTGAAGAGACACAGAGAAGGCGGCGGCGGCGGTGGCGGCCGGGAGCCGGGTGGGGGCAGGGGGGAGACGGAGCAGTCGTGAGCCCGGCGGGGCCGTCGCGCGGGGGACCCACCCGCTCTCCCCCCAGCCCTGCTCGGCGGCGGCGGCGGGGGCAGGAGGCAGCCCGAGGCGAGCGGAGCTCGAGCGCACCCCGCCTGCCTCAGCGGCTCCATCGCTGGGCCCCGGCGCCGGGCTCTGCCTGAGCCTCAGCCCCCGGGGCGGTTCCCAGTGCCTGGGCTCCGGATCGAGCGAGCCGCGAGCGCTGCCCATCTCACCGCGCTCCCACTCCCCCACCTCCCATCCCCTCCTCCTCCTCCTGCCCCTCCTCATCTTCCTCCTCCTCCTCCTCCTCACTTTCCCCCTTCTCTTTCTCTCCTTGTCTCCTTCCCTGTCTCCTCCTCTTCTCCCCCTCACACACACACACACACACACTCTCTCTCTCTCTCTCTCTTTTTCTCTCTCTCTCTCTCCC
>CM053584.1:365895260-365933311 GCA_028627135.1 Pseudochirops cupreus
TTTTTTGTGGTGGTGGGGGGGGAGAGAAGGTGGAGTGAGGATTTTATTTTTGAGGAGTTGGAAAGGTGTTCAGAAAAGGATGTGGGAATGGAAGGGATAGGTGAAGCCACCTTACTTACAGGTTTCCAAGGGTGGTGTGTTACCTGGGTCTTTTTGTGTGAGTGGTTCTGGGGGAGCAGGAGATTTGGCTTCTATTCTTACATTCAAAGTTAGTGGGCTCCCCCAAAAATGTTAATAATGGAGTTTTAGTACTGAATTGTGGCAGGAATCCTGGGGGGAAGGGGTCCCTTTTTCTTTTTGTTTTGTTTTTGTTTCTATTTTTTTGCAACACACACCCACAAAGGAAAAGAAAACACCAAGATCTTCTAAATTGTTTGGATTGATTGATGAAGACATAAAGCCTGTTAAGCTCTATGTTTTTAAGGTGGAGTGGTGTTCTTCATTTTTAAATGGCCAAATGACAGCTTGACCCAATTTGTTTTCAAATCAAAGGGCATTTTTTAATGTCTCTTTGTGGCACGGCAGCCAACGCAAAAATGATGGCGGCTTACAATGGTGGTACATCTGCCGCGGCAGCAGCAGGTCACCACCACCACCATCACCACCACCTTCCACACCTTCCTCCTCCACACCTTCACCACCACCACCACCCTCAACACCATCTTCATCCCGGATCAGCTGCTGCTGTCCACCCTGTGCAGCAGCATACCTCTTCAGCGGCTGCCGCGGCTGCTGCAGCCGCGGCGGCTGCTGCCATGTTAAACCCCGGGCAACAACAGCCATATTTCCCATCACCGGCACCAGGTCAGGCCCCTGGACCAGCTGCCACGGCCCCAGCTCAGGTACAGGCTGCAGCAGCAGCTGCAGTTAAAGCGCACCATCATCAGCACTCACACCATCCGCAGCAGCAACTGGACATTGAGCCGGACAGACCTATTGGATATGGAGCCTTTGGTGTTGTCTGGTGAGTATGAAAAGAAACACACAACTCATTTTCTTTCAGCTGTTGTGGTTGGGCACAACCAATCAGAAGGTACATACAGCCATTGGCATGTACTCTTCCCAAGGCCACTGAATCTGGCCACATTTAGAGAAAGACCACCTCATGAGTTATGGACAGGCTTAGTGTGCAGCCATCAAGGTAGGCCTAGGCATGTGCTTAGGAGCCATGTCCCACTTTGGGGGGCGGTCATGTGCTTAGGAGCCATGTCCCACTTTGGGGGGCGGTCTTGCTCAAGGGCATCTTGTGAGACTTGACGTCGTGTCATAGTAAGCAGCCAAATGGATGGTAAATGAAAGAATGGATGGAGTATGTCTTTCCTCAAAGACCTTAGAAGATCACATCTGGTAGGGTCAGAATTTGCAGTCATTTGCCTAGGCTTTTCAAGTACCACAACCATCCTAAGCTGAGCATGTATCTCATGCTAGAATCTTATCCTTAACTTAGCCTGCTTTTTTACATCATAACTTCCCACTCCCATTCATCCTTATCCGCCCTTATTTCATGACCCATTGAGGGCTTTTGCTGGTAGAGTTCATGGCTATCTCTGACTAGATCATTTCTAACAGTTCTGCATTTCTCAGAAGAGGAAAAGTTCAGCAGCTGAAGCACATTTTCTTGACTGACTTATTTTAGACCCAGGAGGCTATTGTAGTCAGCCCCTTTTTGGAAACCTGTTAGAGCATCAATGGTCTTGTCATAATGAAGCATCACTCAGGATGTTACAAGTGATGTTGGTAGAATGTAGATGTGCAGTGGTGCACATTCATTGTAAGGTTTTAGTGTCATTCAGGGGTCAGTTAAGTTACTCTCAATCCTTGGTAGTTTGAATAGTGTAGAGATAAAGTATTCTTTTAAAAGATCCCTCTACTTACTATACTCCTAGATTGTTTTACGAGAGCAGAGAGAAGCAACATTTTGGTTTGTTATGTCTTCTCTGGAAGATTAAGACACGGTCTTATGATAAAAGTATCAGTATTTAAAAATGTAGAACTATGTTTCCATACAACAATAATGGAGTAGATGGGAAAACATTTTAGGGGTAGGCTGTCCTTTACAAGGATCAGTGTTCTTATACATGCAGAAAATATTCCTGTTAGTATTCAGTTTTCTCCACCAGTAGAATGGATTGCCTCTACCCATCTATCCCATCCAAACCCCTCTCCAAAGGCTTCCTTCATTATTTCTCATGATGATCCTATAATTAGCATAAATGTGTTTTTCTGCATTGTCTCTGGCAATCATGGCTTATTAGTTTAGATTTTTTCCTTTATGCTTTCAAGCAGGATCTGATTCATCTCTTTAAAACCGGGGGTCCTTATACCATAGATGAGACTCTCCTGTCCATCCTGAAGCTTCATCTGAATAACTCCAAGACTGGGTTTTCTGGACTGCTAGGGAAGAAGGCAGTAGCTGCAGGAATGTCCCACTTTGTTCTGCCACTTCATTTTCAACCCCTCATTGCCAGTGACTCTGAGTAGCCTCTTCAGCAAAAGGTTGGGAACATTCAGAAGTTTGTTAAATAGAAAGAATGACAGTATTTTTGGGCTTCCCTAGTTGCTGCTGCTCCCGTTGCTGTGTGGTAGAAAACAAAGATAGAAAGATGGATTGCAGCATTATTCATTGGGCTTTATATATAACCCAAACAGATGTCAAAAGTGATGTTACTTCTAGAAAATGGAAACAGTTGTGATTGTAGAGTAGGCATGGGAAAAATGAGGGGGGAAAGAAATGTATAAGCAAAAAAAAAAAAGGTGGCCAAAGCAAGGGATTATGGATGGACAAACAGGCGGATGGATGGATGGATGGATGGACGGACTGATGGACAGACAGCCCTTTGGTGCTTTTTGGTAGCCTCTAGATGAAAAGAGAAAGTGAAGTACACCCTTACAGCATGGGGCAAGCCCCTTGTGGTGGACTTCTGGAAGGACATGGACAGGCTTTGCTTTGCACAGGCAAGTGTGACCTTCCAGTGACGCAGCTGAATCTGGAGCATCATTTTTGGAGGGAATACTCTCATCAGTAAGATCACAGATCCATTTGAGTATTTTCAGAGGAAGAGGAAAGAAATAGTAGATTTTTGGCAGTTGTAGAGTCACATTTTTATTGTTGAAACATTCTTATAAAGAAAACTGTAAAGTAATAATAATGTGAAATTAGAAAATTCCAAATACTTTGAGAAAAAATACTCTTGAATTATTTCCAAAATCTTTCACTAAATTTATGGCGTAATTCTCTATACCAGACATTTCAGGACAAAAGCATATGAATTGTCTTTTATTGTTTGCTGTTTCTTCTGTGTTAGTTTTGATCCCTCGAACTAGATTGTAAGATAATAGATAAAGGACCACATCTTAGGTTTTTGTCTCCCTTTCCAAAGTAGCTAGCTCAGTGCTGAACCTCTAGTTGGTGTTCATTCAACACCCACATTTGCTCATTTTTTAATTGATCTCTGCTAGTCAGGTTCCTCTCATTTCTTCAGCCTAAAGTACTTGTGTGTGCTGTTTTATGTGTTTTTATCAGATGTTGCAGGTGAAACACAAGATCTTGGCATGGAAAGAAGGGGAGAGTTCCAGGTGTTTGTGTTTTTTTAGTATGCAAATGCATTTTCTATTTTTATAGTTGCATATTAAAGATTTGCTGTCTGAATTATTTTGATCAGCTTTAGTATTTAACTCCTATGTGACCCAAATAAGATTATTAAAATACTCTTTGAACCAAACTGTGAACCAGCAACCAGAATGAACTGTGCTCGTTTTCTGAAACCTGAACCAGACTTTGCTATTCTTTTTTTTTTAACTGAACGGCTAACTGAACTAAAGTATGTTTTATAAGCACAGCTAATGAACCAGTTCAGACTGGAACAGGACTATTTTCCAAAACTGTTGAACCAGAATATAAAGATATTCACCAAAGGGATATTTCATTCTGTTTGAGACTGTAGCTGAAATAATGCAGATTTTAGTATGGCGGGAAGACTTATATGAACTGATGCAGAGTGAAGTGAGAAGAACCAAAACAGTACGCACAAAGACTTAGAACAATCAAATGAAACCTGTCTAATTCTAAGGATGGGACTTGGTCCCCAAGAGGAGTTGAGAAAATGTACCTCCCTCCCCTTGTTCTCAAGGTGGGAGACTGGGTATGGCATACTGCATATATCATGAGACTATGAATTTGTTGATTTTTTTTTAAACTTTATTACAAAAGAAGGCTTACATAGTGTGGGAGGGTGAGATATATTTGAATATGAATGACAAAAACAAAAGACATCAGTTAATAAAATAAGCCACCTCTAAAAAGGAAAAATTTGGGTTTAATAATTGTTAATGTGGAATTCCAGATCCATTTAGATACAGTTCTGTATGTAGTTTATGCATTGTTTTAGGTCAGGTGATTGCAAGTATTGCTTTTCTGACAGAACCTATCAGTAGAAAACCATTTCTGTCTCAGAGTATTAGAGTACTTTACTCAGTGGCACTAAACGATGACCCAAAAAGTTGTATGTAATTTTGAGGGATGTTTCATTATTCCTGCATGTAGACTAGGAGAGGTATTTGTAGAAGTGATGCTTCACTTTACCATTTGAATTTATCACTGAATAATTTAGTGTACCTGACTTAATTTATCTTGCTGCTAAGTTTAACTAGTGGCATAACTTGTCAGGATTGGACAGTTTTGTACCAGTAGTGAGTCTCCTATTAGCTTGCTGGGAGAGATGCTGATTTGGCAGTTCAATTAAGGTTTCATTAACAACTGCCCTCTGCAGTTTATTTCCAGTGTATTTGGTGATATGACTGTGGAGCTACACAGCTGTGATGCTTTCCAGTGCACAGTGATAGTATTGGGGGGAGGGGGCCTGCCTTCTCTAGATTCATTCCTCCATCACCCCCACCCCACCTCATCCCCCATCCAGCTGTTTTCACAGCAAATAGAATTTCAGTCATTGATTCAGTGAACTTGACATAAACCAGTCATTTTGACTCTAGCTTAGATGTGGTACAGAAGAAAATGTTTGTCTTTTCTTTGAAATTTTGACAGATTCAGAAAAAAAGACTCAGGAACTAATGAAATTTGTACTTTAGAGGATTAGCTGAAGCTGAGAAAATTTTCGGTTTTTGGTTGTTTGTTTGTTTTTTTTAAGAGAAAATGAGAGTTTTGAGTCCTGCCACAGCCAGGGGCAGTTCTGAGCTGGCAGTTTAACAGATATCCAGAGCCTGGAGCATACTGACACCTGCGAATGCTTAAATGAAAATGAGTCTGGGGGAGGCAGCCTATTCAAGTTTCACTTTGATTTGAGCTGCCTAAGTGAGAACTGGGACCCTGGAATCCACTAGAATTAACCTAAAGTAAAGTTGGCACTTGCATTTTATGGTCTTAATACCTCTAGCCAGCAAAACTTCTCAAAACCTTTCAAGTACTCAGCACCGTCATTGCTAATGGAACCTAATTACACTCCTGTTTAGTGGTGAGCAAGGACATTGCTTTCTGTGTGGTTGTTTATTCAGCAAATAAAAGTAGGGACTCTATTGTTTTGGAGTCTTGGATTTAAATATGCTAGGAGGATTCTTTTCAGTTTTCATGGATGACATGAGGAGGGGATTGCTTTATGAAACACGGACTAAGAACCAGGACAACTGGGCTTTAGCCAGATCTGAAGATTTAGAACTTGAAGAAACCTGGGATGGAGAACCTCTTTAGCCTCTACCCCCTGTTGTTTTGTGGACAAGACAACCTAAGACCAGAAAGGTTAAATAATTTACCAAAGGTCACACAGGTGGTAAATGTAAGTAGAATTAGAAACTAGACTCTCTGATTCCATGCTTCCTTACAGTCCATCATGCCCTGCTTATGTTAAGGAGAAAAGCGTTGTATGTCCCCTTCCCTCAAGTTTATGATTTTTAAAAATAGCATCTGTGGGGTGGACTTAGCAGGGCTTATCAGTGTTAACATTTAGGATTATATGTCATAAATTTGGAGGTCATCTAGTCCCACTCCCTCATTGTACAATCTGTCACAATGAGGAAATTGAAGCCCTGCTAGGTAGCACCATGGGGGCAGCTGAGCAGCCTGGGATCAGTCTCTTGGCTGCAAATCTAGGCTTTCCACTGCCCCAAACTGCACCATTTGGGAAGATTAAGGGCTCATGTACTGGTAAGTTAATATTTCCTCTTCAAAGCAATAGAAAGGAAGAAAGAACTTCTCTTTATGTAAAGCTTAATACTGATGAAAATCCATTTTTCATTTTGTTTGGATGCCGAAGTATGCAATGAAGAATTTGGTAAAGTGGAAATGTGACTCTTAGCAGAATGAGTAATCTGTTATATATTTAATGACCTCATATGTAGGGAGGTGATTGTCTGTTCCACACATCTCCCTGGGCAAACCAGGTGCAGACATTCCTCTCTTCTTTTTACTCTCCTTCCCAGTAGCAACCCTTAATTTGGTAGATTGTGGAATACCTTTAGCATAAGCTTTAAAAGAGGCATGGGGAGGTTTGGCATCAGAGAAGGTGATACCAAAGTCACTTTTGTTACATATATTTTTCCAGGTGAAGAATCTTCAGTATGAAATAGTTTCTCCACTCCATAGAGATTGAGTTATTGTTTCGGTGTGGGTCATCACTGTGAAAAACATCAATTAGAAGACACAGAACTTAAGCTATAAAAAAAAAAAAGGTAGCTTTTCCAGCCACCATCTGAGATTGGATTGGGAATGTGTGTCTGTATTGTTCATTTTCACCATAGGGAGAGGGACTATACCTACTGGTTTACTCTCACATTAAGAAAGCTCTTCTACCAAAGTAGGCCAGACCTTCTCTGCAATTTGTAGTTTTAGAGTTGCCTGAACTCTGTTTCCTAAAGCACTGGGAGCTTAAGGGACTTACCCGTGGGGCTGAGTTTGAACTCGGAGCTTCCTGGCTTCAAGACCAACCCTCGTACTTATCTACCTCTCACTGTGAAAGAGCCTTTTTTTTTTAAAGGTTAATAGTGAAACAGAGAAAGCAAAGAATGTTCATCAGAAAAGAAGGCAGGTGAATGGGATGATGTGTCCAAAATGAATGAACATCTTCACAATGGAAGCTGTGGGGTCTGGAGTGCTGGGAGTCACTTGAAAGTTGGTGCTGCTTCATGGAATGAGATGGTCGCAGTTGTTTGATTCAGAAGAAACAAAGCTTAAATCTGCTTTCCCCTGCAGAGGAAAAGTGCTGCACTAAAAGAAAGAAAAGCTTTTTTTGTTCAATAAAATTGTGAAAAGATTTTTTTTTAATGAAACTAAAATAAAATTTCATTTTTTCCTTTAAAAGTCCATCTCATCTCATTATAAGGGCCAGCACTCTAATGGGATCTTAGAGTTTTTATTTGCAACTGGCAGCATTAGGATTTCTATTTGTTTGGTATGTGGAATAGAATCACAGTACTATTGAACAGCTACTTGGGCTGCTCCTGTTTGATTCTTTCAGAATTCCCAACAGTCTGAGAAGTTAGTGTAGATGCTGTATCTGTCTATACAACATGTTTTCTTACTATCTTGCTTTTGTTATATTGAGGAAAATATGGTGACAGTGTCTGGACAGAAACTTCTATCTATCATCTAAACTTTGAACAGAAAGAGGCATCGGGTGGCAGTCCGTTTCATGTTATAAGATTGTGATTGGGATTTACTTGTTATAATTCCTCACAAATCTGTTATACTCCAGTGAGTTCTTTGTTGTTTAGGACATCTAATTCAGATGAGCAATGATTGCCTAACTAAAGTAGCTTGTCAGTTTGATCCTAGTATAACTTTGAGGAGACTCAGAGGGTGCTCCAGGCAAAAGTTGCAATACTCTCTGTCAGTGGGCATGAGACAAATCATGATTAACCTGGCCCACTGGATTTAATTGAGGTATTCAGTCAAGACCCCTTTAAAGGCTGGTGTTTGGGCACCACAAGAGAGAGTCTGAGGAAGTAGTTTGCAATTGACATTTAACAGTTAGTGGTTATAATGTGTGAGGGGTACAGTGACAGCTTGACATCGATCATTGCTCTTTAAGCTCAGCTTCATGTATGTATTTGAACTTATTTGATTAACCAGAAAGATTTATTCCATCAAATTTGACCTATAAAAGTGTGAAAACATAGTTCTGTTTTGACATATTTCAAGAACTGTCATGCAGCAAAAGAACCTACTATGAGGCCAAGAGTTATGCTAAGTTCTCAGGGTGGCAAAAGAAATTGCTCCTTGCTTTTAGGTAGGTTGTATTGTAGTTAAAGACACAAGGATAATAAACAAGAATACTAGACTGTTAAGTAGTGATACAGTGCATCACGTCAGGCACCAGAATCAGGGCTTCAGAGTGAGCTCCATGGAGAATGGAGAACTAGTAGCTTAAATTGGTAAGATTGGGGGTTAGCTTTTGAAGATCTGGAAAGCTGGGGAGTGGAGGGGAGAATTGAGTGAGTGAGCAGTAATGAGCCATCTTAGATTTGTGAGCACAGGAGAGTGACTCGATAGCATGGTTTTAGGAAGATTTGAGTCTGATAGAGGCCTTCCAAATGGTGGGGAGAGGGAAGGAGCTGAAGCAGTGGAAATTGGTAGGAGGAAATTACAATAATCCAGACGTGAAGAGAGACATCAGAGTAGTAACAGTGGGAAGAAGATATGTGTACGAGAAACGTTTTGGAAAATAAACATCCCTGGTGATTGACTGAACATAGTGAACTTAAGGAACCAATGGTTTCAGGTTTGAATTACTGGAAGGATGGTGGTTAACTGAGATAGGGAAGTCAGGAGGGGAGAGTCTTTGGGGTAGATGGCCATTTGTTTCTGATATGCAGCATTTCAGGTAATCATGGGATAGACCACTAAGAACAAATGTTTAGTAGGTAGTTGAAAATATGGAACTGGAGCTGTTTGAAAAGTCAAGACTGGTGTTAGTCATCATTCAGTAGAGTATTGAGTTTAAAGACATTATAGAATGAATGAACTCCCCCAGAAGAGTAGAGGAGAGGGCCAGGTGGAGGGTTTAGGAGTCAGAAGGAGGGATCCCGAGAAAAAACCAGTTTGTAATGGACATTAAGGGAAGAGAGGGAATGTTTGGCAGTGAGGTTAAAGAAAAGGTGTTTGTGAACAAATCACTGGTGTGTTAAATGTCACTCTGCTGTGTTTGGGATATTCAGAAAGTGCCTCAGAAAATCCTGAGCTCTTTGTTGCTGAAACTTGGTATGGAAGCAGTGGAAAGTGTCATTTCCTTGGGAAAGTAGGAGGAAATGAAAGCAATAAGTGAATCTCTTCTGTATTGCTGTTGATCCTTGGAGGTCTTGGTGCAGGCATAGTTTTTAATAAGACAACTCTTTATTTCTTTAGAATTGTAACCACTATGTACCTTGTAATATGATTCAGAGGAATGATTCAGAATTAGAGTTTTTCTACTTCTGAAATTAGGGGATTTCAAGAATTAGGATATTTCATTTTCAAATTATTTTCTATATATTCCTAAACTTTGGCTTCTGGTTCTAAATGTGTGACTCATTCAAGAGATTTAATTTCTCTAATAAATAGCTTATTAATTAGGATAGAGTAAATACAAGTACTTTATAACATACCATCTCCATTTATGGAAGAGCACAAATGGATTGGTTTACTTGTTAGTATCAAGGTGAAATTACTTGCTTATTTTATACATCTTCAGAAATATTTTTAAACTTTTACTTTAAAAATTGATCATTTTTTTTTGGTTTGATTTCTTCATAATGAATTCAGAGGAGAAGATTTTGGGTAGAGTGCTTACTTTAGTAAACTGATTCTGAATTTTTTTTTTCTTTTAGGTGCCCCACCCAAGTGCAGAGAGGAGATTTTGTCTGAACTTGGGCAGGGTTCATCTGCCTATTTACATATGGGTACTTCTCTGAAAATGTGCCGTAATCTATTTAATGTTTACTTTAAGTTTGGCAAATTCGTTATGTAGGTGCTTAACCACTGAGTTTACCCTCTTATAGGTAAGGCCAATTTTGGTTTATCTGAAACACATTATTTTAGTTCTTTCATATTTTTAATGAATATTGATTTTTTCAGTTTAGAGGTTTGCATGTAGAAGATTTTGACTTAGACATTAATTTATGTCAGAGATTGGGGGGAGTGGGACGGACCTGACCAGATGCCTCTGCTGTGCACATTAAATTGATTCTTTTTTTTAGTCTAGAAATCATCTAATCTGACAATACAGGATATTTCCTTTATTTTTGAGGGCCCTGATTGTGTGAAGTAGCAGACAGCAAAAAATTGGAAGCTGGTTCTCAGTGTTTGCCTCCCTTTCCAATTAGCTCAGATGTTCCTGATTGATTTTTCCTTCCTTTTGTCATTGTTGTGGTTTTGTTGTCTAAAGTTCCCTGCCTTCTTTTCAACCCAAGAAGTAGAGGACTCCATGGGGTCATCAGCAAACTCCTTACAGGGAACTTTTTGTTTTGAGGGTTTTTTTGTTTTTCTGTGGGTTGGTTTTTTGTCTTTTGCGGGGGTTGGTTTTGTTTTTTTGTTTGTTTTTTTTTTTTGCCTGACTTGACCTAAAAAACCCTTGGTCTCAGCTAGAGAAAGAATTGGTGAGGGGAGAAAACTTATGTCCTACAAGTAAAGTTAAAATCACTTTTTAGTCATTCAGTCTTTGACCTACATTGCCAGGCACTTTTCTTGCTTCTACATATGAATAAAATTACCCTGCCAGTTTAAACAGGTTGTTTTTCTTTCCTGTTAATTTTCTTAATGTATCCTGACCGTGCAGAGCAGCAGATTTGCAGGTATGAGAGTGATTTTAAATAAACCTGGTGGCCATTTCACTATACTAGCTTATATATCCATAAGTACCCAAAGGGTGCAATTTGGGGTTATTGTCTCATTGCACTTAAAAGTTAATACACCCAAGGGCATAGGTTCCTTTTTCCATTCTTTTCTGCCTGTTTACCACCCTCACCTCATCTGAACTGATTGGAACCTGTATGGATATTCTTAGGGTTGAGAATTTAGTGAAATAAAATAAGAAACGTGGGACATGCTCAGTAATACACATGATTGCAAAAGTTGACATGTACCATTTTTATTCAGAAGGAACCATAGGCACACAATATGGGTTTGAATCGCCTGTGCTGAGCATAAGATTGGTGGAAAAGGCATTTTTAAAAAGCCAACTATGACCCAGGCACTGTGTTGGTGTCTCAAACTATGTCTCAGCCATCTTCCTCAGTGTTCAGTTGGTCAAGGTGATCAATTAATACTAGTGGAGCCTGAAGGCCTGGATTTGGGTCCCAGAATTGCTACTATTAACTGTGTGACCTTGGGCAAGTCTCCTCACCTCTGGGCCTCACTTACTCATTTGTAAAATGAAAGAATTGAAGCAGATGACCCCTGAGGCCCCTTCTGAGCTCTGAGTCTGTGGTCCTAATAAATGCTGCTGTTTAAATCTTCTTAAACTGAGTCTAGTTTTATTTTACTTATATTCTGAAACATCACTGAAATAAATGGGGTTCATGGTGCTTTGTTTCTGGAAGGTTATGTGTGCATATAACTCCCATTGCCAGCTTCTTCATGAAGCACACTAGTATTAAACCGGTATTTGTGTTAGCTACTGAACTGCACGCTGAGTGAAGTTGTAATGCCTACAGCTTGAAAGCAATCATTCAGAAATGTAATTCTGAGGGCAATAAATTGAAAATTTTGTCAGTCTTTCCCAATTCTTATATTTTACCCCTCTTATTTTAAGAAATGTAGCTGTGAAAAGCTTTCAAAAGAGAAGAATGTGAGTAAGAACAAAGGAATAAAAGAAATGAAAGTAGCAGTTTTAGATATAAATTGGAAGGCTAATAATATATGTTTGAAATTTATTAATTTTTGGAAAATCCTAACCATGAAACTTTTTCCAAAACTTGAACTGGAAACTTGCCAGATTACTGAACATCTTGAGCTGGGTCTCCCATAGATGTCCTAAACTCAACGTCCAAAACAACTCCTTCTCTCTCCCTCCCCTTTCCCATCCCCATCCTGTCTCTTTTCTGAATTTTTCTATTACTCTTGAGGATACCACTATCCTCCCACCCTGCCCTGCTATATCCAATCTGTAACCCAAGTCTCGTCTTTTTTACCTGTGTGATATCCCTCATATATGCGCCCTTCTATCCTCTGACTCTTCCACTGCCCTTAAGCAAGCCCTCATCACTTAACACCTAGGCTATTGTAGTAACCTGCTGGGGGGCTCAGGTCTCTCTCTACTCCAGCCCATCCTACAGTCAAGCTGTCAGATTGATCCTAAAGCTCATGTCTGTTGCATCACCCTCCCTATCATCTATCTCCAGGATTGAGCATCTAGAATCCTCTCTTTGGCTCTCAAAGGCCTTCATCACCTGACCCGCTCCAACCTGTTCTGTCTTCTTATACCTTATTCAGACAAGGGCCTAGACCTCCTTGCCATTCCTTGCACGAGATACTCCACATCTGACTAGGCATTTTCACTGACTTCCCATACCTAGAACACTCTCCCTCATCATCTCTGCCTCTTGGCTTCAACTCCCAGCTAAAATCCCACCTTCTACAGGAAGTCTTTCTCTGTCCAACTCAAGGCTAGTATCTTCTCTCTTTTGATTGTTTCCAGTTTATCCTGCATACAGCTTATCATATGTAGTTGTTTTCCTGTTGTCTCTGCCATTAGACTGAGCTCTTTGGGAGCAGGAGAATGTCTTTTTTACTTTCTTTGTATGATCAGCACTTAACACTGTACCTGGCACACCATAGGTACTTAATAAATGCTTGTTGACTGACTTACTGCTTGTGTAACTATGTATAAAGGTGATTTCTTTTCCTGATTAGTCTTATTTTGAGAATCCCACTTAAAATGTTTTTCTTGCAGCGACTACGTGGTGCAGTGAATAGAGCATTGGCCCTGGAGTCAGGAGGACCTGAGTTCAAATAGGGACTCAGACACTTAACACTTACTAACCACACTTAACACTTACTAGCTGTGTGACCTTGGGCAAGTCACTTAACCCTAATTGCCCTGCCTTCTCCCCTCCAAAAAAGCAAAAAAAAAAATGTTTTTCTAGACTGGTTTTTAGAAAATAAAGAATTTCTCTTAGAACTTAAGGGAATTTCTTGGCTTTTTTTTTAAGTAATCTCTTAAGTCTAGGACCATCCCTCCCCCCCCAAAAAAAACCTCCCCCTTTTTTCAGCAAATAATTATAATACTCCAGAACTTTAAATTGAAGGGAATTATAGACCTAGTCCCTCTTTTTTTGGATGAGGAAATTCACACCTGGAGAAGAGAGTGATGTGACTTGTTCCCAAGGTCACCCAGCGACAAATTAGAATTAGAATGGAGAGGCCTCCTCCCTTTGAACACAGACTAGTTTTCTTCAGCAACTAGTCCTACCTCACTGCCTTGCTGGTCAATAGTACTTGTTTAACCTAATATCTGTGAGAAGTAGAGAGTGTTTTCAAATTATGTTTTTTTAAAAACCCTGCTCAGAAAATAAATAGAAAATGGAAAAAGCAAGTTGTAGTAGGTTCATATCATTGTGTTGTTTATCAGACTTTTTAAGTTATGAATCACAACTTGTAGTTCCGACCTGGTGTGAAACCATTTTGGTGGCAGTCCAGACTTGTCCAATTTTGTGTTATGTGTCCACTTAGAAAAAGCTATTTCTCTTGAACTCAGTTTGAATTTGCTTCTAATCTGGCTTCAGATTTGCATATTAAGAACTGAAATGTCCCAGCTCACTGTGCCATGTAACAAATCTGCAGATTCTTTAGCTAGCAAAGGAACAGTAAGTCTTTAAGCATGTGACTCTTGGGTTGCTATTTATTCTTTCAAAAATACTTTGTTAAAAATTCAGTGTGAATCAAATGTGTCATTAAGTGTGTACCAGTCAAAACTAGGCTTCAGGCAGTATGGAAATATTCCATTCTCCCCCTTTCCTTTTTTTGATCCTTATCTCAAGTTAGGAATTGGGGACAAGTTTCTTTAGAGAAGCATTCTGTGAAGAGGCAGCTGAGTCTTTACAGGGGTGCTTGTATCTGGTTTCACAGTTTTGTCGCACAGGATGTGCTTGAGGATTTTACCTAGTCGATGCCATTTTTTAAACAGATATTCTAAAACAGTCATGTGCTCATGATGCTGTGATTTGTATAAACCAGCTCAGTAGTCTGTATTTTTCAATACCAAATAATTCCCTTGTTAAGCTCAATTTCAGTAAAAACGAGCCATTGTTTCCTAAAGGGTAATAATCATTTCTACATATAGCACAGGATTCTGTAAAGAGTTGAACTTAAAAGCCAAAAGTCTTAGCCATTTGTTTGAGCTGTCTGGGATGCTTATGTGCAATGGACCGCCCCAGGTTTACCCCTTGGGCCATGGCTAATATGAGATATTATAATAATACTTAATAGCTTACATTTATACAGTACTTACCATGCACTAAGCACCATTCTAAGCACTTTATAGTTATCTCATTTGATGCTTACAAAATCCCTGGAAGATTGGTGTTATTCTGATCCCCATTTTACAGATGAAGAAACTGAGGCAAACAAGTTAAAGGACTTGCCCAGGGTAACATAGCTAGTACATGTCTAAGGTCACATTTGAACTCAGGTCTGTTTCTTGACTCCAGGCACTGCCCTGTCTCCACTGGGCCATCAGCTGCGTTGAAACTGGCAGCCTCATAGTAAGTCTATAAAAGTGAATTCTTTATCAGTAGGTTCTGAGCCCTTGAGCTATGAATATAAGGACAAAAAAAATGTTGTTTTATTGAATCCAACTCATCATCACACAGTTTTGTACTGTAGACCCCTGAGTGAGGAAGTTGCAATTCAGATACCAATGGCTTTTGACAAACTATAAATCTAGAGGTGGCCAGTCTTGGTTTACACAATGGAAGTCACTCTTAGTATCTGTAAGTGGGAGGCAAATTTAAAGCAGTTCAGCCAGCAAGGTATGTAATGGTCTGGACCAAAGGGACACCATATTGCCCTGCAGCTCCTAGAAATTCCCATGATCTGTGCCAGACGTGTTAGTGGTACTAGTCATCACTGTCCTTTTTTTCTTTGCAAAGAAAACTATCTTTCTTAGGAGATTTTTTTTTTAATTATTCTAGGGGTGGCTAGGTGGCACAGTGGATAGAGCACCAGCCCTGGAGTCAGGAGGACCTGAGTTCAAATCCGGCCTTAGACACTTGACACACTTACTAGCTATGTGACTTTGGGCATGTCACTTAACCCCAACTGCCCTCCCAAAAAGCAAAAAAAAATTAGTCTAATGAAACTAGACCACAGTGTATTTTGTACTCACAGATCTGTTGGCAAAATGTACAATGACTTGGAAATTACTTACTTGGAAAATCTAAATTACTTGGAAATCTAAATACTTGCCTATCGCTTCTTGCACAGTATTCTCATCTTCCTCTACTCTACGCTGACAGTAGCATATAGACTTATATTTTCCCATGTTTTGAAATTATGATTTAGACTTGTTCAAAGTTGATTTACCACTGTGACTTAGACCAGGTGCTCCTATTTTTGCTGTCAATATTTGAAAATATATTGGTTAAGGTGAGAATTTATCCTAATAACTAGATACTTTCATTTGAATAATTGGCATGTTTCTCGAAAAGTTGTTGGTGACATCTGAGTTTTGTCTAGTTAATTGGTTATAGTTAGCAATTAATTTCTGCTTTGATCTAAGTGTTAGTGGTATTTTGGGTGTTAACTTCTTAATTCTTCAAAAGAACCATGGTTTCATTAGTGTGGTTATTCCCCACACCAGCACAAATTACAGTGAACCTTAAATAAATATTCTTCTGAGTTATCCCAAAATTCCATCACTCGTTAGCCAATCATTTGTTGCTGTTGGATTTCTGAATTTAGCTAGGCTTATCAAAATAGACCTAGTTTATGACCAGGCCTGCATTCCTAATTTCTGCTGGCATTGCAGCATTCAAGACTGTAAAACCCCCTCCAGGCCACAGTGAGCACTGAATTCCTTCAGTGGGTGATTTTTTTTTTCTTTTCTGCTAATTATTTTCTTGGGGTGTTGCTACAACATATAGCCAGTGTTTAGAATTTGGAAGCACTTTTATAATAGTATTTTGGAGACCCATAGTGGTCTTAAGTCTTCTTCATAGCAAAGCAACCCTAATTAGAATTTTTGCAGATTTTGTCTTCAGAGTGGTCTTCTAGATCATGTAGATTACAGAATGTCCCTGAAAAAATGTAGACTGAGTCATGCTATTTATAAGGGAAGATAAACATTGTTCAGAGTGCATGCCTCCTTCAGAGGCACGAGGAAAGCCAAGTGGTAGGGGCGGCTAGGAAGTACAGCATATAGAGCACTGGGACTGGTCAGGAAGACCTGAGTTCAAATCCCAGCTCCAACACTTCCTAAATAGGGGATCCTGAACAAATCCCAAAACTGTTTGCCTCATTTTCCTTGTCTATAAAATGGAAGGTAAGAATAGCAGCTATCTCACATAAAATATTTGTAAAGCACTTTTCAAACCTTAAAGAACTAAATGTTACCTATTATTGTTAATAACTGGTAGAAAACTGTCCTGGATTCCTTGACTAATCCAACCTTCCATATACATACACATTAAAATTATTAGCATATGTATGAATTTTATTAATGGTCTACCTAATTTTCCAGATCAGCACTGTAGAAATGTTACATAATTAGCCTAAATAAATATTAAACGTTTTTTTCTTTATTTTTATTCTGATTTTAGACTGGTGATTTCATTGGTAAGGGGGAGCCCCCACTGGTAAAGCACTCTGCTTGTGCCTCTGTAATGGACTTTTTATATTTGGGATTTTCTCAGTGTAGGAAACCCCTTTCAATAGTGCAGATAGACAACCATGACTTAGAATCCTCTGCTCCTTATTCTTGGACATCTGCCTGAGTGACATAAGGTGAGGTTAGGTGACTTGCCCTCAGGCGCATGGCTAGGAAGGGCCCAGACAGGAGCGGGTGATTAGTTATCTGTCTGCGTCCACTCTCCTCTGGTAACCATGATAGCAACATCTCCCTTAGTAGCAGTTACAATAAAGATTTTACCATTTGAAATTTTCTTCCTTTACAGAATAAAAATAGTTTATAGTCCTGCTCACTTCAGCCCTAATGAGACTCTAACTCTTACAGCTGAATAGTTGGAGTTTTATTTTAAATGAGTGAGTACTACCATCATCCTTCTCTATCTACTCCTGAATATAGGTACAGTACTAAGAAATTGCTCCCAACTAAAGTCCGTGTCATTAGAAGATTAATTCCTAGCAAAATGCTGCCAGAAAAAAAAATGGTCTAAAAGAAATAGTGGTGAGCTCAGCTTGTTTTAAAAATCTTTTTTATTGATATCTTTTGTATTTATATCACTTAAATTTCCTTTTTCTTTTTTTAAAATTTCTTAAATAGTTAAGTATACCACCTCCCTTTCCCTCCCGGAGAACCATCCTTCATAACAGAGCTCCCCCACCCCAACATTATATATAGTGTTCCATACCTACAGACCCTACCTTTTAAAGAAGGAGGGACAGAATAGGAGGTGCCCTCTCATGTCATATTTTTGGGACCATGCTTGGTTAAACTCATTTTAAAGAAACATCTCTACCAACAGGTTGATATCAAATTCTTTTACATTGCCCTGTCATTAAGGGACAGAGAAATGATTGCATCTTGAGAAATTGTTCATGGATGTCAAATGGTCCTATTTGTCTTTCTATTTTGTAGGCCATTTTACTGGCCTCTTGTATTGAAATTGCTAAATTTAACTATTTAACTAGGATTTTGTATTTTTTCCCTAGTGGTAATCACTGAATTCTCTCCATTGATGCTTCGTTGTCTGTTTTCAGAAGTTTTGGACAGTTTTCTTCTATTATTTCTTGCATTGTGGTATTAACACTTTTTTGATTTGTAATGTTTTCTCCTGGGAAGTCTATAAACCCCATATCATCTGAGTGCATCTAGTCTTTAAGATCTGTCATTTAGGCTTGTGTAGAATTTGTGTTCTTTTAAAGTGTTGCCTTTTGTATCTTTTCTGAATTTTAATCTACTTCACTATTTTTAGTGTTCTGAATCTGTCTCCATTTTTACTTCATTGAAGAGGTTCTTCATCATGTGTTCAATTCTGATTATTCAAATTGATTTTAAATTTTGTATTGAACATTTCTAACTTAAATTCATTCCAAATTTCTTTTCTGAATTTTAGTTCCCTTTTGAACCACTTTGAAATTTCTTGCAGCTTCTCAGTGATGTGTGGGGAATGAATGACATTCTAAATTTTATCAGGCAATATTAGTTCACCTTCCTTAACGTTACAGTATTTTTTAATGTTCTTTTATTTCATTTTGAAGTTTCTCTCCTTCAGTTTCCAGGATCTTCTCTGTTGGTTTCATCTGTTTGTGCCTTAGACTTGAATTCAGGTTTTCTTCATTATATTCCCACTTCACTCGTTGTTTTGCTCCTCTTTCCACTGGTACACAGGCACCCCAGCCACCCATGGGTAGAGTTGAGCTACAGCGCTGCTCCTGTCCCGTTCTGTTGGGGGATATGGGTCCCTGCCAAGGGCTTGGTGGGGAAGGGAATGTGATAGGGAACCCTGGCTGGGTTTTCTAGTCCCCTTTCAGTCAAGTCTAACTGAGTTGCTCCCTCTAACTTGTGGCTTGGCAAAATCAGGGCCCACTAGTTCTTGCTGGGGTAGGGATGGGTCAGTGTTTAGCTGTGCCTGTTGGGGGAAATGGCAGGAGGCAGTCACATATCTCAGGTTGCTTGTGCTCAGAGTGAGAATTCTTAAATGTTAAAGTTCTCCAATGAAAATCCATGACATTTTTACATGGTTGAGGAAGAAGTTGTTTCTGTCTTGTAGAATCCACTGTAGTTATTCCATATCTGATACTTCCCAAGTTTCCTTTGAGGTTGTTAGGGGTTTGAAGAGGTATGCAGAAAGCAACTGCCACCATCTTTTAGTCACATGATGTTTCTTGTTGGGGCAGAGAACTGAAAGGAAAATTTTTTAAATTGTCTAGTAGGATCTTATAGCTGATATGGGAGGGCTTACTTCTACAGCATAAACATTTTCTATATACCTGTGTTAGGGTGTGAGTGATTCAGTCTTGTCCTTATGTTAAGCTTTAGTACCAGAATGCCATTACGACATTATTGTCAGCGTCCAAGCGTCCTCCTATAGAACCTCTCTATAACGAGAACCTTTGAGCATTTCAGTAATTAAACTTTCTTGGGATCCAAGGTTAGTCCATAGTACCCTGGCTGGCCTGCTCTGGTGCTGTTTTATCGCTTTTGCATTGGCAATAGAACAGTACAGAAACTAGAGTTCACCCTGTGGTCATGGTGTCAGAGAGCAGGAAGGGTTTGCCTCTAGATCTTGTGGCCACCTCCTGCCTTCAGGCACAAGAATGACCACAGTAGTGAATCTGAACCTAAGTTTGGATACCTTCCAGTGAGCTCAGGAGGTAGCAAGAGATTCTTCAAGAGAAGAGGTTTTTATTGCTATTTTTGTCTTTATATCACTTAATTTCCCCTTATCTTTCCTCCTCCCCTTCCCAGATAATCATTCCTTATAATGTAGAAATGTTTTTTAAAGAAAAATGTAGAAGAAAAAAAATTCTGCAGAAAAACACAAACCAAACCTTTGTTGTCCATAAAGTGGAAGCTGTCTGAGCTGATCTCCTTAGGGATGCTTCGCCATGAGGTAGATAGCCAGCTTGGGGAGCGGAAGAAACTCATAGATATGTTCTTATGTATTCCTTCTCCTGCGGATGCAGAGACTAAAATCAGAGTCCAAGCTTTTCCACAAACTAGTGCCATGCCATCCCCTGGAATTTCTACATTACTGTAGCCCTAACCATTTGGAAGCAGAAATGCTAGTGTGAAATGATTGCAACCAGAGTGCCTTTCTCTGGTGTCTGCCTCACCACCTACCTCCTCTCCTCTTGTGTCAAAACCAGAAGGTATAGCATTCTTAAAGAACATTGTCCCTGTTTGCAGATTTTGAACCAAGTAAAATCAGCACCACCAATGTTGTTCTTGGGTTTGCATAGATAATTCTTGGTGATGTGGCTAGAATATAGACTGTGGTTCAGGACCAGTGTGACAGCCTTGCCAGCTCAGCCTGCTTCCCCCCAGTTCTTTCTGATCTTTGATACCATCAGCCTCCTGTGTCCCATAGCCTTTGTGTGGACTCTGCCCATGCTTCTCTGGAGTCATCATTTATGGCTTTTCATACAACCCTGTACTATTCTGTTACATTTACATGCCATCATTTGTTGAACCATTTCCTAGCTGGTAGGCATCTCCCTTGTTTTCCCTTCTTTGCTACTCCAAAAAGTGCTGCTATCTCTGGCTCAAAGGACATGGACATTTTTTGACACTTTATTTACATAATTCCCAATTGCTTTCCAGATTGGTTCTACTGATTCACAGCTTCAGCAGGGTATTAAGCGTGCTTGTCTTTTCCCAGCCCATCCAGTATTGGCTATTTTCATCTTTTGTCATCTTTGCCAATTTGCTGGACATGAGATGGAGATTCAAGGTTGTTTTCCCTTGCACGTCTTTTATTAGTCATTTGGAGCACTTTTACATGGTTACTAATAGTTTTTAATTCTTTTGAGAGTTATGAGTTTGTATCCTTTGACTACTTGCTTGTTTGTTAGAGAGTGACTTGTGGTCTTATAGTTCTGTTGTCTGTATATCTTGAATACTAAACCCTTATCAGAGATTTTTTTCCCTCTGAGATTCTTAAATTGATTTTAACTATTAGTGGTTGGGAATTTAGGACCTCAAATCATGTCAATAACAAATAATTCCAATGATATTTGAGCTCCTTAGTATAAACTCCCCACAAGAGGACATTCATTGTTTTCTAGTGTCATAGATTTAGAGCTGGAAGTATCACAGAAGTCACTTAGTCCAGTGCCCCCATATTGAAAATAGAGGAGTTGAATCCTAGAGAAATAAAGTGACTTGCTCAGAGTCCCACAAGTAGTAAACAGAGCGAGGATTCAAACCTACCTCTGTATCTCTAGTCCTGCTATTCCTACACGCAGCACCTTTCCCCCAGTGCATTGCCCATGCAGCTTCTGTGTGAAGATCTCCATTGATAAGACCAAATAAGCCTTCCTTCAGCATCATTTCCAGTGTTTTGTTACATTCGTGGTCAAGAAGGACTCCTTTATTTCCAACCAAAATTGCCAGGTTTAAACTTATTTCAGTTTTATGTGGATATGAAGGACGACTGATTAGCTTTTCTCTTGTTAAAACCCTTCAGATACTTAAAGATAGTCATCAAATCATTTTTCCTTAAAAAAAAATTGTCTTTTTTTAGTTGTTGCTGTTGTTTTATCAAACTGTCAAATGAGGTGATTTCCTGCCAAGATAACTGTCAAGGATCAGCAGTAAAAAATACTTAGTAAAGTATCTGAGTCATAAAATTGGGGCTTTTCAGTTAGTATCCAAAGGGGAAAATAAGCATAAATAAATTGAAGATGATTTCGAATCATAGGATTGTAGAATCTTATTTGGAAAGGACCTTAGCATTTTGTCCAGTTCCTGGATGATACAGAAATGTCCCCTTTTGGCTAGTCTTTGGTTGAATTATGCTATTTTTTTCTTGATGTACTCATTTATTAATTATATCCCTTAGTCTAGTACTTGTTTTCAAAAACACAAACGTTGTGGTATAGTTACCTTTCTTACTCTACTTTGATTTTTTGAAAAATTTCACTAATGTTCTGGCCTGGGAGGAAGTGACTGTGGCGCCTAAAAGCACTTTCTGTTTTGTCTGCCCTGTGCCTAGGAAAAGAAATAATTCCTACTTGCTTTTATAAGACACATTCCAAAAGGCACCGATAAACTTAAACTATGGTTTTAGTTTTAGGCTTTATATATCCATATATTTATATATTATATATCATTGGATTATGTATTTATATGTAATTGTATATTTTTATACTTTTAAAGGCACAATTAATACTTGTCTTACATATCTAGAAAGGGGAAGGGCATAGGGAAGACAAGTATTAGTTGTGCCTTTAAAAGTATTATTTTCTCTGTGTGTGTGTATCTATACACATACATATATACACACATGCTTATGTATATATAATACATGTAAATGTATAGAAATGTATAATACATAAATATAATACAAACCTGTAGATTTACTAGATTGCAGGCTCAGTATGAGTTAGCAGTATGATGTGACAGTCAAAAAGCTAATTAGATCTTAAGCTACACTAAGAAAGACAGAGCTTCCAGGAACACAGGGAAAGTTGAAGGGAGTGAGCATTTATTAAATGACTCCTTTGTGCCTTGCTAATCATTTCACAAATATTGTCTCATTGGATCTTCTCAACAACCTGAGAGGTGGATACTATGTTATCTCCATTTTAAATACGAGGGCAGGTATGTTAAGTGACTTGCGCAGGGTCACACAGCTAGTAAGTGTCAGAGGCAGGATCTGAAGCCAGGACCAGAGGCATACTCCAGTGTTTTTTCAGCTGTACCACCCTTTCTCCTGGTTGTTTGGCTGATATTACAGAGACAAATTTGATTAGAGAACAGCTTGCTAAGGATTAGAGCTGTCTAAAAGTGGGATGATCTTCCTCTGGAGGAGGCATTTTCCCTCGTTGGAACTCTTCACTCACAGGCTGGATGACATCTTGGCAGGACCAAATGGCTAGCCTGGTCTTTGCTGATTTACATATTGTTCTTAAAGTGGAGTTGGGGACATTATAAAGTTCTGTCATAATGTCTCTGATCTTGTGGCATGCCATTGGTTGGGGCAGGGTTTGGTGTAATACACCTGCCTGTCACTGCTCTCATATATTTCACTCCAGACAAGGTGAGATTCTGTTCTTCTTTGGCTACCTAAACTTGGTCAAACCTTAGACTGCTGGTTTTAGATTGACTCTTTAGGCTATAGTTGTATTATCTCCCATGAAGAGTTTATTTTGCTGACTTATATGAACCAACGGACAGAATGATTGAGAAAATATCCAAAAACAGTTGGTTAGCATCAAACTGGTTTGGACTGCTGACTGAAAGTGTACTTGACATTAATGCAGTAGAAATACTCTGTCAGGAAGATTGTGTGAAATGAGCAGCTAATGCTTTTACAAGAAGCCTAGAAGTGGACAGGCAGTGTTTGCAACCAGGAGAAATCCCAATTTAAACACAAATAATCCCTTCTAGACTCTTCCTCTTCCCCTCCCCACATCTGTAGAGGGGCTGAGGAAGACTTTTACTGCAGCTTCTTTTGATGTGTATATATACAATTTAAACTTATAGTTTCTCTCTATACACTTGTTTTCATTTAGACAGCAAATGTTTATTGACTAACTTTTATCTGTTTAGGCTTTTGACCTAACTGTTGAGTCTACTGATGGGTTTATCATTCTTATACAAAGTTCATTATATGAATGAAATTGCTCCAATTTAAAAACATATTTTTTAAAGCTTCTTTTCCCCTTCTACTTTTCATAAGGAAACTGTGCTAAATGGAAATATGTAAAGGAAACACTCCCTTTTGAATTTACTTTTTTTCAGACTTTGCTTTAATGAAGTGTTTGGGGAAAAGATTATTTGATTTTTGCTGTTACTTGTGGTTAGCCATTGGGTTACAGTAGTCTGTGGGCTTTCCAATGATTCATTCTTTAAAGATCCCTTATTTTGAAAAGGATGAAAAATAGTTTGTGAATGAAAAGATCACTTGGCTGTCGACTATATACAAGTTACTGTTACAAACATTGAAGCAATGGAAGGCAAGCTCTATTGTTTTATGACAAAGGAGTTGTTTTTTTCCCACTTGGCGTTTCTTGCCTGAGAGTTCCAGAAGTTGGAAAGATAACCTCATGTTTAGCACATCTGTTTTTTTTTTAATCAAAAGTTAATTATAAGAGTAAAACTGAGAGAACCTATGGTTTTAAACTAGTGGAAGAAATGAAATGTGGGGGGAAATACCTGTCACTGCTACGTGCAATTTGTTCTAACACCTGCCCTATTAGCCTCGTTCTATGCCCCAAAGTAGTAATTTAACACAAATCTCACCCAGAGCATATGCTGCCATCACTTCCCTCTTCCCCCTCCTCTAAATTAGCAGGTGTAGAAGGGATACAAGGGAATTGAGAAACCAAAGGTAGAAATACAGTTCCGGGGACCTAAAATGCTATGTGTCATGTCAGCGCTTCTTTTTCTGTTGTTCCTTCAGGGTGGGTTTTTTTTTGGGGGGGGGGGGGGGAATATGTTAGATCTTAACTCTTCTGGGAGCCTGAGCCAAGTTTCTCTGCTATCTGTCCATATTTCCTTTCTTACCTTTCTTTTGCTTTGCTCATTTATTTCCTGTGGAAATGACAAGGTATGCACATCCTCCTCTTTTTTTTTTCTTCTCCCCAATCATTCATCCTCTTCAACAAAGGTCTTTCCTGGAGGCTGGCTGACTAGGAGCACCTAAACAGTGACCATTTTTTGCCTGTGATAGGTATCAGGCACTAAAAAGGTTAGTTTAGAAATGGGAGAATTAGGCCAGTAGATCAGTTGGATGATTAGACTTACTATCAGTAGGATAGAAGATGTAACTAGATTTTTAAAATTGAATTGAATTTCTCCTGCTCCTTCCCCAAATATTCAGAATCCTGCCATTTTAAAATGCTGTCATATTTAGTAACATCAGTTACTGATTGCTGAAGTATTCTAAGGAGTATTGTAAATAAACCATGTTGGAGATTGATAATCTCAGCCTGCTTTGAGACTTTGAAAAGCTGGAGACAATGGTTATTATTGACTTCTAAATCCCTAAACCCAGATGCATTTTATAATATTAACATTGCATTTTCTGAGAATTACGTGTTATATGTTACTCTCCTGGGTTCTTTCCCCTTGGGTACATAGGTAAGAAGATTAACATATGGGGGGGGGAATATGTATTTATAAAATTGTCAAGCTCTTTCCCAAGTATCTTATGTCTAGAATTTGATATAAAGTTGATTATAAAGATGTCTTACCTTAAAATATTTCTTTCTAAGCATTAAAGGTAATGTGAATAAGCAAAGAAAGCATCATCGAGTGAAGCTTATTAACACCTCTCTCCTCATCCCATGAGCTGTAATTACAAAACAGTGTGTTGATTTAGCCCAGGAAGTGTGTATTATCCTTTTCCCCCGCTAGCAACATGCTTGATTATTTTGGGGAAAGCCAATTTAATGTGAATGTAGATTATAGCACATCCAATAATGGGAACTTAAAATCTAGTCATTAGAAGATAGTTCCTAAAATAAGCATGTCTCTTTCAGGGTACTGAAGGAAAAATGACTGATTTTAATATAGTCTTTTTTTTAAGTGAGCTATATTATGTTAATCTTAGCTAGGCAAATGTAAAATCTCTTTTGGTTGTCGTTTAAGTGAAGAACACATTACCCTTACCAGAGTTTTCCCATCTGTGGTTCTAAAATTGGGTTGTGTATTCTGTCTCACCATATTTTTTCAAAAATAGAAACAACAACAAAACCCCTGTAAAGTCTGCCCGCCTGCTCTTGAGACAAGCTGGACCTGGACCCCCCCTCTCGAACGCAGCCGAAAATCCATCTGATCTCATATCAGCTTTCCAGCACCAGTAGGATTTGGTTGCGTTGAGTGTTTTGGAACACCTTGGTATTTATTCAGAGTGACTTCATCTCTTGCGCCATCCTCACCGCAGAGCCTGTCTGTTATCGCATCCAGCTGTTCCTGCCTCCTCTCTTTACCTTCTTCTCCAGCCCATTCTACGTATTGCTGCCAGATTCATCTTCCCAAAGTTAGACTATGTTATGTTCTATGGCTCACTTTTGCTCATTGAATATGATCCAGACTCTTTAGCTCACCACCACCACACACCCTCCCTGCCCCCCCCAGCCCTTCTCCCCAGCTGCTCCATTGTCAGCCACGTTGCCCACTATTCCTGAAGATTTTGTGCTCCATTCAAGCAAGAGCTTACTTGTTTCTACCAGCATGTTTTTAATTGACATTATGGTAACCTCAAGCCATCTCCCTTTTTCCAGAATTTTTTGCACTTTTAAGCATCCAGCTCAGATCCCCCCTCCTCTGTGATGTTTTTTGTGCAGCTCTAATGGAAGTGCTTTCTTCTTCCCTGTAGGAGCTACTGTAGGTACAGCACATTGGGCAGTCACATAGTACCTTAGGACTTCTCTTTGCTACCTTGATCTAGCTTTTACTCTTTAACTTTTGTGAAAAGTGACATTGGCCCTTTTCTCTCCAAACAGATTTAAAATTGCTTTAGGGCAAGGTTTGTCTTTTGTTCAGTTCATTAAATGTTTATTAAAATTACCTTCTATGAGCAGATGTCCCCTTCTGAGCGTATGACAAAATGAAACAAGTCATAGCTGTAAGAAACTTTGAATCTAGTAGGGAAGCTAGAACATGTACATAGAAATAAGTGTAATATAAATGAGACTGCAAATAGGTGGGGAAGACAGATCCAAACAGAGGACTATGAGAGATTAAGGAGAAAGGAGTCATTTAGCCAGGGAGTATGGGGAGCCTCCTGGTAGAGGCCATGGTACCTGAGCTGGCCCTGGAACTAACAGGATTTCAGCAGATCGAGATGGAGAAAGAATTACAGGAAGGTGGAGGCTTCATGAGATCTCTGTAACAGTTTCTAGCACAGTGCATTCCCTTGTTGTATAAATACTTGTTGATGAGATTTTATGATGCTGGCTAGGGGAAATTTCTCCTCCTCTTTACATAATATGAGACCATTTCACATTTCTAGCCAAAGCTAGAAACCTGCCTTTCACCGTGTTAGATGGCATGGGTGAGAGGGGCATGCTTTTTGCATGACTGGAGGGAGTTTTCCCTGCTTGTAGACTCTTAACATCTGTGAAAATCAGATGTCCAGACCGTCCTTTCCCCTCCCAATCTTTGTTCAAGCTCCAAGTTCCCTGTCTCAGGTGGGTCATAAAAGAAATATCTTAGTTTGTAAATAGTGGAGGTTAAGACCTGAATGGGAGATCATTTAAATTTAAGGATAATCTTGGTTAGGGAAGGTTGTGGGGAACCTGTTATCTGGGATCTTGAGCAAGTAAAAGGATTAAGCCTCTGTCCCATCCTGGTACCCATGACTCACTGAGGGGACAGTGTTCCTGCGAGAAATAAGATAGTGACAGTTCTTCTTTTCAGTTAGCTAGCAGTGTCATGGGGAGGATTAGGGAGCTTTGTCTTAGGTTTATTTGCAGTATGTGTGGGAACTGCTTGGTCCATATAGTCTTAGTCTGAAGACTTTGAAACTGTATGTTTAAAAACATACAAAAAACATCCAAATTGTCAGAACTGGTTGCTGGTAAGTTAGTTATTCTTGATCGTGGTTTTGTTCAAGGAGACTGATTCCTTGCAGTAAGTAATCAGTGTTCCTTTTAGCTCTGATTTTTAAAGAATAAGTGATAATGTTGCATATGCTTGAGGGGGTGATTAGAAAGAAACATTAAAAGGCTTTTTAGGATGTCCGCCTTTGGAAAAAGGAGCTCTGGAGAGGGCTGGATTTGGCAGCTGAACAAGATGTGAGTAAAGCTTACCTTTGAAGTGTGCCCTGAAGAGCCCGATCATTAACCCTTCACATGGAGAATGGGCTTGCTTCTTACGTCTTTGTGGGGAAAGAGTAGCTGGTAGTCAGACTTTTCAGAATCATTTATAAGTTACTCATTACAAAATTGTTCATTCATTGTCTACACCCCCAAATTTTATTCCCTAAGCTGGTCACCTGTCAGGTTGGTTTTAGATTTGTCATAAAGCTTGTCAGATCCCACACAATGTAGTCTAATGGGTTTCCCCACCACCAGCAACACCAAAAAAAAAAGGTCATGCTCTTTTTCAAATAATTCTTTGAATAGAAATGATGCATCTGTAACATTATAAAACCAGCTTCTTCTGAACAGGAAGACGTAAGAAAATTATGTTCTACATACCCTAGTTTGTAAACCATCTTTCACAACTGAACAAATGCCTCAGAATATGAAATTCATTTTAGTCGCCTGAATTGCAAGAAAATATGTACCTGGCAAAACACAGCTTTACAAGTTCCAGGTGCCTGATATAACTGTGAAACAGTTCTGCTTTGGACCTCCACTTACCTAGATTGATCAGTCCCTTTCTGGCAGCAAGTAGGCTTTTGGGGAAGTGGCAGGAGGGTGGGGGGGTGAGGGTGAGAGTAATTGTGGAGTGGACAGATAGTCTTCTTCATTTGTGCTTCTGCAGTTTTTCAGATTGAAGAATCAGTTTGGATTGGAAACTGAAATTGAAGGGCAAAGTTTGAAGTTGACTTCAAAAGTTAAAGGACAAAAAAGGCTTATTTTTCTTCACCCAAAGCTGTCATTTCTGTATTGAGCTATGGTACTTGGACTGTAAAACCTTTGAAATGTAAACAGTCAAGGAAATAACGTGTTTGTAATGATTAAGATATGCAGGTGCACATCTCAAAATTTTCCTTTCTTCAAGAAACTATAAGTAATTAAGGGAAATCTTCAGCAGCTTGAATAGATTGTCTTGGTAGTTTAATACCAGGTGTCTTTTGCTTTGAATTTCTGTTGTGAGTTGGGACACTTCTGTTCTGTTGTGACACTTCCTTAAAAGTGTCTTGCTTGGCCACATGTATGTACTACGTATCATATGATTGATTATATGTTTGGAGCAATGGTCACAGTGGCTTAGAAAACAGCTTGATTTGTTAAAGGGAAAAGGAAATTCTTGTTTCCTAATATGAAAATTGACTTTTTCCACACAACTCTTACTTTCACATTTCTCCCTGTGTTGGAAAATTGTGGCATGTCTTAAGTCAGGAGTTCTTAACCTTTTTGTGTGTTGTAGACCCCCTTCTGGCAGTCTGCTAAGGCCTAGGATGGACCTCTTCCCAGAAGAGTATTTTTAAAAGCATAAAATACTTAATACTACAAAGGGAACTAATTTTATTGAAACTGAGTTAGCAGTTTTTTAAAAACATGTTCTCAGACCCCAGTTGAAGAATCCCTATTTTAAGTCATCTTCTTTTGGGGTAATTGAAATTGTCCCCATTTTGTTTCAGAATTATATGAACCAGCCTTTTTAAAAAAGTTATATTTTCCTTACCTTTTTTAAGGCAAAGCATGAATTTTAAATATTGTTACCTTTTTATCTCAGTGTATGTGGTGTTTTTTTATCTGAAATTGGGATGGTACAAAATATTATTCTGAATGGGACCGCATAAAAATTATACAACATGAGGGACTTAGACTGTATAGATTTCAAATACTTCTTCTTGCTCATGAGGATTACTCTGGTCTTATAAGACATTGTGTTTTTAAAAATACAGCCACAATGAAGTATGCTCATTTTTAATCTCCTGCCGGCCTTCCAGTAGATAGACAGTTTCTGTTTCTATACTGTGAGAACATTTGGGAGTAGTAGAAGCAGATGGTACTTTGAAGAAGTGTTTGATTGGGCTGACCAAGTTGAATAAACATTCATTGTCTTGTTGCTTTTTGTATTGTCTATAAATATTGTGGACCCTGCAGATGCTTTTCAGTGATGCAGATCATTTTCAGTGCATTACAAGCAAGGCATGTTATCACATGAAGCTTTACCTGATCATATTTGAATAATCATATATGTTTGTCATACTTCCTTTCTTGAGTTATTCTGTTGATTTTCTGACAGCTTTTCTTAAAATAAAATTCACTAAAATATACCTAAGTAGGAAATAATAAGACATTTTTTCAAAAAATGGTTGTCTCAGATATCAGTCATGAATTAAGTCAGTTTTAAACTTGCGCAAGGGGAAAACATTACTAGTTTTCTTCTTTTTTTAAAGTTAGATTTATTCTGAAAAAAAAATGCATGGTAGTTTGGAAAGAGAGAAGGTGTTTAACCCTCTTCTTTGCCTGAGCTGAAGTGCCCTAATTCTGGATGTATTTGTAAAGCACATGTTGTGCTAAGATTTATAGTACTGCAGTGTGCCCCTGGGACCGCAGTTCCTTGAAATCACTGCCGCTTTCTTGTGGTTATGGTGACTGTCTGGTTAGTTTTTATATAGTTCACTTGGGATTCTCAGCCTGTTATCCACAGGCAGACATTGCTTTTGAGCATTCTTCTGGATTTGTGCTTCTGGATTTTGGCAAGTTCTGCAGACATGAGGATTTTTGAAAAGTCACAATGGGTTTTTTAACTGAATTGGGTGAAAATCACATTTTCCAAACCTCACCTAAAATGCCAGCCTGTGATGAAGTTTGTCATTTTGTACTGAAGTTGGAATGATCCTGTTTGTTGACTGTATCATATTTTAAGAGTTAGCGAGATACAGGCACTATGGTTGTTGAATGTTTTGAAGTAAAACCATTAGAGTGAGAAGGAAATGTTTTCCCTTTGAGTTGCCAGTATGAGTAAAAGGTGTCCTCTGAGGGAGAAAGTCATTAATCACTTGACAACCATTTGAACTAGTGTTAGTCATTACCCAAATCTTAATATACAAGAATTGTGTAACTCCAAAAATCTCTTATCAGATTTAGCTTCTTAACCTAATAGTTAAACTTGCATCAACAAAGTTAGTGCAAATTTAGAAGTCACAAAACCTATTTGGGTCATTCGGGGCATTCTCTTTCATTAAGGGCATTAATGGACAATTTTAGCTTAAATGGGCAAGATATTTCATAAAGTAATAGAAAGGTTAGGAAAGAAGCAGTAGTTCTGATCTCAAGAAAAGCACAAGGGACTTATTAGCAATTACTATTCATGAGTAAAATATTTCAAAAGAGATAATACATGGAAAGGACTTTGAAAACTTTAAAACCTCTACGTGTCAGTTTTCATAGGCATCCCCTTCCCAGAATAAAACCTTACATGAAATTGTATCCATACTGCCTGTTTGGGCTTGGCCGTCTGCAGTGTCCCAGCCTACCATTCAGGGATATTAGCACCTCACACACCCCGGTGTTGCTTGGGATTGTCCTTCACCATTTGGGCTGTCTCCTGGTTGTATAGACACCTACTGATCTTACTTACTTATAGAGGAGTGCTGGTTACTGACGTGACTGGTCAAGGCAGCATTATTTGGAATTAAGCACATATATGGGTATGTGTAGTGAGTATAGGGTGTGTGTGTATGTGTGTGTGTGCCCCAAAGTGTGGCAGCCTTTATTAGTAGACCACTTAAAAATTAACATGATAAACCATGTTCTTTTGTTACCATAAAAATGAAAAGCTTGCTGTAGCCTGGGGACAGTGATGGAAAATGGAAGAAAAGGTGATGCAAATCTTGGTTTTTTGCTGGTTCAGCTCTTTTCTACCAAAGCACTTAATGTATTTTGGGAGTATAAATTTCCTTCTAAATTAATCTGAACTGGTTCTGAAATGTTTTGCATCACAATTCCAGTCATTAAATTACCCAGTTCATTCCTGAAGTCAATAGTTCCTGACCACATAAAGCTTGAGGTTTAGAAAGGGAAATAAGACGTCGCTGTAGCGTAAAGTTACTTGCGATGAATCCTGAAAGGAAATTAGCAACGAGGGAAGGGAACGTGCTCCAGCCAAAGCAAACATGGAAGTCTTCCGTGGCCCAGCGCTTGGACTGGACCCTGGGGCTGGGGCAGTGGGGACGGTAGGAGATAGACATGCGTGCATATAAACATACGTACATACATGCATACACACATACGTACACGCGTGTGTATCAGCATGTGTAACCAGTTAAATAATCCGGGTAATCGAGGGGGAGGTGGCGTCATGAGCAAAGGTCAGGTCGTGTTCCAGCCGCAACTGGTCGTTGGTTTTGGCTGAGATGGAGGAAAGACGGGGAGAGAGCTGAGGAGCTGCCAAGTCTTGTCAGTTCTGCCTCCACAGGAAGTTCTTCAGCTTCCTTCTAAACCACCTGAAACTGCCTTTTGTGTTTTTGATGTCACTTGCATTGTTCATGTTATTTCCTCCGTTGGAATATAAGCTCCTTAAGGGCAGGGGCTGTTTAGCTTTGCGTTTGTGCCCCCAGTCGTTAGTTCTGTGCTGGGCACATAGTAGCGCTCTTGCCAAATGCTGGCTTGCTTGATTGAATCTGCCCTTTTCTTGCCACTCACAGGGTTACCACCCTAGTTCAAACCCTTAGCAGCTCTTTCTAGGATTATTGTGGGGGCAACTAGGTGGCATAGTGGATAGAGTGTGCTGGGCCTGCAGTCAGGAAGACTCATCTGCCTGGGTTCAGATCTAGCCTCAGATACTTATTGGGTATGTGACTCTGGGCAAGTCACTTAACCCTGTTTGGCTCAGTTTCCTCATCTGTAAAATGAGCTGGAGATGGAAATAGCAGACCACTTTAGTATCTTTGTCAAGAAAACCCAAATGGGGTCACAGAGAGTTGGAGAAAAACACAACAAAAAGACTATTTTAGTGTCTTCCTAATTGATTTCCCTGTTCCCTCCCTTCTTTAATTCATTTAATTTTCTATGTACAAGTTTTACCTTCAGTGGGATGCAAACTTCTTAAAGGTGAGGACTGTTTGAATTTTTTTTTCCCCTCTCATCTACAGTGTTGAGTGCTGAAAAAGTGAATCATTCTTGACATAACTTATCACGGGGTTGAAGTAGGACCTGGAGATGGGAGGAGTCAGAGGTTGTTAGTGCATTGGAGAATAGGGAAAGTCAAGGTTGAATCTAGTATGAAACTGGTAAAAAATTATTTTAATTTCAAATAGGGCTCCTGGAGACATAAATGAGCATCAAAGCTGTGTCTGAACCGTATGGCATGTTATTTACCACCACCTTATATAAACTAGTTCACTTTTTTACTCTGTTCCATGGCTGGAGATTGCATCTTTAGTGCTAGTCCAGCTATCACAAATATGAGACCATTACCAATATGTCACCAGTATGAAAGAAAAAAGCATTTCAAAGTGTACTTCCTACTGCCAGTACTTATTATTTTTCTTTTTAATTATTTATTTCATTAAATATTTCCCGATTACATATTAAAAATTATAACAGTCATTTTTTAAACTTTTGAGGTCTGAATTCTCTCCCTCCCTCTAATCCCCCCTCCTTGAGAAGGCAAGCAACTGGGTATCATTTATACATGTGAAGTCATACCAAACATATTTCCATATTAGCCCTGTTGCAAAAGAAAACACAAGCAAAATAAAACAATAAAAATAAAGTAAGTAAAAGAAGTATGCTTCAGTTGCATTTAGAGTTCATCAGTCCTCTCTGGAGGTGGATAACATTTTTTATTATGGGTCCTTTGGGATTGTTTCGGATCATTGTCTAGATCAGAGTAGCTAAGTCTTTCACAGTTGATCATCCTTACAATATCGCTATTACTGTGTACAAATGGTATCCTGGTTCTGCTCACTCATTTTTCATAAGTTCATATAAGTCTTCCCAGGTTTTTCTGAAAACATCCTTGTTGCCATTTCTCACAGCACAGTGTACTGTACATCACAGTCAAATAGCACAATTCATTTAGCCATTCCCCTACTTGATAGGCATCTCCTCAAATTCCAGTTCATTACCACCAAAGAAAGAGCCGCTATAAATATATATATATATGATCTCTTTGGGATACAGACCTAATAGTGGCATTTCTGGGTCAAAGAGGATATATGCACAGTTTTATAGCCGTTTGGTCGTAGTTCCAAATTGTTCTCCAGAATGGTTGGACTAGTTCACAATTCCACCAACCATGCATTAGCATCCCAATTTTCCACATCCTCTCCAGCATTTGTCGTTTTCCTTTTCTTTTGGATTAGCCAGTCTGATAAATGTGAGATATTAATTATCTCAAAGTTGTTTTAATTTTCATTTCTCTAATCAGTAGTGATTTGAGCACTTTTTCATGTGACTATTGATAGCTTTGATTTCTTCATCTGAAAACTGCCTGTTTATAACCTTTGACCATTTATCACCTGGGAACGGCTCTTATTTTTATAAATTTGGCTCAGTTCCCTATGTGTTTGAGAAAGGAAGCCTGTATCAGAGAAATTTGCTGTAAACATTTTTTTTACCATTTTCCTATTTTCCTTCTAATTTTGGCCACATTAGTTTTATTTGTGCAAAAACTTTTTAGTTTCATATAATCAAAAGTATTTATTTTATTTCCCATGATCCTTCCTATCTCCTGTTTGGTCATAAACTCTTCCCTTAGCCATAGATCTGACAGGTACATTTTCCCATGCTCCCTGATTTACTTATGATATGACTCTTGATGTCTAAATCATTTATCCATTTTGTTCTTTTCTTGATATACAGTGGAAGAATGTATGGTGTATGCCTAGTTTCTGCCAAACGACTTTACAGTTTTCCCAGCAGTTTTTGCCAAATGTTGAGTTCTTACCCCCAAAGTTTGGATCTTTGGTTTTATCAGGTACTAGCTTACTATGGTCATTTACTACTGTGTATTGCATTCCTTATTTACTCCAATAATCCACCACTCTATTTCTTAGCTAGTACCAGATTGTTGTGGTGATTACTGTTCCGTAATATAGTTTGAAATCTGAAACTGCTGGACTGCCTTCCTTAGCATTTTTCTCATTGATTCCCTTACATTCTTGAACTTCTGTTCTCCCAGATGAATTTGGTTGCTTTTTTCCTAGCTCTATAAAATAATTCTTTGGTAGTTCGATTGGCATAACAGTGAGTAAATAAATTAACTTCGGCAAAATTGTCATTTTCGCTATATTGGCTCAGCCTACTCATGAGCCATTAATATTTAGATCTGTTTGTGTGAAAAGTGTTTTGTAATTGTGCTTGTGTAGTCCCTGACTTTGTCTTGGCAGGTAGATTCCCAAGTATTTTACATTATCTGCAGTTATTTTGAACGTAATGTTTCTTTCTGTCTCTTCCTGTTGTACTTGTATTTGTTTGTGTGGTTGTTTTGATGGTATATAGAAATGCTGATGCGTATTTCAACAAATGTTAGTGTTAAAGGTCACTAAATCAAAGCCAGGTGAAAAAAGTCGCAGTGGAAAACCTGTGGAAATATTTGGCAAATGTAAAAGTCTGATATAAAGGATTCTGCTTAACTGAGTGAATGTCTTGTTAAAGTAAGGGTAATAATTTCTAATCAGTAGCCAGACAGGACTGAGTTGAATTGAATAAAAGATTGACATGTACACATACATATATATGCACATATATACCATCATTGCTGTTGGGCTAACAAACCCAACTAACAACTAACAAACTTACCCAGAAGGTGGAATAACAGAATATTCTGGTAACAAAATATTCGTGATCTTGTTTTAGGAAGTGAATTCAAGGTGTAGGTATGGTTTCTGTTAAAATAATATGACTTGGGTGGCAAAGATTTGGTTTTGATTACCTTGAAGGGGAATGCTCCTGTGGGTTATATTTCTGATCTGCCACTTATGTATTAAAATCTGAAGTGATAGGTAGAAAATCTAATTTATTTGGACTTAAAATGAAATTAAGGTTTCACTGGCATGCATAGCGCTCTGCATTCTGAGAAGTCTAATTTTAATGCAAATTAAGTGTTCATATAAAACAAGGTTTTTTAGTAGTCATCTTAACATTTTATGTTTGTTATTTTAAACCAAATTGGGTTGTTTAATTTAGAGGAATAATTACAGGTTTAACATTACCAGTTAAGCATTATTTTAATTATCCCCAGGTTGGAAAGTTTTGTTTGTTTGTAGAAAAATTCATTTTGATTTTTAGAAAAATTCAGTGCCGTACCATTTATCTTCTATTCTAAGAGCTCAGTCTAGATCAGGGTTCTTAATCGGGGGTACATTGACAAATTTCAGGGAGATCATAAAATTGGATGAACTTTATTTTCATATGTTTTATTAACTATCCTTTTTATTAATAATTTTATAACACATCTACTAAAAGGCCTTTATATCACACTAGCTCTTATCCTTTGATGGCCTCCCTCTCTATAACTCTGCGTATTTTATTTTATTTTATTATTTACATTTTAAAACAGTTTTCTGGGAAGGCTTGCACAGGCTTACTGCCAAACGGCTTGGGCTACATGATGCAAAAAAGGTGAAGAACCCTGGAAATGAATAAAGCTCAGCTTCAGAGATGTGAGGTGTGATTGGAAGAGTTTTGAGATTAGAGATTGTTCCCTTGGAGGAGTATCACCATATAAATTACTGAAAACAATTTAGTTTTTAGGGGAGTTATTTGAAAACAAATATAGCTGACTTTTATATTTCAGTAGAAATATGAATTGCTTTAATTTCTCTATTGCTTTACACACCTAAGGATGAAACTTATTTTGGTTGTTTGGGCACAATCTTCAGTTGTTTTATATTTTTAAAAATTATCTATAGTTATATATAATTCAGTAACAAAAACTTTTACAATTCCTACCTAATAGAAAAAGTATAGAAGTTTTTGCCATAATTCCAAGTGTTATTCCTAAATGCTGTTCTTAAAATTTATCAGCCATAATAACATTTAGTCTTGTTGGATTGTGTAAAAATAAAGGTAGTAAGTTCATGGGACCCTTCTTTGGCCTACTGGGAAACTCTTCCCAGTCTCACTGATGTGCTGTGAAGGATCCCAGATGGCACATAATGGGGCATTCTGGGTAATACTCCTTTCTTGACTATCTTTTTCAGTAATATTCCTAGGGCATTCTGGGTAGTACCCTTTTCTTGACTATCTTTTTCAGTAATATTCCTTTAACATCTACCAAAATCAAGTCTTTATGTCATGCTGACTTCTGAAACATCCTTTGGTGGCTACTTTCTTTAATCTCCAGGATTTCATTTTATTATCCTTCAACCTGCAGGGTTGAAGCCCCTGTTGGCCAAGGAAGCCCTCCAGATCATCACAGGTAATAACATAGTATGTTTCCTTAAGTGCAGCTCCAAAGCCTCAGCCTTTTTGCTGTTTCTAGTGTTAAATGAAGCTTCAGCAACTGTAGCTACTTTGTCTTTGGAGAGATTAAGCCTGGTTTAATGCCTATAGCTGTACTTTTTAAGGGGAGGAGTAAGTTAATATGTATCTAATTGTATTCCAGAGAGGACTTTGGATTTAAGGCAATTTTAGTATTAACTCTCTATATGATCAGCCATTCAAAGAAACCATTTGGGGGAGTTGGCATCTTTAAACAAGGTTCCTCACTTACAACTGCTTACTTTTTTTTTTTTTACTGTTGTACCTCTTGTAGAACTAAAAGTTGCGCTGCAATAAAAACAGAACCTTCTCCCTTAGGTTGCTTTTCCTTTTGGAGGAGACCATAATTAGAGCATCTACTTGCCTATATCGTAGAAGCTAAGTTGGAAGGAACTTTAGAGGCCCCTAGTCTAGCCCACACTTGAGCAAGCAACCCCTTTGCTACATAGCACAGAAATGAACCTTGAGTCTTTAGACCACCTCCTGGGCAGCCCATTCTGCTTTTGGGTCCTGACTCTGATTTTAACATGTTAACTATCCACCTCTCCCTTTGTAAAAAATCATTGGTGGAAAAAAAGGTTAGACAGCACTGGAGCAAGCGGAGGTCCACGGGATGCTCTCTTAGAGACCCTCCGGGTTTAACAAGGAGCCAGCCATGATTATTCTTTGGGCTTCTCTTTCAACTACATTTTTCAGTCTTTTCTACAATAATAGCCTGAGAGACTTTGTCCCATTCTTTGATAAAATGTGGGTAAACTATCTATAACATCCTCTCAAAGTTAGATATTCACTCACCTTCTCTTTAATAATATAGAATAGAGTTTTGCCAGGAATTAAGGCCAGCCTTACTAGTCTCTTGTTTGTAGTCTTTATTCTCTGACTCTTATTTTGAAATGGGGACATTTACCTTTCTCTAGGATTGCATTGGTTTCTCTTTTAGTGCTAGACCTGGAGTCAGGAAGACCTGGATTCACTTCTGGCTTCAGGAATTTATTTATTTATTTATTTATTTATTTTGATATGAGATTCTTTATTAAATTTTTTTGAGTTACATCTTTTCTCCCCGTCTTTCCCCCGCCCACCACCCCAAAACAGCCATCCCAGTATTTCCCCCCCCCCAGTCTATTCTCTCCTATGTCACTTTTTGGTAGGGCAGGATGGATCT